>NW_004624730.1:56222316-56247042 GCF_000247695.1 Heterocephalus glaber
CATGTAAAATAAAAAACATACAAGTATAAAATAACAGAAGTTCCTTAAAAATTCCATATATTAATTTTGAGTCAGAAATAACAATATAAATGCATGATTTTTAATAATATGTTTCCTAATTTTGTACTGAAATGGACTAGTTGCAAAGGCATTCAGGTAGAAAAGAAGATACCTAGCACTCAGGCATTCATTTCAAATTGCCAATGCTCTCTTAAAAAGAGCAATATTTAAAAAAAAAAAATGGCTCATTGCACATCTTGAGCAGTTAAAGTACAACATGAACCTAAGATATTTTATTGATCTACAAAGAAGAAAAATTACGAAAACAAAGAAGGCTCAAATGATAATTCATTATTCTCCCAACTCTGGTTTATTTAATCAATGGCTTTGACAAACTTACAGTGATATGTATCCATCATTAAATTATCATACAGAGAAGTTTCACTACCCTAAAAGTCTTCTGTGTTCTGCCTGTTCATCTTTCCCTAACTCTATCCTTTGAAAAAAAACTGATCTGGTTTTATCAGAATGTCGATGTAGTTGGAATCACATAGTATGTAATTTCAAATTAACTTCTGTTAGCAATATGCATATAATCTTCTATGTCTTTTCGTGGCTTGATATCTCGTTTTTTTTATGCTGAATAATATCTTGTTGTATGGATTTACCACAATTTGTATATTTCACCTGTTGAAGGGCATCTCAGTTGCTTCCAGGTTTTAGTAATTGTAAATAAAGATATTGTAAACATTTGTATGCAGGTTTTTAAAAACATGGACATAAATTTTCAACTTCTTCAGATAGACATCAAGATGTGCAATTGCTGGATTATATGGTAAGAGTATATTTAATTTGGCGAGAAGCTAACAAATTGACTACCAAACTGGTGGTATCATCTAGCATTTCCACTAACAATGAGTAAGAGTTCTTGATGCTTCACATCCTCAGTAGTGTGGTGTGGTCAGTGTTCTGGGTTTTAGACATTCTTTGTTGGGGGTAGGGGCTATCAGGGATCGAACTCAGGACCTTGCACTTGTGAGGCAGGCGCACCACTGAGCTAAATCCCCAGCCCCTTTAGCCATTCTTAATAGGTATGTAGTTGTATCTCACTGTTGTTTTGTTTTGTATTTTTCTAATGACATATGATATAGAACACCTCTTCATATGCTAATTTGCCATCTGTGTATTTTCTTTGGTGAGGTTATCTTTTTTGATCTTTAGCTCATTTTTAAGTACTTTCTTAGTTTTTTATTATTAGGTTTAAAGAAATCTTTGTACATTTTGAAAAACTGTTGTTTATCAAACATATCTTTGAATATTTACCCCCAGTGTGACTTCTTTTAATTTTCTTGATAATGTCTTCTGCACAGCAGAAATGCTTCATTGCAATGAAATCCAGCTTGTCAATTCTTTCCTTCATGGTTCATACCTTTGTTTTTGCATCTAAAATGCCATTTCCAGGAATTATTTTCCAGGAGTTTTATAGTTTTGAGTTCGTGTTTAATTTTTAAAGAGTATAATACCTGTATCATTCTTTCTTTTTTTTTCTTTTTTGCATGTGGATATCCAGTTGTTCCAGCACCATTTCTTGAAAAGGTTATCTTTTTTTTTTCCTTTTGCATGGCATCTACTCCTTTGTCAAAGATCAGTTGAATATTTTCTGTAGGACTATATCTGTGTTCTCTATTCTGAAAGTATCGCTTTTCAACTTATTGTACATGAATACAGACATCAAAGATGCCAATCATTCCAAAGCAGTGAAAACAGCTCCTGTTTTTCTGGCTGAGTAATCTCTCAGAACCATCTACTTTGCCCACATGATTTTTTTCAACCTCACAGCCAGAAATGACTATAAAAATAGACTTTTAAGACCAAAACTGTGTTCTATAACTTGAGCTAAAAACCAAACTAGAGGTTGTGTAGACAGCTCAGTGGTAGAGCGCTTGTCTAGCATACATAAAGTCTCAGGTTCAATCCAGAGCACCACAAAAAAACAAACAAGTAAAAAATTAAACCATCTCTAACAAAACCCACAACTAAACAAAACAAACAGCAGGTTACACTTTTAGCCCCTGATATAATTTATATAATTCGAAGATTCCAACAAGCTATTATCATGGCACAATGCATGCCATATTGATATGCAAGTGTGTGCCTTTTTATGTAGGGGAAGTCAAATTGGTTTGAGTACCTTTCTGGGCTAAGTCATCCTTTAACTATCTGAGAAGTGTATCTGTGAGTCCCTTCTGACACAAGTTTGAACTCGGAGGACAATGCAGGAGGAGGGGCCTCCTTACCCTCTGTTGCCATTAGCACGGGTCTCCCCGGATACCCCTCTCTCCTGGGTTTCTGTGTTTGTTTTACTCACCTTCCTCTCCTCTTTATGAATCAACTTGAATGTTTAGCCCAGAAACCTCCCTATTACCTGAAATAAAAATGAGCTTTAACTTTGAGCAACACACACAGATGCAGTGAGGTAAGTTGTTTCAGACAAATAATCAGTAGAATGATTTTTAAAGAAGTAATAAATACCGTAAGATGCTCCTGTTGGAATACTGCCCTAACTTATCCCACATCCCAATAGAAAATATGGCTTAGCTGAAGGGTAAAAATCAGAAATAGTGTATATTTAGTAAAAGTTGCAAAAGTTTTTCTCTATATTTATATTTAAAAAGTAAAAAGCATAAAATGCTTTAAAACAATTGAATTAATTATCTACACCCCAAAATTATGTTTGTCTCTTAATATTTAATTCATTATTGTATTAGATAAAAGAAATTTGACAAGAAAAGTAGAATTTTTACTCAAAATATGATTTGTGTATCCTATTCTTACATATGAGGGAAAAGATGCTGAGCAAAAAAAATAAAATTATATTATTTAGAAATTGGCCACATGTCCCAATAAAAATGTCAACACATGACAAATAAACTTCAGAGTAGGTCTGTATAAGGAATTTTGCTTTCTTATCTTCTAAAATAATTGGCCTCTGATTTGTATGGACTATTTAGCTAATATTTGAAAATCATATTGAAAAGTTAAAGCAACAAATGTATTTTACTAGAAATCACCATGACATTTACTTAAATGAACCCTGAAATAAAAATTATTTCTTTAAAATGTCATGACAATATTAGCTTAAAGTGAGTACCTGCCCCTGATCATAGGAAACGTCTCTCAAATATTCTATGACTACAGAGAAAGCCACTTGCTCTTAACCTCACCAAAAAAGACAGCAAGTGCAAGTAGAATGGTTGGTGTAGATTAGCAAATTCTAGATGAAAGTATTTATGAAGTGTATACGCATGTTGAAAATGCAAGTGTATATTTAGGAGTTGTTTCCAAACTTCTCCTAATAACTCATAAAACATAATGTTTGTATAAATTTTCTTATGAAATAAAGGGCACCAATGAGTCATTATACTAAACTTCAATATTTGTAATTTTATTATTTTGGCCTTTAATTGGTTAGTGCCCATTACTATCAGAAGAAAATTCAGTAACTACTCTTTCTTTTTAACCCCCAAATAAAGCAACTTCTCTGACATATGAATTCTTGGGATACTCTTAAAATAATGGAGTGTATGATAAAACTAGGATATCATCTATTGAATTTTTATAAATATCTTCCTTTTATTCTTCTATACTTTTTACAGTAGAAATGTTTTGTGTATAATGTGATGCTATTTAATATGATATAATCATTTTAAATGCTGATATAAAATTATTATTTTAATCTATTCCTTATCCAATAAAAAGTTTACTAAAAAGTCATTGGTAGACTTACATGTCTAAATTGCCAACCAGTAAAGTATAAAATCTATCGCATTTTTATTAAAGTTTTGCTAGTGTTTTCATTTAACAGATCTTGAGATAGAACTATCTGTGGAAATAAAATTCATACATTATCAAGTGTCTTGAAAGTATTCTGCAAAATGTTAACAACAGAAAATCCAAATATAAATCAGTGGATTGAATTTTCCCTACTGTCATATTGTCTCATCTTCCAATGGTTTATTTTCTTTGAATGATTAATTTATTTGCAAGCTTGCACCCTTTACCTGACATAAAATCCCTCATTTTGATCCATTTTACTTGTCTTTCTGTTCTTTTAAATGGCCGAAGCAAACAAGCCACAGCTTGTACTTTCCTTATGCACACAGGGAAGAGAGGAAAGAGGGAACACGATGGTCCCAGGCTGGTAATTACTGATGAAAGAGCATCAGGAAAGAGGTCGCCCACATTTGTTCAAGGAAAGCTGATCATGATCAGCAATGTTAAACATTTTACTGACCTGAAATACTACTTAAGAATTAAAAAGTTCAATAAACCCTCTCCCCAGCATATTTGCTATAATCACACTGCATATACTGCTGATCATATACCATCATATTTTCCTGCCTGCAGTGGTTCAATGAAACATACACATTTCTTCCTGAACACTAAACAACAAACTCACCACAGGATAACACACATCTGAAAAGGTGTCATACGTGACCAGAATTATTTAGTACATGCTCCATCTGGAATTAGAACTGTAATACCAAATTCTTTAACATTAGAACTTGTATTCCCTAATGCATGGCAAACATATGACTTCTGAAACTTCTTAGTAAGTTACTCCTTAAAAATAGTATGTACACAAACGATGGACAGAAATCTTCTGATAAACACGTATTTAGTTTCTGTATCTGGAAATGGAGACCAAAAAGCAGGAAACATGACTCCTGAACACTAGAGGGTGTTGAAGAGCTTATGATCCAGCTGGAGGAATCCAGGTAAATACATAGGTGACTCATGAAAACAAGAAACATTAATTTCTAAAAGAGTTCCTGACGGTGATAAAGGCAGATTGACAACTCAGTAGAGGCCTCAGGCATTGAAAAGAATGACTCCTTTGGGTTTTCAGATCTGAAAAGATTGACAGGAAGCAAAGAATCTGTTAAATGTCACCTCCACATTCTAACCTTCCTTAATGTACTTGGGCAAAGCTAATGGCTTCTTTATGTTCCTATAAACTACTTTACCAGCAACAGCACCTGTTGCTCTGTATTGAAATAATTGTTCGCTGCCTCCCTCTCTTCCTCTGCCATGGCCTTACATCTCTGTGAGCTATTAAAAGGCATAATAGAATCTTCTTCATTTTAATGTTCCTGGTGCCTTGAAAGTATTAGATAAAGTGTAATTGAATGCGGTTTAGGGAAGCAATATAAACAAAGGGATGGGTTGTATATAAGGATAGCATGTTCATATTTTATTGAAAGAACCAGCTCCACAAAAGAAAAGGTTTCACTGATACTAATTAAAATCAGTTTAAATAGTTAAAAAGAAGTCAGACTTGGGAAGACCTTGATAGTCTAGACTGGATTGTCTTCTCTGTTCAACTCATGATCCTAGTGAACTCAGTATCAGCCCAAGGTCATTGCTGCTCAGCCCTCTGTGATCAAAGAATCATGTTAATTAGACCTCAGATCATCCCTCAGTATCCATCTTTAGGGTTCATTCTGCCCAATATTGAGCCAATGGAGAGTTCTCTGATACATTCAAAATGGATTTTTTAAAGATTAATTTGGTGTGGAGTATAGAATGAATTGGAAATTGAAGGCTATTGTAAATGACCTGTCTAGAAAGTGGTATCAGTGAAGGTTTCCTGAGCTGGTAAGCAATGAGGAGGGATATTGAGGGAAGGGAGAAAGCCAAATACCACTATATGTTTTTGTGAGAGGGTAACTGTGCCACTAAAAGAGGAAAACATGGAGAGTAAACTCTAGGGAGCCTGTTACAGGGAAAAGAGGATCAGTTCATGGAACACATGTGGAGTTGAATGACACCTAGTGAGAATGTCTAAGAAATAGGAAAGGTTACTTGGAGAAATATAACTGGCAATCTAAAAGTAATGAGACTTGAAGCTGTGAATGTGGATAGGATTTCAAACCCAGATGAGTTCTCTAGACCAGGAACTTTTAAAGTATTTGAGTGGCCTTAAGGCACTGTCTCCTCCACTCTGTAGATTAAGGATAATATTTCTGTTCTTTACCTCCTGGTAAGATATGAAAATCAAATGGTGATCAGACTACAAAAGAGTTTTAAGAATATAAGGCATTTTGCAAGTACATTGCTACCCTATTTCATACTTACTCCCCTGTCCTATTATCAAATAAATAATTACAGAATAATATTAAAAATGAATTACAAAAATGTATATTACTATTAAAATTAGTCTAATTTGTGTTCCACTCTGTATTAAAGAGATAAAGAAAAACCTAAAATAATGTAGTATAAAGCAGTGTTTTTATTTTTGTAGTTTTTGTATGTTAAGTATTGTGGAAAGATAGCTATACCCATTAGTTAATATCAACATGGGAGGTAGGATATAGAACATTTAAGTAACTTTTCTATGGTTCACAAAGCTAGTATTATGTCACTTAATCTAAGATGAGAGAACCATTATTGTTCTATCTGCCACTCACAGGGGACAAAAATGTCAATTAAACTACAACATGCCATCAATTGCAATTTCTATCTCACTTTCAGAGCTGTTAAGTATACAAGGGAAAGTGCATCCTGCAGTTGAAATATTGTGATAGCTTCTAAATGCTTGTCTGTGTCTAACCATTACACAATATTCTCTGCCATCAGAAAATGATTTATAAATCCCTGTTTTGGGGATATTATTATTTCTGCAATACTTGGTACCACGCCCAGCTAGAATTGTGGTATTGTCCATGGAATGTTAAAGGCAAACAAGAAGGAGACAAATATTAACCCACTAACTATGACCCATTTATTTTCATATAAGAATCAAGGCAAGATCTGAAAATCCCAAGTTTCCCTGAACATAAAGCCATTACTGATACCCCACCCACACTGTCTCTGGGACTCCAGCCAGAATATCTGTTTTGTTAAGAAAGAACCAAGAGTCAGATAGGATGGATTTAGAAAGGACTGGAATTTCTTCTACACAAAAAAGAGGAACCATGAAGATCAAATCAGTTGAGAGATAAATTCTCCAATAGGAATTGTCTTGTGAACAATGTACTTTGTTGCTTTTTAGAATAAATTTTCATTCCACTGACATCCTAAAAGTAAATACTAGAGCCCAAACATCACAAGGAATGTTTGTTTGGCTCCACAATTGAAAATTGTGTGTTGAAAATTAATTCTATTGCTTAACCAATGTACTCTTATTTTGAGATTATAAGTCAGTAAATATAATATTGAAACTACTTGTGACCCATATCCCACAACCTAAAACTGCATTTTATTTTTTTTAAATTTGAGTAGAGACATATTTATATGCCTTTATATAGTATATTATGCTAATTTGATGTGTGTACACAATGCATTATATGAGCCAATCAAGGCAATAAGCATTTCCATCTGTTCAAATGTTAATCATTTTTATGTGTTGGAAATTTTGCATTTTTCTAGTTATTTTAGGCGATACCATAGATTGGTTTTAAATAATACTCACCCTATTTTGCTATGGAAACCAAGACTAATGCTTCCTGTGTTTTGTTGTCCTTTATCTAACATCTACATTCCCCCTATCCTGGCCCTCCCAGTCTCTACTGACCATTAATCCACACTGCTCCTCTATGAAATTGACATTCTAGCTTTCACAAATGAATGAGAAAATGAGTGAGACACATTTCTGTGTCTGGCTTATTTCACATAAGCTAATGACCTCTACTTCCACCCATATTGCTGAAATGGCAGGATTTCATTATTTTTTATGGTTTAAGAACATTCCATTGTGCTTATCCACCACATATTCTTTATCCATTCATTTATTGTTGTGCAGCTTGATTTCATATCTTTACTATTGTAAGTAATACTGTATTTACAATGTGTACTTTCAGTATGGCAATCTAAGTTTCTTTTTTTTATGTGACATAATCATACATATGCTTTTTTATTGGCACCTTTTAATTTTTATTGGTACATGTTTGCAGTACATAGTGATTATATTCATTGTAGGGAGTTGTTACATGTAATAATACATTTTAAGTCTTCTTATCCCCTTCCCTCCCATAACTCCCCCTTCTCTCTGTCTCTTGGTCCCTTTAACAAAAGTTCTCTGTTTTGTATTATATACATTTTATTTTGCTCTTTCACTTATTTATAGTTTGGGTTTCTCATATAAGACAGGCCATGCAATATTTAGCACATTCTCACTGTCTTGAACTACCAGTGATATATGCATGACTGTCTCATAGAGCGGCTTTACTACTGGTGGTACAAATGAATCTAATCACTTTTATCGGTTTAAATAGAATTCAATCAGAGGCTCCCAGCAACAAGACATACAAACTATAGCTCCATCGTGAATGTGTTAAGCTAGTATATCGGATTAATTTCACTTAATATTGTGGTCTCAAGGTGTATCCATTTTCCTACAAATTAGTCAAGTTTATCCTCCTTCGTGGGACAATAGTATTCTGTTGTGCATAAGAACCACATTTTCTTTATCCATCCATTGATGGATAAGAAGGCCCTACCAAAATTTAACTATATGAGTTGTGCTGCTTTGAACATGACTATGTGTGTATCACTGTAATATATCTTTGACTCCTTAGAAAATATATCTAGAAAAGGAATAGGTGAGTCATGTAGAATTTCTATTTCTAGTTTTTTGAGGAATCTCCACACTGTTTTTCCACAGTGCTTGTACTAGTTTGCATTCCCACCAAAAATGCAGAAAGTTTCCTTTCTCCCCCACAGCCTCCCAAGAATGTGTTCTTATTTGATTCTTTGATGATAGCCATTCTTTCTGGAGTAAGATGTAATTTCAGTGTTGTTTTAATTTGCATTTGTCTAATGGCTAGTGATTGAACATTGTTAGCATATTTTATTGGCCACTTGTATTTCTTCTTCTGAGAAATGTCTATTCATTCCACTTGGTCATTTTTTTGACTGAGTCTTTTATTGGTGGGAATCCTAATTTTTTTAGTTCTTTATAGATTCTAGATATAGTCCTCTGCTCAAAGTATAGCTGGCAATTTTTTTTCCATGGAGTAGCTTATCTCTTCACTCTGTTGGTGGTTTCCTTTGCTGTTACAAAGTTTTTTTATTTTGATGTGATCTCATTAGTTGATTCTTGATGTTATTTCTTATGGAATTGGGCATCTGTTCAGAAAGTGCTTGCTTACACCTATGTCGTCAAGAGTTTTACCTGTTTATCATCCAGCAGATTAAGTGTTTCTGTTTAAATACTTAGATCTACGACCCATTTTGATTTTATTCAGTATATGAAAATACTTATGAGTCTAGCTATTAATTCCAGGAGTATTTTGGTGAAAATTTTTGAGTATTGTCATGTCATCTGCAAATAATGATAATTTGATTTCTTCTTTTTCTCTACACATCCTTTTTATTTCTTTCTCTTAGCGGATTATCCTATCTAATGTTTCAAGTACTATATTCAACCAGAAAGATGATAGTGGACATCCTTGTCTTCTTCTTAATTTTAGAGTGAAAGCTTTCAGCTCTTCCCCAATTTAATATGATATTGGACCACTGGTATGTCATAAATGGCTTCTATTGGATTGAGATAAGGTCCTTCTATACCTATTTTTTTAAGATTTTCTTTTTGTCATGAGTAGATGCTGGATTTTGTCACAGGTTTTTTCTATGTATAATGAGATGATCATTTGATTTTTGTCCTTGCTTTCTGTTTAAGTTATGAACTACATGTACTGATTTGTATATGTTGAACCTTCTTTATATCTTTAGGATAAAGCCTACTTGGTCATGATGTTTGACTTTTTAAATTATTTATTGAATTCTGTTTGTCAGCATAATGTTCAGGATTTTTGCATCTATATTCATTAAGAACATTGGCCTGTAGTTCTCTTTTGCAGTTGGGTTCTTGTCTGGTTTTGGAATCAGGATAATGCTAGCTTCCAGGAATGACTTTATGATTACTCCTTCTCTTTTAATTTCATTAAAGACTTTGAGAAATGTTTTTGGCATTAGATCTTCCCTTAATTTCTTATAAAATTCAGTAGTGAATCCATTGTGTTCTGTGTTTTTCTTAGTTGGTAGCTTTTGTTTTATTACTGCTTCAATTTCATTGCTTGTTAGTGGATTATTCGGAGTTTTTACATCTTCATGGCTCAGTTTTGGTAACTCACATGTATCTAAGAATGTATCCATATCTTCTGGATTCTCCATTTATTGGAGTACAGGTTTTCTAAGTAGTTACAAATAGTCTTCTGAATTTCAGGAGTGTTTGTTGTGATTTCACCTTTTTTAATTCTACTGGCATTGAGTCTTCCGTTTCCTTTTTTTTGTAAGATTGGCTAAAGGTTTGTCTATTTTCTTTTTAAGAACTAGCTCTTTGATTCATTGATTCTTTGTATTATTTTAGTCTCACTTTCATTAATTTCTGCTCCGCACTTTATAATTACCTTCCTTGTATTAGCTTTGGAGTTGGATTTTTCTTATTTTTCTAGGACTTTGAGGTGCATAATTTGGTGATTTATTTAAGCTCACTTGGTTTTTGTGATGTGGGCATTAATAGGTATAAACTTCCCACTTAGGATTCTTTCCTTGTGTTCCATATGTTCTGGTATGTTATACTGTTATTATTGTTTGATTCTAGGAACTCTCTAATTTCTTCCTTGATTTCTTCTGTGACCCATTGATTATTCAAAAGTGTATTGTTTAATATCCATGTTTTTTGCATACTTTCTGTGGTTTCTTTTGCCATTGATTTCTAGACCCATAGAACTATGATCTGATAACATGCATGGGAGAATTTTGATTTTTTTTGGTATTTACTTAGTAGCTTTATGGGGTAGTATATGGTTTATTTTGAGAAAAGTTCATGGGCTTCTGTGAACAATGTGTATTCTATTCTTGTTGGGTGGAATACTCTGTAGATAACTATTCAGTCCATTTATTCAAAAGTGTGGCTCAACTCTAATATTCTTGACTTTTTTTGTCTGTCTGACCTACTTATGACAGTGGAATATTGAGATCCCCTACTATAAATGTGTCATATTTATTTAACTTCTTAAATTACACACACACACACAGTGTTTACTTTATGAAGTTGAGTGTGCCAGGGTTTGGCGCATATATGTTTATAATTGTTGTCTCTTCCTATTGAATTGTACCCTTAACCAACATGTAGTGACCTTATGTGCTTCTGATCAGTTTTGGCTTGAAGTCCACTTTGTCTGAAACTAGGATAGCTACTCTTGCTCATTTTCAGGCTTCCATTGCAAGGGATATTATTTTTAATTCTTTGGGTTTTAGTATATCAGTATATTTTTGTATTAAATATTTTCTTGTATATGGTATACCCTTGTATTTTGGTTTTTGATGCAATCTGAGAATCTTTTTCTTTTGATTAGGAACTCAAAAACCATTCACATTGAGAGTTATTACTGAAAGTTAATGATTTGTTGCTGTTCTTGCATTATTTTCCTCTTGCTGATTCCTTCTTTTTCCTTCTACTGAAGTGATCCTCCTTCCTGGTGTACTCATTCATTCGATTTTTTTAGCATTATTGGTTTCATTGTCTCTTTTGAGAATATCCTTGAGAATTTTTTTTTGAGTGCTGGTTTGGTGATCATAAATTTCTTAAAGTTCTCTGTTGTTGAAAGTTTATTTCTTCATCAATTTTGAAAAATAATATTGCAGGATATATCAATCTAGGTTGGAAGTTGTTTTCTTTTAGGGCTTAAAACACTTCCCTGTAAGCTCTTCTGGCATTTAAGGTTTATGTTGAAAAGTAATTCTGTAATTCTAATGGGTTTACCTTTATAAGTGATATGTTGTTTTGCTCTAACAGCTTTTAATATTCTGTCTTTGTATTGGACTTCTGGGATTTTGACCATGATGTGTTGTGAAGTTCTTTTCTGCTCTTATTTCTGTAAACAGGGTTTTTTTATGCTATTTGTGCTGTCTTATGAGTTTTCTCTTTTTCCAATTAATCTTAGATTAGTCTTTTTTGTGTCGTCTAGTAGTTGTTGGATCCATTTTTCATGATCTCATTGTTTTTAAGGTATTTCTGAGTATATGATCTCCTGCATCAGGCATATTTTCTAGTTCTGACACTATCTTCACATTGGTCACTTCTACTGACCATACTTTCTTTTTAATGTTTTAATATGGAATTTTAATATACTTTATACAAACAGTCCAAAAATATACTTTTAAAAAAATAAACAACAAGCACACGAAAGCCAGAATATCAAGGGTGTGCAAAAGCCTCCACAGAAGCCGTAATGAAGCTCTGGGGTCAGAGACCCCAGCTAGACAGTACACTAGCATGTAATCCTTTAAGTTTAAAGTATGAGAGAAGTGTCTCTGGAAAGTGTATTAAGTGCTCCACTCAGATAGTCAGCTATATGTGTAAAGGGGCGAGGAATCAGCATTTTCACACAAGGTCAGCTCTTTCTGAAGAAAGTTGAAGGAACCTTATGAAACCTGGACGACCCCTCCCAATCAGTTGCCTTCATCCAACAAGGGGTGTGATGGAGGTGCTGAGAGGATGGAAGCCTGCTGTGTGAACCGACAAATACTTTCAATAGAAATTTTGATCCTTTGGATTTCTGTTTGTACCTTTTCATGAACTCCAATTCATTGCTAAATTAATCCTTCATGTTTTGTATCATTTTGGTTAGCTCAACTAGCTTTCATTAGTGCCTTCTGCAAACTCACTGATCATTTTGTTTATTAAGCTCATTATTTCTTTAGTTATACATTTTTGAGCTCACAGAGCACCTTTTATTATTTTTCCTCTTTTTTTTTGTCATTCTGTATAATTCAGCTTTGTGGCTTTCAACTTCTTTCCCATTATTGCCCCATTGATCAGCTCTGGGGAAGTTAGGAGTTTTGGAGGCAATTTTTTGTCTTCTCATCTTGTGTTTCTGTTTCTTTTAATGTGCTGAGATTTGTGGGTCAACTATAGTGGAAAACACCTCAATGTCCTGAATTAATTCAAATTATTTACCTTTCATGATCCTTTTGACTTTGGGAAAGAGCCAGAAGTTGCATGGTTCCAGATCCAGTGAATAAACTGGATTGAGGACACACCAGGTTTCTATATGCCTGTTCTTTCACTGGATGGCACTAGATAGTGAGTGTCATTCACTGCATATCACACCATATAAAGATACTCATAAAAGTTAATTTATGATCATCAGTTATTCAGCAATCATGGAATGTGCTTGAGAATCTTGGCAAGTGAAGAAATTTAACCTATAATTTACTTCCAAATATAATATAATGCTTGTAAATATTAATTAACTATTGATCAAGTTTATATAAGGTGATATCTTGAAATAACTAGAGTTTTTATTTCATTTTATCTTCATGTTTGAGGGCCAATCAATTTTAGCCTTCAAGTTCCAAACATTTCATGTACATACTTATAAAAAGCCATTATTCCCTAACATCATACTTTTATATTCATATTGCCTGTTGTATAAAATAGACCTTCTTAAAAGATATGTATGTAGGGCCAGGGATTTAGCTCAGTGGTGCCACCACCTTCCTCGGAAGCACAAGGTCCTGAGTTCAATCCCCAGTACCAAAAATAAAAAAGTATGTATATGTATATACTATAAATAGATTTAAAGGAACAAGACTAAGCTACAAGGACAAATGCATTGTTATATTTTTATATTTGCTATATTATATTTTAAATTTTCATATTTTACCTGATCTCAATAAGCAAATTCTAATCTTAACAAGAACAACACCCAAGGATACTATTGCAGCTTCTTTTCTCATGACTTATAATATCTTCAAGTGTAGAAATGACTCTTTGTCATTTACTTATTACTTCATGGGATTCAATGAAGCTTGACATGCTATTGCTTCCATGCACAAACTATCAAGAATTAAAGTTTTAAAAGTGTTCATTTTTTAAAATACTCATTGAAATAAAATGACATTAAATAAAACAAAAACACCAATCATTTTATATTTTCCAAAAGCTATGACAATACTCTTGCTATGCTGCCAGAAGCATAAGGCAGGAGATGCTAACAAGAAAAAAGGAATTTCTTTTATCTAACTATAAATGAGATTAAGTCCCATACTTCATACACATCTAAGTAGATTTTGCAAAGGAAACGCTTTCCTTGGAGAAATACCTTATTCAAAGTATAAAGATATCCAAGCTTCAATACTTTAAATAGTGCTCAGTTTAACCTGAAAAGCCAATTATCTGCGAAAACACCCAGGAAATCGGAATGGAGTCAGGCATCAGAATCAAGTCACCAACATTTCTTCCCTGACTTCTGCCAGCTATTTCATTTTGCTTCTAACTCTGTGAGACTGAGATGTGGGGCAATAAAAGAAATAATGGTTTTGCCTGGGTAAATCTTTCCATCAAGCTTGTATTAAGCCTTATAAGGTGCCACAGGAATAAAGAGTAAGCATTCAGCATAGACAGGTGGTTGTAATCCAGTCAATAAATATTCATCCATTTATTCCTCATTAGTAGTGAGAATGTGCTCTGTTCTTGACTCTCAGGAACACAGTGGATAAGAGAATATCTCTGCTCCAAAAGAAGCTCAAAATCAAGAATAAAGCTATAAATGCCTATTTATAAATTTTCATCAATATATTACAGTAGAGAGTGCTGAGTATAAAATGAGTATAAAATAGTAGCATGTACAAAGTAGAATAGCAGAACAAGAGAATAGAGAGATTAATAATAGCTACAAAAATCAGGAAAAAATAACTGGAGAAGTAATATTTGCTTTGGGTTTTGAAAGAGGAGTAGAAGTTTACTGGGGGCAGGGGGGGGTCATTCCTAGCAAAAAGAAGAGAAGATACAAAGATATAGGGGCTGAAAGAACAATTGTATTGGGGGAACAAAAGTAGAAATTCATGTGTTCACTGAACACTAAATATGCATAGTTTCAAATTTTAAAATGATAAATAATTTTTCAGGTTGCCTGCTGTTGTTTTAGAGTTTTTCATTGTTGCTTGGTTGATCATTCCTACTTTAATATGGCCACCAGAACATTTTAAATTACATATTTGATTTCTAACCATTATGTTTTTATTGGACAATGCTACCCCCTAGAGTATAGAAAACAAATTTTAAGAAACTAATCATATGACATAAGGCTGGATAAATAGGCAGAGGCCAAATCATGAAATTCCCTTTGTGATATGGAAAGTAGCCTTCACTTGCACTCTATAACAATGAAAGACCAGGCATGGTGACAGTGACATTTCAGCAATTGGAAAATCTTGAGAAGTTCTTGAGGGAGGAAAGAAGCTGTATATGAGACTCCTGAGCTAACTAGAATTCAAAGGTGCTGAGGAAAGAAGGTAAATCATTTCACTAGTAAAGTAATATGACTAAACCACAGAGATGGACAGAATGTCATTTCTATCACTTAGGTGATCACATATGGTTTGGTGAGGAGATAGATTGGATGGAGTAACCAACAGCCTAGAGCACAGTGCACACCATTTTTCAGTGTCTTGCATCATAAGTTCTCATCAACCAATAATTAGGACTTGATATTTCCCAAAGGAGACAAGCAATGATGCCTGGCTGCTCTCTGTTATAAATACTAGTCACACTGGGCTTGGTAATTTAATGAACAGTTTTCCCACCATTTAGGCCTTATCTTGTAAGGTAATGGTTGTGCTCTCTATGAAAAAGCAAGAAAGTGCTGGAAGTGATATTCTTAAGGCAGCAGATGGCACGCTCTCCTCTACCTCAGTGCTAAAGGTTTTAATGATGGGAGAAGATGTCTTTTACAGAGAATCAAAGATGATTGGTAGGCCAGGGATTTAGCTCAGTGGTTCTGCCACCTGCCTTGCAAGCACAAGGTTCCAAGTTCAAGCCTTTGTACCAAAAAAAAAGATGAATGGTGCTTTGCAGGAAAGTAAATAATGCTGCATTCTAAACTGTACCTTGAAATGTTTATGGCAAGTTCTAGAAATCTATCCTCAGGAAATGACTTGGGAGAAGGAACTAGTGAGAAATATATATATATATATATATACACACACACACATAGGTAAACACTGCAGCATCAAGTGTAAAATTAGAAGCTAAATGCTTATAGATATAGGAATGGGGAAGTTCTTTTCCTTTCAATCTATAGAATATAATTCAAACATCAAAAGAATGGGAAATTCTTATTGGCTAAGAAACAACGAAAATATATAATTGAAATTATTTGTATAGTATAATTGTTGACCTGTATATAACCTATATATAAAAGTATATTATAAAAGTATAGATACATATGAATGTTAGACTGAACTTTTAAACCAACAATGAACATAGTTAATTTAGAGTGCTGAGATTTTTAATTCTTTTAGTCATTTTTTACATTTAATTAATATTTAATTGCCCAAATATGACAAGAGAGCTTCCCCTCCTAAAAGATGCTTAAACAAAATGTACCCGGGCACCTATACTTTGGGTGACTTTGAAGTAGGGAAAGAAGGTTAAAGTGCCTAAAGACTTCCAAAAAGTTACTCAGTGATCTGGCAACTTGGCCAGTGTATTCTTTAGAGGTACTGTTGAACTTGATGGAGCATCTCTGGCCTTCCTGGGAAATGGGAGAAAAACAAGCTACTCTAAAGGTAATCCAGAGTATGCATCCAAAGCACAAGAGTTGTGTTATAATGACAGATAGTTGGCAGGATAACCATTATTATCACCGGGCCCTATAGAGGCCATGTTGTTTGCATTAGGGAGAAAAATGGGTTGCTTTTTGCCCTCTATGTCAGCAGTAGGGCTCAGAGGGAAGCATCAAGAGTATATGGCAGTTTTTAGTGCACCACTGAGGCATTACTGAGAGACTCGGTGTGCTGTTGAAAAGGCAAGGCACATCTGAATGTGTACTGTGTAAATACCGTATATTGAAACCCCCTTGTTATGCAATCCTTGTGCTGCATAGTTATGCAACTTATCTTCCTTACCATTATAGCAACTTTAGACAGAGATTACAGTCTCTTTTTGCACAGGAGAAAACTGAGACCAAGAGATTCTGTATTACATTTAAGTTTTTTCAATAAGGAAAATGCTGAGTTGGAATAAAACTCAGTTCTCTGATGCCAGGTTCCTTTCCCTACACTGCTTGGCACCAAATGGTCCCCTGTCCTGGAACGTGGCATTCAATGTCTCCTAGAGAAACCTGTCCTAAACTTTATATTCTGAGGGTTAGAGAAATGAGAGCATAGCAAATACTATGGCTGGAGTTACTCTAAACTCTTCCATGAAACTTCTCTGTTCCACAAACGCAGAAAATGAAGCCCCAAAACCTAAGATTTTATTTTAAAACAATATTTTCGCAGTCTTCCAATGCAACTGTTTGGGGATAACTGTGTCTGCCCAAAATTCATAGATTGAAGTTCTTACCCCCAGGACCATAGATTTGACTGCATTTGGAGACAGACCTTCCAAAAGGTAGTTAAGTTAAGATGGGCTATTGAGGTGGACCTGATCCAATATGATTTGTGGCCTCATAAGAAGAGGAAACTTGGACACATACACAAAGGAAAAATCACATTAAGAGAGAGGGAGAGATAAAGGCCACCTACCAGCCAAGGAGAGAAACCTCAGGAGAAGCCACCCTTTGTGGTACATTGTCATGGAAGCACTAGCGGACTAATAACAGCCCTTCAACTATGGCCTTAAAATAATTCTGTATGGGAAATTGATATCACAAATATTGTCACTTTCCAATAGAAATTGTGACCTGGAAAGAAAGGACAGAAATACTTGAGAGCCCTCAAAACATTTAGGTTTTGGTAAAATGAAAATATTGTATGATGTCCAAGAACAGATCTTCATTCTAAACGTGATTCTTCCTCCTGCTGGAGGTTAAGCTAAGTAAAATACCTCTTGTGTAGAATTACAGAATATTAGCGACTGCTTTCTGAGCTTATCTCACCTCTTCTCATTACATAGAATAAATAGCAACTCAAAAGAAATGGATTTTTATCCCATTGCACTGAAAATCACCAAGTAACCAGCAGCTCTCAGCGGCCACAGAGCTTTCACACATTTAGCTATGAACAGAACTCAGAATGCTCTGAACATTTTCTTGACTTAGAAATACTACAATCAAAATCTCATTATCACAATCAAATCTTTTGTCTATTTAAAATTTATGAAAATCGCAAAGATTTACAAGATCTTGACAGGACTCTCAGGATTTAATTATTTCTTAAAAATTCTTTTTCTTTAAAGTCCTTTTCTCTTATTTCCAGTAGATGGCACCACTTCAACAACAAGGCAGGTGGAAAGGACAGGCAAACAGCCAGAATCCTTCTGTCAGGAATCAGAGGTTCTCCTATCATTGCCTACAGATCAGCATTCTTCACATTCCCTGGGAGAAATGCAGATTCATGGCCCCCACTGTATACTAACCAAATCAGAACCTCTGGGGCCTGGCTGTGTATGTTTTAGCAAGTAATGTAGCTGATTCTGTTGCATGCTAAAATGTGAAAACTGCTGATGAAGAAATCATACACATACACACACAGGTTTGCATAAAAGTCAGGCAAATTTTCATGTTGAGGCAATTTAAAAATATACATCATAAATGCTATTTCTTAATGAATGCAACGCTCTTTTGTCAAAATTAATAGCATGCGCAAACTTCATCAGTCCTGTTGAGCTTATTATTATTAATCACCTACCATGGGCCTAGTCTTCACATGCATGAACGTACATAATCATCACCACAACTACTCATGCCTAGTCCTCTTAGCTCTTGTTTTATAGATGAGAAATCAGAGGCTTTCCTATCACAAGACTCCCTTTTGGTCCATGGCAAATAAAACATGTCTGTTTCAAGACAGGACTCAAAGTCAGCTTGGTCCTAACATGTAAGCCCATGATTTTTCTCTTTCTGCTCATGTAGCATTGCCAGATTTAGCAAACAAAAATGTGGGATGCGCAGGAGAAAGGGAGGAAGATGGAGAAGAGGCTCACATAGTTATCTCCCCAGAACTCCACCACCCAAAGTAAACTAACTTTAAATGTCAGATTAACAACCAAATATTTAATTATAAGTATGCCCTATGCAATATTGGAGACATACTGAAAAATTATTTGATATTTACTAAAATTTAATTTGCCTGCAGAGCCTACATTTTACTTGGTAATCCTCTTGCCTCCATCAGTTAGCAATCCAATTCATTAAAGAATAAAAGGCTGGGAAAAGGTCTTCCCCGGAGGCCTTGAAGACTGGCCCTGAGCTTGTATCTCCCTCCACAAGCTAAATGTTAACACCATCATGGGCCAGTTTATACATATGTGACTGCTGGGGAGGTAACCGGCTAGAATGTATGCTACCCAATAGGACTGCGGTCCAGCAGCAAGTGTTACATTCGAGGCCCCTTTCAGAAGTGAGATTCTACAATTCCATAGGAAAGATAATGTGAGACAGGTTACCAGTTTACTTTTTTCCCTATTGTTTGCAATGCTGATATAAATCTGGATAAAGCAATAAAAAGTACTGAAAATTCAATAAGTATGTCATTTACAGAATTTTTACATTTGATTAGGCTGTTGAGGGTAGGAGTAAAAAGTAGAATTTTGTAATTAGTAAAGTATCATAGAATTCCTTTAATCCAGTACAGGTATTGGATTCCAAATCTCTTATTCAAGTCACCAACAGAATATTCACAGCAGAGACAATGTTACTTATTTACAAACAAGAACATATTCTTATCCATAACATTAAACATGAGATATAGAGAAATTGGTTTTCCAAATTATACATGTACTTGCTCATTCAGTGTTTATTGAACACCTAGGAGAAGTAAAAGCTCTTCTCTCATTATGACAGACATATACAATTCACATGGGATGTTATAATTATGCAAAACTTTAAATAATTTGTTCGGGAACTGACTTCAAGGCAGGTTGCTAAAGCAAGGATGTCATCCAACAGCTCCTCTTACTGTGCCTACAAAAATCATTACAGCTCAAATAGATGCATGTATCAGCCCATTTAGCAGACATGTATTAATTTACTATTATGCACCAGGTCTTGAAAGATGGGCTTACATGCAAGAATAAAAGGATAGGGAAACACATTTATATGTAATGATTCAGAGTAATGGGGCCATAAACCTCTCTATGTCAGAGCCTTGAAATGCAAACAGTGAGTTGGAGGAGGGTGTTAGATAAATAGTTGTATGGAAATCCAGGAAGGCAGGCAGGGGGATCTGATCAGAAAATTCCTGCAGTCTCGATCCTTGGACTTTCATTATCCTGCATCTAGCCACACACACACAAAAAAAACTATTTCATCTGCTTGGTTTTGAGTTAACCCAAATGCTGTCTTCTTTAGTAAATAATTATCTTCATTATTTTTTGTTCCCTGACATTAATTTGTACATGCTTAGAAAAAAAGTACTTTTAAGTATTAATTATGACACCTAAGAAGTTGGGGGTTTCCAAACCATTAGTAATATTAAGCAAAAATATACATCTATCTCCTTTTGTATTAGGCTCACAGATCTTCACATTATGAAAAAAGTTTTAAATACTTAGTCTTGAATTTCCAGGTGCTATTTTTCATAAATCCCGATAAACAGTCTATATTTTATACACTGAACAACTGTACATTGTGTTTTTCCACTAAAGTTATAGGGTTATTAAAAAGTGCATTTATCCCCCATCACTAATCCAAGCTCAAGCATTTGAATAGGGATACCTTGGGGAAGTCCTCTTCCCTTTATTCCATGGACAAGACCAGTAAGGCAGGGGTAAGTTGGCACAGGTGCCCTACTAGGAGGATTAGGCAGTGGTAGCTCTAGTTTATGCTAAGTCATGGAGAACTTTGCAGTTTGTGTTGTATTGTCCAGCATCATTACAGGCTTCTTTGTCATAGCCATTGTATGGAAGAATTGAAAACTATCCACCCTAAGAAATATGGGGGACCTAGGGATAAATCACATCATCTAGCTAGGATTAATCACCAGATGATTCATCACAGCATTACTTCACTCTGGGGCTGAACCCTGGACTGTATACTAGAGGTCTGGCATTTTATCTTTACAAGCCTACATAAAAACATACGTGACGATTTCCATTTGACAGACAAAAACAAAATATAAGGTGAGTCACCTAAGGAATGGTGAGGGATCCCCAAACCTGATCTATCTAAGCAAAGCCAGTTCCACATTCACTAAACTGCACCACTTCCCTCCTGTGATTGTTCATTTTAGGTGTCAACTTGGCTTGATTAAGGGATATATAGGTATCTGGGAAAGCACTATCTCTCTGTATGTCTGAGGGTGTCTTGTGGCCTGTAAGTAGGTGCACCAAGCGGGAAGATCTGCCCTCAGTGGAGGCAGGCACTACCTAATCAGCTCAGATAGAGCAGAAAGACAGCAGAAAGGCAAATTCACTCTCTTCTGGAGCTGAGACCTGGTTCTTTTCCTGCTCTTGAACATCAACATTTCAAGTTTCTCCAGACTTTGGACTTTGGGATTTAGACTAGTGGCTTCCTAGGTTCTCAGGCTTTTGGTCTCAAGATAGAGTTGTATCATCAGCTTCCCTGGATCTGCAACTTTCAGGCTTGCAGACTCCCCAGGTTCCAGATGGCCTGTCATAGGGCTTCTCAGCCTCCATATCTGCATGAATCGTCTCTCAGCTATTCCTCTATCCATCTATTTATCTCTTTTTGCTTCTATTTCTCTGGAAAATCCTAGCTAATATACCTACTTCATACAAAATGTTATAAAAACAAATAGCAAAAGCACACTTTGAAGGAAAGGAAAAGAAGAGTTGCAAACGGGCAACTTTAGTCCTGAGTGTGGAGCAGGTGGCGCTCAGAGCAGTGAGACTACTTATTATATAAATAGTAAAAGGATATTTAGCAGTGCCAGTTAGTCTTCATTTGTACCTGATTGGAGGCAAATTTCCGTGGCATTTCTATGAGCCTTGTGATGGCTTTTGTTCAGGATGATTTTTCCAAAGATGTGTGCATAGCAAACATCCTTGAAAGGTAGAAATAGCTCCCCTCTCCTAGGGCAGAGGAAAGATTTGTTTCCTAACCAGGATAATACCTTCCCTAGGGGTCAAAAGTTGGGCTTGTTTTCTAGCATCCCTTTTCAGGGTATTCTTGTGCTCAGTGTTCTTCACAGCCCATTGTACACTGTAGACACAGTACCCATCTAGACCTGTGAGTCTGCATTGGCTCCATGGAACCTGGAGGTGGGGGCAAGAGGAGCTAATGCAAACATGAAGCTTATACCACCTGTTGTGTGCTAAGTAATAAACCATCTACATCCTCTTATTGTCTTCTTAGCAACCAAATCTGTAGAAGTGTGGAGAACTGAACCAACAACTGTCTGCTGCTGCTTAAGTACTGCTTAACAGAACTGCCTGCTCTTGCATCCCTATCCATTCCCCACACTTCACTGTCCTGCTCTGAGCCTAACATCTCAAAACTGAACTGAACACCTGGGCTTCCTTGCCCCTGACTTCCTGATCAGAGTTGGCCCGTAGGAGGTGCTAGGGAGATGAGCAAGTGAGAAGAGAGCAAGGTCAGGGAAGTTACTCCTCTATCTCTGTGGCTGCAGTTCCTTTTGGCAGTGCCTCTTTCATAGCCAGACTCTGATCACATAGTACTTGCCTCTTGACATGTCAGGCCTGGAGAGGAAATTGGTGTGTCATTCTTATGAGACCTAGAATATGTCACTATCTCTCATTGGAGTCTTTCACACTACCAAAATCTCTATAAATAGACATCAGGAAAGCTGTACACAGTTAAACTTATTTGAATATGCTATCTTGTTTTAAAAAATAATTTAACAGTTCTTTCTGTTCATGAAACACAATTTATACACATATGTAAAGAAGATTGCTTTTAAAACCTTTAATCACCTTTCATTCTTGTCTTACTGAGCCATTGCAGCTAATTTGGACTCACAGTAGCACACGAATCCCAAAAAGGCAAGGATATTTGCCATGATTTTCAGTACTCAAGGGGATGGCTTTGCCTGATCTATGTTGCAAATGGGTTTTCACTTGCTCCTGGCTGTATTGCTTTGATACCTGTGCAAGTCCTGTGGACGTCTATTGGTGGACACTGTAAAGATACCATCTGCCAATATTCAACCCACTGCACCTCTTCCAGCAGATAACTATGGTTCCTAGTGTGCAAGTAACAAATTTCAAAGCTTGGCTTGGTTAAGTAAACATATAATAAAGTAAATACAGCCATAATATAAAACTATTACACATAGTATCAGATCATTTGGGGCAACATCGAAGAAATTCAGAACCATAGTTTCTAGTTAGAAGGGATCTTTAGTAAAACTTTTTCATTTAATGACTCAAGAAATATCAATATTGCATAAATTCACTTTAGTCCCTATTAAAATCACCTAGTTTTTCTTTTCTTTAATATGATTCCAACTCGTCACCAGGAAAGAAGTTTCAAGAATATTCTAAAGTTCCAAGTTGGTGGAAAAGCATATTATGTCAATAGCACATATAAGGAGAAATTTAATAAATGATCTATTTCTTTTTTTTTATCATGGAAATAAGGTTGCTAAGCCTCTCTAGGTTCCAGGGAATAAGGGATGTCAAGTTTCAGTTTAACTCCAATTACTGCATTACTACATGCTTCTCCACCTGGAATTGGCCTGATCTATGCAGGGAGGATGCAACAATGCAAGATATCTATGGCATTCATTTTACTGGAAGATTTGAAAAAAATCAAGTGATTTCTAAGAACCATTCCCTTCTCCCACAAACAAGGAAGAAAAAACAAAGAAGAGCCAGGAGGCAGACAATCCCCAGGAAACAGGTCACTCCTTGCAACTTCCTAGCAGAGCATCTTAGTCTATACTTGCTGCTATAACAAAACAGAGTTAAGTAAATTATAAAGAAGAAAGATTTATTTTCACAGTTCTGGAGGCTGGAAAGTCAAAGTTCAAGATGACAGCATCTATCTTCTTTCAGTTTAGGATACTAGACAGAACTTCAGCATTAAGCTGTGAGCCATTTTACAACACCACAATCACCAACAATAAGCACAGACATATGAAATACGTGGCACTGAATAGACTGTGAAAAGGTTGCTTGTTTACTTGTTTACAGCATGGACTAGAACAAGCAGACAGAGTAGCAACTTGTTCAAATTCTCTCCTAGTCTGCAAATGTGTGTTGGAAAGAAAGGAATATTTTTAGAGCACACAAAATGGAGTTAGGAGGTGCTGGTTAGATGAGCTGTCATGGACATCCATACCCAAAGTTTTTACCTGGCTGCTTGCCCATGCATACCAAGATGTAAGCAGACTTCTTGGAATACACTGAATCACCGCTCCCTGGAATACTGTTCGCTACTTTCTACAAAACTGCTCAACTGAAACATTCCTCTCCCTTTAGGAGTAACTGCCCAGAGACTGTTACCAACTAATAGAATACCTTATCCTTTGCCAGCACAAATTCAAAATCCTGACAAACAACTGATGTGAGTGAGCTCCCTCGGCTTTTCTGTGTGTTTTTAAGATTTGGATTTTTTTAAATTCTTTAATTGGTACATTGTAGGTATACAAAACAATTACATTTTTCATTGGGAATTGCACTTTTACATAAAGCATCTTGGTTCTTATTTTTTCCCTATTCCTAGCCCTCCCTTCACCCCCTCCACCCTTCTCTATTTACAAAGACTTTTATTTCCATTTTTTCCATTTCTCATCATTTTTCCTTTCCCTTCTTTCCTTTCCCCTGCCCCTCCCACTACCCCTACCCCT
>NW_004624730.1:56258676-56328273 GCF_000247695.1 Heterocephalus glaber
CCATTTAGTATGATATTGGCTGTTGGTTTTTCATGTCATCTGCAAATAATGACAATTTGACTTCTTCATTTCCTATCTTTATTCCTTTTATTTCTTTCTCTTGTCTAATTACTGTGGCTACTGTTTCCAAAACTATATTGAACAGAAGTGGTGATAGTGGACATCCTTGTCTTGTTCCTGATTATGTTCTTTAAAAAAAAAAATCACAAGCAAACTGATATGGTTAGCCACCCTGGCAAGTAGGTGACCTTGGTTCACATGGTAACTATGTCACCTTGAGAAAGTCACCCAGCCTCTTAAGGCATGGTAGGTAAAGTGAAGAAAGAGAAGGAGAAGGAAGGAGAGAAGGAGGCAGAGGAGGAGCAGCAGCAAGAGGAGGAGGAAGAGGAAGAAGAGGAGAGAGAAAATGATTTGCTAATTACTTCATCAGGTCATTGCAAAGATTACATGAGGTACCTATACAGTGCTTAGCACGCAATATTTTAGCTATTAATATTATTACCTTTAACCTCTTAGTATTCTCTCAGCCCATAATTCTTCAAGAGCCTCTGGTTTGGAGAGCTGCTTTGTTCTTGCTAATCCCTTCCAGGAAAGAGAAGCTCTGCTCCAGAACCTGAGACACAAAGCTGACACAAACCTCTGTCTATTCTTGTTCTTCCGATGTTGCTTGCTCCTACAACGTCAGCCTTCCTACCCAGGGAGTTTTTGAGCGTTCTTTACTTTTAAGCATCAGTAACCATTCTGCCAGCTCATGCTCCCCAAATAAAGCCTCAGTGCCCATGAGATTTCTCCTTTCAAAGAGCCAACCTGTTTTCACAAGGAACAGTAAGTAAACTTAAGATTGGTAGTACCCAAGGTCTGAGTGTGGCAGAAAAATGTACACTCGGATTGTATTTACTGGTATAACATAAATCTAGCCTTGAGAATAATTTGGTTGAATTGCCCAATAATCCTTCTCAATCCAACTTCATCTAATGTCCTGTGTAATTAACGATCATTTTCCAGCCAAGCATTTAATGGCTGTCATGTTTGACTACACTTTGACACATATATCTTCATCACTTTGGTAAATATTACATTCTGCTACTTTATAAAAGACACAATGCATAATTAGATTCTGTTTCATCTTACAAAATATAATTACCTTTCTTTGCAACAAGAAAAAGAAAACATGGCCAGAAGTGATGCCAGTTCTATTTTCTTTTTTCCATCTTAAGTACACTTGTGTTTATGTTCAAACACATTAAAAATATATGTACGTGCCTCTCTTAGGAAAGCTTGTCAAAACAGTCTAGCTTTCTGTTATTTACTACTCAAAATTCATAACCAAGTGTGCACAGTTAAAAATCATGAACTTTATTTTTATCATCTAAAGAGATATTCAAGAGTTTACATTTCTTTTTCATAGGATATCATCTCACTAGATTTTTAGACTTTGTCATTTTACGGAAAATCAATACTTTGGAGCAGTAATAGTTACATTTTTGTACTTTGTCTCTTAATCTAAAATGTCTTTTTTTACCAATAAATGACTGATTTGAAAAGGAGAACCAGTTTAGACATTTCTCAGTGCAAATTTTTGTGTGGCTAAAGCCTACCTTCACAGGATTTAAATTAAATGTCATGTTATCATAGAGTACACTTCATTCCCCCTACTGCAGTTGAATCTCTCTCTAATCCTTTTGTGAAAGGATATAAAGTGCCCCTCCCCCAAGAGTTACATTCCATCCCCTCTGACTCTGGAAGAAAACAGCCATCTTCAGAACACTGGCTGACTGCACAGACAGTCCAAAGGAGAAGCTAGGGGTGGAGTTCAGCTGGCATCTGCATCTGAAATCTTGATCCACGTGCCATGACTGAACAGAAAGTCTCAGAGAACTAAATGAAGTATCAGAACAGATATAACTTCCAGCCTTCAGATTTTATGACTCAATATCACTGAGTGGACTTAGGCTGGGGATTTAACTCAGTGATGCTGCATCTGCTTGGCAAGCACAAGGTCCTGAGTTCAATCCCCAGTACCAGAAAAATAAATAAATAAATAGATGATAGATAGATAAATAAATAAATAAATAAAGTGGGCTTGAACTATGTAAATTACAATGTATACATAGGAACAGGTCTGTAGTACAGAAGTACAAGGCTCTTTGTTCTGAATGAGTCAATCAGGAAACTGAATAGTGAGGATGGAAATGGCAAGAGCTTGAGGGTGACAAGGAAGAGAAGATCTTCAAGATACTTTCTTTCGACATGCTCCATCCAAATTGATAGTGTCAGCATTACCGGGGCCTTGTAATTGCCAAAATACTGTGAAGAGCACCGGAGGCAACTGAAAGTATGCACGTAATGAAAATATAGTCTTATTATTAGTCAATCAATCAACTAACTAAAGACTCCTTGGTCTTACAAAGGTGAATATATCATCATCTTCCCAAAGCATGTTTTCCTGGTTGTACAGGTATCCCTAGAAATGAAGATTCAAAGGACATAAAATCTTAGACCCTTAGGACATCAGAGCCAAGGACATTAGGTAATCATCTGGTCCAGCTCTCATTTTACAGATGAGAGAACAGTCCAAATTGTGCGGCGCAGGTTTATCCAGACAGGTTTTAACCTCTCCAGTGGAGTTTCATAAAAAAGGTAGGAAATTACAGGTTTTAAATGTGATCATTGTCATTAAAAACGATCATTGTTCTTGATCTCTGAATTATTGGACTAGCTTCAATTAGCTAAAGTGATCATTAAATTTTAACTTAAACTCAAAAGGTACAAAGAAAGCTACATGATCTCACAAAGCAAATACGTGGAAAATTTTCCACCCTATCATCCATGATATTTTCATACCATTAACCATTAGGAAATTCCAACTTTACTTCCGTGACAAGTATCAGAGCAATATGTTTGATGTGGCTTTCATTATCATCTTAGACCTAGCAAAAGCTTCCTAAAGTACGCCCATTTCTAGAGGACACAGAAACTTTCTGAGAGAAACTTCTGTGCAATCTCAGATTGGTTCATTTATATTATCGTTTCATCAATAAGGAAACAGGTTCAGGCAATTTAAGATGTTTATATATAAAAATTCTTCCTTAACTGTCCCCTTGACAATGTACTGTGGAAGAACCACTGATTCACTGTTCAGAAATATCTTATCAGTATGGAAAGGAGTATCAACCTCTTTAAATTGTGGCTTACAAGTGTAGGCACCCTGCCTATAATTTCTGTCCTTAACCAAGTCTGTTTCATTAATTCAGAAGTTTAGACACTTCTATAGACTAAGTCTGGAGTGTCCACGACAAAAATAAAAATTTACTAGGAAAATAAGTTGATGATCCTAAGGTATGACTGAGGAATATGGCAACACCTTTGATTCTCTGAATTAATCACCACCATAATCAAACATAATCTCATACTGGATAAGGTATAACTAAAAACGATACAATGATGCTCCAGACCTCTGTATAGCCTTATTCCATTTCTAACTTTATTATATGAATTACTTCCAAATCAAAAGATTGTTTCTTTTCACAAAAAAAAAAGAGTTGATAAGTTCCCAAGAGAATACAAATATCAAAACTGACTTACCTCCATGTAGACTGCACAAGGATAGTGATGGCAGGAAGAGTTCTCCCAAGAATAAGTCAAAATGTGGCCCATGATAACCTCCATTTGACTTATAAGGAATCCTTCCTTTCAAGCCCCAATTAGTCTTTCATTCTTTTAACCAATGCTTATTGAGTACCTACTACCTCCCCAGGACTAGCTCAACATTGTGGATTCAGTGACAAAGCTATGCTCTTTCTTTCAGGGATTCTACAATCAATCATTCAGGTTAACAAATAATTACACTGTTCCACTCTCTATATCTATATCTATATCTATATCTATATCTATATCTACATCTATATAAAAGACTATGTAATTGATAAGCAGACTGCAAAAATCAACCTCAACCCTTTCTGTACTTAATGATTGGGTGTTATAATCTCTGTGCCCTCAAAGACTAAGAATTTCACACTTTATCTCTTTAATAATTTGCTTTTAAGTAAAATAATCAACCCTTACCACAAAAAATTCTAAGTTATTGATCTTCAATTTCACATCTTATAGACATTTACCCCCCTAAACAAACACACAAACACACACACATGCACACATTTATTCCATTGTCTGACTAAGCGAACCTCTTGAATGCTTCTTCAGGCCTCTTCATCCTGCAGACATCATACAACAATGTTGGCCATTAAGTTCACTTACCACCAAATACTTGCAAAACACTCTAGGAACGACATATAGGCAGCGTTGGTCAGCAACAAGACTGATAGCAGTTAACCCAGACCCCAACCATAGGATTGAGGTTTAGAGGCATCTATCTTCTATTTTTAGATATGTTCAAAGATTAAGCAAACAGCCATTGACCCCTTGCCATATGCCAGGTACTGTATGGTAAGTATCTAGCAGGTATTATTTAATTCTCACAAAAATGAAGTAGACACTATTGTCATTTCCATTCCAGAGATAAGAAAATTAAGGGCAAATATGTTGCTCAAGTCTACACAGTAGTACAGTGGTAAGTGGTGAGGACCAGGCAGAAATCCCAGTAATCTGACATCATAGTTCACTGACTGCAAGGACATAATTGAAAAGATTAGAACCTAAGATCCTAGGGTGGCACTGTGAAACTTAACTCTTCATATTTCTTTTGGGAACAAGACTGTCCTTAGATATTGGCAACCACCAAGTTTCATGGGAAATGTCCGTTACCACACAATTTTGTCCCGATATCAGTAAAACCTGATCTGTACAGAAAATCTGCTTCCAAACTTTGTTATTTCTGCTGTATCATGATGCCATCTTATAATGCTTATCTCTGATACAGATATTGAAGAAAGTAAGAAGTAATGAAATAGTCAATAGTACTATACAAAATAGTTGTTCAAGTGTCACCATCATTGGCTTATCACAGTTAGCAAATCATTTTCATCAAGAAGTAGAATGGCTGGGATCCAAGAGAATGTGGGCAAGAGGAGATAGGGAGTGGAAGGGGAAAAAGTACAATAAAGATTTATAATGTACAGGAACCTAATAACCTAAATGAATGCAAATGTTATATGTCATAAACATGAGATAGATTAATATTACCAACAAGAATGAAAACGCAGAAAGGAGATTTAGAGGAGGAGGGAGGGAGGGAGGTAAGAGGGAAGAGGAAAGGGATTTTTAAAAAATCAAGCTGTGTTGTGTACATGTACCCACTCCCCAAGATGATTATAAACTGCATGTACTGCAGACATGTACTAATAAATTTTACAATGGCTGGTTGCATCCCAAGAATGTTTTTATTCTGCTTCAAAAACTTGTAATAGCATATTTTTAATTAGAAAATCATTGAGTGGCTGTTTGGATTAGTAAAGAGATTCCTATTACCCAAAGTCTCCACTAAAATGGAGCATGGAGGCAACCATCTTTAAACATGCAGAAATGAGCCTCAGAGGCAGATAGAAGTATGTCCTTTGAAATCTGGGTAGCAGACAGCCCCGGGCCCACCGTGATTAATGGTACCAATATAGGGTCCCATGTCTGTCATCTGGGGGCAATGTTTGTGATGATGGCACATTCCTCCTTTCAATTCTCACTTTCCTCTTCAGGAAGACTGCTCATTTATATCCTCTCAGGATGCTTCCAACAAGATAGATATACCATCACATGTTTAGGAGGCAGGAAAAAAAAAGGCAAACTGCAGTAGTTGAACCAAAAAAAAAAATGAAAGCTGAATCATCCCCAGTAATCTCCCAAATTTATATCCTTCAGTATCACAAACTGAATTATCTCTATAAAAATTAGTTTAGAAAAACAACTTTTCACTTACAGCTGCACAGCAAAGCACCGCCTCACATCAGACAGTGAGAGTTTTGTTTCCCATCTAATGGGCTGATGGCAGTTTCCAGTAAGAAGAAGCAATTTGCTAGTCTAGCCAATTACAATTTGTCCTTGGCTGAAAATGACAGCAAAGTCTGTGCCTCTGGTTCATTGAAAACATAAGCAAGATATTCCTAATATTCAGTCTGTTTCCCTGTGAAGTTAAGCATTAAGGAGGTGATTAAAATTCAGCTTCACTGTGGTACCAAATCAAAGGAAAGACATCCCTATCTGATGGTAGGAGAGGATTTTCAGAACCATCCAAAGTAGCAATGGCATGCATTTAATTCCAAATTCTGTGGATAATATTGAAGCTCATTGCCTCCGGTTGGACCTCAACAAGAAACTCTTTCCCTATGCACTGTGGATATAAGGCTATCAGAGACAGTCACATTGTTGCGGGGAGCCCTGGCTTTATTTGATACTTCTTTTACCAAAAGACGGTTGTGAGGAGCCTAGGAAGTAATGACTCCTAATTATGACACTGATTTCCGGTGTCATGATCAGAGAATTATTTTGCCTCTTTTCACCCAAGCTGCAATATTAAGATGTATCAGAGAGCTGCTTTCTGAGGCTGCTATGATGACAGGATCAGATGAAAAAGCAGATTGGAGATATTTGCTGTGTTAATAGGCTTTTAAAGCTGAGTAAACTGATGGCACCTGAATAATTGTCCAAGAAAACACTTCTGAAGTTGATCTAACACTATTATATCAATGCAACACTGGCTTACTAGGGCAAGTAAATGGGAAATTTTGCTTGATAGTGAAAGGCATTCCTATATACTGTCCCTGGCTTGATGAAAAAGAAATTAAGGCTAAATTTGTTCCTCTGATTCAACCATCAGATAAAAGTCTTGAGGAGAGACAGAGTCTGGTCATTCATTTAATTTTTTTTAATTAAGTTTATACTTTATTCATCTTTTCTCAGTTTTCTCCTATTATCCTGTTTCAGTACTAGGATCCCATTCAGGATATCACATTACATTTACTCATCATGTCTTATTAAGCTATTTTTTAAATTAATTTTATTGGTACATTTTAAATATATTTCATCATTGGAATTTTACACCTTTATGTAATCTCTCTTGGTTCTTATTTTTTCCCCCTTCCCCCGCCCTTCCTTCAACCCCTCCACCCTCCCTATCTACAAAGACTTTGTTTCCATTTTTTCATTTTCTCATATTAATTCCATTCCCTTCTTTCCTTTCCCCTACCTCTCCCACTTTCCCTTCCCCTTTGCCCCTTTTCTTCCTATTTCACATTATCTAGTATACCTTTTAGTCCTTATTTACACTTTCGATTCAACAAACTTTCATTGAATGTCTGCCCTGTGCCTGGTTAGACTGTACTAGAGACACAGAAATAGGTGAGACTTGCCTCCTACCTTAAATTGCTTACAGAAAGTGGATGCACTTGCTCTCCAGCCCTAGCTGTTACTTTGCTCTCCTGTAGATGCTCACACTCTCCACGGGCCCACCTACCTGCTTTCCATGCTGATCTCTGCGGGAACACACTCTACTCCATTCGTTACCTAATTAACTCCTACTCCTCACTCAGATTTTAGCTCTGTCTGGCACAAAGGATATTCTTAATAAGCAATGAATAAATAGATATATGAGCAAAACTTTGTAATATAACATGAGAAGGTCTCAGAAAATAGGAATCAAAAACCGAAGGTCACAGAGACCATGGTAAAGCTGTCCTAGCAGGATTCACAAAGGGCATCTGTGCTGGTAATATTTGAGATGCATTTTGAAGAGTGAAAACAGCTGATGGGTGATCAGGGACAACATGAGAAGAGAGTAGTAAAGTAGTGAGAAAGCACTAGAAAAAATTATACCAAAGAGAACATCTTCTGGGTATGAAGGCATAAAGGAGAATGTGGTGTTGGGTAAATAACAACCCCAGGGTGACAAAAATTTAGGGCACATGAGGACAGTGGAGACTGGAAGTTATATTTGAGCCATATGATGAAAGCATAGATACCACTGTTAAAATTACTGATTTTTTTTCCTAAGATAATGAGAAGTACCTGAAGCTATGTCAATTGAGGTTCAGAGGCCAACTAAGCAAATGAAAAAAGAGTAAATGCTCTTGGTTAACAGAAAGAAATTATTGATTCAAGGACATTTATTTCTGAGATTCAGAGATACCCTGGGAGGGATCTGAGTCCAGGCTTGAAAGATCTAGCAAAGACCACCATCACCTCCACTGAACACACATTCCAGCAGCCACATCAGTGACCCTGAGCACATCTTGGCAAGGCCTCTACCAGGGCTTCAAGAAAGCCATGTCTGTCACCCTCAACAGAAATGAGCTCCACACAGTGCCTCCTTCCTCATGTTGTTCTTTTAAATCAGTCTTACACACCTGTTTGGCAGACCCTCAGTTTCAGCTTGTACCATAGCTGCAAGGGATGCTGAATTGTGAGTTTGTAGCTTCTTTCTGAGTAGATAGGACCCATAATGAGGGGGATTCCAAATAAATAAAAGTATTCTAAAGAGTCTAGGAGGCCAGAAGTCATACAGACTGTCCACTGTCACAAGGAAGAAACATAATTGTATTTATAAGGTGTGATCAAAACATACAGTGAATGTTTATAGATAAATTATTATAGTAAAACACACATTGCCAGTTATCTACCTCAAAATATTCCCTTTCACTTCAAACACACTTATCCCATGATTCTTTCCACTTTCTGTAGCAGTTCTGGTAGTCCTCTTTCATGAGTGTCTTTAGTTGCATTGTCATGACTGTTTGGGTGCCTTGAATCAATTCAAAACATTTATCTCTCATGATAATTTTGACTTTGGGAAAGAGCTAGGAGTCACATGGTGCCAGATCCAGCAAATGAGGTCAATGAGGAACACTGAAATGTTTTTATGACTTGTTGTTTTGTTGGATAATACTCAACCACAGCATTTATTATATGTTTGATCACAACTTGTAAAAACACTCAGGGAAAAGGACTTCCAGAAATGCTTCATAAAGTGACAAGAATGATGAGGTTAAGCGTGTTTGAAGAGAGGGGAAATATCATGAGGGGGATTAATAGTAATGTATCATTTACTGTAATGAACTTTTTTATTTAAACATACCATTTTTTTATCAACCTCTGTATATTATAAAAAGATTCCTTTGGCAGCATGATTGAAAATGGACTGGAGAGGACAACTGGGGAACAGAGAGTTTTATTTAGAAGGCTAAAGCAGGCAGGATGTGAAAAGAATATGACTTTAGTGCTGACAGTGGACAGAGGACAAATTGAACACAAAATGAGGATATAAGATTCTAGCAAGCAAGGACCTATACTGTCTTTTTCACTTATGAAACTCTAACAACTTACATATAGTACAATTGTCATTTTTATTCTATTTTAAAGGGCTAATTTACACCTAGTAAATTCTCCTTTGTAAGTGAATTTTGAAAATTGTATCCCACAGTGTAACCACTACCCCAATTTAGCTAAATAATAATTTCATCACACCCCAAATTTCTCACGCTGCTTTGTTATACTCAGTCTTTCAATTCCAACCCCTGGAAACACACATACAGTATGTAACTTTTTGAGCCTTGCTTTTTCATTTACTATATTGCATTTTAAGACTTATTTTAATTGTATTAGTAGTTCAATTCTTTTTATTGATTGTTAATATTCCATAATATGAACATAACAAAGTTTACTCATGTCCCAGTTGAAAGACATTAGGATATTTTCCAGTTTGAGAGATATCAAATTACCTACATCTTTGTGTTAATATAATATTTATTTTATTTGTGCAAATATCTAGATATGAAATCCATAGGTCAAATGATAAACATATGTTTGATTTAATAAGATTTTGGAAAATTGCTTTCCAAAAGCAATCTATTAGAGTTCCAGTTGCTCTACGTCCTTACAAGCACTTGGTATTTTCATTTTTTAAGCCATTCTACTAGGTGTCTAGTGATACCTCATTGTGATTTTAATTGGCATTTCCTGAAAGACTAGTGATGCTGAACATTTTTCATGTTATTATGCACTTTTACTGTGTCTGTTTTGATAAGATGTTCAAATATTTTGATAAGTATTAGTATCTGATGAATTTATAAATAAGCTGATAACAGAGATATTTAGAAAAATAAAATTACCTCCAACTGATGTAATTGGATATTTCTAAGAGGAGGAAATTGAAGAGCATCAAATCAAAGATGACTACTGATTAAGAAAATTTAACTGTAAAACTTGGTATAAGCATGACCATAGATGGCTGCTCCTATGCCTTCCAATTAATTTTTGTCATTCAATGGTTTGCACCCAAATCTAAACTCTGTGATGTTAAATAGCTTCTTAATGTTCATCTGAAATTTTCTGCATTGTTTTTACCTCTTTCTTGTAAGGGAAATAAATACATTTCAAAAACCAATCCCATATCATTCCCCCAGAAACTTTGGTAGTGGCTCAGTGTTTGCCCTCCCAAAGAGACTAAATAAAATAGTCAAGAGAAAGAATGAGAATCTGAGAGCTGTAGGCCCTGGAAGTTAATTAATGGTTGGTCCTTTGTAATCACCTTCAGTAGAATGAAGGATGCTGAAAAGCTAGGTCAAGAGATTTTACTTTGCTGCCTCATGAATCTTTGAAGAATCAAAGGTTCTCGGACAGTAAAGGGTAGCTGAGAGCTGATGGAGGAAAAATTTCTTTCTTTATCTGGGAATTCCACAGTATAAAAATAATACTGAGTTGCATCTTAGTCAAGACAAATCAACACTTCTCTGTGCCTCTTGCTCCAGCTGGGATGAAGCTTGCAGCAAGGCCAGAACAGTGGATGACAATCAAGGGAAGCTGGAGCCAGAGGCAACATGGGGTTGCCCAGACAGGGGTGCTCCATGAAGGCTCAGCCAAGCTTGGTCTGCAGTTCAAAGAGTTATGGTAGAACATTAGACCTCAGGGCCCTTTGAAAGAAAAAAATATGGAATAGGCACCATAGCATTACTGTGGCAAAAAAGCATTAGTTATAAAAAAAAAAAAAACCACCGTGTCACAAATCAACCCAAGCAATATGATGAAAGGCCCAGTGGGTGCGGATTCTCTCTCCATCCTCACTTGATTCTTCCCTGGAATAAAACAACAGTATGGGGGCCTTAACAGTCATTGATGTCACCCCCATTCCCTCAATAATACAAGTGACAGAAGGGCATAAGAGAAGTGATGACTTACCTACATACATATTACTTAAGGCAACATAAATTAGAACTTGGATCTGGTGTTTTGCTACTCATTCACAGCCAAATCTCTCAGCTAAAAAGAAGGTAGCCCCAGCACAGGTGTGTGAATGGACACGTCTTAAATTCCGAATAGAGCTCTAGAAAAAATTTTTCCTTTATCTCAACCCAATCACTGTTACTAAATAATAAACAAATTATCAGAAAACTCACCACTTATTAATTTTTAAAGAAATTATACTTAATATTAAGAACACTCTATTTATTCCTAAGGTAAAAGAAAAGAGAGGAAAGAGCTGAAACTAATAGAATGGAATCACTTTAGCAGTGTCTGGTAGAAATGGCAGGATTTGGCATTGAGAAAATTACTTAATACCACCATTGTGGTTCAGTTAGTTTGTTTCTAAAATGGACACAGACTATTTTCCCATTAGGGTTATTATATTTCTCCAAATCTCCAGGACTATCCACATGCTAGACCATATTATCAAAGCCACAGAGAAAAAGCTTGGGACATCTATCTTGTTCTGCTTTAAATAATTTTAATTAGTTTATGTATTAAAATAAAGATGCAGGTGATGGATCAGAAAGCAAAACTTAGAAAAATTTTTAAAATAAATCACAGGATTCCCAAAAAATTGGAAGTGGTTCCTTTGCCTATGTCTTCAAATGTTTTCTCTTCTACAAAAGAAAACAAAAACAACAAAACTTCACACTCCTGTGAAGTTGCTTTTACTGAGACGGCACAGTTTTCATATCTACACGGGCTTGTCCCTGGACTGGACAACCGCCCATGGTTGTTCTTCTTTTGTAAATCAAAGTCATCAATTACTACTTCCTAGTGTGGCTGCTCCAGGTGCTGCAGGAGAGTCAGGACAGAAAAGGAGAATCATCAGCAGTGCATGGCTCCCTCTGGAGTTTGCTGCCAGGGATGGTGTCAGACAAGTGCTGAAGGCATTGTTGGGTTCCTGGCTCCATGCTGGGCTCAGACCCTGACCAAGTGTAGTCCAGAGGCTGTCATTCATCACTTGTCTATGGACATCAGAACCTTGAGGTCTGCTCTGCCCTGGCAGAGGTGCAGAAACTGACAGTTCCCTTGTCCTGTCATCGGTTCTGTATTAATTGAAGCTTCGTTCTGCACTACTATTGGTTTCTTGATTTTAACAATGCTGTTTAAACAGATAGATGTATCTGATAAAACCGAATAAAAGTGCTTCTCTAATCTTCAAAGAACCCAGATTAAACTAACATGTTCACAAAATAACTACACAGTGCAGAGGTTGAATTATTTACAATGATAGTTTTTAGAAATAATTTGTTCAGGTAATAAATATTGATTGCTACCCTGAGCTAAGCATTGTTCTATTCTCCAACACTATTTACTCATAGGGCATTTGGATTAAATTTAAATGAGGAACAGATATGTTAAAAGTAAACCAAGCAAGGTTGTGAAAAATGGGCTCAACCCAGGTGTTGTGGCACATACCTCTAATGCCTGCAGTCTGGGAGACTGCGGCTGGAAGATCACAAGTTCAAGCCCAACCTGGGCAACTTGATTCAAAATAAAATCTAAAAAGCAAAACAAAAACATAGCACTGGCGGTGTAGCTCAGTGCCAACACTCTGGGTTTGATCCCAAGTACGGCCAAAAAATAAGAAAAAGAAAAATGAAAAACAAGTATCTTTTCCATCAACATTATTCTCCTCCCACTCTTAGTAATCTGTTTAATTCTCCAGTGATCTTTCTTTCTATATTCAGTGTGTGTGTGTTTAAATATAAACAGCTAATAATTTTATTTTTTTGTTTTTTACTTTTGACAAAATATTTTTAATCTATACACACACTTCTTCAATGATTTTTTTCATTAATAACATATCAAGGACATTCAACCATGAACCATATATATATTTGATTATTTTAATAGCAATATAATATTATATTAAATTAACTTAGTGTATTCAATTCCATAATATCCCCTATTAGCAAATATTTAGTGTTTCTAATTTTTTTACATGCAATACACCATCCATGAACACCCTTCTACTTATATCCTTGTGCAGGTATATACATAACCCTGGATAATTTCTAGAAGTTGAAATGTTGACATGATAATTATACATAAGTGCATAAGGCAGTAAGAATGTGGAGTATGCAATGACTGTGTACCCTTAGCTGTCCTTAATTAAAAGTGAAACAGTTACTGGTTAGAAGTTCTGTATGTAGAGATGGGATTTCTCAAATGGTGGACTTAACTGTGAGATTTAACGGTGAGATTTTTCAATCAAGGAGATTCCAAAGTGTCTGTAGATCTTTTATCTGAACCTGGCCAGTCTTTCCAGAAAACAGTCTATCTCTGTCCGAGAGAACTGGTGAGGTAGAAGTTTTTCACAGATCTCTTGGAAGCCTGACAGAGGAAATGAGCTTGGGATTTGACTTTTCAATACTCAGACTGTTACCTAATTGCCCTGTGTACTTCCTGGGGCCTTACTCCTACCTGATCTCTGTGAGTTAAGGTCTCTGGTCAAATTTCTCCAAAGGATAAGCCCATCATATCCTTTGAAAGTGGGAGGATCATTCACCTGACATCATAGATCAGAGACAAGGACCTGGGGGCTCTGAATATGCCTTTTACAGCCTCTGGACCAAATCTGTAGGCTACACCATACCTCACTCTGACTCACAGCAATCCTGGCTGCCTCTGTCCCTGAGTCACTAGCACATTTTTCAAGATGAATGAGTGTGCTTGTCATTAGTATCCCACTCTGAAAGTTCTTTAACTTTTACCATTTTCTAGCAGTCTGTTTTCCATTTTCTAAATGTTCCTTAAAATATGACTACTATTTATTCCTTTCCTGCTTTATTTGTTCTCATGGATTTATACTTTAAAAATCATGTAGTATTATTTAAGTGTGATAAAGGAGGGAAAGAAGATAGTTTCATGGACAATCTCCCCTATGTCTTTCACATGACTTGTCTCAAAAGAACATAATCCTCGGAATGTCTGTTAGGCAGAAATCATTGGCATTTTTCTCTTTATTTATCGTGTTAATTTATGTGACAATCTTTCCTAAAGAATTGAAATAAATGGGCAGAAATATATTGGGGGCCAATACAAAAAGCTTGGAACTGGGCCTAGAGGAAAATAAGCTTCTGTCCTGATTCCACCAGTTATTAGCTCATCTTTTTGTACATGTTATCCACCTTTTAGACCCTCTATTTCTTCATCGGTAAAATGAGAGGGGGCTCACTATGTAAATGCTAAAGTCTGTCCCTCACTCTTTGAATGAAAGATACAGAGACTGATTTCAGGATACTTTTGGACTTGGGGCACATCTGAAGAATAGAAGGAGCTCATAGGACACTACAGGTAAGGGTGCCACCTCAGAGGCAGAATTTAGGGTCTTTGGGATCAGAAAGCCTATATTCTAATCCTCGGTGCATAATATACAGTTGTATAACTCTTTAACAGCTTCATTTTCTTCACTTGTAAAATGTAATTTATAACAGTTATTTTTATAAGGCTTTGTGCTTTCTGTTTTCAATGGGTCCTTGTTCATTGCCATTTGGAATTTCCCCTGCAGATACTTCTGAACAACTTCATTGGTGCACTCCTACTTTCTGAAGTGCGTGATTCTCTCTGCATGACTGCATGCACAGAAATCCACCATAATCCAGGGTGGGGACCTGGCTGTAAGGTATGCTGGGATTGCTAAAATATATTCACTGCTGGAAAATGGGGAAAGGGGTACGCATATTGGTGAGCCTGGAGCTAAAGGAATGCATAGAACTGTGGGGTTGCCTTGTGAGAATCTGTGTCTGGCTTTGGTCAGTCTTATTGGTATGCTATCAGCTTTATTAAAGAGCTCAATCCAGTGGGTGAAGTACAACTCAGAGGTGTCGACAATACCTGAGCCTTGACAGCAGAGGGGTGCAAAGATTTTGGGTACACTGAGCTATCTGGAGCAAGATTAGTCCTGCCCCCAATCTGGTGACTAAAGATAAAAAGTCAATGGCTAAAGAGAGACACAGAGCACAAGGTCACTTCCTGGCCAAGTAGGCAGAGACTATGAGGACAGCACTGTGGCTCTGGCAGGAACTGGGAAATCCAATTTTAAAATATAACTGAGGCAGAGAGCCAGCTAGTTAGGGTGGGCTCACATGAGGTCGTCAAGAGAAGATCATGGCACAGTATGCTTACGCATGTGCGTGGCTCCCACCAGAGCCCTTCCACAGTGATCATGCAGCCAAGATTAAAGCCAGCTTCCTTATACTTCCCTGAATGGCCTTCCTTGTTCTGGAATATTCTAAGAGTTGTACTGGGCTCCATCTGCGGGAATCCCAGCTGAGCTGGGCTTAAGGTCGCAGAGGGAGGGTACACCCACAATGACCTTGCTGCTCAAACACAACAAAGGCAAACATTACCTGCTTTCTACACAGCACACTTAGAAGAAATAAATTTTTAGGAAAGAACAGCTTCATGCTTATCCTTTTTCTGGTAATTTTCTCTTCTAGAAGAAAACTGGGAAAAGATGATCGTTCAATGGATGTGTTAATATCAAAATTTAGATCTGTGAAATTTGAAAGTGTCTAAGATAGTTTGACCCAGGGCGTGTAAATTTGCTGAGACTGAACACAGAAGCAGCCAGTCCCTCTGAAACATTATCGGTAACTCCACATATGTGGTTTCCTGACCACCAGGCTTTCCATGGGAATGGAAAAAAAGCAAGTTTTTAAAAAAGAACTCTTCTTCTAATTTTGGTAATCAAGTTTATTAATATTCTCAAATTCATTTTAAAATAAATTTTTAAAGAGTTGCTTCTTTTTCAATTACTCAAACTGAAAGACCCATTTTGATATGACATCTTAATAGATTAAGTCAATCAAATTATATTAGGGTCAAAGTGTCACCCAGGACAGCACTGGTAATGTCATTGGACAGAACATACATATCATGATGCGAGTACTAGAGAAACTCTTCTGGAAGATACATGCATCTAAATGTTTATTTTGCATCTCCGATTTCTGTTTCGAACTTAATTTTTTCACAGTTGTGACTATTCTCATATCTGTCTTGGCCTCTTGAACATGTTTCTGGCATCCTTGACCCCCTTCATTCCTCAAAAGAATTGATTAGTGTAAAAGCTTTGTTCCCTAACTCACCCCTCTTGGGAACAACATGAAACTGCAGAAAAAGAGCACATACTTGAATGGCTAGGCTTACCTTGTTGAAACTAAAGAAGTACCCAGTACAACTGGAGTAGCCAGGACTCTTACTGCTCACTTAAAGTTATTTCCCAGCTAGGAATGGTAGTGAACACCTGTAATCCTAGCTACTTAGGAGGCTAAGGCAGGAGAATAGCAAGTTTGAGGCTAAGCTGGGCACCTTAGCAAGACCTTGTCTGAAAATAAAACTTTGCAAAGGACTGAGAATGTGGCTCAGTGGTAGAATGCTTACCTACCATGTACGAGGTCCTCGGTCCAGGTTCAATCCCTAACACTGCGAAAAAGAATTTCTTTTAAATAACAAAATCAAGTTGGCAGTCTTCGAAACAAACAAACAAAACCACCTAATGGTAAAATAGAGGGTAATTCATAGCACACAATGGAAAACTGAACTATTCCTTGAGAAGGACAATAATCAAAAATATCTCCAAGGTCAACATAGTGGAGATGTGCTGCTGTCAATGGAACTCCACAATTTTGTGATACTATGTTTTCTGCCCTTATGTGCTAATCTCAAGAAGAAAGGTCAGTGGGCCTAGTTGGGAATTTCCCAACCATCTAGCTAAGGGGTAAAAGAGCTTCCTGATTGAGTACCTCTCCAGCCTGTTCACGAGAGGATAGCGTTCCCCAGGGGGAGCTAGGGGTACTGCTTGATCTGAAAACCCCTGGATACATACTGAAGGAAATGACTGCCATGAACCTGGATCTGGGCAGTAAAGATAGACATGATAAATAAAACAGTGTGCTACAATTTTGGCAGTGTTGGGACCTGCATGAAATCAAATGTAATGAAGTCACTACTAAAGGCACTAAATTAGAGGAGAAGCCAGGTCACAAGCACACAAGTCAAAAGAACCTACAAGCAGCCAGGACATTAGAAGGAATAAGCACTTAGGTACTAAGTTCAGAGAAACATCGTCCTATATATGTTTTCCTCTCTGTACCATAAGGATAACAGTGATGTCCACTTTAACAAGGTGAGTGTGAAGAAGACATTAGAGATAATGCCTGCAAATGGCAGTGTGCAGGGCAGTGTGCAAAGGGCACACTTAGGACCCAGTGCTCAGGAAGTGTCTCCTTCTTGAGACATTCCCAAGAGTGTCACTTGGACATTCTCTCATAATGACTTAATTCCTTTAAGATGCTCATGCTCCATCTCTATTATTGTCATGGAAGTTTTTGTGCTTGAAAGGTGTTATGTTCAGGAGTCTCTGTAAGGCATTTGCATGGCTTAGGTTGAAGTACTGAACAAAACCAAAATGGATCCTGACCACCACCATGCCAAGCACAAATCCTTTCTGGAATTTAGGGAACCTTATGGAATGAGTCTTTGACTGAGGTAAGAAGAAGGGAAGAGAAAAAAACGAATGAGATCAAGAGCAACATGCATGATGAAACACTATGAGAGTTTTCATATTTTTAGAAGAAAAGAAGGAAATTAAACCTACACAGGCATTCCTCCTCACTCATAGTCCTCATGTGTCCAGCATGTCGTGCCCAGGGCTCATTAATAGCCAGTGGCCACTGGCCAAGCTAGCTAGTCATTTAAGGTCACATACAAAGAATCAAAACATATGCAACTTCCCAGCTGCCCAGCTCCAGCCTCAGACCTCCAGAGAAATGCTTAGTTCCTCAGCCCCAATTAGTTTCAGGTTGTTAGAATTCCACTTCTGCTGATTGGAGAATTGCTAACAACTTTCTCTTCTCCAAAGGCCATTTAAGCTTTTAGGAGGCTGTACTTCTACCAAGTCAATACTAATTGGAGCTGGTGCTGACATCTGTGGGCATTGAAGTGACAGCTATCACATTGACATGTGGTCTTTCTTCTGATCTCACCCGGAAACAGCTCCTTCCCTGGTGGCTAACAGTTCTTACCTTCCCTTTCTCTCTAAGGCTGCTTATAAAGTATAGCTTGTTAATTGCATTATATGGTGCTATAAAATATCTGGGGAGAAAGTTCATATTAAAGCTTGTCTAAAACCCAATGAATATAAAGCATTGTTACTGGCAGAGGAGATGCAATTATAGTGGCAGTGAATCCAGCACATAGCATGCTTTTCACAGTCCAGGGAGAGGGTATGATCTTAGACTTTATAAAATTTTAATTAAATGAATATTTAGGCTCAAATAATATATATAAGACATAAGACATACAGACTTTCCACTGATCCCTAGTGAATTTCCTGTTCTTGAAATGTCAAAAAAAAAAAAAAAGAGAGAGAAATACTTGACAGATGGGCTATCTATGCAACAAAATATGCCGGATACTATCAACTTGTTTTATATTACACAGGAAAGGTAATTCCAAAACTTCAGATGTATGCTTTAAATGAACATGTACACATTTATATAAACAATATATTTATATACAAATGGAAGCCCTAAATATAATACTTTTAGATTTAAATACCTTAGGATGTGCAGGGTTCCATTGGTAACTTGAAGACATAATGAGCTTGATATTTGGGCTCATTAACTTGTTTCATAGGCTATAGTCTATCTCTTGTTGCTAAACTGTAGAAATAAAAATTTGATAGCCATATAGCTGAATGGGGTCTATAAGTGGGCACCAACGTATTACCAACAATAAAACAGGATTCACCCCAAGTTTTTGAAGTATACCTGAAATCTTACAATAGACTGACAAAGAGTTGGATTCATGAAGACAAACTACTCTATATAGTACTAACTCCCAACTCTACTAATGGTAAACATACAATTGTTATCAGGTAGCTTCCTCTTACAAATGGCTTGCCAATTAAACGTTACCAGGTTTTGGGAGTGCTTGTCTCTTGGTTCCAGGTCCTTCTTGTCTCAAACAAAGAATTGAACAAGACAAGTTAAAAATAGTGACGAAGTTTATTTAAAAAAGTGAGTGGAGAGTAAGGGAGAAACTGGCTCTACCAAGCAAACTTGAGCCAAACAAAAGAGAAAAAAAAATGAAAGCAAAAATAAGATTACATCCTGGGTTTGGGAAACACAGGACACACTACCATGAAGAGGCATGATAGTGAGCTTTTCATGGTGTTTGTGTCCTTTTATGAAGTGCACACTCCACGGGAACCTGCAAGATCTTCTTACATACAGGGTCTGGAGAGGCGGGCTGTGTAGATTCTGGTATCCCTTGATGTCCCTCTTCCTGGCCAGTCTGCGCCATGCCCTATCTCCCATCTCACAGTACAATGTAATCAATCTTACTGTCGCATAATGAAAGATATAGCCACATGTCTCCTGCCAAATTGGGGTTTATGAGAAAAGCATTTGGTTGATTGACTGAAATTTTCACCTTTTTCTTAATAATTTGGTACCAGGACAATGATATCACATATGTTTTACAATTACAACATTGCTTTTATTCAGTTTAGTGACACATGAGGTCCTGTGGAAGATATCAAGGTGATTAAGAATGCTTCAGACAAGTGTGATAAAATGGACTAGACATCACTGGATTCTAAACTGAAGGAAGGTGGGCTCATAAACAAATGCTAATATGGATAAGGGAAGGGGGCATTTGTGTAGCACACATGATAACTGTGGAGTTATGCACTGTGGCCTTTGACAGAGTACAGTATAAGATTTAAAGCTGGAGGACCTGAGGTTGAGTCCATAACAGACATGTACAAAAAAGAGCAAAGTCTTTAGATCTTCTTGACCTCAACTACAAATGGAAGCAATAATCTCTCTTCACAAGATTGCTGCATAATTGATATAATGGATGTCAAGCCAGTGTTAGTTGACTTTGAAGCACAAGTAGATGAGATTCTAGAGTGGAATTTATTGGATTTTGGAAACATCATTTAGTTCTCATTACTGATTTGGTTCTGAGAGAACTCTTTACAAAGATTGGGAGGCTTGTAGAAATTTTGACACATGGTAAATAAATATATTCAAAAGCTTTTTGTTTAAAGTAAAATGTAAAGAAAAATTCAAGTATAAATGGCAATGTAATTCAATTCAGTAACTCAAACTTCATGGTCTGCTTTTATAAGTTCAAATTCAAGCAATTTCATTAAATGAAAATAATAGCCTGTATTATTTTATTTAGGGTAATTAATGTAGCAGCAATTCTTTTCTCTTCATATCCATCCATCCTGTGTGCATATGAACATATGTTGCCCCAAGTATAATTACTATTGATGCCATATTTGCTCTTGGAAGATTTTTAATTACTTTGTAAATTCCTTGCCATTTCAGTGTCACTTTCTATTGGGAGATTGCTTTTTCATTAAATAAAGATGCAATTTTAAATGTTGGAATCTCCCCTGAGATGAAAGTTAATCAAATCAAATAAATTCATACTGTGCTTACATAATATTGCAACAAAACTGAAGTTAGGTTTCCAGAATAATTCGAGGAAAGTGAGAAGAGACAGTTAAAGATACAAAATAATTCATATGAGTTGCCTAGAACAGTCAAATTCATACAGTCAGAAAGTAGACTAGTGGTTGCCATGGGCTGAGTGGAGTTATTGTTTAATGGGTACAGAGATTTGGTTTGCAATCATGAAAATGTAGCTGCATGGTCGTGATATCTGCACAACAGTGCCACTGTAATGTACTTAATGTCACTGAACTGTACAATTTAAATGGTTAAAGTAATTAATTACATAGCCAACCATAGTGGTACATTCTTGTAATTTCCAGTACTCTGGGAAGCTGAGGAAGGAGGATCACAAGTTCAAACCCAGCCTATGCAGTTTAACAATTTAGCAAAACCCTGACTCAAGGTAGAAAATAAGAAAGGGCTGGGGGTATAGCCCACTGTGAAGATGATGGGTTTGATGCCCAGTACTGAAAAATAATGTTATGTATATTTTACTAAAATAAAAAATTAGTTAAAAATACAAAGTAATTTTTAATAGTCTCCACTACTTCTAAATAATCCTACTTGGTTGCTTTGCAAATTTCAGTTTACTGGCAGTAAAAGAGATATTAAAAACTTAAGAGAAAGTTAAAATTATAGTAGCATCTGCAAAACCTCTTTCAAATTTAAGAAAATTCTTTAGAGAATACATAGATTGTTGAAATTCTTGTCTGATGTTTTACCCTGTATACTCGGCTTCAGAGAATGAAACATTTTCAAAAAGAGGAAAGGAGCTAATGTTACTCAGGTGCTGGGCACTATATCAGATGCTTCTGATGATATTGTCTCATTATTTTCTTTCAGTAACTGTGTATAATATATCATTATTCCTATTTTACAGAAGAGAAAAAAAGTACTTTGAGATTAAAACCAACAAGCCCAAGTTTATATTTCTAATAATCTATGACTTTACTGATTTGAATTCATGACTCTTAAATCAAGGATCCTCCCTCAATTTTTAAAAAAATTGTTTCTGTTGATGTGTTAACAAATTCATATTCTGTTCTTTTCCCCTGTATAAACGGCCAGTTGGTTGTGTTTGTGTTGGCAATGTTTCACATTCCTCATAGTGTATATGGTGTGCCCCAGCAGGAAGAGTAATGACCAGGCGATAGGAGCTGCGCTCCAGCCCAGGTGCCGACTTTCAGTCCCAGGCACTGGAGGGAGGTCAGTGAACCCAACTGGGCCTGGCTTCCCCCCCACCTATGAAGGGGAAAACACCACTTACACTGCCTGACTGAGTTGTGCTACAAACGCCTAGGTGTTGACCTGTGGGAAAACAGCTGACAACAGTTAGGGGATGTAAAACAAGTGAAACTAGAATTTGGAGCCATAATGCCTGGTTACTGAAAAGCTCTGTCCAAATTGCCTGACTACCCTATCACCATGCTATAATTTAAAGTTTTTTGGATTGAAAAGCCACTGTATTCCTTGATTTTTTTTCTGAAGGTAATCTCTTCAGTTTTCTCGATATGACTAATCAATGGCATTGTAAGGTTATCTGGTGTGAGGTTATTACAGAGTTCTATGAAGCAGATGAGCTTGTCTCTAAAACCATGTTGATTTCCCTTCTTTTTTCATGAGCCCCCCAGGCCCCATGCTGCCTGCTTTAAAATAGAATTTTATGACTCTTGGAGCCAGACACTGAGAAGAGAAAGCACACACCATGCATGTCATAGTATGTGTCCACATGACACATTAAGACATATAACTGACTTTACTCTCAAACTGCCTTGGAGATGGTGCCATGAGAAGCCTCTGGGCAGGTGGTAGGTGTAATGAAGCAGTGGCTGCCATGCAGATAAACTAGTCTGCCAGGAAGGGCAATTAACATGATGTAGCCACTGTACCAATGTTATTTTAAAATTTGATCATACTGCCCATGGCTTAAGGGGAATTTATTTTCCATAGTAAAGAAACCATGCTGGATGCTGGTGCTATCAGGATCTATCCACACAGATCTCTCCACATAAAACTGTTTTGATAATGAATCAGTCTGATCTAGAGATGGAAACAGTAAAACAGCATAATTCACAAAACAAAGTTATGCATTTTCATTCTGATTTATCCCATTAAGTTTGCATTTTAGCAGAGCCAATCCATTACTTGCACATCTTCACTTTTACTATGCAGATTCAGTCTGAAGAAAGTTATATCCACCCTTAAGAATGCAAAGCCCAGGGAACTCAACCTTTAACTTCCAAACCAAAAGGAAATCATTGAAATAAGCAGTGCCTTCTGGTCATGTAATTAACTTGGTCATAAATAAAAGAAAAAGATGTTCTCTTTACTAGGTACACCACTAGTGTGTGACATACCTTTAATTTTTCACACTTTGAAATGTGAGTCAGTAGGAGTTCAATGGCTAAGTCTCCTTCTAGAACAACTATAGCCTGCTGCCCATTGAGAGTCTTGTGTAACTTGATAAAAATGTTTATCATATTTTCCAAATGGTTTTTTTTCTTTTTTTGTACCAGGGCTCGAACTCAAGACCTTGCACTTTCAGGCAGATGCAGCACCACTGTGCTAAATCCCCGGCCCTGCAAATGGTTTTTAAAAATCAAATGAAAATAATATTTTGTGACAGGAGAAAATTATATAAATTTCAGTGTCCATAAATAAAGTTTTATTGGGACACAACTATACCAATTCATTTATATATTGTCAAAGGCTGTTTTTGTACTACAACCAGAGTTGAGTAATTATGCCAGAGACTATAAGGCCCTCGAAATCAAAACTCTTTCCTATATCTCCCCTTACTGAAAGTCTACCAAATAATGCCTCCAAATCACCCTGCATAAGTTCATATCCTACTTCTTATCAGCTCAATGCTCTTAAACAAGTTATGCAGCTTTCTAATGTCTCGGTTTCCTCATCTGAGGGTTATGTTACCAAATAACAATTACATATATTCATGAGAGGATGAAGTAAATTAGATTTTTTTAACATGCTCAAAACAATCCCCAGTGTCTAATAAGTACACTATAATTATAATTATACTTTGTTTTCTAAAATGTTAAGTGGTTATTATGTTGGTATCGAAACTTATAAAAAAGAGGTTTTATAAGTGATAAAATATTTGGAAAATATAAAATTAACCTTAAACAGATTGGGTAACATAAGGTCAGCAAATAAAACTGCATCCCTTTAGCCTACAATGTTCTTATCCAAAAACTTCAGTGCAATTTTTAAACTCATTGATTCAAGACTGAAAATATAGTTAGGTAGAAACAGCTGGATTGGCATATTGACCATACTGTTCAAAGATGGGATTAAGGCCCCTGAAATTATTTCCTTAATAAAATATATAATTAATTATTGATTCCAAAGCTAAAACACCAGTGGCATTTTAAACACTTATGACTAGTTGGATCAGCTCCCTGTAGTGCCTTAAATATTATGAAATACAGGACTAATGCCTGGAAATCTGAAGATATTCTAACATCAAAATCTTGCTTTGGAGCAGTGGTGGCAAACCTGTGGCAAGTGCACCACAGCAGGCTGTTTGTATCAGTGAAAGCTCTAAAAGGTTCGCCATCTCTGTTTCAGGGGCTTTTAAGTACACTGTCTCTTCACTCTTACTTTGAAGCAAATTTACTCTGGGTTGAAAATATATATGCTTGAAGAAAGAGCAGAATAAATGTAATGGTGGGACAGTCATCAACTTAAAATGATCCTTGAAATTATTAATGATAAAGAATTAAAAATAGAGAAAATGAAGACAAATTTTAAGAAAGAACATAAATGGCAAATAAATCAAGAAAGAATACAAGCGATAAATGAATAAATAAAAAAGCACTCCTTACCAGGATTGTATTAACTCAGTTAACATAAGATCTATTTACTGGAGAGAATTTTTCTTAAAATGATACTAATGCTGGTAAGGGTAGAATAATCATAGCAAATGCTGATACAGTGTTTCCTGGGGCTCTATTCTTTTCTAGGTACTTTATATGATTAACTCTTGTAATCTGCAGAACAACCCCCAAGACAGACATTGTTATTATAGGAGTTCTAATAATATTTTACTAGTTAAGGAACTGGGTTCGGAGATCATACACTTGGTTGGAGATGGATCTGGTAGTTGAACCTAAGCTGCCTTGCTGAGCAATTGTGGCTTCTAACCCTTTTGTTATTCTGGTAATTACACAGACATAGTCACTTTCTGCTCTGGAGAAAACATGACACATTATGAGCTGAAGACTGGTAGAGAGGTAGAAAATATGCTCTTACATTTATCACCTCTTGAGCCTAACTTCTTCCAAGAGAATATGTTATTGTTCTACAACCTGTCCTAGACCAATGTTAAATATATTTTCAGTGATACTTTCCTGAGTTTTATTTAATTTAGCAATCTATTTTTTTTAGCAGTACTGGAAATGGAGTCCAGAGTCTCACATGTGCTAGAAAAATGCTTTATAACTGAGGTACATGCCAGGCCCCAATGATATTTTTAAGACAATATAACAAAAATCTTTCCAAGGCTCGTAATAGCAGTTTGTGGTTAAGGTATAACTAGTACACAAATACATTGTTGTTGTTCCAGGTTTAGGGTCAGAGGAGCAATCACAGACTGCAGTTACAGATGAAGATCTGTGTGTATAGGCTGAAAAGGGAAAGGGCAAACATTGATTAAAGATCTGCCAGGTCCTGCACTGGTATTGCTGACCTATACTTTCTTTAACTCTGTGAGTTGAATTATCAGCACTTAATAGAAGATATTTCCAGATTAGAGTAGGTGAGTGATTTTTAACTCAACAGTGATTGCATACCTAGTAAGTGGCATAGACTAATTTAACCCATATTTTTGCTTCTAAGACCATTCTTCCAGTACATAACACTACCTCCCGTCTACGCGAGATGATGCAGATTCCTGGAATGGCCAGGACCCCACCACGTAGTGAAAAATGGCAGCACTAAAATCTCAATCTACTGGGGAGAATCCTGCCCAGTCAGTGCAGCTAGCAAGTAGAGACCCAACCACCACTCAGTGCCAAAGAGCCTTCCATGAAAAGACAAGTCTCAAGATAAAAATAATTTGGGCCCAAGAGAGCAGAACAAGACCCATGAATGGGTAAATGAATCTCCAGGTTAGTTGGTATAATGCTCTGAAAACATTTTTCCAAGCTCTGCCCTCATATGTGATGTGTATGGGCATCTCTCCCCCGAGACTAGAACTCCTTCAACACAGATCTATCTTTAAATACTTGAACTTTACTTTTTGAGGGCAGGTGAATAGGTGACTGAAAACAACTGTGGCAGAACCTACTTTCTGTCGTTCAATCATAAGAGGCCAGAATAAGTTTAGCAGTCAGGATAACTTGATAATGATGAATGGAGAATTACCAGACCAGGAATGCCAGGATTCTGTTTTCTACAGTCAGAAGTGTTCCAGATTCCCTGCAGGGCTGGGTCCTGGAGAGGGTGTGTGGAGGGCACAGCAGTGAGACAAGACGGACATGAAACCCAGGAAGCAGCCAGATGAACACAGTGATGAAATTTCACCAAGGCAAAGCCATTACTGTTGACCGTGGACAAACTGTAAAAGTTAGGCCAGGGTAGTGAGGGGACAAGAATCCACAGTGGAGTGTAGAGTGATGAAAGCTGGGGTTGTGTCACCTGCCAGAGGGAGGACCTCTTCTCAAGAGTGGTGAACAGACAGGACAGCTTACTTCAAGCAAATTTTACTTCTGTGTAATTTCTAAGGCAGAACTGAGGCCAATGAGTGGAGAATAAGCACATTAACTTCATTTTTAGTGGCATGGATAAACCCATGGCAGGGAAAGTACAGAAATCATTCATACAGAGTGGAACTGGTGGCCTGCAGTGTAAAACCACTTGAGCTCCGAGGTCTCCTCACCTTTTCTGTGCCTTTGAAGAAACTGTTTTTAAAAGCTCATCAAAACATTCTAAAAGACAAATAAATCACTTAGAGAGAGAGAGAGAGAATGGTACACAGAACCTGCATGCCTTCCTGCTGACTTTAATCTGATTCATCGTGGATTAGGAATGCTCTCCTAGGCAACACAACCTTCTCGAGGCTTTCTGCTACTTCACTGAAGTAACAAGTCACTGGTAATCATGCTCCTCTTGCTGCTCTTTACAGTTCCTGATCTAAAATGTACACAGTAGTCATTCACTCACTTTTGAAATTTTAATTGATTTGCTTTAATGATCATACCCCTTGCATCTATGAAATAGTACATTCTACTAATTAATTAGTTGATTTCTCATAACAGATATTAACTGCCTCCCTTCAATTTCAAAGCTTTTCAGTGGTCCAGCATCATAGTAAGAGTCAGCAGCAGATCAAAAATACAAACTCAGAGCCAAGGATGGTGCCTTTGTGAATTGTGTTTAAATGTTGAAGCTAAATAAACTCAACAGGCATCTTCCTCCAACCCTTAACTCATCCATTCATTTATCTGCTAACTCAGTAATAAAAATACAACAAGTGAGCTGGACAGAGTGGCTCAGTCCCATAATCCCAGAATCCTGGGAGGCTGAAGCAAGAGAACTGCAAGCTCAAGGTCAGCCTTCAGTGTTCTAGAAGTGTCTTCAGAGCCTTTGGAGGCACAGAAAAGGTGAAAAGAAAAGACCTTGGAGCTCATGTGGTTTCATACCACAGGCCACCAGTCCAAGTCTGTACAAAGGATTTCTGTACTTTTCCTGCCATGGGTTTATCCATGCCACTAACAAATGAAGTTAATGTGCTTATTCTCCTCTCACTGGCCTCAGTTCCACCTTAGAAATTACACAAAAATAAAATTTGCTTGAAGTAAGCTGTCCTATCTGTTGCAATTTAGCAATTTAGCAAGACTCTGTTTCCAAAAAAGTGAAAGAAAAGAAAAGAAAAAAGAGGGGTTGAGGATATAGCCCAGTGTAAAGGTCTTAGCTTCTACACCCAGCATCATGAAAAAAAAAAAAAAAAACAAGTGAAAACTGGTTCAGGCTTTACCCTTGTGCCACCCAAAACACTTTCCCAATATATTACAAAGGCCATGGTCATATACTGAAAAGTAAATAAAAATAGATTTTCCTAGGTCAGGAAAGATCTGACACGTAACTACATACATCTGACAAAATATGCATCTGTAACTTCAAGGCAGCATGATCACTTTAAACAGAATGACAATAGAAGACTAGTTCAGTTGCCTCAACGAATTCTGTGTTACTAATAATGTGAGGGCCTTTAAGCTACAAGGGATTTGAGATTCTTAAGCCTTAGTGGCCTCAAATTTCAGTTCAACGAGTTTTGAATTTTTACCCTGGACCAGATAACTGCATAAGCTGCCACTAAATCCCCAAGTAGCCTGCCTGGAAAGTGTCACTGGAGGGATGCTGAGATTCAAAGAAGCAAGTAGCTACTCAAGTGGCAGAAGTGGGACTGGCACACAAGGCTCTAGGGCCTGTAACTTCCCCAGACGGTGCCCCTTACAAAAGGTGAACAACAATGGCGGCAGTGGGGACTTCTCATGAGCTACTGGGCTACAGTGCTGCTTGGTTGCAGCAATTAATGTGGTTAATTCTGGAATCCTCAGGGAGGTGTAGAGAGCCCTGGAGTCACCCTGGGGAGGGAGCACCTGTATGTCATCAGCACAGCAGCCGGTTTCTACCAAGGGCTACAAGAGTAGACCAGGAGGGAACCCATTGATTTTATATTGGCACGTGGGAAACTGAGGCTTCCAGCATCTTACTGTAACCTTAAGTTCATAGGGGATACATGCAGTCTAACACTTCTCAATTTGGTAAGGCAGCAGAATCCAATGAAAAGAATAAAAGTGGGTCAGTGGCAGCAGCCAAGGCCAACAGCGAATGATCGGGGTTTGAATCCAGGCATCTGCTCTGATGTCATCCAGCTGTGAGCTGCCTCCTTATTCCTGCGCTGCTGCTTAAGGCAGCAGTTTCACTCCACTCTGCCTCAGGTTACTCCGAGGTCTTAACCCTGTGGAAATGAACTGAGGATATTCTAAAATAAGAATAAACAGTGTGAAGAGCGCTATGTAAACCCCAGTGCATTCGTTTTTCTCTTAGTATTTTAAGAATGTCTGTGAAGACTAAGCTGGTTAAGATTATCCACTCAGCAGGGCCATTTGGGTTTGCTGCACTCCACGCTGCAGTCCAAATATGCAAAGCTCATAACTAAGAATAAGGCTTGGTTATCAGTATTTTCCATCTGACTGCATAATTATGAGTTGATTAGAAAGTTTCTTTTTAGCTCCTTTGTATCTTCAGGGTAGACACAGAATTAGGCAGCTGTAATTGCAGAGGATGGAGAAACTGTGAGGCTTTGAACTAGTGTATATAGAATTACACCTAAAATGTATCCAGTTAAATGAGCATGAGTTTTTATTCATTTGTTTCTGATTCACTTATAACCCTAAAGGCTCATCAACAAAATTTCAAGTAGTCTGCTACTTTTCTCTTTCTCACCATACATGTATCAATTATGTATTTTGATACAAGGATGAACTCTTACAAGCAATACCAATCTCCTCATCTATACTTTTTCATAAACAAATATCTGGCTAGAACATAGGAGGATTACTTCTGCATCACACACTATGATCAATTTAATATGAGGATGCCTAAAGCCTACAGAAATAAGACCATGATGTCTAGGAACTTTTCTTGAGATGTAGCTGGCAGAAAGAAAAAGGCCTAAGAAACATAGAGAATCTCCAGAATATGAGAGAAGTTGATCCTCTTTTGTTCCTACTGATAACTTGTAGATATTATTTTAACTTGAAATAAACAAAATAATGCATGTATTTCTTATTTCTCCCCTTCCCCCAAAAGATAAGAGCAAAACAAAATTATCTTCATTCTGCAGCTATTTCCAGAACCATCAGGAAATAGCACTCTTAAATAATGTAGCCACACAGAAAGCTTTGAAGCCCACAGACATGTTCTCCTTTGCCATGGGTGGGGCAACAATGCTAGTGGACAGAATAACAAACAGTGAAGCCCATAATTCCTGGTGACAGTCTGGGTCTATCATGAGGTTCCTTGAAAAAACAAATCATTGTATTTCAGGGCACATGGATCATAAAGAAATCATTAATTTAACAAATACATATGAGAATTTACTCTGAATTAGGCAAGATGTATTTTAATAATGACATGAGCACAGAGAAAGGAAATACTCCAGGTAAGCTAGGGAGAGTTTTATAAGGAAGGTCATGCTTTCTTTGAGCTGTCGTCAAGTTAACAAACGTGGAAGAATATGCTAGGCAGAAGGAATAATGCGAGCAAAGTAATGAAAACGTAAAAGTGCAGAGAGGACTGGAGTAATGGCCGAAAAATATTCAAAAATTAGTGTTTCTGGAGCATAGGGAACACAATAAGGATGGAAGATACAATGGAGAAATAATGGAGACAGATTACAGGAACTCAACTCTGATAGTTAAAAGAGCTTGAACTTTAACTCGAAAGCTATGGAGATGTAACATCAGAATTGTTGGGGATTTATTTTGTTCTATAAATTTTGCTGTAATACAATTAGATCTAGAATAATTGCATAACTTACTAAATTCTGAAAGTGAACAACATCCATGTAATCAGTACATAGGTCAAGATACAACATCATCGGCTTCTCATAAGACCCCCTCACTTTTCCTTTCGGTTATCAACATTCCACCCCTACAAAGTCACCATTGTCCTAGCTTCTGATATTTTTCATTAGCTTTGACTGATTTGGGGCTGCACAGAAATGGAACAATATGGTATGTGTGCTTTCTTTGGCTTCTCTTCATAATGTTGTGTTTGTGAGGTTCATCCATTTGTGATATAGAGTTGAATTTATTGATTCCTATTGTTTTGTAATATCCCATAGTATCACTGTGCCAGAATTTATCAATTCTATTGTGGAAATAGGCAAGTGGGCTATATCCAGATATTAGCTATTAGCACATAATGCTGCTGCAGGCATCTTATATAAATCTTTTTGTTGAGTCTGCCCTGGCTCTGGCTTTCTCTCCGGCAATTTGGTTTCTCCTGTTGCATGTACACCTGCATTGTGGTACCATAGGTTATTCACCTCTAATCAAAACCAAACTAATGCTGGTGCTAGGCCCTTAAAACACCAGAAATATGAACTAAATAAGCCTCTTTTGTTTATAAAGTTACTTAGCCTCAAGTATTTTATTAAGGAACAAAAAATGAATTAATAAAGATAAGCAGGTTGGCTACTTACATATTTGGGCTCTTAACAAATAATACTGCAGTGGACATATACAGGTCTTTTGGTAAGTTTCTTTTTATTTATCTCTGGTTAGTATGTGTCATAGGAGTGGCTTTGTTGGGTGAAATTGTATGCTGATATGTAGCCTTAGCATACAGATAGATGGGCTTTGATTTATGATGGGGTTACACCCCAGGTACACCCACTGGAAGTTCAAACTATCATAAGTCAAAAATGCATTTTATATACCAAACCTACTGAATAGCATAGCTTAGCAAAGCAGTATACTATGAAGTATCAGTTGATTACCTTCGCATTCTTGCAGCTGACTGGTAGCTGTCCTACATAAAAATATTGCACTCTATATCACTAGCCTGGGGGAAAAAATATAAATTCGAAGTATAATTTCAACTGCATTTTTATTGATTTCCTACTAAATAAAATTTTTTAAATCTCAAGTAGAACTTTCATAAGTTGTCTACTGTACAGCTAAATATTTCTTCATGACTTCTTGTAATTCACAGTCTCATCAGCAATCTATGAAGTTATGCTTTCACTACATCCTTGTTAACTTAGGTATTGTCTTTTGAATTTGAGCCTTTAACTGGGTATACTGTGTATCCTGCAGTGTGTTCTAAAAAATAAGAGAGAGGCTACAGGTCTACTTTTCAGTTAGGGAACTATGGAAATATTCCCAGAATGAAGTATTACAGATATGGATCCAGGACAGGCCAATAAGGAGGCAATCTTCTGGTTCTGCCTGTACCTGTCATTATCATGAACACCCCAGGGAATAAAGGTCATAGGGTGGGACATTTCTCATCATCTCATGCATCCATGTAGTTTTTCCTTTCAATGATATAGTAATTTCCATTTATATGGGATCTTTAATCCTAAAGCCTTTTGCAAATGAAGCCAAAAAAAAAAAAAAAATGTAGCCCAGTCATGTCAGTCAGAAGAAGAGAGTAAATAAAACTCCCGGGGGTGCCCCCCACCAAGGTTGATTACCTCCAGCAGTTTGCCAGCCCTCCTCACCAGGGCAGCCAGGAGAAGACAAGGGACTGTAGGATCAGTGGGAGTCCAGCCAAGGCACCTTCAGACAGGAGAGGGGATTTCAGTTTCCCCTGAATGGCTTGACTATTGATGATCACTTGCTATGGCAGCAAGAAGGCTTTTGTTTGTGAATTTTAACTTTCAATCTTAGCTGTTTTATGACAGTTTTCAGAAAGTTGGCAGGCCATACAATTTAATGGACCATTTCTTAGAGTACAGGTTGGTGAAGTGTCAGGGAAGTAGTATGCCTGGTAGATTGAACCCTGAGCCTCCAATCCAGACAGAAGGCAGCAGGCCACAACACCATTTGACATGTCATTCCCTGCTGCCCTCTAACAAGACACTGCTGGGCTGATCTGGAAGGAGCAGTAGAGTTCTTGGGAAGGGCCAGCACCTGGAGGAAGCCATGAGGGTGAAATGGGATTGTGACAGCCCACTGCATCTGTGGTTCAAAGGGGCCAAGGGCCTCACAGCTAAGAGTTTTTTCCGAGTCTCAGAGGAAAGTATGGTCTTGGACTTTCGAGCAATGTGGAAACACCGTGAAGTAAACAGGATTTGCTCCATCACGCATTGTCAGGTTGATACACTACCTCACCACAAGCCCCAAAGCAACAGTGCCAATTGATCATGGACTGAAATCTCCAAAACTGGTCCATGGAATTGGAGTGGTCTGGAAGTGCAAAGAGTAAAGCAACTGGATAGGGTTAATATCATTCCAAATTAGCCCCAATGAGGATAATGAGAATAAATACATGTCAAAAATGCAAAAAAGTTTTATTTATTGAAGTTTATTTGAAAACTAGGTCTATGTTTGATAAAAAGCAGTCTTCCATAATTCCTGTTTTATCAAAAATCCATCCAGGTGCATTGTAAAGAAAAGAAAATTAGTGAACAAGATGGGCTGGACAAACTGATTACGAAAGATTATAGTATATTTCGCAGGAACTATTTTTAGAATGTTATAACTAACTTTTATTTTGCTCTTTATTTATATTTTGGGTTTCTCATATAAAAAACTATGCAGTATTTAAGTTTGTGTGTCTGATTTTCTTCACTTAACAGTTCTTTTGCAAAAGGGGAGGCCTACAAGAGGCTTAGGGGAGGGGAAGATTATTAAAAAAATTATGATGCGTTATGTACATATACCAATTCCCTACAATGAATGTGATCATTATGTACTGCAAACATGGACCAATAAAAATTAAAATTAAAAGAAGAACATTATAACTGGTCACTTGATATATTAGGGTTCTCTAGAAAAACAGAATTAATAGAAAATATGTGTATAATGTGAAAGGAGATTCATTAGGTAGGATTGCAGGGTCCAAAGAAAGCAAATGCACATTAGCTATCTGTGCGATCAGAAGCAGAAGAATCCGCAGTGGCTATCTGCATGTTGGAGAGCTGGAGGATCCAGTAGCTGCTCAACCCAAGAAGCTGGAATCCACAGAAGAAGAGAGATTAAGGACTAGCACCAGTCCCTGGTCACAGGCCTGGTAGCTCACTGTACAGTCGATGGAGCCAGTCTACCTTGAAAAACTAAAGAAACTGGAGCTGATCTCCAGAAGTGGTGGGGAAGGCTGGAGCTCTTCAGCAACCAGCACACTCCCTTCTTCTTTCCCTTTGTTATTCTATCTAGACTCCAAGCTTCCTGATTGATGTCACTCACATTTGGGGTGGGTTTCTCGCTCTCAGTTTGCTGGACTACACATCAATCATCCACAGTCAAGTGCAGAACTGAAATCTCTAGGTGTTTCCTAATCCATTCAAGTTGACTCTACTGTATATCCTTTAACATGTGATTTTAAAATATGTACTGCAACTCAGATAGAAAGCATGATAATATGAATGAGACAGGGACTTCAGTTATACCAGAGGCTCTTTCAAAAATGAAGTCTCAGAAAAAAAATTTGTAAAAGGAACTGGTATTGTGAAGTTGACAGAGGAGGTGTTTCCCACTGATTATTTTATTGAGCAAAAGTGTGTTCTTTCTTCAGTCAACAAAAAGTGCTCTTAGCCCATCAATGTCTTTTTAGCCTCCCTCGTGATTCTCAACTAATATGGACTCTTGGATCAGCACCTTACATTTCCTAACAAAGCATTCCTTTCTCAAACCTGTGGCTCCACCTTTAGGCTGCATTTCCTATCTTTGCTAATAGCACCATGGATACCAATCACTGCTTAAGAGCCTTGAAGACATCTTTGCTTTCTGCTTCTATTCCTCACCTCTGCTCACCACACTCCATCAAAGGGATCAAAGTCCTGAGCTCTGTCCCTCATACCACACTGCAGGGTGCTTTCCTGCCTCCACAGGCTGGCACCATTCTCTTGCCTGGAAACTTACTTGACCCTAGCCTGAACTGCTGGCACCAGCACCTGTATTCTGATGTGACCTTTCTTTAGACATTCTCTATCTGTATATTCTCTCCATATGTACATCCTCTGTATATCTACAGTCTCTATATATTCATTATATATATATCTTAGTGTATGCAACCATATATTTATATATAGCAAGCTTATATTACGTATACACACCTCAGTGTACATACATTAAACATTTATTTCCAAATGTCCAGATTTTTAATGTCCAACATCCTCTAATGTCTTCAAAATAAAGTGCAAGTTTTTAAGATGGACATTCAAGTCCTTTATAGTAGATGCCCCAGTTCATCCTTCCAATGCCCTTCTATTCCTCCTGATCAAAAATTTTACATTATGAAATCCATCTCTGGGACTGAAGAAATCAGAGAAGATACCAAGCAAGTAAGCCCCTGCCCTAATTTATTTATTATATTTTTATTCTGTTGAACTATATTTAATACAGTATTTAAAGTGCTAGATTTTAATCTCAGAAACATAAGTTCCACTGTTTTAAAAATTCTGATGTGTTAAGCCTGCTGCTCTCCTGTAACTAAAAACTTTCAGAGCTATGTCCACTTGTTCCTACACCCTTGCCTTTTGTCATCATAGTCTCCAAATGGCTGAAATGGCATTTCATTCTCCTTACTCGCTTTCCTATCCCCACTCAGCATCTCTCCCAAGGCCAACATCAAGCCACATCTTCCATCTGTTGTCCCAGAAAGCTTCTTTCCATATTCACCTTTGAGCCAAGATTCTCTGTGCCTCCCTGGAGAAAGGGAAATCTGTCTGTATGTTGGCAGGGACTGTGGACTGGCAGGCTCCCATCATGGCGCACAGGTGGTGAGAGCCAGGCAGACTGGAGAACTCTCAAAATACAAATATGGGAGGGACTATCTTCAGGAACACTGCCTCTTCTCAGGCTAGTCTACTTGTTTAGAGATAAATTAACATACTTCAACCAGGAAGCAAATATTCTGATGAGAAGGCTCATTCATATGACCATTTCGGAGGCAGATATTAATCAGTCACCTTGATTTCTATCTCTTTCCACAGTTCAGTTCCCTATAACCATCACTCTGGGGGCAGCCATCTCTTGAAATTATTTTTGACTTTCTTTATAAAATTTCCCTGTGTGTGCTCTCAACTCTGATTCCTCTCATGCATTTATTCAACAAACTTTCCAGCCTACTGTTCATCTTTCAGAAATCTGTTAAAATTTTTAGTTCACCTAGGCCCCTGCTTCTGTCTCAGTGTTTTAAACTAGAAATCCTTACATTTCACTGAAGTCAAATTTTTGGTGGAATAAGTTCAAGGACGTAGTCATTGTTTTGGATTAGCAAAGATGAATGAAGTATGATAGGCCAAGAATTAGGCAGGAAACTCAATCAAGGTCTGAGAGGAAATGGATTGAATCTAAACAGTTGGTTAAAACTGAAGACAAAGCAAACAAAAGGCCCAAATCCAGGATGAGATGGGATGGTAGCATGAAGTGAGGATGGTGAGACTACAAGCCTGTTGCTAAAGGAGAGGCAACTCAGCCTCACCCTTCTCTTGTAGTTCCTCTCCAGATAAGTACTTATTATTAATGTGAAAAGAAAACCAGTGTTTAATCCATGGTCCGGCCTCCACTGTGGTAGAAGCAAGGAGTACAATGATTCTCAAGATGCTAAAATGAAAAAGAAATCATTTCCTCTACACCATACGATTTTAATAAAGACTTCATTCACTCGGAAAGATGTCTAGATTTTGTCAAGATCCTTAACATCACCATGCGAGCAATGAGAAAAACAAAGATAATTTCAACATGCAACTAAAGATTTGTCCATACTCCCAAACCAATGAAATAGCTTTTATTGATAGATCAATTAAAGTCAAATGTTGAAAAATATGGTCACTTCCTTTCAGCAAGTGGGCACTGCTCAATTACATGACCCATTAAGAAATGGTCAATTCAGAAAAGAAATGTTTTAAATTGTATGCACACTGTGTAGTGTGTATGTATTCAAACAAAAGTAGATAATATCAACAAAATCAGCAGACTTTTGTTTATCATGGTCACCTAAAATCCACACACATAAGTGCTCTAATGGCTGTAATGGCCTTTGATATGAAAAACAACTGAGAAGAGCAAAGAGTTGTTTCTTTACCTACCCTTAGAAAAGACAATGAAGACAATGCAGTTTGGAAAAGATAGAGCTGTGTGTGTGTGTGTGTGTGTGTGTGTGTGCACGCATGCGTTTCTCCCATGTGGGGTAAAAGAAACAGAAGCTCAAAAATGAATCACCATCTGTAGAACAGTGCCCGCAGCCTTTGGGTCTAACTTCATTTTTGTGGAAATGAGCAGTTCAGCCATGCACAGAAATTAAAGTATACAGGGGGGAAAAGTGCTACACAAAATATGAATTGTAATGAAATCTAAAATGCCAGTGGTTCTATTATTGTGTGCTTTATGTGATCATGATACAAAACAGCCTGGGTAATGAGAGGTCACAATGACTAAAAATTGGAGCACTAATGGCTCCAACCCGCTGGTGAGAAGCAGTGATCTCGATAAAATACACCACTAATGGAAATAGCCCTATTGGGAAAAGGATGGCATCTGTATTATGGAAAAATGAAGAGAAGTGGTGAAACTATCTTACTCCAAGTAAAAGTCTATTGCTTTAACAAATAATACCTTTTTAGACTGGTTGAGAAATTTCTCCTTCAAGAACTTGCTGCTAACATTTCTACTACATGGACTCCGATCTTCTTTCTTTGGAGTGAGTCAGCCAACTGTGCCTGTACCATTCTTAAGAATGTTCCTAAATACGGCAGCTGTGATCCACAGACCATGAAAGGTTATGGAAGGCTATGGTTGATCCGTATGCAAGCAGGCTTCCCGAAAGAAAAGAGGACTCCGATGGGAATCACATGCTATAGGGGTGCAGTCAGCTTTTAAGCCTCTCACTCAGTGAGAGAGATGCTGTTCACCTCTATACTGCCTGCACTGGAAGGTAGCTTTCCTCCAAAGCTGCTTTTTGATTTTTTGAATCCTTTTTTTTTGCTTCTGGCTAGTTTTTACCTTGTTTTGTTTTGTTTTTTGATGTGCTAAAGAGGACAATCTTATGATTTGCTACAAGCCATAGAAATGATGAAGACTTCTACTTCTACCATTTTCTCACTTTAACTAGACTACTTACATGGTATTTTCCTAGGTATAAAGTTTTTCAAAGGGCAGAATTGTTTCTAAACTTTTTTTAAAATGTCACTTAGTACAGTGGTATACACATATTTAGAAAAGCATAGATAGCCTAGATGAACATAAAACCTTATGATGTGGAAGGTGAACAAAAATGAATATAAAAACTTACGTATCAAAATTGCTAAAATAATACCTTTAAACCCATTTTATGGCTAATTCACATTTAGAAAACTGGAAAATTTAAAAAGGAAGTGAAATATACACGTAGGCATATAGGAGGGAAGAAAGAAGTAAACGTAACTCAGAAGAAAAGAGAGCAGAGCCTTCCATCCTCTACCACCCTTCTGTCTGTGGAATTGTGAAAGGGAGGCAAACACTAAGTTCACATCTTATTCAACCATTCATTTCTTATGATAGTATACTCTCTGCCTGGCTTATCTCCATCCAGGAAAACAGTATTACAGAGTCTTACTTTGAATGATATTTTCACAAGATACTTCCACATAGACTAGAGAAATTTTCATGTATTATTTTAATCTTCAAATGTTTATTAGTAAATAGGATGAGGGGGGATAGACACATAAATGAAAAATATAAAGATTGGGAAAGAGAAAGATGTGATTAAAAAATGACACCCAAGGTGGCACCACACCTGCCTTGAAGGTGCAAGGGCCTGAATTCAATTCCCAGTAACAAAAAACAAAAATTGACACCCAAAAGTAAGACTGAAAAGAATGAAGAAGGCAAGGGAGAGGCAGCAGAAGAGGGCATTGAATAGATTACAAATGGGGTGCCAGTCAGAGTAGACAAGTTATTTTTGCGAGTTACTCTTATAGCTCCCCTACAATTTTCATGACCTACTGAAAAGCAAGGCAATACTTTGCTTAACAATATCCTCTGGCGACTTGAGGATAGCAGTCCTTCAACTCTTTCTGAAAATTCTGAAAGCCTCTGATCTGAAAGGGAGAGGGGCAATAGTTTACCAGGAACAAATACTCTGGTTTCCAAAGCAAGGAGCAGAACTCCCTGGGTGATTGGAAAAGACTGCTGGCTGATTCTAGCAGACTGATTTTCAAACTTCACCCTCCTCCACTTCCATCAAGAGAACGGTACTCTCCCCTCCTTCACCAAGCTGGTCCTTCACCAAGCTCAGGCTCCTCTTGGAGGAAACTTCCAAATTTCAGGGGAAGGCACTGGGAGGTGGGGTGGCTGGTAGGAGTATAGTCAGTCAAATGGTTGGTATAACTGAAATCTCCTTGCTAGGAAATTCCAGTGCTCCCTACCAAAATAACCCCCACTCCTACCACACAGGGCTGTGAATCAGTGTTGCAGAATTCTAATGTAAGTTATGACCCACAGCCTAAATCATACCCTGATCCCCAGCCAGGAAAAGCAGGAGACCACAGACCTTTACCTGGATAGTTAGAAGACAATAACAGGAGGACAGTGTTATCTGGCACTCTCCAGAAAGTATGCAGGGGCACCTACTCTAATTACTGGGCTGTCTGCCTCTTCTTCTTTCCCCATTGCAAGGTATCTCACCCATCAAACTGATCTTCAAATCTCCATGGGAGCATGAGCCCCCCTTGCTTAAAACCCAGTGTCTCCTCCTGGCCCAGTCACTCTGCCACATGGTTCCCCTGCACTTTTAAGTCTCTGTGCTCCTCCTACTGCGTCCTTCATCACAGTGTTGTGTCTGTTTCCACCATTTTTTAGATTCAACTCAAGTCACAAATCCTCTACAATGTTCCCACTTCATGTAAAATTAATCTTGTATTTCTATTTATTTTCATATATTTTATTCCATCATTCATCCATTCATTTACTATTTACTATTAGTAAATGAATTATGTTCCTCCAAACTTCACATGTTGAAACCCTATCTCCAACATTACTGTTTGTGGAGATAGGGATTTTAAGGAGGCAACTATGGTTAAAAGAAGTCATAAGCTCGGGGTCCTAAGCTACTGGACTGGTATTATTTGGTATACCTATCAGAAGGAGTAAGACATCAGGTCTCTCTCTCTCTTTCTCTATCTCTCTCTCTCTCTCCCAAACACACAGAGAAGAGGCCATATGAGGATTGCTGAGAGGACAGACATTTGTAAGATTTGGAGAGAAACCTAACATTCAAATACCTAGATCTTGGACTTCCAGTTTTTCGAACTGTGAGAACATAAATATCTGTTGTTTAAGCCACTCAGTCCATAGTATTTCATTATGGCAGCCCAAGCAGGCCAATAGCTTATTAAACTGTGTCCAGGGGCCAGCATTTCCTGGGCTTCTTGATCCTGGGCCCTACACATCATGACCTACTGTGTATCAGTTATCCTGAGTCATGAGGCATCATCTCTCCTCTCCCAAAGGGAAGCACTTTGTTGCCAGGGACCAGGACAGACCAAGTACAAACCTTCCACTGAATATAGCCTTACTCACTTGCTGAATTAATGCCAAATTTTGTTTAAGCAAGTATTAGCCCTGAGGAAAAGGGAGAGATTTGCAGTATGACAGACAACATTCCTTTCCTCGGGGCACATTTCGTCTCTTCTGAGGAGTCTGACTGCACATATTTACCTCATATTTTCTGCCTAGAAAGCACATTTCATTTCGGGTGAGGTTTCTGGCCCTGGCAGATCAGCCACTTCCTCTCACCATCCAGTCTACCACTGACCTCGGAAAGGCAAATGCACTCCTGACTGACTGCTTCTTCTCAGACACATACACTGCATTTCTTTGCTCTCACACTTCAGTTTGTTTTCGCATTTGGGAAAGAACAAATGAGGTGCACAAGAACTCCCTCTTTCTCTATCTCCTTTGGCTTTTTACAATCAACTGCAAAAGACTGCCCAGGCTCAAGAAAATTGATTTTTTTCCATTTAAATAATCTAATCTGCACAAACCTCTTAACACCCAAATAAAAACCATTTAAGGCACAGCAAGATAATTAATATTGAAAATAGTGTCCGCAGGGGATCTGCAAACTTGCCTACCTACATGTCCCGCTCAGAGGAAGTACCAGGTAAGGAGTTCTAAGTTTATGGAAAGATTTACTCCATCAAACATGAATTCTATTTTAATAGACCTTTCATTCAACATATGTTACAAGTTGATCAATTTAACCAACCAAATACTAATTAAATTGCATTAAAATGTAGCTTGTATTGAACAGCTTCACTAAGATTCTTACTGATGTTTTTGAAACCCATTGAGTTAGAAAATCAATGCCACAGAGTCTGTTTTTTGGCCATAGCCCTGTGCATTCTACAAGCTCTCCAGTGCTGTCGGGGACTGCTCTGGGAGGAGAGAGCCAAGGAGCTGGGGGAAGGACAGAAGTCATTAGTTAAAGGCCAAATTGCCACCATTAGCATTGCAACAAATTCAAAATTCGCAGATGCACACAAGCATAGAAATATCAATTGCCTTGCTATTCACCTTGACTTTTGTAAATTAAGAGCATTCAGTGGAACTAGAATAAGACTGATACACTCATGCCTAGCAAGAATCCCTCCCACCTACAATCATACAAACACTGCTTCTCCCAAAACTTTCTTGCTTTGAAAATCTTTTCCTCTCCTAAGAGCAAGTACCAATCACATCATCCCTAAGGAAGTTGTTCTTATTCTGAAGTTTACAGACAGGCTTCTGGAAACCTGTGGACTTTCTGAATTAGGAAGAGCATGTGCTTCTGAAGAGAGGATATATAGATCCTTGAAGATCCTTGAAGATATCCATGAGCTCAAATACATTAGGAACAAGACACTTCTCACTCTCTGTACTCCACTTACCCTGGTTTACTACCTTTCTGTGCCTTCTTTCTCCACCTGGCCCTGCACTGTGTGTCCTATACCATGAATTCTCTCTACCTCCACAATGTGATTATCTCTCATTCATTTTTTGGATAATTGATTAAACATCATTTTAATTGCCTACTCCTCTAGACTACTTTCCCTCATACTTTTCTTCTAAGGCATTTAGTATAATTTAAAATTTAATATCTGTGCAATTATGTGACTAATGTTTATCTCTTCCATTATACTATAAGTTCCATGAGAGTAAGAACTGTATTTCTTGTCATTTTTTATCAGAACCTAGATTATTATATACAACTGGTATAATATTTGCTGTGAGAACAGAAGGTGCGTGAATAATAAATGAATTAATGGGTGCCCAAAACCCTATATTCCATAAAGCCTCCTATATGGCTTTAAACTGCAGGCTTCTGCACTGGCTTATACCATCTGATCACTTTTCTGAAACATTACATTCCCAAGAATATAATGACACAGTCCATCTGGGCACTGTTTCTTGCTACTACCTGGCTGTTTCATCTAAGTCTTGTCCACTCAGGTGACCTCAGAGCTCTTTGGGACAGAAACACATCTTATACTCCTTTGGTAGCTCTCATCTTACCTGACTTATTTCTGAGCACATATTAGGAAGCAATCAGATCCATATGTTGAATTTAATGAACAATCATAACCTGCTGTCTAATGCCCCACAGCAAGTCAGCAGATTTCAGTTCAGTCTTTTCCACACTAATTAACAATAATTGATAAGATGTTAAGTATGTGACCTGCTTTCCAAATTGAACACCAGCTCCTAAAAGCCTGGATCAGTCCTTCCCTAGAAAGCCCAAGGCAGTGATGGATGCTCAGCAGATTCACAGCTCTAGGGCTGACTCCAACATGTGTGGAGAGCATGTAGAGTTAGTCAGTCAGTAACTGAGTCCTCCATGAGACCTGAGAACAGATGTATAATAGAAAGTCAAGCTTAGTCTAAGTTTTCAGAACTCCTTTGCATTCCAAAAGTCGTAATTTCCCCATTGCAGAAGGCTAAAGAATTTTACACTGTGCTCTTCTGGGCAAGCTGCTTGAGTACTATGTAGGGCTTTCTACTTCTTATGCCTGGAATTTGAGTCACTGAGGCCCAACAATGTTGTGCTCTCTGTTAGAAACCTGCAGGATTAACTAAAGGGGTAGTCTGCCTTTCTCATTCACTTTCTACCTCAGGGCAAGGCCGGCACCCTTAAACAGACATGAACCTGACTGCTGGATAGGTAAGGAAGGGGAAGATCAAGACAGATTACTGTGTCTGGATAACCAGAAGCTTAGGCGATGAGCTTATTCCAGAACTCAATCAACAAGTACTCAAACACAACATCTGTCTTAAATCATTATTTGTGAAGACAGCAAGAGAAAAATGAATGGAGTTTGTGAACCAGAAAAGATTCTGTTTAATATGCTGGAAAGAAGCAATATCATACCATCTATGTAATTGATACTGTTCTTGTGCTTAGAGATGCATCCACCATGCTTTTAAAGTTGGAACACGGAAATGATACGTGTTTTTCTGGGATGTCATGAAACTGAACAGAGTGCCTTTGTATTAAGAGGGGCCACAACTCTATCTGTGAGAGCAAACGCTGGACTACATCAAAAATCTCCAGAGAGAACGCCATGCTTTGTCACAGCATATCTTTAGAATAAACCCCCTGTATAAACTCTAAGGCTTCCATAACAAAATACAGCAGACTAGGCAGTTTAAACAACAGAAATTTACATTCGCACAGTTCCAGTGACTGGAAATCCAAGCTCAAGGTGCTGCCAGACTGGGTTTCTTCTGAGGCCTCTCCTCTCGGCTTGCAGATGCCAGCCTCCTCTCTGTGTCAGATGGATGTTTCCTGGCCTGTGGGTTGTCTGTGTCTTGCTCACTCACCTTTTCTTATGAGAAGACACCAATCACATTCCCACTGGATTCAGGCTCATCCATGTGCCTTCATTTTACCTTAATTTCTTCTTTATAGGCTTTCTCCCCAAGTAGCTACATTCTAAGGTGCTGAGGTTTATAGCTTCAAGGCATGAATTTGATGGGAGGAAGAAGGTACACAATTTAACAAGAACACCACTCTTCGGCTAATTTTATCTCCTCCTAAGCAGTCTTGTACACCTCCAGAACATTTCTCCTCTAACTTGTACCGTATCCAGACATCCTTCTAAAACTCAGTTCTAACCCTACCATTTTCTTCTTAGGAACTAATTTCCTATTCTCTATAGATTACAGGATAAAATTCACACTCTCACTGGACACAGAAAGCCCTTCCTGTTTTTCGTTTTATTTGTGGCTCTTCAATTCCCAAACTAATTGAACTCCACCCTCTTCTCTGTGAAAGACTCACACTTCGCAGCTCCTGAGCTTTGATTTCGAGTTTCCTTCTGCCTGGACCTCACTGCCTGTCTCTATCCCCATCTCTGACACATCTACCCAACCAACATTCACCCTCTCTCCTCCAGTACCACCATCATCCACTCCATCTTCTGAAATTCAAATCCTCTTCACTTTTGAGAGTATTCTTGAGTCTATCTTCCTCTAGTAAATATGTCTTGATACTCCCAATATCTTTCCTTCCTCCATGCTTCTATTTTAACCAATCTTATAGTGTTAAATACTAATATAATATGGAAAGAAATACGTTATCTTCCTTGGAGACAGAATCTTCAGTAGTTTCCTGAGGCTGCCATAAGACATATTTGGTGACTTAAGAGACAGAAATATATTCTGTCATGGTTTTAGAGGCTAGAAGTCTGAAATCAATGTGTCATTAGGGCTACATTCAATCTAAACCTCCAGAGTAGATATAATATCCTCCCTCTTCCAGTTTCTGGGGTCTGTGGGCATCCCTGACCTGCAGCCACATCATCCCGTCTCTGCCTCTGTAGTCACACTGCCTCCTCATCTTATGTCCATATTGAGTCTCCCTCCGCCTTCCTCTCATGAAGACACTTGGATTGGATGAGCCAGAATTATTTTCTCATCTCGAGATTCTTAATTGTATCTGTAACGACTCTTTTTCCAGAAAGAATAACATAGCAGGTTTTGGAAATTAGCATGTACACATATCTTCGGAGGTCACTACTTAACCCACTATCAAATTCAGTCTCACCCATCTTTATATGGTCACAGTATGTAACAATGCCTTCCCTATGTAGGTGCTCAACAAATATTTGTGGATCGCAAGAATAACCAGTAAAATAGTATTTTAGTTCCATCCTAACTGTTGACAGCTTGTTCACTAAATAAACACACTGTTAGTCCAAAATAAAACAATCAGAGTGTTGCTCTGTAGTTTTAAAGATAAAGCTTCTGAGCATTACTTATGCAAAAGGAAAAGGAGAATATTTGCTGGATTTCTGGCGTAAACATCTAAGCCATATGAATTACTTATTGCTAGCTTTTATATCCTTTATAATATTTTATTTAGACACTTTTCAGTTTTTAATCAAAGAGAATTTTGTGTGTTTTAATTAAGTTTTTCTTTCTGTTTCTTCATATTCTAAATTCTTCAGTGCCAGGAGTGCTAAAATGTCTCATGACATTATTTTATACAAAACAAAATTAAATTGGCTCATGTTAAGTTTGAATTCCATCCATTTACAAAAATTTCTTGCAAAGCATCATTTGGGTATACTCCTGATAGTGAACTGTGAAACACTGATTACTTAAAATGTGGCATCATTGTGCATGGAATTATCATTTATCTTAGAGGCAAATATTGCAAATGGCACATAATAGCACTTACAGTAGATATTTTTTAAATAATTGAACTTACTTTTACTTTAGGATAGATATATTTTTGCCATATAGAAGTGCTTAAGAGTTGTTAAAATAGCACCTTAACAGTGATCAGCATTCTATATGCTTCAGACCGCTTTTCTGTGTGTTATCTCTTTAAGTCACATGAACACTGCTACAGTTAGGGTATGGTTGGTCCCCCAAGGGTTCATACCCTGGAAGTTTAATCGCCTTTGTTATATTGAGGCTGTAGAACCTCTAAGAGGTAGGGTACAGTGGAAAGTAATTTGATCATGGTGTCCTTTGTGGGCATTAATGCTGGTATTGTGCAGTGGGTTAGTTCTTATGAAAGCCGATTGTTATAAAGCAAGACTATCTCATGTATTTAGCTTTTTGCATGTGGTCATTTCCCTTTCTACTTCTCTTCCATGGTTATGACACTGCCAGGAAGCCCTTGATAGATGCTAGTGCCATGCCCCTGCCTCTCTCTCTCTCTCTCTCTCTCTCTCTCTCTCTCTCAGAAATCCCCAGATCCACATAAAATATAGGAGAAAATGTAAAAAATGATCATGGTTGGGAAACAAAAACTTTCATAATAAGGTGATGACTAATTAGAATATAAAGAAGACCCAAACTCTGTTTAAGCTAAATGCAAATTATTAAATGTCTAGAGGAACTCAAAGCCACCTCTCTAAACTATTTCAAGCATCTGGCCAGTTTACATGATTTAACCCTATGTGGTTCCCCAGGGCAGTTCTACATGCTAAGGAATAGATGAGAACATGAAAGAGATATAAACTTAATATACTAGTCTATTATGTAAGGAGATGGCATAAGCCAGTTTCCTCAAAAACATTAAAGAATAATTATACATTAATATGATGATCCTGACCCTAAGTGTCATAGTATAAAAGAGCAGTTTGTGCAATCTGTGTAGGCTGGGTTGGTCTGGAAATGCTTTAAAGAACATAAGCAAAGGTATGAGGGATAAGATATAGGGCTCGAGTAGGTCTTCAGTGATGGATGTAAAGGGCAGGGAAACCATTCTAGCAGTTTCAAGAGGAAAGTAAAGGAAAGCCAAAGTCTTAGAGATAAGAAGGACCTTGTTGTGATCTAGAACATTTCTCAGTTAATTTTTTTCAAAAAATAAGACTACAGAGGAGCCATGCTCCCAATTTGAGGGCCCTGGTTGGCCACCTAGAAGAGGTTGAACTTACAGCAGAAGGCACCCATCATCAGCCATAAGTCTTTGAGAACAATTAACACACTGGAAGTGGAAGTTGTGGTTAAAGAAAACTTAACTTTCCCTCTTAAAGAAAGAGGAGACACTTCCGTGGCCTCAGGGCCTCACACAAGTAGAGGGTGAATGTCTTGGTGATGGGTCTGCATGTCTCCACGTGTAGGTTTCCATTTCTTCTCTGTAGCTCCTGAGCCAGTCCTGGCTGAAATAACTCTGCAGCTGGAGCAATCCTATTCTGGATCCAACTATTGAATCCAAGCAATCTTTTCTTTCACATTCTCAGTACTCTAACAATATGTCTTTAAGTTTCTATATAAACTTCCAAAAGATGTAAGTATTTCCTGATGATCCTTGGGGTCCTCCTGCATGGCCTTCCATCCTTTGGGTCCCAACAGTTATGATTTCTAAAATTCCTCATTTTGTTTTGTTATCCCTCTCTGCAGACTGGATTCAGCACTTCTATGCTCTGACTATTTGCTAGACTATTGCCTTGGGAATGCTGATGTCTGTCATATACCTATATTATGACTACAAATTCTGTGTCCTCTGAGACAGACCTAATCTGTTTGTCTACATCTCCACTATCAAAGGGCAATTTGAGCAACTAGGCCTTGGAATTCTAGATCCATCCTATCTGGAATGTCATTTTGGCCTCATAAATATTTATTCACCTCTCAACTCATAGGTTTAAACTCCCTACAGGTGCACACACACACACACACACACACACACACACACACACACCCCCTTAATGGAGGCTTCATCTTGTCCTCACTATGCCCTATACATATTCCAACCATGTCAAGGAAAGGTTGATGGTAAACATATTAAATATCTATCTCTCCCATCAGACTGTGAGCTCCTTGAGGTCAAGGACATGACACTCATGTAGGAATCTCACATAAGTAGCAGGCAAATCCCTTCATGATGGGTCTAGAGCCAGGGTCATAGCTTTATGTCTCTATATCTGCCCTGTATGTACAACTATAATCAGTGATATGATAAAGCAGCTTGGCTCTACAGTTAGGAAGAAATAAGCAAAAGGATAGATATTCCAGAGGATCGAGGAATCACATGTTATACACTACAACCCACTCCACTTGTGTCAGGAAATAATAAATGGCATGAAACAGTACATGCTTACTCCAGGGTTAGCAGTCATCACACTGTACTGAATTATCGTCTCCACAGTAAATTGTAGTCTTCACAGAGTTCAGGATCATGTCCTATTCATTTCTGCCTGCCCAGTCCCATCTCCACTCCAAGCCTCAAGAATGGGTCCTCAGCCATCAGTAGCTCAGTGATGAGGCCTAATTTCTACTTCCTGCCACATCTTGGGCTTACAGTTCCCCAACAGCCCCCTTCCAGAGAATTCGAGGAAGAAGTACATACTAGAAGATTTTGAGATAAAGAGGAGCAGTATGAATTGAGCGAAATGTGGCCCAAAATTGATACTTGTGCTTCCACCCCTGAGGAATAAAATCCAGACAAGGATGACCTTTTATCTTTAGTCAGCATCTGAGAACCTATGTTTGATTTTAAGGAGACAGCAGCATCTTGGAGGAAAGGATCTGTTGACTCCAGAAATCCTAGATTTCCACTGAGCACTGGGAGCAGGAGAGTGACAAAAGGACAGGGGCAATTGAAGACATTGCCTGGTAGAAAAGAATATGCAGCTCATCTCCCGACTCCAAGAAACCCAAAATCCCATCAGCCTAAAGAAACATTAGAAGTTTATGATGCAGAAATAAGTAGCTTGTGCGTGATGCATTTCCAACTTATGGCAATGCAGCTATTAGAATGGAATGGTCTCCAATGGATGAGACCAGATTAGACTCCATTGCTACCAGCCAAACTTGGCTCAGGAAAATTGACAATTGCATGCAAATGGGAAATGATTAGTATTACCTCTGCTCTTAGACTCTTCCCAATGGGAGGGTGACAGAGCATTTGTTTGCAATAGACTGTTAGAAAAAGCAGACATGTGTCTGGGTTGTCTTTTGAAGATGTTGTTTTGTCTCTGCATTTTTCCCCAAATAGTGTTAAATTATTTATTCGTTCATTTATTCAGCAACATTAATTGAGTATTTTCTAGTACCAGGCAAAGTGCTCAGCCCTGAAATTCAAAGATAAATAAGACCTTTGCCTTTCCTAAGTTTACGGACTAGAAGGGAAGAGGAAGAAAATTAAAAATTGTAGTGATGGAATAATGCTCAGATGCTAGAGAGCAAAGAGCAGCCCAGCTAAGTAAGCCCTTGCTTTTTATGGGGAAGGCTAGGGTTTCTGGAAGGTCAGGCAGTCTGGTGGAATCTCTTGTCATGGTGAGTCTTGAAGTGTGTGTACCATGTAGTCAGTCAGAAGGTTGGTGTACAAAGGCATGAAAGTGAGGGACAGGTTTGTGCTGTGGAAGAACCATGGTTCTTTGTTTAATGTAGAAGACTAGCAAAGGCTGGGGCTGGAGGAAGCAGGGATGAGTTGACTCCACAATCCAATCCAAGGCAGATCTGAAGGGATCCAGCCTGCTGAGATTTTTTTTTTAAGTACAGGGGGAGTGTTTGAAGCATTCTCTAATTCATTATCAATCTGACTCAGTATGAACTCCTTTTTTGGGATATAGTCAGTTTTTGTTCATTTGCTTTGTTTTTGATGGGGAGAAGAGAAATAGATGCATAATATCAGTTCTAATTTTAATATCAATTCTTCTAATCTTATAGATGTCAGAGTTCGAGGGAACTCCAAGATCATTTAATTCAGTCTCTTTATTTTATAAATGAGGAAAATGAACTCTACAAAGGTTAAATGACTTGATTAAAGTCATATAAATAACAAAATCCATAAAGTCACTATTTTTCTCTTCAAATTCTTTGAGTATACAAAAGAAATTTAGAAGCCAGCCTAACTTTAATGTACATCATTTCTCAAAAAGCTAAATTCTTCCATTAAATCTCCACTTGGGAGGTCTCATTATGGATACTGTGCTTTGCCCAACTTCCTTGCCACATTCCAGAGTGGTGCCCTTCTTTGAAAGCACAAAATCCTATGATAACATTTTCTTCATCCCCTTCACCCCCTCCATTAGATTCCATTTGTATATATATGGCATAGAAATAAATCCTTACCTACCCAAGCATGCCTCAAAGATGGAACCTGCCAGTTCTTGGGGTGGTGTGGCCACATTTGCTTCTGCTTTAGTTAAATCATTTTTGTTTTTAATAAATAATAAGTAATTGCATCTAATTTAGACTTTAGACCTCTAAATCAGTGCCAACACCAGCCAGAGACCTTTCCTTCACTTTAGTGTTTTCTTCTAAACTAAGGATTTAGACTAATTAAAATGCAAATAGTAGGCTTGAGATATAACTCAGTGATAGAGTATTTGCCTAGCATGTATGAGACCCTGGGTTCTATTCCTAGAGATGAAAAAAAAGTTTTCAAAAAATTTCTAAACATATTTTCTTCATTTCACAACTCTGAAGACATCCTTACCAATCCTTATAGTATGGTACCATAAAATGGTCACCCTTAAAAGTACAAAGAGTGGCTGGGGAAGTAGTTTAGTAAGAATGTTTGCCTAGTATCTGTGAGACCCTGGATTCAATCCACAGAAACACACAAACAAAGAGTCAATCTAAATATTTTTCTAGCAAGCTATATTTTAAGGAGATAACTCAAGTAATGAAATATTTCAGCTGGGCTCACTTCCTTTAACAAATCTCATATTAAATAATGGTCTAAAAGAAACCCTCCTAGAATTACATGAAAATGCCCTTGTTTCACTCAAGAAAAAAATGTCCAAAACTGTAGCACATCCCATACTCCTAAGAGACACCTGACCATGGCTTTCACCTCGTTATCTCAGTAAGGTCCGAAATAAGTTTAACACTTAGTGTTAATGCAAAGAGTTTGGGTTATTTCTTCACATGTTATCTGACATATGCAATCAACGATCATATGCAGAATGAATGCGATGAAGAATAAAAAGGACACTTGCCAGGCTTAAATTCTCCTGAAAGAGGGACTATTTACAAGCCCAGCATTACAAACTTGTTATCCTAGAACTGTGTTTCTGTGCAACATGTCTCTTGAGATCAGGATGCAAAGTTGTTTCCATGAACTTGTCAGCCACCTTCACATGATAAGCAACAACTGAAAGTCTATTAGGTTAACTCCACAGATGTTGCTTCAAACCAAGCCTGACAATTGTCCTGAACAAGAAAATGTTACCCCGAGAGGGAGTGTGCTCAAGCCCACCCACTGAGACTGTCCTCACTTTTAGAAAGCTCTCAAGGGGAGACATTCGCCAGCTCCTCGGTTTGCTTAGTAACATGGAGCTCTGCAGGCTTTTTCCTTCAAACATCGTGTTCAAGAAACCATATACCAGTTAAACAGTCACAACCAGTTAAACAGTTACAGTACAATAGTTACAAACAGTTACAACTCCAGGCTTCCAATATGCTCATGAGGAGGTAGTGTTTTTCCTGGAAGATATTTGTTTTCTCCACTAATGCCTGAATTTAAATCTCAGCCCGGGTCTAGACCTCTTCCACCAAGTTAGAGATGCCCCCAGGTCATTCTAAAATTAAATAATACAACTATGGGTAGTGATACAAAGTGTAATTTAAGCAGAGTGGCAACTAATGCAGCTTAATACACATGAGTGTGTATTTATGAGCAGGGAGTGGCAGTAGTGGAAATGGTAATGGATGAGGCTGATAGATTTGGCTGGTGAAATATCATAAATGGTCTTTAATATCACACTAAAGAGTTCAAGACTAACTCTGCCTATTCCCTGCCTTCATATTCTCCCTGCTCCCTAATCAATATCAGAGTATCTATAGCAATTATTAGTGGCATCTATTTATGTTTGTCTTTCCCTTCTAGTTGACAGCATCAAGCCAGAACTTATATCTGAGTTGTCTCTGCTTCTTCAATGCTAAGCATAGTGAACAAAGTAACCATTCCACAAATATTAGCCCATATCACTCTCTGTTTCGGAAATTAAAGACATGTTTGCTATTTTTATTAACTCAAAAGAATGAAGAGTCTGAATGTCTGATGGGTTTTTAAGTGTTTCCCATAGTGCTGTATTTCATTCTAATGAAAGTAACCACAAAGAGAAACTTCACCAACTTCAGGCTACTTCTATCATCACAAGTGCTTAACTTCACTTATATAGGATGTATGCAAAATTCCATACAGTAAATACCATTTGCCCATTGAATTTTAGACTAAAATGTAAGTTAATGGGTTCTGTTGTGTTGCTTGCTCTTACCAACTCTTGGAAGAGGACCAATTAGGCAGATTAATCCTATGGGTCAGCATAAATTTAATCCATATAATATTCTAAATAGACTAGTACTCCATATTGGTACAAGTCTCTCTCCCTTATAAAGCAAAAGCAGACCTTATAGGAAATATTCAATTTCCAATTCAGCTAAAACATAGTCAAGTTCTATGCCTTTTTTATATTTGAAATTTTTGCTCTTTAATAACAAACTAATAATAATAACATAATAAAAATCACAACCACTTTGGGGACTCTGTTACTCATCAGAAACTTTCCTAGGTGCTGTTGAGTAAGAATATTATTCCTATTTTCCATATCAGAAAATCTGAGTCTCAAAAGAAGCCCAAGTATTTGCAAAAGCCAAGTTAGTAAATGATAGAGCCAGAGGTAAACCTCTCAATCTGTTCATTTAAAAGTTTCAACTCTTTTTACTATGAGACTTCTTTATTGCACACTTTTATATACTTTATAATGAATGACTATATTAAGGTTAGCAAAAGTAGTGCATATTTAATATGAGATAAGTCACAATAAAGATATAAGAAAATTCACAGGCCCTTGGCAGTAAAAACCTTGGTGTGACCACAAGGAGTATGCTTGTTTGGGGTGACATTATTATAATGTTGTATGAGTTATTATTATAATGTTATATGAGAAATTATTATAATGTTGTATGGCTAAACTGAGTTTAAAAGTGAGCTGTGGCTTGAGAGAAACAAAGAGGCGTATGTCAAAACAACTGGTGCTTTCTTTGGTCCTACCTACGGCTTACAAAAGGTCACAATCCATCAAAAAGAAAAGCAAACAAATCCGCCAACATGATAAAGATATGTTTTTAAAATGAGGTTTCTGTAAGATGATTAAATCAGTGAAAAGACAAAAATATATTGGAAAACCTTTTTTTCTATCAGAAAGCCCTACGCAACATTAGGGACTATTTTGCTATTTATTGTTTAATATGGAAGATGTTAATCATGCCCAGATTAGAAATGTCTTTCATTCAATAAGATTTCAATGATACCATCAATCATTCATGAAGATTTTAACTGGGTTTTCCATATCATCAGAACATTAAGCAAAAAAGCAAAGTTAAAATATTAAACAATGTCTATTTCATTGTCAATATATTTTGAAAAATTCTTCTCACATCCACTACCCAAAAGAGTGTAGTGCGGTTATAACCATATTCTGAGTATATTTATGAAATAGTGGTCAGAATTTTGGTTTAAATTTAAAACATTCAAATTTTCATTTAGTTTTTTAAGTGGTAGGAAAACTTTTAATTTTAAATTGGAAATGGAATGTCCTTAGTTTTTAAAAGTCTACATGGAATGAGCTTCAAAAGGGAGCTAGTACAGATGATATTTAGGACATGGCATTTGAAAGATACAAAGAAAGCCTCAATGACCATAAGTCCTTACCTAAATTTCCTCTCCTATTTACTAACTTTTTTTTTTTTGGTACTGGGGAGTGAACTCAGGACCTTGCACTTGCAAGGTAAGTGGTGGCACCACTGAGCTAAATCCCTAGTCCTTAGCTAACTTTTTATAATAAGGAAGTAATTCCTTTCCACTAAGGATGGTGCTCAACCCAGAGTATTTGCATATGTAAAAATATCTACAAGGGCTTGACATTACCACTCTTTAATGGGAACTGGAAGGACTCAACCTGTCATTTTATGAGGGATGACAACTGGTTTTTACTCTGCATTTATTTAACAATTTGGAAATTCTGCTTAGAACTCCTTGTGGAAAATGGCAGTAACAATCTCAAAAGGGCTCTCGGACAGGAGAGCCAGGCCTGGCACATACCCTCCATCATGGACACAGAACGGGCGGCGGGGCTGGGGGCGGGGGGCGGTAGTGATACACTTTGTGCTGCCATCCCTGTTTCCATGCTCACCTGCAGTTAAGAAAACCTTTGCCCACATTGACTAGGCTTTGGCAGATGCCACTCAGCCCATCTAGAGGTCAGATCAATCAGAAGAAAAGAACATGCAGCTTTTTAAGCCTTAAGTGCAGTGTTCTCATTCCTCTAATATATTCTTTCACATCACACGTTGATTTTACTTTGTCACACCACTTTTTACTGTGCCCATGTAAGAAAGGACACAAAATCCTGGAATAGAATAAACATAAAAAGGTAAAAATCTCTGCAGTTTTGGGCCAAAATTGTTTTTGTCTAGAGTTGGCTAGCCCAATCTCTTTATAACATACTTTAAGAAAGGTGACAATGAAACCTTGAAACACTATAAACTGAAAGACAGACATAAAAATTACAGTTCCTATAGAATTTCATTTCCTGAACTGATGGAGCAATTTGTGTAAGCAATTTAAGTAAATATAGAGAAACTTCCTTATGGCATTTTCCAGACAACCAATCTATGTAGTAAGTCAGAAAGTAAGTAAGAAATATTCCATGCCTCTGCTGTGTTGTCAAAGAGGAAACATATGGGCAGAAAGTGTTATGAGCAAAAGAATGGGAAGCCCTGTATCTATGCTTCTTAGCAATGGCTTATTATTGATGTGCACATAAAGATCTCACATCTAACTTCTGTGCATGATTAGGTACACTAGCTGATTTTGCGATATAGACTCCCATGTCCCATAGATGAGAATCAATTGACTTGTCCTATTTATTTGACAATAGCAAAACACTACATCATCTCAAGTCCTGACTCTAAGGTTTTATAAGTGACACACATTTATTCTGCTTAAGAAAATCAAAAGTCCTCAGTTTTCAAATAGTGCTTTGTTTCCCAGAACCATTTCTAAGACTTGCTAGAAAGAAAAACTGGCCCCTGAAGAGTTGTTTGATTCATGTATTATTCCTTCTCTCCCTGACCTATACCAACCCAGACCACATTAATAACTGCCACAGGAAGGAGGCCCCTTTGAAGCTTTTTCTAGAGGAGCTGTCCCTCGAGTGGCATGCTTGAGCCAGACTCTAGGATGGTACAAATGTACCATCCTGGCATCTCACATAACTACATGTAAAGGGGATCTTTACAAAGACAAAACTGACTGGACTGACTGGGAGGAAAAAATTTCTCATATGCAATATGCCGCGTACAATTTTTTATCATTTATCCATAAATACAGCAAACACAGCAACATATTCCATATAAATGTTTGTTAATTTGATATAGCAGGTGAATAACAAAGTACAAAAAAATTACATAGTTTGGTGGAGCAGAAAATATGTGGCTTCTTTTAATCAAATATGAGTCTGGATCCAAGTTCAGTCACTAATTGGCTGTGTGAGAATGGAGACCTTCTTCAACTTCTATAAGGCTGTTTTGCCTTTATGTTACTTACCATGCCAGGTTGTTGTAAGTATAGAAATAATGTATATAAGTGTTAAATATTCATTCAGATGTTTTTATATTTTAATTTTGACATAATTGTACATATTACTTGTCACAAATGACAGGATTTCATAATTGTATGGCTGAATAATATTCTATGTATATCTATAACACATTTTCTATAACATCATTGTCTTGTGGTACCATGTTGGTATTTGTGTCCTTATCTAGATGGAAAGGAAGGGTCTGTATTGGTCTTAGCAGGATTATGTTCCTTTATCTTTTTCTTCTTGCTCCACACCTCCTTTGGCTAAATGATCATTTCTCTGTTTTGACCTGACACTGATCAGACTCCAGCCTTTACAGTGAAGCACCTCTTGGCTTCAACAATATAAATTCTTTTCCATTCAATCTCAAAAATTTTAGCCATAGGCACCTTTTCAAATGACATCTTAGTGATGCAAAACAGATAAAAGTTCTGATGAAAGTCTCCTTTGCTCTTCAGGTATCTTAAGAAGCCAAAGCTCAGCACTTTTCATAGTGGGCCCAGTGGTCTTCAGCCAAGGTGGCAGCGACCTTCACGGTATATCTGGACTGTGTGTGAACTGTTATGGCCATCACAGTGGTTAGGGTGACTACTGGCTTTTAGTGGGAAGGGAACACAGAAGCTAAATGTGCTACAAACAGAAGAGCACTATCAGCTCCAAGTGCCATCAGCCTGTGCTCTCTCTGTTCCCCCTTGTTCTTGCATGTCTGTGAGTAAGGTAGATGAGTCACTCCTCCAATGCCTCCGACATCATGTCCTCCATTCTACTGTGCTTTCCTCTGAGGTGTTGTCAATCTCAATGGCTTTACTTTGGAACAAATGACTATTTTCTAAGCTAAATACCGCCTAGAAGACTCACAGAAACTCAAAATTCCAAAAACCATGGCAAAGCCAAGCTCCACTCTAAGGTTGAGAGAAGTTATATATCTTTCTCAAGGTCAAACACATGAAATGGAGCACCTGGATCTATTGGACTCCAAAGCTCATTTTTCCACAAGACAACAAACTGCCTGGCATGCAAGTAATATGGATCTTCATGCTATCAATAGATGCTCCACATTAACCACTGTGGAAAATCAAAATAAAATAAAAGTGCAATCTGTGCTAACAGGAAGCTCACAGTCTGGTTGGGCCTATGAGACACAGGAGAACCACAAATCCCAACACAGAGACATTGCTATGCGCCTTATACATAGGGAGGTTGGGGAGATCTGAGAGAGCAGAAATCCTTCAGAGTAATGTAGAAGAAAGATGATCCTTTTTCTACTACAAAGCAAAGACTGGATTAGAGGGTCAAAAAATTTCTTCTGGCCAGATAGTAAATATTTTATTGGCATTTTGTATCAGGAGAACAGGGAAGTGTTGGGGCTATTCAGTGTCTGTTATAACTACTCAGCTCTGACATCTACCAGTGCTATAACATGATAGCAGCCACTGACAATATGTAAACAAAAGAGCGTGGCTGTCTTCCAATAAAACTTTATTTCTATAAACAACAGATGGGAACCAGATTTGACATGAAAACTATGCTTTTCGAATTCCTGGGTTAGATTACAGATTTAGTTACAAACCTCTTAGTCTGACCCTCAAGATCTTTTCAGTTGGACTGAAATCTACATTTTTCAGTCTCTCCAGACTTCTCAAAAGGTAAAGGATTTGAGCAGTGGAAGCAAAAATGGAAAAGTCATGTGGTAGGTAGAGGAAAAATCAGTACATCCAGCAAAGAGGATTCTTCTGAAGTGTAGGGTGAGACTGAAAACATAGATTTGAGTCCAATAGCAGAATTCCGTACAAAGCAGATCAGGGCCTGAGGCTGAAACTATGGGCAGTGAAGACATTTGTAGGCATTTAAACAGAGAAGAGAGGTATTTTTACAAGATTAAAAATTTTGAGATGAAGTTTTTTCTTTAAACTTTATAGAGATCAGGAGTACTTACTGTATGTGTGGTAGACATGGAGATGTGTCACCTAGATACCCTTTCATGGAAGACCTTGCTGTCCACATGAGGAGTATGGTCTACAGGTAGCCTTTAGCTGTTAGCTCCTTCAGGGTCTGCTGTATTTCAGAGACATCTCACCAAAGGTTAAATCCTTCCTGGGCAGCCCACACCGCAAGCCAGAGCAAGGAAGAGGTGCAAATTCTTCCATGTGCTGTTGAGGGACTTTCTGATGGGCAATATTTTTTCCAAACCTTGTTGCCAAATGACTCAAAACTTTTCAAGGCCAGTGCCCAGTTTAACCTCTTGTCTACCCAATGATACTCCTTCTTTCTTTCCCTCACAGGTATACAGCACATTTTTTATGAGTTGAAATGTGTCCACCAAAACTTCATCTTAAACTCCTAACTCCCAGTATCATGACCTTCCTGGGAAATAGAATTGATGTATATAGTAAAGATGAAGTTATACCAGGTAAAGGTAGGCTTTAATCCAATATTATTGCAGTCTTGAAAACAGTCACATACATAGGGAGAACAGAATGTGAAAATAAAGGTGAAACTGGAGTGATGCTAGCAGAAGCCAAGGAAAGCCAGAAATTGCCAGCAAGTCAGCAGAAGGTATGGGAGAGGCACAGAATAGATCTTTCCCTCCTGGACTCAGAAGAGTCCCCAACCCCGCTAAGCCTTGACATCAGACTTAGCCTCCAAAACCATGAAGCAATAAATCTCTGTTGTTGAAGCCACTCCATTTGTGACACTTTCGTATGGGAACGTAGGGAAATTAATACATATCTCAAACTCTGTCTCAGTGCTCTCTGCCAGTGAAGCCAGCTTGCAACTGTTCTACTAAAAAATTGACTCAAAGACATTAAATTATAATGTGGCATGCCCAGAAATAAAGAATAAGACACAATCTTTAAAAAGGTTTCATGTCGACTTTCACATTAATACATCAAGATAAAACTTTCAGATTATTTTCATAATGTAAAGCATGTGTGTGCATGCTCATGTGCGTATGTCTGTGCATATGTGTGTGTGTTTTAAGAAAACAAGTAAAATAAAAACAGAGACCACAGCAAAAGGAAAAGCAGGATTAGCAGAAGAATAACAGTATTTTTAAGAAATATCAAAAGTGTGGTTTAAGTGACAAATTTACTGATTTGCTGTATTCATGATATGGAAAGAAAAAGACACATTCTGGGTGAGAAGTTCTGTTTTGGCCTGTCTTTAGATTGAAACCACTACATTCCCATTGTTTAATGTATATTAAATCTACTTAACTTACTTTCTTAAAGGCAACAGTGAAAGATGCTTTGTTTGTTCTAAAATGTATCTAGATCAAATCCAGTGCAACAAACTTTTTTTTCCTCTATAACATAGCAGTTTCCTCAAAGTTGTATTTGTGAAGTATACACTTCTATCACATGGCAGTGACCAAGTTTTGGATTTCCATGGCTCCAAAGGCCTGAGTTTACCTTAATCTCACCCAAACAGATCAAACATCAAAGTGGAGGAGAGAAGAAGAATACAAAATACTGCCAATTAACTGTGACTCAGCGGACTCTAGTCTCAAGTCCACCTCAGATGATCAAGAGATTTTGAGTACATTACTTCCACGCTCTGAGTACCTGCCTTCTCGTCTGTAAAAGTAAGGATTGAAGCAGATGACCTTTCAATTTTGGTGGTTCCAGACAGTGAACAAAAGAAGGGGAAAGGCCATGCACATGAGATTCCAGAGAAGTGTTTGCAGAGCCACACTTTACAGCTAGAAACTGGTATACCTACGGGCCCACCACAAGCTCACCTGTGCTGTGCCATAGGAACCCTACTGCTGGGATGCACTCAGGATGACCAAGATGGTAACCATCACCCTCTCTCTAAGTCACCCCTCTCCCTCTCCCTTTCAACAAGAAGATAAAGGAAAATACTCAGACTTTATGATCCAGGCTTATGTCACACTTTCAGCATGAAATAGTAAGTTCCTTTGATCACACAAGTTCTTCACCCTTGCTGGTAAAGGGAAGAGGATAATATGAATTATATACATATAAAATTGACTTCAAAGAAATGGCATTGCTCACCCTAATGAAGAGTAGAACAAGATGGGGAGAACCTGAGCCTAAGGAGTGCTTCAGGTGTCAGCAGCTACTAATACTCTCCTCATACAAACATGTTAACGTAGGGATTTTTAGGGTTGTAATTCTCTTTCACCAGCATTTGCTTCTGTAATCTTCTTCAGCAGAATTAATGAGTCTGGAAATCAAATAATAAAGCCAGGGAGATTTCTAAGAATGTACCCACAGAGCATGTAAATTAACAAAAGAATCTATTCTTCTCCCACATGCCTCAGCTGACTGGGGAAATAAATAAATATTCAGTAAACATTCCTGGCATCAGATATTTTCAAGCATTGTATTATGCCTCCAAATGTCATGTAAGTTAATTATTTTTACGAGTATTGGTAATTATTTAGAAAGCGTGGTCCTGGATCTGCTAGCAGCATCACTGAGGACTCAATTAGGAGGTCAATAGTGTCTTCCCCCTCAGTAGGGATCTGAAATGTTACCTGCTGAATGTGTGCTGTAATCGCTTCACACAAAAATGAGACAGTTCAGGGTGCAAATCTTATTAGTAATTCTTATTATTGGGATTCTTTAAAAACCATCAAGTACTAGATCTGGAGGAAGATTTGGAGAATCAATAATTTAGTCCATTCCACATTTTTATTTAAAGTGAATGGTACACAGAAGACTTACTCAACACCATAGGTTTGCAGTGGTGTAGCTTGGACTAAAATCAGCATGTAATAAATTCCAGATCAATGTCCTTTCCATATGCTACCCACTTTCACAATGACCAAATAAACTAGGAAGATATTGACACATACTTCATCTCATTGAACCACACGGAAAACAGGTTGCATAATCTTATCACGTAACTATATATATTTTCTTTCAATCTCAACTTGAAGCTAGAAATAATGAGAAAAAGCCAGAAGACATAGGCACAGCCTGAAGAACTTTGTGGTTCATAGGAAGAACATGAGCTTTGGCTCTACAAAGATAAATAGAAGTTCATTTTAATTTGGTATTTATTACTCAACCACTATGAGTCTCAGTTCCCAGTGTGGAGATAATACCTATCTTGAGAGTTTTAACAAGGGAGAAGAGATTACACATATGATCTTGGCACACAGTAGATATGCAAGAAATGCCACTTATTATTATCTCAGAGGCTCGCTCATGGCTCAACTCTTTGACCCTTTGGAGAAGACTGAGATTCTCATGTTATGAAAAGGCTTAGGCTCAAGTCTACCAGCCATCAACCACCATAAGTACAAGACCTTCATTTTGCTCTTCCCTTGTTCCAACTTTGGCTCCTGTCTGCAAACAGTAGCTATGCTCTACTTTCTCCACTGTGCTGTAAGCTACTTAGTAGATACTCTTGCTTCCTCAGTGCTTTTCCCAGGGGCTCATGGGAGCCTCAAATCAATCCATGTCCAAGGAAAGGAGAACACTGCAAAAGAGCCCAGCATGGGAATACCCACCCATCCTGTCTCTCCTGTCTGTGTCTGTGGAAGACCCCTCAGGGCAGCATCTTCCTCTCCAGTCCTGAAGAGCCCTTCTTCATTATGTCAAGAAATTTTATAGTCTTCCCATTGCTTTATGACCAACACATACATCCACACAGAATTCCACAGCCCTCATATATCTAATTTCATCTGAAGAAGTCACATTTTCTCAAGAAAATAAAGCTCATGCTCTTAAGCAATAACAATACCTTACTTCTTTACTCATTTCCTCCTCATTCCAAACCCCATATTGCAAGTTTTGGTGTGATTTGAAAAAGCTGTTCTCAACAGCTCCTCCCTGTCCGCCCCCAACATCTCTTCATTCAAAACATAGCATGACAAGATTAACCAAAAAGACATCTATCATCTCGCACAAGTCTTATTTTTCTGTCACAGAAACCAAGATTTTAATTACCTTAAAATAGTAACATCTTTTTATTCTACTGATCCTGTTTTATAAATTACTCCAAAATATATTTTCCAGAAATTATTTCCAGAGTTTTGGTGATTAAGAGATACTTAATGGATGCACATTGAGGCAATACTCTTAAGTGAAATAAATAGGACACATGTGTAAATACCTAATAGGTTCTCTAGTATGAGAAACTGAAAGTGTAAATAAGGACTAAAAGGTATAATAGATGATGTGAAACAGGAAGAAAAGGGGCAAAGGGGAAGGGGAAGTGGGATGGGTAGGGAAAGGAAAGAAGGGAATGGAATTAATACGAGAAAATGAAAAAAATGGAAACAAAGTCTTTGTAGATAAGGAGGGATGGAGGGGTTGAAGGCAGGGCAGGGCAAAGGGGAAAAAATAAGAACCAAGAGAGATTATGTAAAGGTGCAAATTTCCAATGATGAATGTCATTATAGTGTATACCTAAAATGTACCAATAAAAAATACTTTTAAAAATGAAATGACAGTGGATACTCCTGCATTTTAATTATCAACCAAGTGTTTCAATAAAATAAAGGCCTAAGGCATACATTGGGATAGTCAAGAATGATGGAAAGTTGCAATCTAAAGATTTACATAGACTGAGCTTGCTGCCTTCGATGCTGCCAATAAAGTGTCTGAACATTGAAGCTTTCAGCTGGTTTTTTTTTTTTGCTTTCCTAGAAACCTGAAAATTAACATCTTGAAAGTCTTTAGGCCATTCCCATCCAGAAAGACGGAATTTGCTTTCAGGAATAAGAATTTTAGTTCTTCAAAAAGATCTGGGAATATGCCTGTAAAATGAGTGTTCTCTCTCTCTCTCTCTCTCTCTCTCTCTCTCTCTCTGTGTGTGTGTGTGTGTGTGTGTGTGTGTGTCTGCCTCTCCATCTCTCTCAGTCTCCCCCCAACTAAAAGAATTGCATATTTAACTACTTCATTACTGACAATATCACCTTTAGTCTGGAATTTACTACGGATCTAAAATAATACTAAAAGCTTGACATGTACAAGTTCATCCAATTTTGATACAAACTCTGTATGTCAACCTTATTTAATAAATGGGGAAATTGAGGCACTGATAGACTCATTCCCCAATCACAAAGACAGGACAGAGCAAACTCATAATTTAGATTCAGGTGAATCTGGTTCCTGGGTTGATGTTCTCACTACTGCTGACCAGATTCCTCATTGAGGTTTTAATATCTGTAACTGTTTTATTAATAATATCTTCTTAAAGACTCTTAAAGATTCAGCTACAAATTAAAATATCCATAACTCATTTGTTACTAAAAGGAGTTAAGAGCATCATGAGACACTGAGAAACCATGACATGTTTTAAACAGATAATGAAATCATGCTATTAATAAATTTGTCGAGAGTTCTCAGACTCAAAAAAAATAACAATATATGCGTTTCTAAACTCATTTCTGGGAGGGGAGTCTTCTCTAGCTGTCAGGAGCTGGAGATTTCCTGCTGCTGTTTTTGCTAACACCCTGGTCAGCTTGCTTAGGAACATGTTGACAACATGAAAGACAGACTGAAAGTGCTCATGGAAAGATAAATACTAAAATCAAGAGGAAGGAAAGGACAGAGGTTGTTTGGGGTTTTTTTTTTTTTAAGGGACATGTTATTAAGCAAACAGTTTTCTATTATTTTGTTTGTTTCTGAAACAAAAATGGTGGTGGGTGGAGGGATCAGGGATCAGCAAATTGAGAGTCAGGATCAGGCCATTAAAATCCTCAACAGGCATAAAACATTTCACTCAAAGGACAGACAGAACATTTGGAGACAGGATATGGTAAAGATTTGTTTCCCTCTGATCAATCTTAATATGAGAAAAGAATCAAAATCAAAATGTAGAATCAAAAAGACCCCTTTCTACATTACTGCCTCAAAAAATATGAGTGCTGGCTTCACATTCTTCTCTATTATTAAATAAATGTGTGACAACATGAGATTTTCATCATTTGGATCATTTCAACAGAGAAGCTGGTCCCCCGCAGATGAAGGAAAGAAAGATTATGTCTAGTTGTTGTTGCCCAGAACTTCTATTTTATATCTCACTGGAAACTCTTAAAATTCTGCCTAAAAAATATAATTCCCCACCTGTTTGGTGCAATATGAAATGTGGAAAGTAGGAAGCTCCTTTTTCTGGTTAAATACCAGACTTTATTTCAACTTATTCACATAGATCTTCTATTTATATACTTGCCTTCATTCATTCCTTCATTTATCACCCAATAAATATTTATAGAATACATACCATATGCCAGGGACCCTTCTAGGTAATGAAAATACAAAGATGAATAAGATTTGATCTGTGCTTCCAAAAGCTCACATTCTAATTCTATCCAGTGTGATTAATGAGCCTTTAACAGGACCGTACACGATGCAGCAGAAAGGATGCAACTCTACCCAGAAAGGTCAAAAAGGGCTTCACACAGGAGTGAGGCTTCAACTAAGATCTGGGAAAGGGAAAGGAGCTGCCTGAGAAGGCAGTGAATTTAGACAAATGACAATGGTCTCCATGCCCTTTTGAGTAGGAGAATTATGGCATTTCTTTATCAAGAGACGGAATAGGCTGCAAGTTAGTATCTCTCTAAAATATTGTGAAACTTTCTAAACAACTACAAATACTAGTTTTCGTCAGATGTTAGGATGATGCAGACAGGACCTTCACTTTTCAGATAATCATCTTCTCCTTTAATTCATTCTTACGATTCCCATCAGAAAGAAAAGAGCCATCAGCACCCACTGAAAAAACAGAGTAGGGGTTCTAACAAAAACACATGCAGTATTTCCTTAGAAAGAGAGTCCTGAACCGAGAAAACCTCAGGGCTCTCCAAGCTAGTCACCCCCATGTGGCCTGTCCGGTCCCCCTCTAAGAGGAGCTGTCCCTTCAGGCTTTGCTCTATGCCACCTTCCTGCCATGCCCTGAAGCACTTAGCTGGCTTTTCCAACGTCAGTGTCGCATTGCTGACTCATAGGCAACCTGGTAACTACCCAGAATCTGTCTTTTGCTTTGTGCTTCTTCACACATAGCAAGGTCTCCCCCAAACCCCCGAGGCCATAAATATGGGCTCATTTGAACCGCCTTAGCATTCTGTGTCTACTTCTGCTCCTAGTTAGACACATCTGTATTGTGTTCTTTTTTTTTAATTAACAATGTCACTTTGAATTCTGAATCTCTTTTTCATCAAAGTAACAGAACCAGGTGTATACCATCTTGTCGATGGTGTAAATAACTTAATAATCTTCGTTGAACTCTTCTGTGTCATTTATTGAAATGAGATTTTCCCTGGTTCTGAGACTTCTTCCTAATGAACATCACTTGTTACATTCATACTCTACCATTTATTTTCAAGCACTATTCACAGAGGGTAATATGGTGCTACAAAGATCAGTTTAGAAATATCAACAAGGTTAAGAGAAAAGACATCTACAGGAGCCAATATTATCCTCCTGACCTAAATGGCATTAGGTTTTTCTGATAAAGCTTGATTTTGACAAGCAACTGACACCCATCATCTTTAGTGTTCAATGGAGTTTCTTGTAACTGAATCTAATGATGACTCTGTGAGGTAAAGAGTATATTGAATGAGAATTCTACCCACACAGACATTAAGGGGCTTCTTCACATACCAGCAAGTAGCTAAACTCAAATTCCAAGGTAGGTATTCCTAGGTCAAATCCCGTATCAACTCTAGGGTTCTGGAAAAATGAATTTTACAATAGTTTCCTCCATTAAAAAGTTATAGTTACAGTTCTTCGGCTTTTCATTCAATCTTTGGGCATTTTTCCATATTTGTATTATATTAACCACTTACCAGTCCAATTATTTAAATACAAGATGACCCAAAATTGCATATTTTTGTTTTTTATAAGATCATATAACAGGAAATATAAAATGACAATTTTATCAAATCTATTCAATATGAGAATCAATTTGTTGAAATACATGTGCCAGAGCGGTAGGGATAGTAGGTATGTAAGTAAATGTCTGCCCCGAGTGACGCTTGGGGCAAGCTGTTAAGTGGTTAATTATTATTAATTGAGAAAATATCTCATTGCCAACAATAGGTATCATGAGAAATAAGTCTGCACTGCTTTTCAGACAAAAAACACAATTAGAGAAGGTGCTTGAAAGTAAATGCTAGCCTAGGGGCCTAACAAATGATGCTCAGAATCACTTCAGAAATGTAGAGTGAAGTCATGTTATCAGGCTAAGTAACCATTGATTCCCATCTCAAAGAGGGGAGAAAAGAAGTCTGCAACAATTCTACAAAGCTTTTGTGATTCCTCTTTACTCCACTGTAATTTCTGTCCTTCAGTTCACTCTGCCCTTTTTCAAGAATTAGTCAGGTTTTTTTAACTCATGTTCAATTTTTAGCATATCAGCTCTAAAACACTAAGTCACTATGATTGGAAAAAGGCAATAAGAGGATGAAATTTAAATATGTAGAATTTTAAAAAAACATAATAGACACTACATCTTTTTTAAGATGAAAAGTTAACCCTTGCAATTTGATAAGTACAGATAATTGATATAAAATTAATTTAAAGTCATAGACAAAAAACAAAACTGTCTTATGTGGTGAATAAAGCAGCTCAGGGAACTGATGAAGGACCTGTGAACCAAGCTTTCCAGACTCTAGGTGGATAATTCAGGCTCTAAATTGTTTTTGAATGTCCTCTAAGAAAGCATACTGGTAATAAGTATTGGAAGGCTTTGCAGAAATTAGCAAAGATAAGAGGGTAGTGATCTTGAGAATTCCAATTGAAAGTCAAATGTGAGGGTTTCTAAGTTATTGTGGGCCCTGTCAGAGAAATAGCATCTGATCAATAATCAACCACTGTACAAATGGAGCACCATCAGGCATCAGAGGAATATCAGAATATGTGAAGGGAAGGGATTCTGAAGCAACTTCCTGGAACCCACATGGGTCTCTTTCATGCCAACAGAATTCTGTCACCTCATGTCAAGGAGGGCAAGAGTGTGAAATTCCTCTGGAATTACTCAATAAAGCTCTTATATAGAAAACCCAATTTGGTCAGATGCCACCTGCATATATGAAAACAAAGAATCCAATATAGTTTTGGAAAGGAACTTTTGCAAAAGCATTCTTCAATTATTTATATGCTTTCCTATTTTTTGTAACCCAATATATTTCCATCCTGAAGTGATTACAAAAGCTCTGATTAGACTCAGAAGGCAAATCACTTTCATCTCTTTTTTAAAGTTCTATACATAGTTTCTGTGACAAATCATTTTAAATGATAGTTGAGTGTACTAAATTAAATATATCATATGACCTATGCATGTATACTGACTATGTCAATGAACAGAAACAACTTCCAGCACTTTTTACTGTATATTCCATTGCATTTTATCGTGTGTCTCCAAATATTCTTATTTGGCTCTTACAACATTCCTCTGAAGTTGCTGTGATATATTGGTATCTCCATGTCACAGCTGGGAAAGTTGAATGCACATGACTTTTCCAGGATGACATTCAAAATTGAAGCATCCAACGCTCAAAAATGGCAACTGTGATACTGAAATAAGCATTCTCCAACCATAAATCCAGGGCTCTCATATCCAAACCAGGCTTCTAGAGAAGTATTGCTGGAAAGGGCTTATTGGAGTATTCCCTACCTCTGCTCTCCTGCATTCTTTGAGGACTCACCAGCAACATAGAGACAAGACATTCAAAGGATGATAGCTGGTCAATCAGACTACATGTCTTTACTGAGTACCTGTTAATTTCTAAGCCTTTGTTACTTGTGTTAATAAATGAGGTCATGGAAGCAAAATGCCATATCCAATCCACATTCACTCCTCAGTAAATGTGACACAAACAATTGCAATAAAATAAGCACATGAATAGAGAAGGTAATACTAATTTGTTCTGAGCAAGCTGGGGAAAGTCTTCCCTAAGAATACAGTATCTGAAATGAGTTTTGAAGCTAGCATTGATTTCCAAATGGTACATTTTACATATTGAAATAAATTGGACAGCTGAGTATAAATTATATAGATTATTAAAAATTTTGCAAGTATACCAAGAGAAAGTAGTTAAATATAAGGTAATAATTGCAAAACCTATCAGCTATTTCTCATTCCTCTTGGAGAAAAGGCATCTGGAGCATATGCTTTGAGGAATAGTCATTTAAACCATTAATAATCCGATAACTAATGACTATACAAATGAAGGGGAAAACAGAGTCATGTTTATAAGACAGCAAAAAAATCCTGCACACCTGGACTACACAACAATGGCAGATGGCAAAAGGCAGAGTGGAAGAAAAAAAAAATCCTACAAGAAGCAGCAAATTCTAGCAGCTGTAGAGTCAACCTCACCTGCTGCACTCTTCTGAATCCATTCGGGAGAAATTTCTCCCTGGATAGTCTTGGGCACTGTAGATAAACTGCTAAAGGTTCATACTCTACAAGCAAAAGTTGTCAAAAGTGTCCAGTGAATTGTCAGCCAAAGGAATGCACCCCGGCAAGACACCAGATAATCTGTATGAAACACTGTACACAAAGTAAAGACTTCTTCCAAGTCAATTAACAGAGCTTCTGAAACATCTTTTCTGTCCTCCCACCCACCCCATGCTGTCAGGACACAATGGTAAGAAAGAATGAACAAGGAATCTAGTAGATATAGACACAATTGGAGGTTCATGAAGCAGAATGCACATGTAAAATCCATTAACAGTACCATCTGCCATGTGTGCATGGGGTTCATAAAACAGAGAATTCATGCATCTATAAAGAGACAGGTTTTATCAGTATCTTGGGTGCACCTCTCAGCAGGAAGTCACCACCATCACTGTTACAAGAAAAAGTGAAAAGCACAGGAAGAGAGCCAACAGAAGCTAAGTCATGAATTTATTCATCTCTTCTTACACTTATTCAATTAACACTTACTAGACATTTTCTATGTGTCCAGTACAGTGCTGGGTGCTAAGTGTATGAAGGAAAATAGAGTCCATTTCTGTGCTTAAGCAACATTTATTCTGAACAACGTTAGCAAAATATATGAGCACCTCTGGGAAGGTGGGAGCCAGGTCTTAAAAATGAGATACTCTCCAGATGAAAAAGAGAGAAAGGCAAAAGTAAACGTGGAAGGCAAAGAGGACAGCATGAGCAAAAGCAGAGGCCTGAAGCAACATCGAGTGTGTTTGGGGTGTGGGTGGGGAGACATCCACATTCTCATGTTTATTGCAGCACTACTTACAATAATCAGGAGATGGAAACAATTTAATGTCCATCAGCTGATGAATACATTAAGAAAATGAGATACATATATACGATGGAATACTCTTGTATCATTAAAAAGGATGAGATCTTGTCATTCAGACATTGGATGTTACTGGGCAGCATTATATTAAGTAAAATAAGCCAGGCACAGAAGGACAAACACTGCATTGTCTCACTCATTCGTGGAATCTACAAGAAAATTATCTTTCAGAAATGGAGAGTATAATGGTGGTTACCAGAGGCTAGTTGGGATAAAGGAGAGGGAAAATAGGCAAAATTTAATCAGTAGGTACTAAGTTTTAATTAATAGGAGCAAGAAGTTCTGGTATGCTATTATTGGACAGTAGGGCAACTATAGATGATAATAATGTGCTATATATTTCAAAGAGTAAAAGACAAGATTTTGAACATTTTCACCAGAAGAAAGATAATAAATCTTTAAGGATACTAAATTTAAAACTCAGGGAAAGTAGATAGAAGGAGATCTTGGTAGACAGTGATTAAGATGTTATTAGGTGAAGAAAATAAAATTTGAAAGGGGGCTACAGAAGAACAACTTCCCTTGTTAAAAGTTTGAATATAAAAATGGGGAGCTAATATAGATTTAAACTAGGAAAAACTAGGATAAATTATTTATCCTAAATAATTCCTTATATCAATTGAAAGTACAGTTTTACATTCAAGACATTTGCTGTTGAATTTCAGTAGATAGTCTTTAGTGTATTTAGTTTTCTTCTCACTTCACTTAAAATTTTATATTGACTTGATGTGAACTTTTATCAAATGCCTTTTAACATCTTCCAATAGCATCATATGACTTTTCTCCTTGAATTTGTTGAAGGCCATGTTGATAGACTGATAGATGTATTTCTTGAATAAATCCTACCTTGACACAATATAATATTACTTTAATGCATTGCTGTTTTATACTCTAATATTTTATTCACGGTCTTGAATCTTTGAATCTATACTCGCTGATTTGCTGCTTTTTTTTTAACAGTAGTTTTATTCTAGCTTGATTCTAAAGTTATTCTGGCTTTATAAAGATCAAATCAAATAAGTTTATCACTTTTTACGATCTAGATTAGAAATAGCTTTAGAATTATCTGTTCTTTAAAGATTAGATAAAGTTCTAGCTGTGAACCCAGGTGCCTCTGGGCTTCACACCTGTTTAAGTAAGCAGTCACCAGTCTGGCCTCTTCTGTGATGGTTCCTTTGTGAAAACTTTTGTTTTGTTTTGAGGTTAGCTTTAGCAATTAATATTTTTCTAGGAAACCATTGATTTCATCTAAGTTTGCAATTTTAAAATTCTCAAGATTACTTAAATTTTCTTGTTTGTATTTACATATTCCTCTTATATGTCTTTACTCACTGGGTTTTCCTTGGGCATCTTCTGACAGGGTATGGTTTATTCAATGAGTTTTTAATGTTTTAAGTATTTCTTTTATT
>NW_004624730.1:56347733-56409534 GCF_000247695.1 Heterocephalus glaber
ATGGTGCTGGAAAAATTGGGTTTCAACTTGCCAAAGATTAAAACTAGACCTATATCTCTCACCATGCACTAAACTAAAATTGAAATGGATTAAAGATCTAAATATTAAAGCGGAAACACTAAACTGGATAGAACAGAGGTTAGGTAGAACTCTTGAAAACATTGGTATAGGAAAAGATTTTATGAACAAAATCTCAGTTGCCCGTGAACTAGCACAAACACCCAACAAATGGGATCTCTTCTTATTAAAAAGCTTCTTCACAGCAAGAGAAACCACCGACAGTATGAAAAGAAAACCCACAATGTGGGGAAAAATTTTCACCTGTTGTTCCTCAAACAAAGGTCTACTATCTAAAATCTATAAAGAACTTTAAAAAAATCGGACCTCTCAAACTTAAAGACCCAATCCAAAAATGAGCATCTGATATGAACAGACATGTCTCAGACAAAGAAGTAGGAATAACAAATAAACATATGAAAAAATGTTCAACATCACTGGTCATTCAAGTGATGCAAATGAAAACAATGCTGAGATTCCACCTCACTCCAGAAAGAATGGCTGCTATCATGAAATCAACCAATAACAAATGCTCTTACCAACTCCTCCCTTCCTTTGCTGATGGGAGTTTAGACTGGTACAACCACTGTGGAAATCAGTATGGAGATACCTCAAAGAACTAGGACTGGAAGTTCCATTTGACCCAGGTATTCCCTTGCTGGAATCTTTTTGGGAAGCTACTCCCAAAAGAATTAAAAGTATCATACCACACTGATATATTTCACCCATGGTCATAGTAGCACAATTTGTAATAGCTAAAACTTGGAAGAAGCCCAATTGCCCATCAAGTGGAGACTGGATAAAGAAAATGGATTTTTTTATAAAATGGAGAACCACTCAGCCATAAAAATGAGAAATTGGAGACATTTATAGCTAAATGGATACACATTGAGGCGGTGCTCTTAAGTGAAATAAACAGGAGACACATGTGGAAATACCAAATAGTTTCTTTAGTGTGAGAAGCTGAAAGTATAAATAAAGACTAAAAAGTATAATAGATGTTGTGAAATAGGAAGAAAAGGGGTAAAGGGGATGGGGAAGAGGGAGGGGTAGGGCAAAGGAAAGAAGAGAATGGAATTAATATGAGAAAATGAAAAAATGGAAACAAAGTCTTGTAAATAGGGAGGGGTGGAGGGGTTGAAGGGAAGGCAGGGGAATGGGGAAAAAATAAGAACCAAGAGAGATTATATAAAGGTGCAAATTTCCAATGATGAATGTCATCATATTGTATACCTAAAATGTACCAATAAAATTAATTTTTTAAAAAATTGTCCTCCTAGTAAAGACATAATAACCTTACCATGATTCTACTTATAAAAGGGCTGATCAAAAGTACAATGTATGTTTCAATTTTTAAAAATCAGAGAAAAATTACATTGTCATTAACCCCCCTCTAAATGCTCCCCATCACTCAGTTATCCTGTCATTCTTGCCACTTTCTGAAGCAGTTCTGGAAGTCCTCTTCAGTGAGTGACATTACCAGTTGTGATAAAAACTATAGTGAATGTTGCTGTTGAGTCCCATCCATCCAAAAGACAGGCTCCTAAAGCATTACAGTGTGTCCTTGCCCACCTTGTCCACTGCATCTGGCACCATGTTATTTCTGGCTCTTTCCCAAAGTCAAAATGACCATGAAAGGTAAACATTTTGAAACAATTCATGACAACAAGACAGCCAGCATAGTACGAGTGTAAAGCAGCATCTTTTACAATGAATGTTCATACTTTGCTACAAAAAAAAAAAAAAACTCTGTCAGAGGGCTCTTCTTTTGCCCTAAATATCTAATAGCATAAAGTGAGTTAATAGAATATTCAGATGAATGTAAACACCAACATGCACATAAATCCTTCTCCTTTGGTCTCAGCCTTAGAGGTTTCTGCATACTATGGATTTTGTTCTTGTTTTGCTTTGTTCAGAAGACAGATGTATTTTAATTAACTTAGTATATTAAAAGCAGCAGGTATCACTATTTTACTAATGCTATGTTGTGCAGGGTACATAACAATAGCAATCTGGAGTGCCTAGTTCCTTTAGTCCATGTTTCTGACAAGCACGTAGATTGCAGCTAGGCCGTGGGGAGTGGGGGAATCCAAATGAAGTAAAACCCCCAACGCTGTCAATGCCGTATTTTATATTGCATTGTAAAGCTGATTTATGTCCAATTTTCTGACAGCCTTCAGGATGATGGTAATGCAGGCCCAGTAACTTGTCTGCCAAATGCGATGGCCTGCCAAATGCGATGGCCTGCCAAAGAATGATGGCTTCTCAAAGTGGTGAAACTCCCTCATGTGGGTGCTCTCTCATGGGGATCTGGAGGAGGACTCTGGTGTGTATCTGTGTTTGCTGGAAGAGATTTGGGGGAGGCAGTTGCTACTTTTCTAGAAATGCAGATAAATTAAATAACCTGTATATTATATCATCATCTACCTCCTTCTACTATTTCAACTGCATGAGTACAAAATGATAATACACTGTGTGAAACCTGCAGGTAAGATTAACTGCCACACAGTGTCTATGTGTTGAGGGGGGCAGGGGATTCCTGCAGGACTTTCTTTCCTCTTTGATAAAAAACATACAGAAAAGTAATCAAACAGCCCAAGAAGATGACCCAAATCGTGGCCTTACTAGATGGGTCTGTGCTTCCAGGCCCCAGATCAGCTCCCAATAACACAGAGCTCTTCAACGTCAATTCAGTAATTAGAAAAATTGTGAAAATCTATAACTTTTGTAAATGTTTATTTGGTATACTTGAAACATAAATAGCTGCAAAAGGTAAACAAGCACACATTTGACAAATGGAAAAAAGAAAAATTATACCAGCAATTTTTATCTTATGCTCTTTCTTATGGTGTTCATAAAGACTTGGTTCTAAGAGTATGTTATATTTCTAAATTAAATTTGTTCAGGGGCCGGGGATTTAGCTCAGTGGTTCCAGCGCCTGCCTTACAAGTGCAAGGTCCCGAGTTTGATCCCTGGTACCAAAACAAAAATTAAATTTGTTCATAGCTAACACATAAAAACATAAATATTGTACATATGAATGGAGTACCATGATATTTTGATACATGCAGATATTGTATGATGTTCAAATCAGGGTAAACATGTTTATCTCTTCAAATATTTCTCATTTTTATGGAAACATTTGCAATCCTTTCTTTAGCTTTTTAAAATAGTCCCACATTATTATCATCTGTAGTCACTCTTCTGTACAAAAGCATCCCGGGACTTAGCACTCCTATCTAGCTGGGACTCGTGACTCATTGCTCAACCTCTCTGCCTCCCTCCCTGCTATGCTCTCCAGCCTCTGGTGAACGGCATTCTACTCTCAGTTTCTTTGGGTTTTCAGTATATTTTTGCAATACACAATGAATATAGTCCTCATGGGGAGTTGGTACATGTACATAACACATCTTAATTCTTTTTTTATCCCCTTTTTCTTCCCTCCCTTTCCCTTCTCTCCATGTCTTGGTCTCCCTTCCTTTTACAAAAGATCTACCTCCCTGTTTATTATTTTCTTTCATTTTGCTCAAATTTTGTTTAAATTTTGGGTTTCTCATTGAAGAGAAATCATGGGATGGTTAACCTTGTGTGTCATATTTATTTCACTGAACATTACGGTCTCAAAGTGCACCCATTTTCCAACAAATGACTGATCTTATCGTTCTTTATGGCAGAGAAGTACTCCATTGAATATAAATATTACATTTCCTTTCTCCATTCATTTTTTTAGATTTCACAAATTAGTGAGAACATGTGTTACTTTTTTTACTGTACCTGACCTATTTCACTGAACATGCTGATTTCCAGTAATATCCATGTTGGTGCAAATGACAGAATTTCATTCTTTTTATGAGTGAATAGTATTCCATTTTGTGCATGTACCACATTTGCTTTATCCATTCATCAGTTGATGGACACAAGTTCTTTATAGCTCCTGGATATTATAAATAGTTCTGCAATAACCATATTGTTCATTTCCTTCATATATATATGCTCAGGAGTCTAACTGTCAAACTCCAAACTTATTTCCATATTTCCATAATGACTATTTTTAGAGCAATGCTAGGTTCACAGCAAAATTGAAAGGTAGAAGTTTTCCATGCTCCTCTCCCTATACTCCCTGGCTCTAGATATGGATACCCACCCCCATTATTACCATCCCCTATCAGAGTGTTACATTTGTTGCAATCATCCAAATTCCACCATTTTCATTAGTACTAACATTTGATGTTGTATATTACAGACTACAGACAAATGTATAATGTGTGTGTCCATCATTATAGTTTCATATAGAGTATTTTCACTTACCTGAAAATGTTGAGTATTCCACCTACTCATTCCTCCTCACACCTCTCATCCTATGGCAAACACTAATCATTTTACTGTCACCCTAGTTTTTTCCTTTTCCAGAATGTCCGACATTTGGGGTCCACATGTAGCCTTTTCAGATTGGTCTCTTTCACTTAGTTATATGTGTTTAAGTTCCCTCTGTGTCTCTTCATAGCTTGATAATGCTTTTCTTTTTAGCGTGGGATAATATTCCATTGTCTAGATTACCAGAGTTTATCCATTCAACTACTAAAATAAATTATGATTATTTTCAAGTTTTGGTAACTGTGAATAAAGCTGCTATCAATATCCATGTGTAGGTTTTTGCATAAACATAAATTTTCAATTCCTTTGGGTAAATACCAAGGAGCGAGAAAGAGAGAGAGAGAGACCAAACCCATTCTTACCATAACTGTCCCACTCCCACAAGGACAGTAGTAGTCCATTCATGAGGAAAGAGCTCCCCTAACCTCATGAGGCCTCATAATCACTTCTTGCAGGTCCTACCTCTAAATACTGTTGCATCAGAGACACAGTAATTGTGAGGGACACATTCGAAGCGTGGTGGTATCACTAACTTGCCTTCCAAAGTGGCTGTACCATTTTGCGTTCTCACTAACACTGAATGAGACTTTCCTTTGCACCACACCTTTGCCACCACTTGGTATTGTAATTTTCTTGATTTTTATCCACTCGAGTTTTCAGTGTGTGTGGCAGATCATTCCTTTAATTTTCATTTCCTTGATGGCTATAAGGTGGGTGGAACATCTGTTCATACACTTATTTACTTCTGTATATCTTCTTTGGTGAGGTGTTATTCAGTCTTTGGCACATTTTTAAATTGGGTTGTTTGCTTTCTTAGTGTTGAGTTTTAAAAGTTATTTGTACAGTTTGGAAAACAGTCCCATACTGGATGTATCTTCCACAAACATTTTCTGCTACTCTGTAGCTTTCTTTTCTGTCCTCTATTTTTAAGCTCAGAAAAAAATTCTTCTACCACTTATATTTCCAGATGTCACAAAACATGTTTAACTAGAAAAATATTAGAAGCTGGGTGTAAATTTGCATGACGTAAAAAGAACGCTGGATTATTATAAGTTAGAAGAGGCACTGACCGGCTTTGTGACCTTGGGAAAGTCTTTTAACCTCACTCGTCCTCAATTTCTCTAGATGAAAAGGGAGAGATTTGCCTTGCCTTCCAATAAATTTGTTCTAAAGATTAAATATGATGTGGATAAATATACTCTATAATGTAAACTTTGAGAAATTATGACTTCATTAATCAACTTTTACTAAAAAATTTCAAATCCGAAAGAGAATCTTTAGGAAAATTAATGCAAAGAAATGAAAGCACCACATTCTGTCTCACAAGTTAGCTACTGCTATAATGTTAGGTTTTCTTCAGCAGTTATCTTTGAATTTCTAAGGCTAAGCATTGAGTTTCACTGCAGAATGCCTCTTTTATGCACATACAGAGGAACAGAAGGTCACTTCATAGTGAGTCAGCTTAAGCATTCACAAGACTATAACAGGAAGGAAGCAGTTTCCAAACTAACTTTTCTGTCATTCCTAGAAAATAGTCACAACGGGGCAAATGCACTTACTCACTGTATTATTCAGAGCATAAATTATATACTCCAAAATATAATTATCACTTGTATCTATAATAGATAGCTACATTTTCTAGTTATGTATCTATCAGATTTTCATTTTAATAATGATGACTCATAATGAAATTATGCATTCATCATTCCATTCATTAAACCATTTCACTTGCCGGCTGTGCGTGTAAACTGCAAATTCTGTGCATATGTGATCACATCACTTTCACCCAGACTCCAGTTCTCCACCTAATATTTGTTAACACACACAAATTCCTTCCAGAACAAGTTTTCTTATGTGCATTCAGAGAGCAGATGCTGTTGAAATGTTATCAAGTTACAGATGCACAGAGCATTCTTGCTGAATGTTTGGTAATATAGCTCTGAAATATCACTTCAGTTCCTGCCTTCTGCTTGCCCAAACTTCATTCTCCAGAGAACTATACAAGAAAGCAATGCTAAGGCTTACTAAATTCAATCCTCAGATCAGCTATTTTAAAAAATGGTAGAACAAGTTTTTGACCAATCGAGCATAGGTTTCTCTCTTGTTGAAGAAGTTGGGGACTCTAAAGACACTTTATTATCTGAAACTTCATTATAGGGATAGAAGTAAAACAACAGCTACTGGGATGTGATTCACAAAACAAAACAACAGTCAAGAGGAAATTCTCTTCCATGACTCAACAGGAGAAAGTCTTGTTTCCACCTCTTCTCAGTTTTCTATTCATGCCTCCTTTTTCATCCTAATTTTTTCTCTTCTCCTCTTCTTTCTTACTGGTTCCTTTGCTCCTCTGTAATCATTCATCACTCTCCTCTTGCTGAGTAATAACTAACACTCATTCTAGCATTTTTCTTTATAAAGAGCTATACTTCTACCTTATCATGTAACCTCTTTCCTATCATTGCCTTCTTAAAACAGACATTCCTGCCATTGCATTTCAATATGTGATGCTCCAGTAGGCTAACAGGGCCAAATGTCAAAATCAAGCCCCTTATTCTAAAGCCTGTGCCCTTCTTCAGTACCATGCTACTTGGAGAAATTTTTCCCTCCATCTTTCCCTCTCAAATCTCTCTTCTTTCTTCTTTCCTTCCTTCTGCTTCCTTCCCCATTTCCTGTTCCCTCTTTCGTTATGTCATGGTTTATGTCTGGATGTCCCCCCAAAGCCTTGTGAGCTCAAACATGGGTCCTTTGGAAGACTATTGGATTATAGTTCCCTTGCTGTTAGGAGGCAGGGTCTGGTCAGAAGAGGCAAGTCCCTGGGACTGTGCCCTACACAGGTTCGTCTCTCTTACCAACTCCTCCCTTTCTTTGCTCCCTGCTTCCCTGCTAATGCCATGTCTTGAGCAGCTCTTCTCTGCCATGCCCGGGGTGCCATCCAGTCCTGCTTTGGAGCCAGCCAACATGCAAAGACTGAGAGGACTGAAATACAGGGCCAAATTAGACCTCCCCTCCATTAAGTAGTGAGTGTATTATGCCCCAGAGATGAGAAAGTGACTAAGCCACCTCACCTCTAGGACCCATTCTCAGCCTCGCTGCACTGCCCCTAGACACTGACTGCTCTTTGGAGGAGCCTCCTTCACTCCCAGAGAGGCCCAGGCTATCACTTTCTTTGTTCCTTCATGGACAGAGCTCCTCTGAAGCATCACGAACTGACCCTGTTCCAGTCCTCCTACCTTCTTACTTCATCCCAGGATCCAATCTTATCCATTCATCTCTTGTACTATTGGCAGCTGTTTTCTGAATTAACCCCAGGTAGGACTGGAAAGAGGTTTCCAATGAGAGTGTTTTCTGATTGCTCCTTTCGCCATCCCTCTCTTCTTCCTCTCATTTGCCTGTCCGTAAATCATATATATGGTGCTAATATTGATACAGTTTTTAGCTTATCATATAAGCTTCCTTATATTTAAAAATTGAGATGCACAAGTTATAATATGATCCTTCCATCATTTTTAAAGAAAATACTGTAAATACTTTTCCCCTGAAATAATCTTTCTTGCACTACGATTTTTTGGATGGCATGCTTGACTGTAAAAATAAGATTCTGGAAAAAAAAAAAAAAACCACAAGATTTCCATGAAATCCTGAAGAATTGCCTCCCAAAAATTCCATTGTATGAATTATTCCAATTACAACTTGCGAAACTGAGGCACTAAAGACAATAATTTTATATTCCCTAGACTCCTTACAACTGTGAAATTTTAATTACTCTGGTAAGAAATGGATTGTCTTGGAAATTATGAGCCTAGTAAAAGGTCTTGAACTTAACAGATTCTTTTTCTATTTTAGAATATTGAATATGAAAAAGTCTTCTTTCCTACCAACTTAATGGGCACAGAATTATTTTTTTAAATTCAAACTGCAGTATGTTCTATTTTCTGACTTTGGTTTGCCCCCAAAGAAATCACTATAAGGATGCTCAATTAGAATGAAATATGATTATGATTTTTGCTAAAAGGAAGTTTTTTCCACTAAGTCACATTTTATTCCTGAGAAGAAATTGTGACCAATCAAGTAAAAACTAAAACTCATACACAATCAGTACATATTCAAACAACCAAGAGTTTAGAAAAAGAGAGAGGGAGAAAATAGTAGCTTTCTTCTATCAGATATCTGAGCAACTCAGATACACAATTCTTGCTTATAATAAAATAAGAGCTACTGTGACCTGATCTTCATAACATTTCTAGATAACGAAACTACCAGTAAAGAAATAGTAGTGATTTACAATTGTTCCCTTTGAGATTGTTTTTCTAGAGGTTTATCTGTAGTAGATTTTGTTTATTAATCATTGCTCATTTTCAATCCTATGGGCCAGTAAAGCACATTTCCATTGTATTACAACTGCCATTCTCGCTAAGCCCCTCCCTTAGAGCCATCCGTTCAGTTTCCATAGTAACAACAACAAAACTATTACTCCTGGGTGGCAGAGGGTAAGAAAGAAAAGCAAAGGACTAAATCTGAGTAGTTGAAGCATAAAACATTCTCTATGTTCCTGTCAGCTACCAAGAACTTTTCTCTGCTTCCCCATTCAAAAAGGGTCTTACAGCTTTCACAGTAGCATTTCCAGCTGCAACATACCTTCCTTTCTGTCCAGTGGTAAAAAATTCCTCTCCATTTTCCATGATCATGATTGCCCAGTGTGGCCCAAGGTAGTGCACATAACCTTATCCCTTCCACCCACCATTTATTATTTCTGTCTTGACAATACGTGACATTTAATTGCTTCAAACTGGAGTAAAAAGCTTTATAAATCAGCATGGAATCTTATTTACTGCTCTCATTGATCCATTCAGTCCATTTGATAAATAATGTGAGATTTCATGTAAATATATACCATAAGTCAACCCTTAGTAATTGATGCCAACTTTTCCTATTGGGATCGATTCTCTTTCCTAACTCTGGAGATTGCTTATTTTTGTAACTGGGAACAGCGAGGGAAGTCCCTAGCTGGGAGTGAGAGAACTGTTTGGGAAATCCAAGAGTGTTTATTCCCCAAAGGAGTTTCTGTGTAAAAATACCTATTTATAAAAGAAATTCTTTCTCCAGGAGTTAAAGAGGACTTGGAAATCCGATCCAGTCGCTGGGAAGGAAGTCTGAGCCCTCTCTCCCTTTTTAATATGAGAATTCGAAAGCAGTGGGGAGTGATTCTGGACCTATCACAGCATTCCTAACAGACAGCCTATTACAGTATTTAATAAAAACAGAAACAGCATGCCTATCATAGGCTAATAAATCCTACCTCCTGCACGCTTTAAAAACAGTATGAAGCGGCTCCAACGGAGCTTCGGATAACTAATTTTAAGCATGGCTGTCTAGCGCGCCTGTCACTCCTATTGTCCTTCCAAACTCTTTCAGGCATTTTGAGCAAGGAGTACCAAAGCTATGAGTTAGCAAGGGTTGTGACATTAATGGTCCACAAAGGCTTTAGGCAGGAGAGGTAATGATGATTACCAGCGGCTGTTCGGAGGACTGCACTGGATTGCTGTCATTAAAAATTAAGCGTGGCTTTTGAGGAAGATGTGACAACTACCGGAGGTAGGATTTGCATGTTAAAACAAAGGAATCTGTTGCTGTTTCGTGCTTTTTGTTTGATTTGCGCTGTGCCTGTGCGGGTCACGAATTGCAGCCAGGTGTGGAGTGAGCAGTGGGGAAGAGGAGTGGGAGACCGGCTGCTCAGAGCAAAACACAGTAGATAGTGTTGTGTTTTATGGCAGAAATGCCTCCAGGACAAGCGGGCTCTCTCCTAGCCTGCTGAGTGTGCACTCCACGTTGCTTCTCCCGAGGAGTAGAATGCTTAGAGGTCACGGAGAAAACAGTTGCTTCTGTTCTGTGGTGCCAGCTAGGTTATTGAGAGGACTGAGTGAAGACTTTAGTGGGTGGGAGGCATAAAGGTCCGAGAAAAATAAAGAAGAAGCTGTCCTTAAGACTTGAAACCTGTTAGGTAAACATTTCAATCTCCCATGGTAGATGTGTTGCTGTGGTCAGAGTGTCATCTTTAAAGAGGGAAACGAGAAGATTCTGACCACTTTCCCTGATAAAGAACTATTTGGGGCTTAATGTATTAGAAGAGAAAATTGGGTACCTTCGTCCATCTTGCATACTGAAGGGCTGAGCCACACTGTTTGTATTAACGTTTTGCTAATGCAGACCAAGAGTTTTAGACGAGAGAAGGGGTTTTCTCTCTGTTGCTCTTGCTTTTGAACAACTGCCGGGCTGCAGATGAAAATGGTGATTCGTGAGAGGTTACAGACTTGCCGTTTTACCTGGGGTTTTTTTCTCATGAGCAGTGTAAAAGCGCAATTCTCCTTGAAAGATCAGAGGGGCTTCCCAAGTCCAGGAGATAATGAGTAGATTTTCAGGGGAACTTATAGACTTTCTACTTTATATGGCATCGGGAGAACTCAATCAGAGAAGGAAATGTCAGGAAATCACAGGCTGAGATTTTCAAAGCAAAAGTGCAAAAATCAGAAACCAATGTTTCCTCAACTTAATCTGTCCTGGGAGTTTTAGGCTTTGTCATTGCGTATGACCCTCAGTGTGAAGTGGCCGAAATGGAGTGAGTGAATTTCTCCGTGGTGCTGCATCATTTCCCTGATGGACTTCACAAACTCCAAGATGTAAAGATGTTGCTTTTTATTCTGAAAAACTCTATGTTCTGATGCACTGGTTGGTTATAATGGCTAACAAAGAAACATAAAATAACCATATATTTATTTTAAAATGTAATATTCTTCAAATGTGTCTACAACTTCTGTGTTCATGCAGTATTACCTAGAAGTAAAAGGGAAACACAATTATAGGATGTTTGTTTGCAGCTAAATACTGGAATTGAGCCTATGGAGGAGCGTTTCACTCTTCTCTGGTGCAGTTCGGTTTGTGTGTCTGTGAGCAGCTGTGTAGATACTGTCATTCACGTACACAGTTGAAACCATTGCCTCTCAGTGGGTGGTACCTCTGTGTAAAGTTGTGTGTCTGTTTGTCTAAACAGTGTGATGGATATTACTGAGCCAACTGAACTCTCTTGGCTGGGCTTTGTGTGACCTCGAACCCGTGTCCGTGAAATGACTGTATGGGATTCCTCATACTGTTAATGGCTATGACACAGTTTTCTGTTTCACTGTGGCCAATGGGATGTGTGACCTTGACCTTGGAAAGTCCCACTCTACCCAACTGAGGTCAAGAATCCAGAGAGAGAGAGAGAGAGAGAGAGCTTTGAAATACACAAACAGGAACACACACACATTTTAGTTACTGTTTTCAGAAGTTTACAAGTGGATATTTTTTGTATTGTTTTCATCAGTTTCATTAATTTTAAAAGGATTTTCATTTCTCTGGTCTCACAATATCTTCTAATCTAATCAAATCAAATATCTATTTTAAGAAGTAATTTGTGCTGTGAAAATTGTCAATAGGAGAAATTATTTTGCTATGGTCATGCTCATAACACTTCACTGGAAAACTAAAATGATTTTTCAGTTTTCATAGATAGATGGGAAAAAGTTTCTGTTAAATCTTCCAGGTATATGTATGCAGACTGTGCCCCCATAAAAATGAAAAGTAGAAAAAAAAATTCTGACTTTTTTTCCTGTCAGCTGTGAGGAAGGCCAAGCCAAGTAATTTATTCAAATGATCTACCTTGTGTCAAAAATTAATATCACTGCCCTTTGCATTGGTAGACATCAACCAAAATATCCCATACACACTTCCCTTTCAATTTCTGTTATATCTAATAATGAAAAACAATCAATCACCTATACAGCAAGTAAGTCTGGAATCTGTCGTGAAATCAAAAATAAACAAAGCTTTAGTCAGTCTTGCCCTCTCAATGTTATGGGTAGCACAGACACCGTTATCAGTTAAGGCTCAGAATTCAGTTGCCCTTGGTCCCTTTCTCTTATACACATTCAGTCACCATCCTACTTTATTGAAGCAGACATTTCTCACACAATCTTCTCTTCTATCATCTTCTTCCTTTTATGAACATATGATGGAAAATTCTTCAAAAGGTACATGCTATTATACATTAAACAGAAAATCAGACTACAGTGATGTCTACACAATAGAATCATAATTTGTTAGTATACATGTATGTAGAAGAAAGTGCACAAAATGTTAACAGCAGTTATCTTGGTGTGGCATGATATTCTTATTAACATAATTGCTAAATTTATTTTGCAAAGGGTATCTATTATATTGATAATTGCAGGTAGTTTCTATAAAAGTTTATCTGTATCTCTAACCATGTTGCCATCCTTCCCCATTGTCCAACTGCATTTATAACATTTCCTACATTTTCACCCCAAATTCCAGTCATTTGTACAAATAAGGCTGAGCAGAGACGCCAATCTTCTGTCAGGATTTCCTTGGATTTCTTGACATGTCATGAAGACTTCAACATCGTCCTTTTTTAGAGACTAGACTCTTACCTCTTCAATCAGAATTTCTAGAAAAGGAGATTGCACTTGTGTGCGCATGAGTATATAATTTATTTATTTTATTTTTAAATTTTTTTATTTTTTATTTTTTTGGTATCGGGGATCAAACTCCAGACCTTGTGCTTGCAAGGCAGGCAGTGGAACCACTGAGCTAAATCCCCGGCACTTGCACAATCTTGATTTATTTATAAATAGAAAAATTTTTTAAACTCCCTTTCTGGTTCCTCATTACCTCTGAAATCTTAAAATGTTGGAATATTTCATTACACTTACTTTCTAAATGAATCAAATTCAATCTCAAGACCTCAGAAACTATCCACATACTTACAGCTCTAAAACTGTAATTCCTAACCTGGACTTTTCCTCTAGCCTCCATACTTACATAGCTATCTTTCTACACAACATTTCCATTTAAATGTCTTATAGGCATATCACACTTAACATGTTTTAAATTTCCATACAAAATATTTTTCTTCCATATTTTCTCCCAAGTATGTACATAGAAATACCATTATTTCGTTTGCTCAGGAGAAAAATCTGGGAGTCCTCTTTGAATCCTCTCTTTCCTTCACATGTCATAAAAAATTCCCCTTGCCTCTACCTTCAAACTACACTCAAAATTCAATTACTTGTTATTATTTCCACTGCTTAACATCAAGTCTCAGATTATTGTATTTTTTTCCCACAATTGATCTCTTTCTTCTCCCTCCCTCTGCTTCCATATACACATTCTATTCTGTACCCAGCACTTGTGGTCATTTCAAAATTGAAGGTAAATCATTTCTTCTGTTTGAAAGCATCCAATGTCTTCCCATCTGACTGCAAATGACAGTCAAAGCATTGCAGTGATCTGACTCCTCTCTGCCTCTTCTGCTACCATCCCCATTCCACTGCAGCCACATGGGCCTCCTGGGCTATTCCTCAAACCCACCCTCTCAAATTTCCAGACCCCTGATCCTGCTTGCTGTGCCTGACTAGAAAATTCTTTCCTTAGATAGTCATGTGACTCAATTCCTTACTTTCTTAAGGGCTGTGCCAAATGTTACTTTATCAGAGAAAGACTTCCTCAAAAACCATCTTCCAATTCACACTACCTTGCACACTTCTTATTCTTAGCCAATGCCTTTTTTCTCTGCAGCATGCCATATTATACCCAGTATCCTTCATGCTAAAGTTTTATTGTCTGTGTTTCTCCTAAGTTTTTCAAACTAAGCATCAGAGCTCTGAGTCACAACACCTTGTTGCTTTTTCCAAAGACAAAGACACTGAACACTTTCCAGAAAGTCAAGATTTATTAAAAAGATTTCTTCCTCCTTTCTGTACAGGAGGGGGAAAATCACAACACTGATTCCAATCTAAGTCAAAGCAAATAAAAATTCAGTTTGTCTGAATTTGATCTTTTACAAAAGATGAGTTCTATTTCAAAAAGGACATCTTTACAGATCTCCTATACAAATGACAATATAGACATGCTTCATGTTTTCTCCACTTTCCCTCATTGATCAAAACCAAGCTGGAAGGGAGAGTTGGATTCAGTACGACTTTCTGAGGATACAAGCCCCAACAGCCTTGTAGCAATAAGAATCAATCAACTAATAAAAATCAATAATTGTACTATTCATTTACATTCTCCAAAACTCAGCATGGTACAATCTCATGATCTATTTAACAGTGATGTTCTACCATTCAGAAACTATGTTTTCAAATAATAGTTGAATAAATTGTGTATAAACAATAATGTTCAATATTTCTAGAATTTTCATAATCTAAAGAAATAGTGTGTTGTGAAAAGGACCCAGCATCTGTGAAAAGCACAGGCTTCAAAAACAGAGAAACTTGGTATGAATGTCACCCTCTCTACTTCATGAGTACTTAACCTTGGACAAATTTTTAACACTACTGAGCCTCAGTGTTCTCACCGATAATTGGTGATAGTGATATCTACCTCTTTGGGTTGAAGATTAAATGTGACCATGTGCACCACTTCCCCATGAGTACCTGGCATGGAGAAACACAAGAAGTGCTTTCCCACTGCTATTGCCATTTCATCTGCACAGCATGCCTCAATAGTAGATATTATGTTTTTTCCTTTGAACAGATAAGACAACCAAGGTGCAGAGAAGTTAACCAAATTGTTTGAGGTCAAAATAGATCTACTAAGCTATCAAAATTTACTTTCCCTTCAGTCATAGGGACTCCTGATAAATAGGATGTTAGATTGACCATTTTCAATGTAATTTGTGAGTGAAGGCTGACAATGATTAGGGGAATTTTTTTAAAGGAAAAAATTGAAGAAGAGGCTTTTCTTACCCCCATGAAATGTGCCTTATGTATTCCTTCCCTAAACAAAAAGAACACTCAAACATCTATGAAACAATTTAAATGAATGCAAGTTTGCAAACTAAGAAACTTTTCTCTCTGGGCATGCAGTATAGTGGAGCATTGGGATACCCGTTTCTCAGCTATGAATATTTTGGTTTGAATCCCAATTCTGCCTTTTGCCAGTTCTTTAGCTTGCTGAGCCTCCAGCTTCTCAGCTCAGCAGAAATGAAGAAAGTAATAGTACATAACTCATGGAGTCATGAGAATTAAATAATTTATGGCTAGCTCTTGGCACAAATTAAGTATATACTACACATTACTTAACTATATCTGAGATCAAACTATTGTATATAGTTTGTATAATAGTATATATTATGACACAGAGATCTTAAAGTTCTCTTTAATTTTTTATGTCTTGGTATTTGTTGGTGTCTCCAAATTCAGTCAATATTCTTTGAGTCATTAGCATCAAGGTATTAAATAGGAACTCAAGACTGTGGGGCATTTGACTGGAATCAGAGACAGATTTTCCTGAAATGTGTGACAGTTGCTCATTTCTTATTAGGCCCAAAAAGAAAGAAACAATTCTGGAAAAGTCAAGAAAATGTCTGCCTTTCTGAGATATCAAACTCAATTATATAGATTTAGGTACCGGAGACACAAATTCAAGTGCCTTTCCTTATCCGACATGGCTGTTGTCTTCCCTCAAGCTGTATCCGCAGGCTAAACCTCTGAGACACTGACCACAATGAATGCACAATCACATAACATGACTTCAGGGCACAACGTGCACAGAAACTGGCAATGAGAGTCATCAATTATTCCAGATTTAGCATTACTAATTTTTGAATGCAAAGGGTCTTTCATTTAATTGCTCAATAAAAATTTCCACCACCACCAATTAAACTACTTGAAAAGTGTCAAATACTAATCTACTACTTAGGTAAGCTTTCCTTTACCTCAGTCAACTCTGAACTTCATCCTGAACCAAATTATTTCTCAAATTTCATGACCTTGAAGTTTGATTTTTGCAGCTAATGATTGTATTTCTCTGGATGTTTCTATCAATATTTCTCAAATTTCCCTCTGTAACAGCCACTGGTCTCAACTGTGGTTATCTCACTCCAAAAGTGTAGATATGCCTTTATCATAGAAAGTGTCATTAAGGTATGATATTTTAAAGTCTTTATAAGATGTTGCTCATTTTTGTTCCGAGAATATTCTGTGTGTAAGTCTACTGTGGTCTTAATGCACTGTGTCTTTGGCTCACTTATCTATCTCCTCCACCCACCTTCATTCAATTTTAAGCCCCTGGAAGGTTAAGCGCTGAGGCATGGTCATCCCAGTGCCTTGCAGAGTTCCCAGCGTGAGTTCCTGCTCTGTGAGTATTTCTTGGATGAATCTATGACACCTATGCTAGGTTTCCTAGTGTTCAGTTTGACTTAAGGAAGGTAAATGACAATGTGGACAAAGAAATCACACACCTCAGAAATACAGTGCTGAGTGGAACCACTTTATAATAATACACCCTGGACCTGCTATGTGCTTACTAACCTTTTACTCACCTGTCCTCTCATCTCTACTCTGTGTTCTCAGGCTGTATCAGATGCTCTTTCAACTCTTTCCCTGTCCCTCCCTCTCTGCAATTGGACCACAGCCTCTACCTCATCTTTCTAAAGCATGTGGGGGACCTTCCTTCAAAGATGACTTAAAGTCTGACAGCTCAGACAGCAAATGGCTAAGCCCCCTCCTCATCAAATACAGGGTGACAGATGAGCCTGGGTGAGAATTTCAGTTCAGGGGGAAGGGAGGGAATAAATTAACTGTCAAAGTGTCAGGCTGCTGACTTCTTGGGAAAGAAAGAGAAGATGGTTATAATGCTGGACAGGAGGGCTTTGGTACACTTTCCAGCATTTGAATGGAGAAAATGTGAGATGAATCCATATACATATTCCTTGTCACCTTGGTGTTTTCCTTAAGTGTAAAACTCCAAAAAACTCTGCACATGGGAACTCATTTTCAGTTTTCAACAAGTCTATTCAATGAGTAAAAAAGAATAATTAAATAGCAAAATATATAACTCAACTTTTAAAGTATAAATTTTAGCATAGGTAATTAGGTTACAAATTTCTTCAGAGAGGACACTGTTTATATAACTCTCAGGTAAATAGAACTACATTAAAATATATATATAATATTTTTAAAAACACTTTTTGATTAATATGCACTTTCCTCTGTACTCTCTTTCCTGAGGAAAAGCCATATAAGAGAAATCAGGTAAATGTCTTAATTTTATTTACCAAGCTAGTTGGCTGGAGATTTAGGGTTCTAGAAACCACATAAATCTTAATCATGAAATCCTTTTTTGCACACGGCTAAAGTATGGTTCTTAAGGAGGGGAAGAAAGAAGAGTTTGTGAGTCCTAATGTTGCCTCTCTGTTCCTAGATCATATTATTCACAGGCATTTCTGTGTTTGGGAATAATTTACAAAACCAGTCCACATTGGATTCTTACAAACAGGGGTTCAATTTGGAAATTTTTCAGAATAAACCCTTACTATGTTGCATAAGTCTAGAAATTCCAGTAAGCTCTGACACATAGTCCAGGACTTCATAAATTATAAATTTGGTTTTTATCAGACTTTTTAAAGTCTTTCTCTTCATTCAATTTTTCACTGAAAAGCTGATAAAGGTCAAGCACGTTACTCTATAACTCCTATCCACAGAGCCAAGGCATCTTTCATACTGAAACTCTTAGGAAGTTAAAAATAGCCAGTGGTTCAAATGTAAATCTAGACTCTTTCTTGCTTTGCATCAATGTAGAGAATCATGCTGGACATGCTGCATAAGCCAGTTTATAAGAAGAAGAGAGAGTAGTTGATAAATCTTGCCCATGAGATAATTCTTGGATTTCTAGAGTGGTTTTACATAAGCATCAGAAAATTTAAAACTATATAAACAATGTGTAACTCCATCAAATTGAGCTAAAACGTCCTCGGAGGGACTGTATTTCTGTGATATTTCTGGAATCATTTGGATTTTTTTCAACTGTTACTAGAATACAAATGGAGAAATTAGAAGAAAAAAAATGACATCCAGAAGAAAATTTTTGCCTAATTTTAGAGAGAAAAATTACAGCACGATGAGTCCGTTTTCTTCCTGACTGTGAGGATGATCAAGGCCTGGGTCCATTTTGCTTCCAAGTGGTATCTTTGATTCTGTGTGTTACTTGGGAACAAGCCCTCTGAGGTTCTCTGTTTAGATAACTCAAGGTAACTATTTGCTTTTAAAATGTAAAAATAGAACAGCACAGGAGCCACTTCCCTGTTGGAATGAATCAGAAGAACTATTCAGAAAGTGGATATCAAGAGGAAAAGAAGGCTCAGGTAACATACTACATTTGAGAAAATATTTTTGAGTGTAGAAAAAAATAGCAGTGACCCTCATACAGAGGAAAATGGCTAGAGCATGTCTATTATAGCCTACTTCTCAATCCTCTAGGTCTATTTCCTCATTGACAAGTGGATTTAGTGTGTGCTGAACTGAAACTGAAAAAAAATGTTATAAGGAAACAGATGTGCTCTGATTTATATGCCTGTGTGAGTTGTCTTGCGTGTAATTTTGATTTCAGACACATGATGATATTTAGTTAGTTTCTTAAAAGAAGATTCTTCCCTTCAGCCTATGAACGTGCTCAGGTGTCTTCATCATCTTTTTAATCCGTTCTCCACCCTGCTATGCAGAAATTAATAGTCCTCATTTCATGTTTGCATTCATTCATTTATTTGATACTCATTGAACATTCACTGTGGACTGGGTAATATGACAATCAGGGTTACAATTCTCAGCCAAGTCAGAAATAGTCTCCCCATCCAGTCATGAAGTTTATAATCCTGGAGGAGAAAGACATTATTCAAATACACTCACAAATAAATATAAAATTACAAATGTAATAAGCACTAAGAGGTTTTATAATTGGAGGCATTAATGTAGTCAAATGATGTCAGGGAAAGTTCTGAGGAAGAGGTGATGGAGATGCTAAATGCAATCATGGAAAAGTGGAAAAAAAGGAGCAAGCATGAGAGCAGTAAGGGTCAAGGAGAAGCTTTCTATGCAAAGCAAAAGCAGGTGCAAAGGCTAAAACCTACATCATTCACTGACTCAACATTTACCAAGTGCTCTCTGTGTGAGAGAGACAGACAGAAATAAAGAGACAATGTGGCAGAGACAGAAAGTTTCATGCTCTTATGGAGCTTTCACTGTAGTGGGGAGTAATTTTTAAAAATTAGTAAACTAATTGAAATCTGTCAGAGAGAGAAGGTGGGGACCTCCCTGACAGAGGGCCTGTGTTGCTGGAGGACATGGACTAAGCAGTACGTGACTGGAGAAAAGGCTAGAAAGGCAGAGAAGAGGCAGGCTGAGCTGGACCAAGCAGGTTACGTGAAAGAGTTTGCTCATCAACCTGAGGCCAAAGGAAAACCATTCCAGGTGTTAAGTGGAGACTGTGAGACATTTGTGCTTTGCAAGGGAATCTCTGACTGCAAGTCATGATCAAAATGAAGAAGACTAAGAGTGAGTATCAAAAATCCTGCAGAAAGTCTACTGTAGCAATACAGATGATAGTAACCTGGGCAGGCAGCAGTGAGGTGGCAGAAAGGTGACCTGAAGGAGACATATTTAGGAATTCATATCATAGAGTTGGTGATGAATTAATTTGAGAGGATATGGTTAAAGCAGAAGGGGAAGTCAGGGACAACCACAAATTTCTGGCTCAAATAACTGGACAGATGGGGAGGTTGTAGGAAATTTTGGACTTGTAGTGTGTGTGTGTGTCTTTAAATTTCAAAATTCAATTGGCAAAGCTAAGCTTTTATCAAGACCTGACAAATCTCAAGTCTACCCTGTCTTGGGTGTTTATTCATGATATCTCCACTCTTCCAATTTTAAACCAAAAGTTGTCATTGAATCTCTTTCTGAATATAGGTGTAATTGACCTGAGTCCTGTGCATATTTCCTCCAAAATATCTTTTCTATCTGTGACTTTTTCTTCCCCATACAGTCAAAGATGCTTTGGTCTCATACTTTGACTATTAAAGTAGTTTGCTAACTAGCCTGCTCCCTTACAGTCTGATATTTTTCAAAGTGCAGTCCTTAAATCATCTGTACAAGAATTATCTGGGGAACTGTAAAGAAATATCAATTCGTGAGGGCTATATTTAATAAGAATCTCTTTGGGGAAGGCCTGGAAATTTACCAACCACCATAGGTAGATCATATATAAATTTCAAGGAAAACTGTATCCTCCTGCCCTAGTTCTCTTCTACATAGACTTTCCAAATAAAATGTGCAAAACATGAACTCCATGGGGATCTTTCCTGATCATAGGCTTTTGTTCTCACTCAACCAAGCAAATAGTCCACCAGCACTGGAGGTCAGGATCCTATAATTTCTGGTGTTTAGACAAATTTCCAACCTTATCTTTATTCTGACTCCCTTCTCTCACCCAATATTGCATCTGAACTATATTATTTGCCACCCCTCAAAATGTCTGTCATATACTCACGCCTTTGTCCATTGACCCAATGGATTTCTTTTAAGCAAAACACTTATTAGTACATTTTGAAATGTACAGGAAAGATCTCCTTCCTCTCTCATTTTCACCTGTCAAATTCTTACCAGTTCTCCAATATTCTTCCCAAAATAAAACCTTTCTTCCTCTTCCCATTTTTTCTCTTCCTCTTCCGTTTCTTGCCCTCCAGGCTAAAAGGGACCTTTTCAATCTTCAAACTCATTTCATACGCTTTAACTTTTGATACTTAATATATCACGACGTTATACACAAATAATTTTTCTTTTTTCCCTTCTACTTACACAATGAAGATAGAAACTATATTTTATGAAATGATGGATTAGTGAAAAGTTGACCTTAGTTCCATATCCATCTAATGTGTTTCTCTGGACAAACCATTTATCTTCTTTGTTAACTGGGATAATGTTACTTGCTTTTATAGAATTTGGGAGAGTATAAATTCAGGTGTGTTATAAAAAGATGAGCCACTTGAAGTGACCAATATTTAATGATTTTCACCTACAAAACTGGCCACTTCATTATACCTACTGGTTCTCTATATTTTTGTGCACTTTCCTTTAAAATATTTTCATACCTCAGACTATGTTTTGCATTCACTTCACACATCAGCCCCTTGCCCACTGAATATATATTTGAATGTAACAATGGTATCAGTTATTGCCAAAAAGAAACAGAAGAACTAGAACTTGAATTAGCAAGCAATCATTAATCTACCTCAGTGCTTATCCTTGGCTGTTCTTGTTTTTCAAAGCAGGTGAACAAACAGCAATTTTAACAATAAGCTAAAGCAAGCTGTTTTCTAATGAGAGAATTCTATTAAATAAAGGTCAGCAGGAAAAGCAACAACACTCATTGTCTCTTTTTTATGGTCCACCTGGGCATCATACAAACCTGCTCAAATGTCTCTCTTGTGCCTTACCTTACCTAGAGTTTATCTAAGTCACATTATACTCCAACTTAGCTGAGGTTCTTTCTCATTACTCAGAATACTAATGATGCTTCCAAATCCAAGTTTTAAATGTATTCACATTTTGTCTCTTCAGCTATCTTTCTCTTCTCCATTATTACCAAAAGAAAGAGAGAGGAAAAAAGCTTGACTAAGTAACCCAAAGGAAATTTTTAACCTAAGAAGGTCAGTGTTATGTTAACTATAAAGGTAAATGAGCCAGGAAAGGAGTTGACATTATTTTCATTTTCTTCAATGCTTCAGACTTATTAATTCAAGAAAAAAAATCTGTCTCATTCTTCCTTTCTTAAAAAATATTTTGCTCCACCAAAACTTTATGCTAAAAGAGGCCGGGGATTTAGCTCAGTGGTTTTGCAGGCTGCTGCACAAGCGCAAGGACCGGAGTTCAATCCCTGGTACCAAAAACAAAAAAAACAAAAAACTTTATGCTAAAAAAGGTCCTCAAAGATGACGAAGTATGCAAAACGTATAGCACATTCTCAGGTTAGGAGTGGGACAAATGCCAAAAGAAAGGTTCACAGTGTTTAGGATATTTCATAGACAGAAAAAGATTACAAATAGAAGCTAAAAACATGGCAATAGTCCAGGAAAGAGCATCAGCAGTTCAGTCTTTTTCAGCACTTCTGTGTCAGTTATGATATTAAAGGAGTTAATTAACATCTCTGTGCTCACTTTCCTTATATAACACCTGTCACGTGGGGGTTGGTGAGACTGAAATGAAGCCACACATGCAAGGTGGCCACACAATGCAGTGCACAGCAGCCTCTTACTGAAGGAACTGGGTGTCAGTGAGGTGGCAGGGGCTCTTCATGTCAAATGTCAGCATTAGAGGAAGGGCTTTGGATTTTGTGACTTCAGATGTTACAAATTCAGTGACAAAATTGGTTTTCAGAAAGCAGTTTAGAACCAAAATAAGGTTGCAAAAACATTAAAGCACTGAGCAGGTTGTTAGGATGCAGACTATTCTTTTAAAGAAAAAAATGTTTCACTAAAGGAAAGTAAGAGCGAGGGCAATGGGAAGGCTCAATGAGGATTTGAAAGCAGTGAGGACACTCTTTCGAGAAACAGGCTGTCAGGGCCTCTTGGTAATTAATGAACTAGCATCTTACCCTATAGCATAGACTGTACATGGAGTTCACTCTAAATCCATCTTCTACTATTTTCAAATCTCTGTATCATGGATATCATCATGCCCATTTGGGGACAGGAAAACTAGAGGTAGATGACAATAAATGTCCTATGACCAGTATTTCTCCCCCAGATCCTCTAACTTTAAACTGAAGCCCATAGTGCTTGCTTAATGACACACCTACTACCTCTGCCTTTGGAACCTGGTTGACCAACACGCACATATTTGGAGAAGCCTTAAGGGGTAAAACCATGCAGAAAAGTTGTTCATTTTGATATTGCCACATGCTAATAATAAGACTTTAAATATGACCATAATGTTATCCGTGTATAAAGCACTTAAAGATAACAGGAATTGTGCAAAACACGAACAGGTGTAGCACGTGAGTCCTCATTAAGTGCAAGGATTGTGCTAAACATTTTGACTGCATTCCACCATTTACAGTTCAGAACAAAAATCCATGTTTTATGCTTGAAAAACCTGAGACTCCAAAAGTCTTGCTCATGATCCACAAGTGGTAAAGCTGGGATTCTAGTGGAACCCTGCCTGAGTCTCAAAACTTTGAGCATCTCATTTGACACCTGCTGGCCATCTGACATGCTTTCTGCCTTGGTGCTGGAGTGCACATGCCTTATCTGTGCAGACCTAAACCATGAGGCCCTCAGAGTTCGTCAGATCTCAGGGACACAACAGGAGGTTCGTGACACATACACAAAAGTCTTGGGCAGCTGACCCAGCCATTCTGATTTCCTGTGGATTAAAATCTGTCTTTGGTCACTGCATACCCTTAAGGCATGGTGCCAGTCCTCATCCAGAAGCTGACCAAAGTGTACAGATAGGACTCTAAATGACGATTGTGAAGAGACTTATTTAAAGCACTCCCACCCCTTTTACACTTCTACACTGAGTAGTAAAAGAAAAAGGAGACTTAGGAAAATAAGCAAAATATTTTGCAACAGATATCATATTTCTCCTTAACACGTCGTCAAATTGTTTCTCTAGCTTTCTAGACTTTTGGATAACAAAACAAAAAATGATTCTGTTCAAAAAATGATTCTGCCACCAATCTCTAAAATAATTCAGGTTGAAAACTCATTTGAGACAAAATATTGTGTCACAATTTTCTCTGCCTGATATTTCCCATAACCTTAAATATATCAGTGGCATTATAAGCTTAATGTTATTCCTGTCTCATTTTCCCAAAATCAGTGTGGTCCATGCCTTGATTCCCTGTAAAATCACCTTTCTCCAGACAAGGTGGAATTTGGCCCTCACTTCCTTTAATTTCTATAAAATTTCTTTGATAACTGTTTTAATTCAAGCAAATAGGATAATTATTATTGCTTTTGCTTTTCCTTAAATTATAGAAATTTAAACACTCACTTACACTGAAATTATTGTAATTTGTATTCAAAAGCAATGACCTAATAAGTTACACATTTTAAGCCTCAGTAGTCTGCTGGATTTATGAATAAATACCACAGTCACTTCTGACAACGCTCATAATGGTGTTTAGATTTCTTTCTTCTTTGCCAAGTAGATGAGAGTAAGATGTTATCCATGTTTTGAAGACATAATAAGGCCTAAGGGTTTCTTACTGGTAGAGATTCAATAAAGATAAGCAGAAAAATTATTGCCTCATACAGTGTTATCTTGGCTGGATTTTTGTCTCTGCTTGTCAACAAGTTTCCCCTAAAATTATTCTACATTAATTCATATATTCAAAAGCAAATCAATTTTAATGAAACATTAAAGTAACATTCAACCTGAACCTTCATCCAAAACTTCTGAATTTCTAAACTGCTGTTCATTTCAAATCAGTTAAGATTTATGACAGATATATAAAATGTGAAGAAAGACACATATTTCCTTTATTATCCTACCTAAGTACCATATGGCATCAGGCTAGGGAAGAAACATCTTTCTTTGAGGCTAGACTCAGTCTGGATGTGGTTATAAGATTTGATGATAAAACATTTGAAAGTGGCCAACACAAACTTTTAGGAACACCTACTGAGAAAAGTCAGATGTGTGACGAGCCATTGAATACAAGAAACAGTGGAGAAAGAGAGAAAGAAAATGGGGTTTTGGCAGAAAACAGGAATGTCTTCCAGCACTAAACACTCAGGTCAGCTTCAAAGATTCTAATGGTACTTTGGAGTTCTTCAAATGGGTGTCCCCAAAAATAAAATTTTCAGAAGGCATGAGTACAAGTTGAGAAAGGAGAATAGGTAATGGGAAAAAATAATTAAAAATCAACATGCCAGAGACAGATTGCTTTAACAAAGACTATTAAAATTAATAATAGCTAACATTTTATTACTTATTTATATACGTGATACCAAAGTTATAAGTAAGTTTTTTTCTAAATCATACGTTTTTCAGGTGAATAATTCAAGACACCTCTCTAGGTTCTGCAAATTGTCAAAAGTCACACAGTGAACAAGTGTTAAGGCCTTGATTCAAATTCAAGTGATCCGGTCCTGATTTCAGGGTCTACACCAGTGGTGGCGAACATGTTGCATGCAGCAGGCTGTATCTTTGAAAGCCCTAAAAAGTTCACCATTGCTGTAGTCTTAATCATCATTTCAAACAAATTCCAAAGCTCTGAGTGTATAAAATAATAAACTTCAGAGCATATGGTTTGGGTAAATTTGAATGAATTACTTCAAGCCTGAAATATTTACAAGTCAAATCTTGAAACCACAATTGGTACCAAAGTACTATGCCTACTCATCATCTATTATTATAGAATGGAATTAAAATCATAATAAGATTGAGCATTCTTAGCATTCATGTTTAAAGAAAAAATGGTTATTTTCCTCTTGTCAAGAGTACCTAGAATTTTATTAGATATGACAGTCTTTTTCTTTTCTGATGGGAGAACAAGTAACCAAACTGCAAATCAATTTAATTCAGATTTTTTAACAACCAGTTATTTGGCTCCTTTAAAGACAAAGAATTTATGCTTTTGCTTCTTAAAAATGAAGAACTCAAATTCACACTATTTCTATGAAATAGGCTAATTCACATTCAGTTAGTAGTCTAAGATACTGAGGTTGATAAAAGTATTAGAAGACAAGTTGTCTTGCCCTCAAGTTGCTCACAAGTTAGTACTGATTACTACTCAAAAGAAAGTAATAAGTTCCTAAAAGCATATGCTGCATGTATTGTGAATTTATCCTGCATAGGATTTGTCTACCAGGCTGCCAAACTAATCCTTTCCCAGCAGTTAGCTGATAAGAACATATGACCAAGTCCAAGGTCTTTGTCATTTTAATTTGAAATTCTTAAAAATGATACCTTCAGGATGAAAGAGAAATAATACAAATGGTGGACTGACAGTCCAGAGGAGCTGGAAGCTTTAAAAAGTCTGCACACGCTGGAACTGAAAGCCCCCTGCTGCCTATTGCTTAGGTTGACTCTGCGGTTGGGAAGTTCCACACACAATGAGTCAAAAGAAAGATTGGACAAGAGAGTGCAGAATCACAAAATCCAAGAATGAAGAGACATCTGCAGAGGGAGGTCAGGCCCTAAATACACCCCAGGGAGAGTGAAGAGTGAAAGGCTTTGTTGCCCACCTGATGACAGAATAGAAAGCCACTTCAAGACTGTCAAGAGAAGATCCATTGAGAAGGTAGAAAACTGAAAGAAGAAGATCCAGGAAATCGTAGCCTCGGGGACAAGGGAAGAGGTTTTATTAAGATAACAAAGATCTGAGTACATCAGCAGGTTGAAGAGGAAAAGCCAGTAAACTGGATTTAAAATGAAGAATTAACAAAGGTTAATTATGAGTCAAGACCTTGAGCACTGGTTATAAACTTTTTCTTAACATAAAAGTAACCCTAAAATGATTACAATAATATAATTCCTAGTTCTGATCTGCAGAGATTCTAATGAAATTGTTGCAGATATGATGGGCATCTGCTTTACTTACTAGCTTTTCCAGATGATTCTAACATGTATCTAGGTATGAGAACCACTAATTTTAAAGAATAGAACATTGCATGGAGGCCACTATAGGAGATCGCTTTTGAATAAGAAAGGCTATCTTCCTCAGAGATGAGGGTGGGGTAATATTGGGATGGAGGAATAGGAATAAGGCAAATTAAAAGCAGAACTGTCTTTGGAGAAAGACCCCAAAAGAACTCATGATGGATGCTTCAACTGGAGAAAGTAAAAGGTAAGATGTTTAGATTGAGGAGTCTTGGAGTAAGGCTGGGTCGTAAAAGAAACTTAAAACATTCCAAATAGCTATTAGGATTTGGGCTGAGGTGTAGCACAGTGATAGAGCACTTACCTAACATCCACAAGTCTTTGGATTCCATTATCAGTTCCACAAAACAAATCAGAAACTTTAAAATTCCACCAGGGATAAATAAAGAAATTATCCAGTCATATTCATTCTATCTTTATTGGTTGGCACTCACTGATGCAGAAAAGACATCACTGTCTTTATTCCCCTTAGGGCACAGAAAAAGAAAATTTATAATCAGGGAAAAGCTAGAAGAGTAGTAAAGTTACCTAGCTTCAGGGAGGATGTTAGGTAGGATTATTAGGAGCAAGGAAATCTAAGATGTGGGTTCAGATCTCTGTGAAGTGGCTTAAAATTTGTCCATAGAGGGATCTTCGAGATTATCTCGTCCAGCTCCTCTCTAAATGATAAGTAAACTGGGGTTCAGAGAGATTCTGAGATCCAGTCACTACCAAACATCAAGTAAGTAGGGCCAAAAGACCTTGAAATAAAGTCTTTTGATCCCCACACCTTGCCTGCAATTCTTGTTTTTGAGGTTCCCAGTTAGCTCTTCAGTGAAGATTAATAAGAAGATCCATAAATTGTTTTTAGCTTTTTGCAAGAGAGAATAAAATGTTCAGTTTCTTCTTTGTTGCTATTATTATGTGGACCAGATTGAATTTCTGCATCTCCTAAGAGTTTCTCATGTCTAGTGTGAAGTTTCCCATTTTAAACCAAACCAATTTTAAATTGCCCCTAGAGTACACAAATATCCAACTGTAATAATTCAGTTACACACTTAGTACATTGTCTGAAATCCAAACAAAAGAAAGAAGACACTTTCTAGCCTAAAAAAGCAAGAAGATAGAGTCTGAAAAATTATAGAAGGACTTATTGTGGGTGATTCTGAACAGCAGCACATAGAGGGACAAGGTCAGTAGGTCTGCATGGGACAGCTGCAGGTGAGAACAGGTGTTTCAACTCTGTAAAACAAGATGAACAAGCTAATCTCCTCCTAGGTCCCTTTCATTTATGACTTTTTGACATCATTCTTCTATCAAAATTTTTCAAATAAAAAAATATCATAGGCCATAGTTCCAGAAGTTTTTTTTTAATTATGAATAAATCAATCTCTCGACTTCAAATTCTTTATCAGTAAAATGATGTGTTGGAAAAAAAATATTCTAAACTCACCCTACCTCAGTGGACTTATTGCTACCTTTAGTTGGTTGTACTGATTAATTATTATTTACTTTGCATGGTCCAGTGCTTTCTTCCCAGTGTTTTGCCTTGGCAGAAAAGGCACTGACCAATGTATCTTTGCACAAATGTGGTGGGGCAACTCCCATCTTTCTTTTCTCTTACCCAAATGTACAATTTACTTCTGGGTTACTGCAGGAACCCTGGAGAAATATAGAAAAAGGAGGGAGGAAGGAAGGTAAAGAAAGAGGGAGGGACGGAGGGAGGGGGAGAGAGAGAGGGAGGAGGAAGAGGTGAGGGAGGGAGGGAGGTGATCTAGCAAAGTTAAGAGTGCTGTGAGAGGGGGCAGAATTCAATGTAGGTAAGCTGCAATTTCCTAGAGAACTTCCACTGAAGTTCTTTTGAATTCATCCCTTTGAATTAGTACAAGGAATTAGTAATGGTTGCTGTGCGCAAAGACTACACAGAACAAAGCAATATTGGTTTAACTGTTTTAAAAAATAACTAAAAGATGATAAACTATGCAAAACAGTATTTTTTGGCTTTGGAACTATCTAGATGACTGCAAACTGAGGAGCAGAGGAAAGTGAGAAATTACAACCACTTTTTCTTTTATAGAGAAGGGATTTTTCTTCTCAGTTAGATGTAGGATTGTTTGTTGATAACAGTGTATATTTCCCCATGTTTAAAAAAATAGTGTGATGTTAATTCACATCAGTTTCAACTCTAATACATTGCCTTCTTGTGATTTCTCTCAGTCTTTAGAATTCTCAATTATTTTACTGTCAGAATTTTTTTCTATTTGATAAATTTACTAAAAGAAGCTCTGTCTAGACATGCAAACTGATTTGGAGAATGGATGAAAAGATCTAGATAACTTTAGGAAAAAGTTTCTAAAATGGTTGTTTTAACCAGCAAGCATTTAATCTTTATTGGTATTAATTATCCTAATACTACATGTACTTTGGATCTTTAATTTTGTGTCCATAGAAATTGTTTCACACAAGCATTTAGCAACACTATTATTTTAAATGAGTTTTTTCTTGCTCTGTAAACTAGATCACAGTATTTTAGTGATGAGAAAATATATATAAATTTAAACTGACAGCAATTCACAGATCCCTAATATTCCAATATGCTCTGGTGTATGTCACCCACTTTGGAAAGTGATTATTAACAGCCTGGCTACAAAATTGTTCAGGAAATATTTCACTTCAAATTAGCCATGATTTTTTTCAGATTATACAGACGCATTCAGACCATTTTCCCTTGTCATATTTAGTTTTCCCTGTTTAAAAAAAGGATGTGTGTGTGTGTGTGTGTGTGTGTGTAGAGTGACAGAGACAAAGAAAGATGAAGAGAACTGCAAAAAAGAGAGAGATTTTGTCAAGTAACTAGTTCATTTAATTATTTTAGATCACCCAACAGAGTACTTCAAATCTTTCCAAAATACTTGAAGTTTGACTCAAATCTTTTCTCTGATGGGCTAATTTATTATGAACAACAGAATATAAGAGATAAGGCAGGTGGGAACCCAAGTTAATGACAACCAATGGAGAGGCCTATGTCTGAGAACTGAAGTGAATGGGAAACACTAACATTCAAAAGGAGACGACTTCTATCTGGAGGATACTTGTCATAAAACAAATAGTTCATAAATTGGAGCTCACCTCTCCGGGAAGTAATTGCTACCCCAACCTTACCCTTAGGCTTCTTCAAAGCTCAAGGTAGCTCTTGTGGATAAAAAGGGGCTTCATAGAGCCACACAAAACAAACTCCACCAACCAGGAGTCAATCAATCAATAAATCTAAGTGTTTCAGATCCGAACCCAAAAGTTTCATCTCTTAAATATATCAAGCTAACTGGCTTTGCAAGTCAGTGTCCTTTAAAGGTAGAGACTACCCTGACATAAAAAGATGAAGAGTTTCAACTTTAGCTAGCATTTTTGGGACCTGCTTGTTGGCCATGTGCTAAGTGATTTTTGTCTTGCCTGTTCATGAAATCTTTGAAATAATTCAATGAAGTAAGTGCTATTTTTACCCTCAGATGTGGACACTAAGACTTGACCACAGCTACTTGTCCAAGAGAACACAACTAGTAAATAACATAACCCAGAAACAGACCTGGCACTGCCTAACCCTGAAATCAGGGCCAATATCCATGACACCATACCACCTTCTTAAGGACAAAATTCCTTATTTCTCAGATGTCCCTGAATTCTCAAAAGACAATAGAATACTAGTTAGTTGAGGCTAAAATCCATGCCATATGCTATCTCTGAACCCCACCCCCCCAAGTGCCAAGAATGGTGCTAGGCACAGAGCAGGAACTTGGAAAATAGCTATTGAATTTAATTCACAAATGAAAACTCTTGTCTAATGATTTACCATCTCACTCCACTATGAAATTAAGTATGAATCTACAAAATTTAGTCATAAAGATAATGTTATTTGGACAGGAACAAGATGGCATTATGAATAATAGATTTCAATCTATTAAGCACAGAGATACAGCAACAGTTTAATAGGATAATGCAAGGATTACTATAAAATATTAAGAGATCATTGTAAGTAGTGTGTGATCCCCTTCACTATCAATAAAAACAAAACAATGCTGAGAAATAGCCTTTCTTGTTTATTTGCTTTATATGAAAGCTACGTGGATTTGTGTGACTACATTTAAGGCAACCTGGCTCTATTCTTGGTTCTGAAATGAAATAGCTCTGTGACTGTCAGCAAAAGGCTAACCCCTGCCAGACTAAATCTCCTCATGGTTAAAAGTAGGAGAGGATCAGATTAGATGATTTATAAGGTCTTTCCAACTCTAAAATCCAATCTGTAATATCACTGCAATAGATTTTTATGTTAGTGTTGCTGGAAATGCTCACTTCACAATTGTTTTTAATTTTTCAAAATGTTCTACATCATAGTATCAAAAAAGTACTTTAAAACAAAATTTAATAGAAAAAGAAATACAGCAGCCTCTTAGCTACACTCCAGGATGCAACAACCATGGTGTATGTGGAAGACCACACTTACAATTAGAGACAGCTTGTACATGCATAGTTTCTAGTAATATCATGTGTACTATAGTGCTATAGATGCAGACCTGGGAAACCCCAATGTCAGGTTCTCTGCCTACTTTTCTATCAAACAGCTGTGTTATCTTTGTTAACTAATGTGACCTCTCTGGATCTAGATTTCTTCATCTGTAAAAAAAAATTGGGGTCAGCATTTTTGCCAAGCTCTGAAACAAGTGATTGTGTGTTTTGGCTATTGCAATCATTTGCTTCCCTTCTATGGAAAGTACCTGATGTGTGGAGGGTCTGTTGTTTATTGAAGAGATGATAAGTGTACCAGTCTGTTTGACACAGCTGAGCCAGTATTAAATTGTTCTGCATAATAAAGGGAGAGCAATCGAGAATCCTGAGAGAGGATTCCAGGAAAGGAAGTATGAACCCATAAAACTAAGTGCTAGCAATACAAGACAGGGCAAGAAGAGAGAGAAGACCTATGATCTACAAAGCTAAGAAACCTAGATGGGAAGTGCTATACTCTATAAACCCTCTCTTTTTCCTCTAGTTCTAACCTGTTGATGAACTATACATTCTTCAGTGATGCTTTGGTGCTAGTGGACTTCTTATTCTGTAGTTAAAGATTATTAAATCCAGCTGTGTGGAGAAACAAATAACTTACCGGTTTAAATTCATTGCAAGGAAATGCACTCTAATAGACAAATCTGAATTTGCAATATTGACAGCACTATAGAATAAAGGGCCCCTTGACTTGGGGCCCTTTGGCTGGCCATTTTGTATCTAGGTTCACTTCTGGATATGTCATTGTACAGAGATTTCAAACTCAAACATCTTTAGAGATCAGATTGAGTGAAGCAATTTGACACTAAACACTGATGCAACCTTGGGGTGCAGAGGGCTTGCCCTGCAGAAAGACATTCAAATGCCTTTTGCTTTCTCTATTTTCATTTAAAAACAAAACAACAAAAGAGACAGTGTGCCAAACAAACACACACTGAGGCCAGAATCTCTGAAACAGATATTAGCAAATCAAAGGCCATTTGGTGGAGACTGGTCAGCATATGAAATAACACAATCCTGCAGTGTGTGGCGTAACTGTATAATTGGAGACAAAGTAGGTCTGGGGAGCACAGTGGTTATCTTCAAGTATCTGGAGATAGGACTGAAGATCTGTTAGGCAGTTCCACCAGTAAGCAATGGAACCAGAAAAATAGGAGCAGCCACTAAAATTAAATGAGTGAGTGTTTGTAAAGCACCCAGAACAGAGTCTGCACTGAGTAAGCATGACAGACCTGTGTAACAAATGAAATGAAATGGACTTCATACTTGGAGATATCCAAAGCTTGTCTCTGAAATATGTGATTGGAAGGAAAGCAGTCATGAGGTGGCTAGGGGGAACTATTTAGAAGGATAGAAAAAGCCCACTCAGCCTTGAAGGTTACCAGGATCCAGGCCTAGATGTTTCACTATAATGTGTGGACTTGAACTCAAATCCATGTGCACCAGATATTTGAAGTGAGAGACATTTTTCCTTTACTGAATTGCCTTGCATAATATCTTACTTCTCAGACAAGATGCATCCTCGCTTTGAGATTACAATCAACAAAAATTGTGAATTAAGTCCTCATAACAAATAAAGTATGGGAAAGGTAAATAACAATTCTATGAAGTAAAGGTGGTTTCACTATAAGTATAGACACTTTGGAAAGGAAAAAACTAGGGTGTGCCAGAGTCCTCCAACAATGAAGTAGATAGAGTGGGTATACTGAAGAATAACATTGAAATTTACAATCTGCAAATATTTTAGAACCACCTTCAAGATTTTTTCTCATCTACAAGTAGATGTAGACACGTTGGTGTTGAATCACCCTCAAAATAAGTTCATGTATCAAAACTCCAGAAACATGCAAATGAAGAGTCACAAGCAGAAGTCTGCACAGACATTCACAAAGTATTGGGATTCTGATTCTGATTTTCACCATGTGTCATAGGACAATGACCGATGTAAGACAGAAACCCAGGACTGATGCAGATCTGAGTATCAGAAGGCTAAGAACAGTACCTTTAATACAGCTGGAAAAAATCAGAGCCAATTCATAACTACAAATGGTTGGTTTGTGTAAAGAGTGGCTGGAGAAGTGAAAGATGGGACTAAGATTTAATAAGCATCTGTCTATTTTTTTCCTGGCACAGTACTAAGTACTTTACATGTGTTACCTCATCAAATCCTCATGTTAACCTTGAGAAGAAATTAATTTATTTCCACTTTTTACACAAGAAAATTAAAGCTCTATTTAGTAAATCTGCTCAACTCTCTTAAACTCGATGGATTACAAATCAATAAAAACATTTTGAAGAGCAATTCAGAAGAATCTATCAAAAACTTTAAGGACCAAAATTATTGCCTCAGCAATTCAATTTCTAGCCACTTATTCCTCAGAAATACTTTCACAAGTGTACAAAGATATTATGTGCAATTTTCCTTATTGCAGCATTATTTGTAACATTGAAAATTTGGAAAGAACATAAAAGATTTTATGTAAAATAACTTACGATGCATTTATATTCAAGAATACTTTGCAATGAAAATATTGAAATGCATGAAATTAAACTTATTCAGAAGGATGTCTTAGAAATACTTTAGTATAAAAGCAAGATGCAAAGTATATATGTAGCAAAATTGACTTCTTATTAACAAAATACATTATACAGTTGTATGGGTATAGAAAAGGTCTAGAATAATGCCTGCCACATGCTTATAGTATTTACATCAAGGCTGGGATAGAAGAAACCAGTCTACTTTCTGCTCTCCTATATTATTTAAACTATTCCCAATAAATATGTACTAATCCATAAAAAAAGATGGAAAGTCATAGCGAACTCAAAGTCACACTGGCTATTATGATGCACCACACACCTTGCTCCAGAATCTACTTCTAAGTTTATAGATTGACAGTCCTCCTATCTCAAAATGAATTTACTCTGTCTAAGGTGGAAACTGATGTGTGATAGAATTACTTGAGAGAAAAAGTGAGAGCTTTCCAAGGAAAATCAATTAAAGCATGGATGGAGGCCATGACAGCAGCCACAAACACATTCTTCTGCCAAAGAATGAATATCCACCTCTAGAAATAAAGATATACAACACAGTGTTGTATCACATCAGTTCATTTTCCTAAGATGTAGTTCTTTCCAACAGCTCTATTCACTTTAATTTTCCCAGTAGACATGGTCAGGTTCCAACAGGTACCACTGATAATACCATTTCCAAATATTCTATTGATGTGTTTATATCTACACATTCAAACCTTCAGCATCTTCCTGCTTTTTCTCAGGTACTATCCTGCTGAAGACCAGGACTCCAATTAATCACATCCTCACAGTATAAATCACATGTCAGGCAGAAGAGCTGGATTTTTTTTTAGAAATACTACAATACTCAGTAGCACAGTTGATTATAATTATTAACAAGGTCCAGAATGCTGAAAAGATAAGATAATCAGGACAAAGTAGGGCATAAATATAAGAAACTAAAAAAGTAGGGCCAGGGATTTAGCTCAGTGGCACCATGCCTGCCTTGCAAGTGCAAGGTCCTGAGTCCCTGGTACACCAAAAAGAAAGAGAGAAAGAAAGAAAGAGAAAGAAAGAAAGAAAGAAAGAAAGAAAGAAAGAAAGAAAGAAAGAAAGAAAGAAAGAAAGAAAGAAAGAGACTAAAAAAGTATCCAAAACCTCAAGAATACTGAAAGTGAACAAACTAAATTAAGTGATAATGACTTATCAGGTTCTTACTGGCAGAAGGGCTGTCATGAGAATAAATTGAAGCACCCACAGATAGTTCACCTAGATGTCCTTAAGGTCTTTCTCTCCCTTACCTGCATGATAATATATGATGGGTCTCAAACAAAAATACTTAAGATCAATTTGTGAGGCTTTACAGTAGTCTGCAATCTTATCAAGACACAGTTTTAGTACAAATTTTTTGTTTTCCAAAAGGCAAAAGGAAATAATGCTTAAAATACACAGTTCATATAATGGAGGAATGGCAAGAGAGTAGAAGTTACACTTTTGGAAAGAGGGAGGAGGGTCGGGGTAGGGGACAAAAGAAGGGATAATGGGATTGAAAATTGTCAAGAGATGTTATATGCTTGTACCAATTTCCCAAAATGAACTTCACTTTGCCTATTACTAATGTGCACTAATAAAAATAAACAGTTGGTGAAAAATATCAATTCTTTCTTACATAATTATAGATGTAAGTCAAAATGAAAATTTTAATTACATCTGTAAAGTTGTGATCTCAACACTTGAATATATGAGTATCTGTTCTCATCACACGAACACATGTGTATGAGCACACTCCTTTGCACTCCTACCTAGCAATTTTATCTTTGAGAAAATTCATATGGACCATGACACACAAGTCACTACAAATCCTTTTCCAAAACCAAATCAAAACAAGTCCGTCCATCCAAATAGTACAACTTAACTCTTTCAGGAAACCACTGTGTCTATTTTCTTCTGTGAATCCAAAGTATGAGAGATAAACATTGAGTAAATTTTCCTTCTTTCCCTTTGTCTTTCTCTCTCTCTCTCTCTCTCTCTCTCTCTCTCTCTCTCTCTCTCTCCCCCTCCTTCTCTCTCTCTTTCTTTCTTTCCTTCTTTTCTGGTGCTAGGGATTAAGCTGAAGGCCTCACACACATTTAGCACACACTATACCACATCCCAGCATCCCAGTTATTTTGAAATGGGGAAGTAGATCTTTTACAAATGGGAAGGGGATCTAGGGATGGATGGAGTTAGAGGGAGGAAATAGTAAGGGGAAATAAAAAGGAGTAAGATGCAGTATGTGCATATACCAGCTCCCCATGAATACATTCATGTATTGCAAGCATGTACTAATTTTTAAAAAGAAATATGTCTCAACAACATAAAAAAAATCAAAATCCACCTCCTCATATTTAGATAAAAGCATAAAAATCCATATGAATGTTGCTCAAGTGGATATATTTCAACAAACTTATTTCACTACGAGAAACATTACAAAAGTTATCAGGCTACCCTGTGTTTTAAAATGTGTACTCATAGTCTACAGATTAACTGCTTCGTGGTTGCAACAGAACTATACAGCAAAACACACTAGTGTTGGTATAATTGTGAATAATTCATTTAAAGATAAACTTCTTATCTTTTGTAGCTTCAGGTACTGAGGATGCATAATAATGAGTAATCCAAAAAAATGAGTAATCACATAAATTAATTAGATGCCTTCAAACCTTCTGGCATTTAATTGCAGTAGTTAAATTATTCCCAAACAACACACTGTGACTTTATCAAAGGTGTTGCTGGCATGTAACCATCCTGGATTTTCTCATTCCCATCTTTTTCTTTGCCAATATTTGACCAGAAGCAGAAAAGCCAATGTAAGCAATTAGTTACTGAGTGAGTCTAGAGGGGTGGGGTGTGTGTGTGTGTGCGCACCTGTGTGTGTGTCGGTGTGTGTTTGTCTAAGCAGCTCACTTAAGATGTTATTATTTATCAAGTAATAATACTTCTATGAAATTCACCTGAGACCTACAAAACAAAAGGAAAAAATCCTGAGCAGCTAGTAGAAATGTATACAAGTAAGGATTAAGCAGAGCACATCTAGCATCTCTTAGAGGATACAGTACTCACTAATTGATCACTATTTATCACCAGTATCATCAACATTGCTTCCCTATAGCTGCTTAAAGGACCAGAGATCACCTATCCTAGCAAACTTATTTAGCTACATGCCAGGGATTTAGCTTAGTGGTTCTGCCCCCTGCCTCACAAGTGCAAGGTCCCAAGTTCTATCCCCTGTACCAAAAAAAAAATATTTAGCTTCAAAGTAGATAAGAAACAATCAATGAAATGGGGGACACATTTTGCTCTGACTTACAATAGGAAAGAGTTATGGCCAATATTCTAATAATAAAGGAGAGATATAAAAAATTATAAAAGACAGAATTAAAAAGAAACAGTCATGTGGAGACATTTGCACTAGGATGAATAGTGTAGACTATTTTCACCTAGTGAAAGTATTATTTAATTTTTGCAAAGCACACAATCTATATTTTTAGTGATGACACTATGTTAAGAGCAAGAGCTGTGAAAACAGACAGATTTGAGTTCAAATTCCAGCTCCATTTCTTTGTTTTTTTGTGATCTTAATGAAGTTATGAAACCATTGATTCTCAGTTTCCTACTCTCTTAAATAGGACTGTGTCTCTTCCTTCACAGGACTAAGTCTCTGAAATGTTGAATGTAAAGGGCTAACACAGGACCCAGGTCATGGAATCCACTTAGATATCTATATTATGATTACTATTCTTTGCTTAAGAAAACATGGAAATGCATAAGGTTCCATTCAAATAGCTTAGTGTTATAAAACAAGTTTGATAATCAAAGGGATTGTTTCAATTATCTAGAAAATTAATGAATAGAAAGCCTAATTTCCACATGATGCTGCTGTGAATATGAAGAGATATTCCATCATACAAGAGAAACCCAGACACAAAGGTTAAGAAGAGATACACTCAAAGGCAAAAGAAAAGAATGGTGTTCTTTTCTCCTCTTTGTCTAGGTCAAAGCAAGTGCACAAATGTCTCCAGCATTAAAGGCTGCGGAATAATTGTTGAAGCAGGACCAGTCACTATGCCACTGTACGAGTAACTACACTAACTTGGAAGTATACTTCTGCTGAACTTCTTTCATAGCACTTCCCCATTTATCTAATTTAAAATCACAGACAAAATATGGATGCTTCCAGAATATACACCTGTAAACGCCAGTGGTATCTTGAATACCAACACTGTCAGAGAAAGGAATCACTCTTTGAAGGAGTATAAAACCTTCAGATGTGTTTCCTGCTATGATCATGGGGATTTTCAGTCGACTTAATAGTCACAGTATTGTATAGCTCTGAAAAGAAATAGTAAACACAAAAGGAAACTAGTGCCTTCCCAAGGTTTCAAGGAATTCAAGGAATAACCATTGAACTAATAAATGTAATTATCCTAACTGGAATGTATTGAGATAATTCTTTAAGATGAAGATAGGTAGATAAAAATTAGTACCTTTCTTCAAAAGAATTGAACTTCTGTATTATTCAGAACTCTTCTGGATATGAATGATAGAAACACAATTCAAATATAATCAATCAATATAAAAAATATCAATATATAAATTTCTAAAACTGTCAGGAGTTGACTGGCTTGAACCATAGCTAAGTCTAATTGCTCAAAAAATGTTTTCTTCACGCCAGGCATGATGGTCCCCAACTGTTATCCTAGCACTCTAGGAAGCTGAGGCAAGAGAATCAAAAGTTTTAGCCCAACATGGGCAACTTAACAACTCAATAAGTCCCTGTTTCAACACTTTAAATGTTTCCAAAAGGGCTGGGGATGTAGCTGAGTAAAAGGCCCTGGGTTCAATCACTAATGCCATTAAAAAATTTTTTTCTTCATTTCTTGTTTCTTTCTTTTAGAGTGGCTATATTGTTGAGAAGTTTTTCTCCATGTGTTAGGAATAGTCAACCGCCAACATCTTTAGACTTAGATGAACTTTGCTCTCAGAAGGATAAAGAAGTTGTCTCTTCAACATCCAAACACTTTTCTTCAAAGGGACTCCAACTGACCCCACTTGGCTCTGATTAGTTCATATTGATCGCAGTGACCATTCATTATGGTTAGAAGGATAGTACATTCTCTGCCACTTTAACTCATATGACCACATCTGTGGGGAAAATGAAGAAGTCATATTCAGATCATATGTTCAGAAAAAGGAAGTACAAAAGACAAAATAATAGATGTCACCTACTATTCGCTCTTATAAGTTACTTTCATATCCTCTGTTTACTCCCTCCTTGAGCCACCGCAGTATTGCAATCAGTTGTTTACATGCCCCAGACTTCCTCCTAATAAAACATCCTCAGATTAGGAAAACATGTTTTCTTCACTGTGGGGTGCATTGAACACACTAGGCACTCACTCAAGAGATAATTTATAGAAAACACTCTGTAAACTAAAAATTGGTCCAATGTAAACATTTAGGAGCATGGATTTAGTTGTCTTGACCTTCTGAAAGAGTTAATAGTATCAGAACTCCTATCTCAAAATTCATGGGTCCTAAGAAGCAACATGGGACTGCCTTCCGGTAACAACTTCTGCCTCTATGCTTCCTTCAATTCCTATCTTTTCATTGCATATTTTCTTTCCTCATTCACACCATGCAGGAGCTGAAGGTAAAAGAAAAAAATCATGAAGCAAAACTTCTATAATACCCACTACAAAGTCATTACTCTATTGCTGGCACTCAGCAGGATACCTAGAATGTTGCCATGTCTGTTTTTCTTTTTTGGTAGTTATCATAACTAAGCTTATCTGCACTGTTTCCCTTATAGATAATCTTTCTTTTCCTACTTTGAATGAAATGGTTTCTGGCACTGCTCTCCAATATATTTGGAATTCTTAGATGTCATAACTATCTTGAATATCTTTCATCCATTTTTTTCTAAAATTTCATTTTTAAGTTATGTCCTTAAAGTTTCTAGTTTTCATGTATTTACAATTAGGTTAGGAAGATAAATCATAAACTCTAAGGGAGGACTATATTTTCATGTATCATTTTAAAATCATTCACAATGCTCTATGATAAAAAATAATAGTAGCTAAATTTTTTTGTTTAGTCTAAAAGCGACAAATTCAACAAAATATGAAAATATATCAGAAAAGATAAGCCTGGAAAGTCACCTCATTAAAATGAACACTACTGCAATAGAAGTTCATTATACTTAAAATACTTCCAACCTCTTTCTGGACAGTGACCAATAGTAATGATGATGTCTTTTTGTTCTTGTTAAAATCAAAGTTCCCTTTGTTAATAACTCATTGTAACAAAGGCTTTTATTTCTCAGTTCTTTTTACATAATTGTCAGCAGCTATTGTGGAAGGAAAGAAAAACTGAACACTTGATTCTAGATCAAAGAGCAAGTGGAAAAGGGAGCAAAAGGGAGCAGCTAAAACAGCACAAGCTTCACAAAGAAATAACTGTCAAAAGAAATATGAAATGCAGCAGTTTTAGTTTTTACAAAGAAAAGAGAGAGAATAAGTAATAGAATCAATGGAGTCTGTGAGGAAGAAGAAAAGGAGCTTTGACCAAAAAAGTGTGCTATCTTATTTTATAATTTACACAAAAATTGATCTGAATTGCCTCATAGAGGGTACCAAGTTGACAAGGCTGTGAAATGCGTATTACATTTTCATCACTTTGAAGATTGGCAAACTGAAATTCAGATTTTAAATGGTTTTCCCAAGAGAACAAGGCTAGCCATTTTCTGATATAAACAGTTTGTACTGTTTCCACAATGTCACAGCTGCTTCTATTTTCTCCCGCACATTAACCACAACCACAAACTTTTAAAACACTGAAGTACCATGAAACCTTTAGACACAATATCTAATTAATTCCAATTTTTTTGTGTTTCTACATTTTTAGTTGCCCCACATGCCTATGCCTAAGTGTGGACTTTACTTCCAGATCACATTTTTTATAACTCATTCTATAGTTAATAACATCTAGAACATGTGTGGCATCTAATAATTTATATAATGTAAATTGGAGTGAGATGTGAATTGTATTTACAAAATAAAGCAAACTCGGTCTTTCCTTGGGCTTGTTGTTTAATCATTACATTATACGAGGAATTTACAAAGCGTGTTATTTGCTAAATGTGTCAGCATTGCCTATAGTCAGACAATTTGGATATAAAACGGCTTTATCAGATACAAACAGTGGCACATCCCTGTAATCCTAGCACTCCAGAAGGCTGAGGTAGAAGGATCACAATTTTGAGCCCAGCCTATGCCACTTAGTAAATTAGTGAGATACCATCTCAAAATAAAAAATGAAAACAGAGTTTGGAGATGCAGATCATTATGAAGGCCCTGAGTTCAATCCTCAGTACCACAGAAATGAACAAACAGAAAAAGAGCTTTACCATGAATTTGCAATACAGATGGGAGATAGGAAAGAAGAAAATGTGTAAGTCTGAAAACCTTCAAATTACCTTGCAACTTAATTATGAAGATAAGGAAGACCCTTCCAATATGCCTGGAAACAACCAGTATGCCTAAGCAGGAGAAATGGCTTCTAGTACTCTAGTTCCCTCCTGCATAGTTATCTGACACAGTGTCATTATTTCAATCATCCTGATGATGTAGGCCACTCTGAATTTCTAAATTTAGTACATTGGACAGCACACTGCCTCAAACAAAGAAAAGAAGAGAGCCATCTACTGGGCAGGAACCTGAGCAATCTTGGTCCAGTTGAAATTTCCCATCCTGGGATTCAAAGACCAGAGAGTAAAAGAAAATTCTTTATGAGCCTGAGGTCTAAAGTTACTCATTTAAGCTCTCTGAATTAACCCAGCAATTTAGGTTCCGATTCTAATACTGCCAATGTGCCTTCACAGGCAGCCTCTAATAAGTTACATACGTATTTTGGTGAGTGAATGCTGAAGGAGTATTTGTAGGTAAGGTGAACTCTGTGGGGGTCCCTTTTCCTATGGGAATTATTTTATAACCTAATTGAGACAGTGGCATGAGCAACCACACTTTCTTCCTTTGTATATATTCTATGCAATTACCTTTGAAAGTTTTTCTGTTGTCTTGGAAAAATGATCATTTCATAATATTAAAGATGGTAATATTTTAAATTCTAAAAATAAATTCTTAAACTAGTATAGCAATTTAGATTGCAAAACAGATCAGATAGGAAAAAATCTCTCTGCTTTTTGAGTATTTCTTCTTCATGTTCAACTTGTCCTTTCCCTCACTGAGCTCAGATTTTACCTCAGGGCTTCTTTTCTACATGTCTACACAAGATGCCAAGTCTCTTTATTGCTCTTAGTTCAAATTTCCAAGGAAAATATCCCTGAAGAAGCTTAAGGATGGACTGCCTTTTAGTCATGTACCCAACCACTGCTCAATCAGCTTTGATCAAAAAAGAAAAGTCACAAGATTCAAAGCATGGCCATTTACATTTTTCCCTCATTCACACATTCATTCATTCACTCGGTACCTGTAGCTGTGTATACTGGATGATACAATGGGAACAAGATTTTTGTTGATCTGTATCTCCATGATGCCTTCATTGTAGTTGGGAAGGACAATAACAAAACTAAAAACAAAGCAAGATAAGTTCAGTGGTGGTAAATGCTATGGAAACACTAAAATACATAAGAATGGTTGGGAATGGGAAGGGGGAAAAAATGCTAGTTTAGTCTGCGTGGTCACAGGAGGAAGGGTACCTGTTAGTAGAGGAGTAAGATAAGTAGGTAGTGGATTAAGTCATAACACCATGAGTAAAATGGACCAAAATTACTAAATGATCACATCAGACCTCCCAAGCAAGGCAAAATCTAACATACCAAATTAAAAATACTGTACATAGATACTCTTCAGTTATGGTGATTATATCTCCATAGGCCCATCACATCAGCTGAAAGCATATAAGTTAAAATGGCAGTTAATAGACCTATCCTACTAAATGTTATAGCTTGGTGACTCCATCCACTGTAGAGTATTGGTTGTTTATTCATGTTGGCCTAGTTGACTGGGAGTGTGGCTAACTCCTACTGAACAGCAGGACAACAGAGTCTGGCACTATATATTGCCATTCTGGGGAAGAAACCAAAATCCAAAATTTGAAGTATGTTTTGTTACTGAATGAGTACCACTTTTCTACCATCATACAATTAGAAATTTTTAAGGCAAACCATCATAAGTCCGAGATCATCAGTATATGCTGCCTATTATGAGATGTGACTAATCAATGTCCAAGCATAAAGAAGCACCAATTCAAGACAATAAAAAGACCATCTAGTGGAATTCAGAAGTGACAATATCCTGCTATGATTCCCACTCCACAGAATTACTAGGAAGATAAGTGCCAATGGTAAATAAAAAGATGTAAAAGCATTTGTGAACCAAGAGACTTTATATAAATATACATGCTCACAATCATAACTAGTATAGAGTAAATGGAATCACAGCAAGTTCCATGCCTAGTAGCTCTCTACCAATCCCAGGTTTTGGAAATTGTATGTAATCCGAATGTGCTTGTGATATGCACTTAGGGTGTCCAACAAAATGAATTTTACCAACTCTGAGATTCACTGGGAAATTCACTGGGAATGCATATATTTATATATTAATATAATATATAATTATATATAATAAGTATATATATTTTCCCCAAAATGCATTTTTTAAATTGAAAGCTTGTCACAAATTTAGAGGTTCCACTCTCAAGTCATTCCACCTCTCTTCAGCACCCCAAGCTTATATAAAGTCAGGTAATAAGCATGGCAAATATTTCAGTTTATTGCTTTTAGTTATGGTCATATAATTACAAGATAAAGGATTATCTGATTTTATAAATATGGGTGGAAAATATTCAATAGGTCACTTTCTATGAGCATTTCCCTCATCGGTCACTAATTCTTCCCTACATGTTAATAGACACAGATTTCTTCCAGGGAATGATCATTTCTCTATAGCCATTGTGTGGGTTTCCCTTAGGTCTTCCAAAATTAGGAAACCTTGTGATTTTGTTTACGTGCAAATTCATAAGAACTAAACATGATTTTACTTGTGAAACAGTATGATTCAGAAAAAAAAAAAACAGGATTATATAATATTTTTACCATTAAAACAGTTGTGTGGTCATGAGCAAGTTATTTTTCTGATACTCAGCCAGGGATTTAGCTCAGTGGTTTGGCTGCCTGCTGTGCAAGCACAAGGACCCGAGTTCAATCCCCAGTAGCAAAAAAAACCTCAAGCACACTAACATTTGCTGGGGATTTAGCTCAGTGGTTCCACCGCCTGCCTCGCAAGCACAAGGACCCAAGTTCGATCCCCGGTACAAAAAAAAAAAAATCAGATACTCAGATCTCCAGTGGTGAAACTAAAGATGGAAAGAAATAGTGTATCTAAACCTTTTATACAAAGTAAGAACACTTTCAAAATGGTATAATTTCAAAATAGTTCATTTGATTATAAAAAGAAAGAAAAATACTGTTTTGAGTTCAGTACAATGTATTGTTTAGGACTTTAAGTAAACAGGTTTAAAGTACACATTATGTACTCCATATGGAATGGTTACCTTAGAGTTATTGCTACATATGAAAATGCATGTTTCAGAAATAAAAAGTTGCAAAATTGCTATTACATATACTAGGATAATTGGCTGTTGAAGATATGATCCAGCTGCTATTTGCATTTCACAAAGTAACATCGCAATTACATTAGGTTGTACTAATCACTGGCTGAATTTTATCTTCTCATCTAAACCAGAATTAAGTTGCACTAATATTTTTTTAAAACATAATAGCAAGTTTCAATCTCTTCTTGGCTTGGAATGTATCAGAAACATTATTTAATTCAGTAGTTGGAAATTATATTCTGTAATTGGAATAGTCAACTCAGAAATTTAAACTATTCAGATAATACTGAGTTACAATACATTGGAACAATAATGATTTAACTTTGATGGGTTCTTTTAACGTGATGACCCCAAGAGCATAGATATTGGAAGCAGAAAATAAATTTTCTTCCCATAGCCAAAACTTGCTAGCTGTGTAATACTGAAAAGTAATTCAACATTTCTGAGGTTCAGATTTATTCCTAAGAATAAGAATTATATCCACCATATTCTTCACAGCTGTTCACAGTGTTTGAGGAACAAATAAGATAATGTATATAAAAACTCTCAAAAAACAACTCTGAAACACTTAAAACAAGAAAGAAAGAATTGGCCAGAGCTAGTAGAACTCCCTTCTTTGGGTTCCAAAGCAGGTTATTCACTGCACTTTGTGGCATTATACTTGTCTACTCTCATGGCCTAAAAGTGATCCAATGACAGGGAGAAGGATAAAGCTGGAATTTATTAGGCCCCTGGCTAAACTATCAGTCCCACCCAGGAAAAACCTATGTTGAAATCACTTATTTAACCAAAAGTGGTCTTATTTTTGTCATTTTTTGTTTGGTTGTTTGGTTGGTTGGTTTTTTTGTCATGTTTTGTGATATCCAACTTCCCCAAGAGGACAAAGGAAATATACAGAAGACAAAAGGCAGTTAGCCTAGGGACTATCCTGGCTGAAGGGGTGCAAACCTCCCTCTCAAAGGACATGGTGTCAGAGCATGGCTTTTCCATTTCAACCAATAACAACTGTAGTTCCCCAGAGTACCCCACTACTCACCATAGAAATCTCTGAACAAGAATGAGAAACTGGTCCAACATTGGAAGATAAGAGGACTTACATTTACACACTAAGAAAAATTGGTGACACACAATGAGAGACAATGCAGGACACTTCCCTGCAGGAAATAGTTACTCTGCTCTTGCAGGAGAGATTGCCTAGTCTGCCACATGCTCTCTCTCACCCTTTCTCCTTCTCAAGAAACAACGTTTGTGTGAAAAAAGATCATATTTCTTTCTTGATTTTGGACCAAACAGTCAGATTTCCACTATATGAATATCAAGAAAGCACCACGCATTCAACTCACTCTCTTGGTAAAAGGGTGAGTTAATTATTACACCTGCTGTTTTTCACTGCTAAAGATTACAGTAACCTCCTTCCTTCCCATTCAGAAACCAAACAGAGCCATCTGAGGCATAGCTACTGTTTACATATTGTATTTACAAGTACCTACAATGCTCTGTTTTCTAGTAAGGAATATTTATCCAGTAACATTTTCAGCTTTAGCAGCTGAGCTCTTCTTGACAGACTGAGAGAGGGGTCCACAGAGGAAAACTCATCATCTGATTAAAGCTTTCAGGCAAATTAAAACTCTCTGGACAGGATCCTCTTTCCTTCACTTAGATTTCAATAAGCAGAAAGTAGATTATCTTTCCAAGCAATTATCAACTCTGAAAGTGCCCGTGGCTTTCAGTCTTCAGCAGAACTTGTTGAAAACAGCATCATGATAATGCACTTGTACAAGCACTAATTTCAATGGCTCTTCTGTCCCACATGATGTATGATGAAATTTATGAAGGTCTGTTTTCCCACCCTCAGGGTCCTTTCTTTTTTTTTTTTCCACAGAGTCAATCTGCCTCATTTAAGTCCAAACCATTATATTAACCATCCCTCTCACTAGACTAAAGAAGTTCTTTTTTGTTATCCATATCATGACCACCATGCATCAAAGGTAGGATCATTATTTTCCACTTATTTTCTCTTCTAGAGACCCAAATTCTTGTAGGAGGAATTTTTAGGGTTGGGAGGGGGAAAGACTCAGAGGCTGGAAATAAATTCTAACATCTGATCTGAATCTTTTAATATACTACTACAGGGGTCCTTCATACTACACTATGTGTAGGGTTAAATCTGACTTCTTTTCCCTACAGATGTAGGGGAGGCTGATTTGTATTTGATCTAGAGACTTAGGCATTGGGAAAAATCTGCCTAATTTTGCTCTTTTATTATTAAAGCAATATAATGCTAGTTTTCTGGGGCAATGTAGTCTCACTTAAAACATGTATAAACTGCTTTATTAGAGATTACAACACCACTGGGAGAGAAAGCAAAAGTGATCATTTATATGATAATGTGAGCTGATAATTTAGGAATAATTCATTCTCATAAATGTTCTTATGCTGCCACATAAGTTTATTTCATAGTGTGTAGGGTAGAAGAGAAGTTCCACCCAGACAATAAAGTCTTTTATAAAGCAATGTGCAATTGACTTTTCTCTGCATGGTAGAGTGGTATTAAAAAAAACTTAGAAAGATTTTAAGGTACGCAGACTGTCACAGCTCCCAGTCATACTGTTTTTCTGTCCTGTTCCCTCATCTTTACCTCATTTACACGAGCAGGGGCAGCTGTGATAATAAACACATTGATGGATCAAAGGGGATTTTGTCGAGAAAATTCATTTGGCATGGGAGATTTGACTAGTTGGATTCTAGCGCTCCTTTAGTCCTGACTTTCTCTTGCCCTAAGCAGGGGTGGAAATAATTTCTAGCTACAGACATCAGCAAAAAGCCAAATTCTAGGGAATTTTTTGGCATGCTTCTGAACAGAAAACACACACGCACAAAAAAAAACAGTAAGTGTGGCAACAAATCACATATGTCAGAGAGTCTGAAGATGGGCTGTTTTAGTTAACATTATATTTCAACTTAAAATAAATCCTGGGTGTTTAAAATCCATTTTAAAAGTCAGTTCCTTATACTTTTTTTTATTTGAAAAGAGGTAAAAGTGATGGAGGAAGGAGGCTTTCTAGACACATGTTACAAAGACAAAAAAACTAGTTGCTAATTTTAAAAATAGTACTGATACAAATTAAAGTTATATTGTGCTTAAAAATTCTACCCTCATTTTCAAGAGAAAGGGGGAGAGTTGGGGAGGAAGAAATAAGAGATAAGAATGAGAAGGGAATAGAGGAAAGAGAAGAAAATAAATAAGGAGAGAAAGACCTTCTGAGATTGTCCAGAAGTTTTCAACTGCAAAGAGAATCCAACTAATATTGGCAGAAGGCTGAGGTAATTACATCATCCTAGTTTTTGAAAAGAGGGAGTGAATATACAGATATAGATAAATAATACATAGATGTTTTCCCTAGACATTTTTCTTCTTAGTGTTTTCCCTATCCTAAGTAACATATGACCACATGCCCTTTGCATTACCCTCACTACAGGTAATTGTTCTGTTCTGTCAAACATGCCTATTTTTGCCTTATGGTCTTTAAAATTTGATATCAAAATTATAAACTGTTCTTCTATACTTCTTTGTAGTACAATATAACTTTTAGGTTTTGAATTTTAACCCAACTGGATTTTATTTGGGACAACAGAGAAGAAATACTTTTTTCTCTGAATGTATTACAATAGACTAGTCTCTCCTCCTTATCTTATTTGAAATGCCACATTTATATTATAATAACAGTAGTGAGGGCAGAGTGGGATGTGAATCCTGTTCTCCATTGGGCTATTTATCTATTAGCCTACTGATATTGTGTGAGACTAACTTCAGTTTTTATGCTGTGTTTTCCTATCTAGTAGGGAAAATTTTCTTCCTGTGTCTTCATTTATCCATTTTTAATAGATAGCTCCTAATACGTTTTCCATCAGAGAACAATTATCCTGGGCTGAGCTAAGACTTGAGAAAGCGTTGAGGAACAGGGAGAAGAAGAAAGGCCCCTGCAGTCGAAGGATCCTTTACCTTCCATAAGCAGAATTCAGTGGTCTTTTCCAGGGTTTTCCTGGTGGAGGTATCCAGGGCTTCTGCCTGACCCCACGAGGTGATGGCAGGCAGCAGAGCACATGCCTTACATCAGGTCCTGCACCAGTCTGGGGAAACTGATCGCGACCACATCAGTCCCTGCCATTAAGAAGCTCAAGGCCTGGCAGGGAAAGGCACCGGTGGGAAAAAAAAGTCTCATTCTCACTGTGAGTTGAATGAGAGGTTAAAAGTTCTGTCACCCATTGTTTCCTGAGGTAAGGTAGAAGAGTTCTAGCAGTGAATAATTCATTCAACTAGCAGGAGACAGACAATTTTCAGGAAACTCTGAGCAGGAAACTACCAAGAAGTAACCAGAACTCCACCCCAGGAATATGGTAACAAACCTCAAATGAAAGCAGCTTCATTTCCTTCTCAACTTTCTTATGTCTGTGTATTCTTTCACTGAAGCAAATTCGTCTGTATAGTAAGGTGATCCCAGCTAAGATAATACTATTTATCAAGTATTTCTTACATATCAGGCATCCATATAAATATATTTATACAATTTTTATTTTTTTAATTTTTAACTTAATGTTTATATACATTGATACCTATCATATGTTTATGTGTGTATATGTTTTATATTGTGTATATATATGTGTGTGTGTGTATATATATATATGTGTGTGTGTGTGTGTGTATATATATATATATATATATATATATATATATATCTCCCCATTTATTCCAGACAGCCACTATGGAAGGTTTTGTTTCACACTTGAGAAACTGAGTCTTGACTATCTATCATGATCATAGGATTGTAGGACATTTAGTAACTACTATTGGGCCCTCTTGGAGAAAATATGAAGATCTATTCAAAGAACTATTGTGAGTAATTCATGATAAAATAGATTTAAAACATGAAACAAGGGCCTGGCATGTAGAAAGTGCTCAACAGCTAATAAATATTCAGGTCACAGAACTATTCTATGGTGTAACAGAGCCCATGTGAATTAAGTGGTTCCCCTCAGGCTTACATCAAATACTAAACACTTACTAGGTTTGGATTTTTAACCAATTTTTATGTTCTTAAAAAAGACCCTTTAGAGAAAAGGTAAGTGTATAAACAAGGAAATTGCTTAAAACAAACACTCATTGTGAAGCAAATGTAATGCATTTTTTAATACAACATTCCAGTTACCCATCTCCCATCTTCCAAACCCTCCAATCAGGTAAATAGCACATTTCCAGACCCCAGATTTCTGACAGAAGCACTCAATGCCCTGTGAAATCACTAAATTGTGTTGGCATGTTCGGTTCTGCCTGAGTTCACAATCAAACACGAGCTCCTGTGCTGATCTCCGCACCGCATCTCCTCATTCCTGCAGGCAGGGAAGGTGGCTCAAAACCAGTCAGTGGGTCACAGGGACTCAGACCACAGCTTCCATTCAGCCCACGCCCCACCAGCCAGCCGGCACTCACACCTGAAAATAGACTGTAAGAGGCATATTAAAGAGCCGTGACCAGGCCAGGCCAGAGTTTTATAACCCGGGCCCAGAGAAACCATTCAGCAATCCTTGCTGGTCAATTCATTGAAGTGGCAGAACAGCAGGGAAACCAACAGCTTGGTTTCAGAACTCCGTTCCACCAGAAAGACAGACATAACATTTTGAATTTTTCATCCTGAGCTGGTGATCTTTTTAATAATCTCTATGTCTCAACTTACAAAGAAGGGAGATCAAGAGAGAGCTGTCCTTATATCGATGAACTAAATATTACTGGCCCAGAAGTGTGACCCTGGGCAGGGTGGGCTGGCATGAGATTAAAGTGCCACCCCTTTTAGGTTTAGGAAGGCTTAACCAGAAAGTTGTATTGAACCATTTTCATGCTTCTTCCTCTTACCTTTCTTCCTTCACTCTCCCATTTGCTGCTAGTTCATAGTGACAAATGGTCATTGAGAAGAAAGACAGATAAATGGGTATTTAGGAGAAGAGTATGTAAAACAATTCTGTCCAATTTTTCCACCCCTTTGTCTCCCTTCTATAAACATACTTTTCCACCCCAAAACTGGGGATTCAGGACAGTGGTAATGGGCTTGCCCAGCATTCTCAAGGCCCTGTGTTGCACCCCTAGTATCTCAAAAAAAAAAAAAAAAAAAAAGAACCTCAGCTATATTGGTGTTGGATTTGGGAAAGGGAGGAGCTTTTCAAAATTCTTTAAATTTCCATTTTCAAATAGGGATGCTTTTTTCTTTGTTCATATTTGTCACTTTATTCTTTTGCCATAATATGTAACATAATTATATTGTTATATTAACTTAGGCAGAGATTAAAGGGAAAATCACCCAGGGCCCCAATTCTTGGGCATAAATGTTGATATTTATTCAGAATTCTATGTAGCAGTCACATCTCCATGAGCTATATGCATTATCTTGTTCAATCTTCAAAATACTAGGAAGTAGACATTATTGTTATCACACTTACTAGTTGGAATTAAGATTCAGAGCAGCTGAGTAACTTACCCAGCATTACACCACTTGTAATTGGTGAAGACACTACCCAAACCCACAAAGTCAGATTCCAGTGCACAAGCCTCCAACCACCCTTCTTTCACATAATGCTTTAATCCTTTTTAAAAAGGAGTTTGGGTCTTATTGTACTTGAAATTTTGGAGTGAGATTGTTATTCTCTTTCCTCCAAGAAAGGAGATTTGCGTTTCTTATTTGAATAAAAGAAAGGCAAGTCAACTAATTTTATATATTTCAAAGCAGTCTATGATGTTGTGTGAGCCACTAAAAGAAAAAAATGAAGATTAGTGACTGCAGGGAAGTCACTTTAGAATTGTATCCAGGGATCTTGTAAAAAGTGCAATCTAGGATAGAGAACTAGTATCATAAATCATTTTTTTTTCATTTAGTACTGGAGATTGAACCCAGGGCCTCACATATGCCAGGAAAGTGCTCTACCACTGAGCCAAATCCCCAGCCATTCTAAATTTTACTGTGAGACAAGATCTCACTATGTTGCCCAGGCCAACCACAAACTTGTAGCCCTCCTGCCTCAGCCTCCTGAGTAGCTGTCATTAAAAGCTTACACCAACGAAGCTTGGTTATATAAATCATTTTTTGATGAATCTTCATGTAAAGTAATTCTCATTCTCTCATGGTCCGTCCACAGAGCTTAGAAGTCCCATAGACAAATCTCCAACCTGTCCACATCTGATTGATATTAAATAATTCAGATCAACAAATATTCACTTGAAGAATGAACATTTATGTGAATCTGCCAAAAAGTAGAGTGAGTGGACTGTAACATTTCACATTCTTGTCTCTGACTGTGAAAATCACCAGACTTTTATCTCTCTTCCATTCTTCCATTCTCCACTTTTCCTAGAACCCGCTCAATGAGCTTCCAGGTACAAAAGAATGAGGAACTTGTGGCTTCCACTTCTTGAGACGCAGTCCTTGTGCTTAGCCCAAAATCCCCAAGGGCAGTTAATGATCCCTTCTCTTTGCCTCAGGCCAGCCCTCCCTCAAGAAGCCTGCAGTGAAGGCAGGCAGCCCTGCTGAGGAGCACAGAAGCTACCAGCCCTCTCTGGGCCTCCATTGTTGTGTGCTGTAATAATCTCACTCATCGAGAGGGAGAGGCAGCTTGCCCTTGGGTTTCGGTACTCTAGTTTAACCTGAAGCTCCAGAGCCTTTCTCCTCTAGGCAAATCCCTTCATTTCCTTGGACACAGTTGCTGCTCTCTAAATTGAAGGGATGCGTTTCCAGCAGCGCTTTCCTGTGAAGCCCTGGGGCTCTGATGTACAATATCATGTCTGCTGGTTATCAGCAGGTTGAGAGGATCAGGCCTCACTTTCCCTGACCTCCTGGCTGCATTCAGAGCAGCTCTGCCTTTATCTTTTTATATTTGGAGGTTCTATATAAAACTTTGCTTCAAAAAAGGGATTCTGCCACTAAATTCTGTTTTCTGGTGAGAATTACTGGATTAGATGATTCCTATGCAATCTTTTAAAATAACCCAATTTGTATATTTCCATGCAAGGCCAAAGGAGGGCACCCCCGCCCCCTTGTATCAGTAGCCTACTTGTTTTCCTTGGCTTTGGTTTTTCCTTTACTTTTGCTTGCAGTATTTATGGAGGGTCTGAATTATCTTAATTATACCAGCAGCTACAGATCATGTTCTGGCAACCTGATACGTGATCTCTCACTCTCAACCCTCAAGCAAACCATTTCTGAAAGCATAGATTGACTGCATTATTTCAGACTGTGAGAAAGCAAGAATTCTATGTGGAAATCAAAGGCAATGCTGAGCAGTCTCTGCCCCCATAAAAGAATGACCGTATCTGGTTCATAAGCCAGAGAGGTGCACTGAGAACAAAGACACCATTTAACGTTTATGTTTACGTTAAATTCTCTTGAGAAATGATGCATATGTAAACTGCATCCAATTCAGAAAAATTTGACTCCAACTGCCAGAAAAGTATAGCTGGATTCATCCTTATCATGTTATGTCTGACCGGACAAGAAGGGCTCTCTCATAGTCTAAGTGTGCTTTCCACAAAAAGAGATATCAGGAAAAGAGATTTTTAAATATATGTTAAATATTTGTTTGGTAAACTCCTTGTTTGTGACTACATATTTAGTTCATTTAAAACATTCTCAAACCATTGTACATAGACCATCTGCATTAGCCTCATGGCAAGGGCTGTTTTTGAAAAATGAAGGTTTCTCTTGAATCACAATCTCTGAGAGAAAAGTTTGGGTGCTTATCATGCTTTCCAGGGCTTCAAAAACACCCCAAAGCTTCTCTCCCTGCCCCCGTTAGAATATAGCCTGAGAAAACATCATTTATGGATTCCAAATATATTGTATTTTGCCCACCAAGAATATGAGGCTTAGCAGTCCCTTCACCACCTAATTTTCTTGTTTCTAAAATGAAGTAGGGCAGTAAGGACTCTGGTATTGGGGTGGAGTATTACAGATAATCTCTCAATTCCCTGCCAACCTTAACATGTTATTCCAGAGGTGGAGGTCAATTTAAGCTTGAAGACCAAGCAGTTTATTACCTAGCTACTTTTCAGTTTGAGCTATTATCCACAATATGGTACACAGTCAACCTGGAGAAACAGAAACTTTTAAAATATTTATGTACATATTTATGATGTGTGAAATGGGAAATGATACATCTGGGAGCAAGTAGCAGAAATGAAAAAAGTGTCTAATAAAATAAGCAAACCAGTAAGAAATCATACATCGGGCCGGGGATTTAGGTCAGTGGTTCCGGCACCCGCCTCGCAAGTGCAAGGTCCCAAGTTCGATCCCCGGTACCAAAAAAAAAAGAAATCGTACATCACCTGACTCAGTTCTTCCTACAGGGACAATGGAATGAAATCTGTCTTGGCATTCATAATTAAACATGCTTTAGACTCTAGCCAACAAGTACTGCATCAAAAAACATGATCTGGCCCTTAGTCTGTTTTTTATTGAATAAGTTAAATTTCTTAAACTTATTTCTGAGCAGTTTTTCAAGTTACTGATGTGAATTCTCCTTACCACGATCTACTTGAAAACCAGTGGGTGACAACGTTTTCTTTTGTTGTTTTTAACCAATTTTTTGTCCAATGGACATTTAATGTTTATAGTATGACATTTCTACTTCCTGAATGATTCTCATCATCCTCTCTTTACTACCAATGCTCCTGACATATCCCTTGCCTATGTCATTGCACCATTTTTTTCTCTTTCAATATATCTTCCACCGTAAATTCTTAAAATGCAACTGATTATATCACTCTTGCGTTAAAATCTCTTCTTTGGTTATCTATTACTTACTGGGTAAAGCCAACCTCTTGATGTGACATAAGAGGCAGCTAATTATTTTCTAATTCTGAACATGCCAAGTACTTTGACAACCTCAAGTTTAAGCTGTTTTCTCCTTCAAGAATTTCCTCCTCCCTCCTTCCTTACCTACTCAGTGTACTTCACATGTTTAACCAACAGCAGAAAGGCCAGCAAGGCAAAACTAAAATGAAGAATATTAAAAAATAAAGTGGAAGGCAGAAAAGTGAACTTGAGCTCTGAATGAGGTAGAAAGTCAGTGGAAGGAAGATAACAAAGGTCAACACTGAAGGTCTATTCTGTATTTTAAAGGCTCGCTCTGGTTGCAATGATAATATTTGCGTGAGTGGAGAATATGAAATCAGGAGCAGGGAGACCAATTTGTACACTACCCTGAACATGAAATTAGTTTGGAAGCAGTAGAGACAGTGGAAAGTTAATAGAGTCTGTTTATATTTTGAATTGGTAAGATCTGTTGATGAATTGATGTACAGTGTGAGAGAAAGAAGACATCAAGGATGATCCTCAAGTTTAGGTCTAAAGCAATTACAAAATTGGAGTAGTCAGTGGCTGGGGAAGAATTGAAGGAACATGTTTGCAAGGTTGGAAGTTCAGTTCCATGGTGTTCAATTTGGGATACCTGTTAGCACTCAAGAGGGCGTATCTTGTAGGGAGCCAGATATGTGACCTGAACTTCAAGTGGGCAGTTGCATCTAGAGGAACTCACTTGGAAGTTTTAGACATATAAGCATTATTGATTAGTGAGTATGGATATAAAACAGAATGTTAACACATGAAAAGCACTTTTAAAGTTAGATGAATGGATAAAGGAATGACGTATACTGACTGAAATCCCAATTTACGAAGTAAAGTGAATAATACAAAGGTCTCACTTCAGTATCACTTGAGAAATTTTATTCTTCACTCCTTTCCTTTATGGAGAACTTGTTGACAATTTTCATTTCCAAGGGCATACTTCTAATGGACTTATTTATTAGGCTAATATAGACATAGTGGATACAATTGTTCTAAAATTGAATTACTCACATCTTCTCACTTTGTGCTTTAGTGGTGATACTTTTGCAAAAAGAAGCAAAAATCAATACATTAGCATGATGAAGCTGTCGAGATTCAGATGAATATCACAACTAAAAGAAGTGTTTATGCACATTAAAAATTCCTCGCATCTTCATGTGATGGTGTTCAGTTTGCAACGTGCTTTATCATCCATTATCTCTCTGTGACTCTCCATCTCGTGACATCCACTCCACATAATAGGCAGTTGAGTGTTATTATGCTCAATTTAAATTTGAGGAAGTAAGGCTCAGCAGGTGGAGTGGTCTATTGAGCTGAGAATGGGTCCTTGTGGTAAGCATCCTCGTTGCCCAAGTGCTTGCCTCACTTTTGTTGGTCCCTTCATCAAAGAGCCTGAGGTCTTCCCCATCTTTAGCTTGGCTGCCAATAAAACGTTCGCAGAATAACAAGTAACACAAGTAATTTTTACATTTCAAACTGAAAACTGAGAAAATGAGTAGTCATTACTTGAGAGCATTCAGAAGATCTGCTGGACTACATGTGTTGCTGGTCTAGGTTAATCACCAAAAATACGCTCAGACAACGTATCTTGAGCTCTCCAAAAAAAGCACAGTAGAGGGACAGAATGATGAAATGTAGATGTTTTTTGGATTCATCTCATTCAGTCACTTCATCCCTTTGTCAGTCTTTACCACTCTTGCACTTGGATTTGTCCCCATAGACCCCAAGGCATTGAATCCCATCTTGATGCTCAATCCTAATCCCCTGAACACTGTTTGTCACAGTCACCTGCATCCACATTCTGAATACCTATTTTCAATTTTAGTAACCTCTTCTCAACAAATTCTAATTCAGAATAAGAACAAATCCATAGAGTTTTCAATTTGCCACATCCTTGGTCTTTATCTGCCTTATCTAAGATGCACAGAAATCCTACCAGAAAAATATGTTTCTATTTTACAAGTGAGGAAGTGAAGTCAGAAAGGCTAACCTATTTTCTGTATGGAAATCAGATGAGTTTAGACAAGACCTCAAGTCTGTATACCTCCAAAGACCACTCTTTCCCAAATTCTGCTCTCCTACCTCTCCTCAGGACCAAGTCCCATTCTCCATAAGACAACATCAAATGTGAGCCACATTAAAGTACACTTTTTCCTCTGGGTGTGTTTAATCGTTTCATGCTTCTGCTTAAATGTTTCCAAGAAATTTTGCATGCTCTCCTTTCAACCCTACCCCCACATCCCTACCACTGCCACCTTGAAAACTGTCTAAATGTTGTTAACAATACTGAAGTCTGGGAATGAGCCAGATACCTTAAAGCCAGCCAAATTGAAAAGAACTTCCATGTTCTAAAAAGCAAAACTTTCAATTTTCCACCAGACCTTAAATCATTTTTTCAAATAGCTGCCATAAATTGTACGAAACCAAATGCATGACTTCTTTGGGAACTTCCTTCACTGAATACATCCATCGTAGAGCTTGATTCAAGTCAAGGTTTCCATATGGCTGAGGAAGAAAGAAGAGGGTCTGCAGGGTTCCATCCTGAGGCTCAGCCTTCCTGGGTGTCTCTGCTTTTACTCTCATGCAGATGCAATGCAAACGTGTCCCCCAAATGAAGGGGATCAGGAGACGCATGTAATTATTTGCATTTAAAAATGTACTTATTCTTGAGGAATCTACAGACAGTTTAGATGCAATGATCTCAAGACATTCACTTAATCTGGTCATTTGTTAAATGTTCATGTTCTTCTCAGATTAAAAATTAATTAATTCAATATAGTTGGAGTTATATTAATATAGACTTGACCAAAAAATATATCCTGAGAGATTCATAAAAGAACAAGGCAAGTCACACATTCTCAAGCTATCTGCACTAAACAGACATGGTAGGGACGAGTTCAAGTCACATGCTGACATTCTTGTACCTCCCACTCATCACGGATTTTTTACCACATCATAAAAGAAATCCTCAGCCAGTTGGAAATCATTGCCTTGCTGAATCGATTAGAGTTGTAAGGCACACTGAATGTTATGTTGATTGTGCTGTTAATAGGTTCAAAGATACACACATACAGCTCAGTAACCACTCCATTAATGTCTAGTTTAAGCCCTATTTCCAGTATCACCATTATGGAGGAGAAAATTACCCATAGGACACAGCCACTGGGAACAATGAGAGTTGCTAGTAAGTGTGCAGACCCCACTTTAAGTACTTCTGCTCATGACATGTGCCCTGCCCTGAGTTTGCACAGCCAGGCCAACTGAATATCAGCAGGGAGTTTTGATTGCAATGAAATTGGCATGCAAAGCATGAGAGCAAAGGCAAAAATCACACTGTCATTTTCACTTATGGATGGAGGGAGACAACAAAACACAGCATTAACCATGTGGTGCATTGAGACTCCTCAAGCAGAAATATTGATGGTGCTCCAGTAGCACAGTGTCAATAATTTCACATAAATATGCTTCAGGGATGTATTTTGCACCACCCCTTTTCTCAACTCTGCCATGAGTTGTGATTGACATGGTTATGAGCAAAGTATTGAGGTGGTGATTTTCATTTTTCTCTCTTTGACAAAGTCATAGTAGTGAAAACTGGCCCTGTTTGTAATCTCCTTAACTGCAGCTCCCTCTTTTGTATTGGCACTGCAATATTCAAATGCTAAAATGTTGGAGAAGGACTAGCAAGAAAAATGAATCATGGAGCCTTAATATATGTCTTTTTATTAGTACATGTTTGCAACACATAATGAACACAATCATCAGAGGAAGTTGGTACATGTACATATAGCATCTTAATTCTTTTAACTCCCCTTCCCCTTCCCCCTCCCCTCTCTTTCTAAATCTCCCTAGATCTCCTTTCCATCTGCAGAAGGACTACTTAGGCTCTGACATCAGCTTCTGAATCTCTCCCTAAGGCATAGTCCTGAACTCAGATAACTGACCTTTCCACTGCCAGCTCTCCACCTAAACCTGTTGAAAGAGTTTGGTGGCTTGAACTCAGAATTTTGTAGAGGACTCTGGGTTTGAGTCCAGCCTAATGACAGGTATAAAGCAGCACCTTTCTGTGATTCAAATTATAGATAAAACAGGACAGAAATTGTTATACAGAGGTGGAGTGATCAAACTGTCTAGAAATCTAATAGATGTTCTATGTATTCATTCATTTGCCCACTCATTCAGCTTTTCTAAAAAATATATTTATTGGTACATTTTAGGTATACAATATGTTTGCATTTATCATTGGGTGCTTGTACCTGAACATGATGTATCTTAGCTCTTATTTTTCCCCATTATCTGTGCTCCCTTCCCTATTTACATAGGTTTTGTTTCCATTTTTTTTTCTTTCTCATAATTTTTCCTTTCCCTTCTTTCCTTTCCCCTTCCCCTCAAGCCACCCCTACACCTTTGAACCTTTTCCTATTTCAAATTATCAATTATTCATTTTAATCATTTTCATCCTTATTTAGACTTTCAGTTTCTCACACTAGAGAAACTATTCGGTATTTACACATATGTCCTATTTATTTCACTTAACAGTATGGCCTCAATATGCATCCATTTACCTATAAATGTCTCTAGTTTCTCAAGCTTTATGCCTGAGTAGTACTCCATTTTATAAAAAAAAAAAAAAAACCCACAACTTCTTTATCCAGTTTCCAGTGGATGGGCACTTAGGCTGCTTCCAAGCTTTAGCTATTACAAACTGTGCTGCTATAAACATAGGTGCACATATATCACTGCGGTATGATTCTTTTAATTCTTTGGGGAAGATACCCAGTAGGGGAATAGCTGGGTCAAATGGAACCTGTAGTCCTAGTCCTTTGAGGTATCTCCATACTGATTTCCACAATGGTTGCACCAGTCTGCACTCCCACCAGCAATGGAGAAGCGTTCCTTTCTCTCCACACCCCCACCAGCATTTGTTATTGGTTGATTTCTTGATAGCAGCCATTCTTTCTGGGGTGAGGTGGAATCTCAGTGTTGTTTTCATCTGTATCTCTCAAATGACCAGTGATGTTGAATATTTTTTCATATATTTATTTTCTGCTTTTACTTCTTTGTCTGAGAAATGTCTGTTCATTTTAGATGCCCATTTTTGAATTGGGTCTTTGAATTTGGGGGGTCTGATTTTTTTCAATTCTTTATATATTCTAGATAGTAGACCTTTGTCTGAGGTACAGCTGCTAAAAATTTCTTCCCACATTGTAGGTTGTCTCTTAGCTCTGTTGGTAGTTTCTCTTGCAGTGCAAAAGCTTTTTAATAAAATGAGATCCCAGTTGTTGATTCTTTGTGTTAGCTCCCGGGCTACTGAGGATTTGTTCATAAAGTCTTTTCCTATGTCAATGTCATCAAGAGTTCTACCGAACTTATCCTTCACTTTTCACTCATTCATTCTTCCTGGTAAGGACAATTATCCTAAGGATGCATCAGACATAGTGGGAGAGAGAGACAGAAGGAAAAAGCTATGATTATATTACTTCACTGATCAGAAAAGAGAGGAAGAGTAGGGGCAGAGGAAGAGGGAGGGATGAACCAACATGAAGTTGGTGATATTTGAGCTGTGCTGTCAAGGTGGAATTTCAATCTGTGAGGGAATAAAACAGAAATGGCCAGAGCCAGAAGGAACAACTGAGAGGGGAGGCAGGGTTTGAGTGCCCAAAGCCCAAGAACCCTCATTTGATCTGGAGTGTGTGGGGCCATGTTGAAGTTCAACAAAAATGAGGGAAGATCAGATCCCAAGGATCTCTTCCCATGTTAAGGATTGTGTATGCTTTCCTCTAAAACAGCTATTTCCAGTTCTGGCTGTATATCACCCTTGGGAAGCTTTTGAAGTACACTCACCCCATCCCAAGAAATTTGATTTATTTGGTTTGGGGAGGGTCTTGAGGTTGAAATTTTCAGTGCTATTCAGGGACAGCTGGGACTGAGTGTCACACTACAGGGTTTGTGTTGAAGATGTTTAAGAAAGGAAATGTCAAGGTCAGTTATGTGTTCTGCAAAGACAAGCCCTGCAGATTTGTACAGTTGAGAGAGATGAAACCAGGTAGGAAGTTAACATGAGCTACTAGAACAGAGATTTTCAAACTGTAGTTCACCAAAACTATAGTTTCATGAAGTTTTTACTTGAGTTAAAAACATTTGCTTTCAATTTGTTTTTTAAAGTATTTAATTACCATTTAAAAGAAAAATTGACAAAAAATCAAATGTGATATAGATCAAATTTTAACGCATTAGCAATGGCTGAATTCGTGTTCCCAAATTAATTCGATGAAGATTCTCCAGAGATTTTTATTGTTGATTAGCCTGGACTTGTAGGACAAGCTATTTTTAAAAAAAGGAAAAAGAGTCACCACACTACAGAAAATTTTAAAATGTGGTACGACCATATCAGAACACACATTGAATGTTAAAGATAAATGGCCACTTGCAAACACAGATTTCAAATATTTTGTGTTCTTCAAACTAATTTTCCTCATACACTGATGCCTTATTTGATGCATTTAATTTTTTAAATTGTGGTAAAAAACACATAATATAAAATTTACCATCTTAATCATTTTTAAGTCTGAGGTTCAGTAATATTAAGTATATTCACACTGCTGTGCAACAATTCTCCAGAACATTTTTATCTTGCAAAACTGAAACTCTGTAACCATTAAAGTACAGCTCCTCATTCCCTCTCCCCTATCTAGCCCCTGGCAATCAGCATTCTATCTTCTGTGTCTACTAAATACCTCATACAATGGAATCCTGCAGTATTTGTCTTTTTTCCTTTTCAAATAAAAATTTAATTACTTTAACTAAAATAGTATGTATAACATAGCTTCATTCTTATTCACGATTTGCCTATTTATCTATTCCATCTGTGAGTCTGCCTAACCATCCATTCTTTTCCTATTAGCACATATTAATTATACATATTAATGGTGTTCAGAGTGATATTTTCATACATGCATCTAGCATGCATTGATCAAATCCAAACTCGGTTTCCCACCATTGTCTCACATACTCCTTTATCAAATTCTAGTAATCATTATTCTACAGTAATGCCTCAGTTGACGAAAGAGCTGATTGGTTTGAGAACAGAAGTGTTTGGCAAAATTTTCTTTCTGTCTTCTTTTTGCTTTTTATTAAATTATTTTATTGGTACATTGTAGGTATACAACACAATTACATTTCTCATTGGGAATTGTGCCTTTACATAATGCATCTTGGTTCTTATTTTTTCCCCATTCCTAGCCCTCCCTTCGCGCCCTCCACCCTTCCCTA
>NW_004624730.1:56414494-56428430 GCF_000247695.1 Heterocephalus glaber
AGAAATTATTTCTGATTTCATTTTTTCCAGATCCCCTTTTGTTGCCAGTTCAGTGGGTCCAGGTGGTTGAGTATCAAAGTGTTCCAACTCATTTCCCTTTGGAGTTGCTGTAGGTGATCTGGAAGTCTGGTTTTGAGACTTATTTACATGTTTTCTCATTTTGACTGGGGCAGGGGGCTGTTAGCACCTGCACGGATTACCTCCTCTGAGCTGTGTGAGGTGGGACAGGGGCCGGGAGCAGTGGTAGGGATGGTGACCCAAACGTCCTTTCCTGTGAGCTGGGAGCAGCAGGAGGGATGGTGGCCGGGAAGCCCTTTCCTCTGGACCAGGAGCAGTGGGATGGCAGCTCAGAAGGCCCTACCTCTGGGCCGGGAGCCGTGGGAGGGATGGTTGCCCTGAAGCCCCTTCCTCTGGGCCAGGAGCAGCGGGACAGAAGGTGGCCCAAAACCTCTTTCCTCTGGGCTGGGAGCAGCGGGAGGGATGGTGACTGGGAAACCCCTTCCTCTGGACCAGGAGCAGTGGGACAGTGGCTCACAAGCCCCTACCTCTGGGCCAGGAGCAGCGGGACTCAGTACCTTGGTCTGGTGGTCTGGTGTCCTCTGTGTCTTTGTAGTGTGGAACCACGTGGCTACCTGTCTGCAGCGGGGTGATTCAGCATCTTCCTCGCGACTCATGTTTCTGTTTTCGAACTCTGCATTGAGTCATGAACATGAGTACGGCCACCTTCCCTAGAATTGTAAACGATTTAAGCTCATGAACCAAGGTACCACAGTACTTTTAGGTCAGTTTCCAGTTTCTGCAAATAAGAGTATTTGTCTTTTTGTGACTGGCTTATTTTATGTAGCATAATGTTCTCAAAATTTATCGATGCTGTAGGATGTGTCAGAACTTTCTTCCTTTTTAAGGCTGAACATTCCATTATTTGTATATACCACATTTTGTTCATACAGTTTTCCATGGGCAGACATTTGGGTTGCTTCCATTTCTTATATATTGTGAAAGGTATTGCTATGAACACAGACATACAAATATCTCTTCAAGGCAGATATTTCTTCTATTTTATAAAACAAAATTATAAGTAAGGATTTATTTCCCAAAGAGTGGGGAGGGATCTTCTACCTTGCAGAGAAAGGGAGAAAAGACAGAGACTTCAGGACAGAGATGGTAGAAACCGAGGGCAAAGTTGCAAGAAGGTGAAGCAAGTGATTTTGTTAAGGTCTTAAGCGTTCTTCTCCCCCCGTCACCACTGATTTTCTTTTCCTTTTCTTTTCTTTTTAATGGCTATGATCCTGTGATGGGTCCTGGAACTCTTTGGCTAGCATAATCTTGGAGTTGGTGATTGTTCCTGTCCACTGCTGACTCAGAGAGTAAGCTTTATAAATATTACAGAAAAATTAAAAATTATTTTCCTAGCCACATCTCAGAAATGGCCCTATTATTAACTCAAAGAGTAAAGAAAGTGTAAAGAAGTCATTCATTCTATTTTGCCTGAAGCTTCATCTCCTTCTCTGATATTCCAAAAGTTACAGCCACCAATAAATTCTGTATTGTACTTTGTCACTAATAAATTCCATATTGTACTTTGAAAAAGCAAGTTACCTAAGTTTTAAATATCAGTAGAGAGGGTTCCTACCAGAAGTTGAAAGCTAATAGTGGTACTCTTAGAGTTAGTTATGTCCACAGAATAACAAAGGCAACAAAAGGAAAACCATTATGGAAATATCTGGCCAGTAATTGTCCACCTGCCTTAAAGGGCTTTGACAAAGAATAGAAGAGAGCAGTCAACTTGAAGAGTTCTCTGCCAGACTGAATTATTAGACCTCTCTTTACTAATAAAAGGTTTCTACATGATTTCTCCTTGACAGGCTTACTGACTTCCTTGATATGGTAGAGGAGGGAGGAGCAAGAAGGGTGGATTGAGGCTAACACACTGGTTACCAGCTGTGCCATGTGGCCAAGGCCTAGAACAGAGTGAGTGCTGTGAGATGCTCAGGACAAGGCCTGCCACAGCTCTGAGCATTGCAGGAGGCTTTCAAGGTGAACTGGCACTAAGCAGAGCTGAGGGATGAAAAGGAGTCCTCCAGGTGAAAAGGAAGTGTGGGAACGACAGCATGTGCAGGGTCCTTGTGACGGGGGGCCGACGTGCTTGGTAAAGGGCCATTTCCAAGTAGCACAAATATGCAATGAGTCAGGTGGAGGTTAGTAAAGTTTTCATACTCTATTGAGCACTAATGCTACATGGAAGGTGAGTTAAAGCAGACAGCCGAGATGACACCAAGAGTTTCTGATGTTGTACCCCTGAAGATGTCCACTTTGAAGAAGCTCCTAGATGATGCTGATGAAGCTGGACTGGGGACCACATATAGAGAACCACCGATAGAAAGTGTGTTCAAGTGGGATATAGGGGAGGGATGGGAGCACACCTTCTGCAAAGTAATGCTCGATACAGTATGAAATCGTAAGAGGGATGCAGGAATGGTGACAGAGAGTGGTCAAGCCCTTAAAATTGACAGTTGCTCATGACTAGTTGGATATAGGAAGGGTGGGGTATTTAGAAGGTGGAGTCAGAAGGACTGTGTTACTCACTGAGGAGGGATGGTGGTCACTGATTTGGGGCAAAACATAGCAATTAATCAGGTCCTGAGGATTTTGCTTCTGAATCTCATAAGTAGAAAGGAATAACCAAACGTACATATTTCAAATGTATGTATCAAATATACATAAAGTATATAATGTTTTTCAGAAGATTAAGGAAACAGAAAAATGGGTTGAAGACATAAATTAAGGTGATTATAGTGTGAGCATAAAGAAAGAAAGTGAAGCTGTAGAAATGGCCCAGAAAGAACATGTAGATAGAAAAAGTACCCTTACTTAAAAATCTTGGAGAGGGGAGATAATTTAAGCAATGGGCAAAGGAGAAAGTCAAAAAAGAAGACCAGAGGTCTTAGAGCATCCAGAAGTGCCCTAGAAATGGGCAGTGGATGAGACCATCCCCAGGAGGAAATACCCCACAGCTGCAGAGAGGACTAATCAGAGAAGTGAAGGCATCCCTTGGCTTCAGACACAGGGTACTGTGACCTTAGGGGAGGATGTCTTGGTTGAATGATAAGCAGAGTAACTAGATACAGTATCAGCGTGATGCTGCCATATGCTGGGCAGTAGAAATTCTCTGAACTGGAAACTCTACTGATTTTCTAGCTTAAGCACCTTAATTTTATGTACGTGGATATTTGAAAATGTCATCTCTATGGGAAAGCAACCAGGAAGGCTGGTGAGTAAAACTGACACTTGCACTTGTACTGACCTGAAAGACCTCCTGCTACTTTTGAACTGTGTGACCCAGTTCAAAGCCCCAGAACAGGAGTCTTCAGTACAAACCCATCCCAAGGTGGCTGCAGCAGCCTTTTTTGCAGCAGCCTTTTTTTTCAGAGGAGCTCAGCAGGTTAAGGCAACATGCTCCACTCACCTTCTCTCAAGAGCATCCAGTTTCTGATCTTTTTCCTCTCATTACCATCCTCAGTGTGTTCTCCTTCCCTGCTCTCCTGGCCTCAACAGTCTCAGGCCTCTGGGATAAGCAAATAAGAACACTGTTCCTTCAGCAGTGTGAGCATGGGGGTGGGAGACTGGATTAAACCACAGGACTGATATGCAGCCGGACAGGAGTGTGACTGCAGCAAGGGGATAAGACAGAGGGAGTTAGATGTGACAGAAATAAATTACAAAATTAATTCCAAAATACAAAAGGCTATACCACAAACACAGGCTAATGTTCAATACAGAAAACATGCTGAAAGAAGCAATTAAAAGTAGTTTAAAACTACAGTGTTAGCCAGGACCATGAATATTTTATAGCATGTAGCCAGCAGCACCTTGAAATGTTTGAAATGCTCTTTAAACCCAAGTTTACCATTTGGTTTTAGCTCAATTCAAGTATGCAATTTAGCAAGACCTTATCTCAAAATAAAAATTTTAAAAGGATGGGGATGTGGCTAGGATGCTTGCCTAGCATTTGAGAGCCCCTGGGTTCAAGCTTGAACATAATACACACATGCAAGAAAAATGAACTAAAAAAAATTAGGGCTGACAAGATTTGATGTTTTAAAAATAGAAATCTCATTTTAATTAATATCTCTCAGCATTTCCAAATCATTCTTCTGACTTATTAGTGACTAATGACACTGATTTTGAAGCTACTTGCTATATGAGAAATCCCAGAATCTGATCATGTGGCTAGCTAACTTATTTGAAACAAAGTAAATTATTTAAACTATCAGTTTCCTAATAAGCAAAATTACTCCATTTGGTTAAATTGTCTCTAAGTTCCTGGCTAGTTTAACAATTCCATAAGCATTATACATTGTACTGGTAACTGTGATATAACAGCTTATGGCCTACAGAATCATAAAGCTGATGAAAGTGTAGATATTATCAAATTAAATACATGTGTTTTATTGATCAATAAAAGAGGTCACAAAAGATTTAATGCCTTGTCTAAGGTTAGGAAGATTTTTTTAGGGCTTGCTATAAACTGAATGTTTGTGCTCCCCTGAAATTTGTATTTTGAAATATCAGTGTTTTAGTGATTAGGTCATGGGAATCAGTTCCCTTCTGAAAAGAGGGTGAAGAGCTCCATCTCCCCTTCCAGTGTGAGGACAGCTGTCTGTGAAGACCAGACATCAAATCTGGTGATGCTTTGTTCAAAGACTTCTTAGACCCCACTACTGTGAGAAATAAACCTGTGTTGTGTATAAACCTCCCAATTTAGGGTAGTTTATTGTAGCAGCTGCAACAGAGTAAGACAGGACCAGATCCAGAATTAGATTTAGGATTGGTGCTCTTCCCACTGCAGTTTGTGCCTCTTATGGAGAAAGGAAGACAACAGAAAAGACCAGGTGCAGAAACTTAGTGGTGAGTCACATATAAAGAAAGAGATAATGAAATGCAAATAGGATGGATTTCTTAGGGGGAAAAGATAGTTTTAACTGAACCCTAAGACTTACAGACATATGAAATGCTAAGTTAATAATAAATGAAGAAATCCAAAGACAAGAAGGCTGCAGATGTATTATTGCCCCCACTTAAAAACTAGTGTTTTTACTTACAGAATGCCTTCATGCTTCTTCAAACTGCTGGTTACAACAGTCTGCTATCTCTTTGTGCTACCGTGTCCACATGTGAGGACTACAGTTACAGCTGTATTTTCTCAGTCTCAGGAATGGAGTACTTTATTTTACCTGAGAATTTATACATAAGCTTGCCAAAGTAGCATTAGTCCATCAGAGTCAGTGCAGAAAAGATAGGTGTGTGCATGCTCACGCCCATTCACTAATTCATGTTTCAGGCTTGCTAACTGGTTATCATAAATAGTGAAAATAAAGCCTTAAGAAGCATCTATGACTCCTCAGGTCAAAATAGTAACTATCTAACATGAGTAATCTCCTCCTATATTCTGTTATCTTAGCAGTCCTTGAAAACTAGATTTTCTTTAAAAGAAGAAAGGAATAGAGCAAATCAACATGCACGGAACCCATGCTCCTACTCAGCTGTGGGAGAGCTAGGGTTCATTTTTAAATAAAATCTTTTTATTTGGGAGACTTGGATGTTGCAAATGAGTAGCAGAGCTTAAAAACATGGGTTCATGGCACAAATCATTCTATGTGAACATGAAAATATACATTGAGTGCAAAGAAAATTATTGATAGTCACAGTATGGAGAGGCTTAGAAGTAAAGGCAATAAATGAGATAAGAGGATTAAATTCAAACTTTAAAAGGATAGCAATAGACACTCTAAGTATATAGGGGAAAATTGAACTTCCATGGGATTTTTTTAATCCAAGAAGGAAAGCCAACAGGATGCAAAAGTATTTTGTAGTTTTATCCACAGGCTGGTAAAAACTTTTTTAATCTGAAAAGACATACAATTGAAATGCTCCAACCCCTCTGTTTTCTCATTAAAAAAAAAGCAGTCCTAAAATAGATATAGGGTAGGTTTTATAATTCCCATTTCATAGATGGAAAAATTGGAAAAGAGAATAACTTTGATGATATGCCTATAGATTCACACCAAACCATTTGTGAACATGGAAAATGAGGTCTGCATAGCTCATCTCGAAACCCATTCTTTTCTCACTAGACTCAGCTAGAACAAATGACCAGAGAAATAATCCCATTTTCTTCCCTCTAGAAATTTTAAGACTAGATGGCCATCCTTCTGTTCACTAGAAAAATTTGGCATAGGACAGGGGAAGAAGAGACATTTGATTTTTGTTTAGGCAGATGTGATGTTCTTTATGGTGATTGAGTGGGTGGTATACTTTTAAAATAACACAAAAATTTGTCAAATTCCTATGACTCAGAATTATTTTTCAAATATGAGAATGTTTTTTCTCATTATTTTGTTAATTTCTTAAGGCATTGTATTATTCTAAAGAAATATTACTTTTTAATTTAATGCATTGAAAATACATAGTTCAAAACTCACTATCTAGAGGTAATCATTCCAAACAGTAAGAAAACATAATTCCTGATATGTTTCAATGCATCTATTGCTACAGACAAAATGATAGGCAGTCGACATACAGATTTTTAATAAAATTCTAATCCCTTTATAGATAGTATTTTAAAGTAAAATGATGAATTTGATTTTCCTATAGGTTGCATAAAAACAAAAATAATGGGTGACATACACCTATAAACCCAGCACTCTGGGAAGCTGAGACAAGAAGATTAAAAGTTTGAGTCCTGCCTGGGCAACTTGGAGACTTAGAGAGACTTTGTCTTAAAATAAAAATTTAAAAAATTTTTTACAAAAAGAGCTGTGGGTATAGTACAGTGCAAAGGCCCTGGGATCAATCCCCCATAGCACAAAAACTAAACTAAATTAAGTTAAGATGGGATAAGAGTCAATATTAAACTTTAATATACAAGTTCAAATTTTTACTTTTCCACATTATCTTCAAATATTGACCTGGGCATGCAGCTTTGTGGTAGACCATTTGCCTGGCATATGTGAAGCACTGGGCTTGATCCCCAACACCAAAAATATAGCTGTTTATGTATTTTAGTAGAATTTTTTATCTAGCCACTGTCATCACCATTAGCATCTTCATAAATACTGTACTCCTTTATTTAGGGTTTACCGTGTGCCAGCCACATTGCTCACATTTTTTGCATGAATATTTTTATTGTATCCTCACAACCCAAATGACCACATTTCAAGACAAAGAAAAACCAAATGCATACCTAATAGGACAGGGCTTGGGAGCCTCATTCTTCCAAAGGACAAGAATGGGGACTTTTTTTTTTTTCGGTACCGGGGTGGGTGTGGGGGGGTACTCGGGACCTCATGCTTGTGAAGCAGGTGGCAGCACCATTGAGCTAAATCCCCAGCCCAAGAAAGGGGACTTTTGACATTTTCTTTCATTCTCTTTATGCCTCCTTCTCACTTATAACTCAGAGTGAGAAACAGGAAGGGTAAGAGAAGGTAATCTGCCACGCTGACAAACAAGAGATCTACTTTTTTTTTTTTTTTTTTTTTTTTTTAGCGATGTACTTTTTAAAATGAAAGCTACCAAAAGAAAAATCTGGAAAAAGTTTGGAAAATTTTCAATCTCCCTACCATTTATATCTTAATCTTCCTACTGCTTTTTATAGCCATCTCCTTACATATTTTGTTCTTTGAATTTAGTCTTAGGTGGAAGAGGGGCAATGAGCATTAAAGAAGAAATTCAAATAGAGATCTCTCAAAGGGAAGGGAAGATAACTTTCATCATATATGCTCTATGTACCAAGTTCTATCACACATATCTCCTTTAGTCCTTATGACAAGGTAAAATTATTTTCCCAATCTAAGAAGAAGAAAGTGGGTGCTGGGAAGGAAGTTGGTCTGTCCAGGAACACACAACCAGTAATGAATGCAAAATTCCATGTCCTGAAAAATTGTATCTAACATTAAAGTGAGGAAAGTACAGTCATCATGAAACCATTCATCTTATACATGGACAGCCATGTGTCACACACAATTTATGTTCTGGGAACACAGAGGAAAGCATTACATGACCACTGGCTTTGGAGATTTGCAGGCTAGAGAGAGAAGGAAAGTGAGGCTAGAGAGCCACATATTAGGTATGGCAGACATAAGAGACTGCTGATGACATGATACTCTACGTAGAAGACCCAAAGATTCCAGCAAAAAACTCTTAGACTTAATAATCAACTTCAGCAGTGTAGCAAGATACAAGGCCAGCAAGAATCCCAACTGCACAAGGAATAACAGCTACAATCAACAAATGGGATTATATCAAATTAAAGAGCTTTGTACACAAAGGAATTAATTAGCAACTCGAAAAGACAACCTACAGAATGAGATAAAATTTTATCTGCTATTCCTCAGATGGGATTAATATCTTCTAGAATATCTATCTAGAATATCTTCTAGAACTGAAAAAATTAGACCACCTAAAGTAAAAGACCCAATCAAGAAAGGGGCAAGTAAGGTAAATATACAATTCTCAGAAGAAGAAGTACAAATGACAACAAACATGAAAACATGTTCAGAATCTCTGTCCACCAGAGAAATGCAAATTAAAGCAATGTTAAGATTCCAACTTATGCCAAAAAGAATGACAATCATCAAGAAGTCAAAGAATTACAAATTCTGGAATGGCTGCAGTGATAAAAGAACCCTCTTACATTTTTGTTGGGAATATAAACTAGTACAACCATTATTGGAATCAGTATGGAGATTCCTCAAAGAACTAAAATTTGAAATTCCATATGACCCAGCTATTCCCCTTCCAGGTATCTTCTCTAAAGAGTTAAAAACATCACACCACAGTGGTACATCCATATGAGTATTTGTAGCAGCACAATTTATAATAGCTGAATCCTGAAAGCAGCTCATATGCCCATGAACAAATGAATGGATAAAGAAAATGTGGTATCTAGTTATAATGGAATACTGCTAAGCTATAAAGAAGGGTAAATTCAATACATTTGAAGGAAAATAGATCCACCTGGAAAATATAATTTTGGGTGAAATAAATCAGACACACAATTTTAATATGGTATCTCTCATTTGAGTGGAGCACAAAGAGAATAATAAAGAATAGATAGAAGGAAACAAGGGAATAGATTTCTTCCAAATGGTAAGGGGTCCAGGAGACTGAGGGCAGAGGAGAGAGGGAAGGAAAGGGTAGTAAGAATTAAGATACTCCATGTACAGAAACCCAATAACCTTAACAAATGTAAACACTACATGTATGTCATAAGCATGAGTTAATAATAATAACAAGAATGAAGATGGGGAAAGAGGATTTAGAGACATAGGGAGGAAGGGAGGTGGGAGGGAGATTTAAGAAAAGAAACAAACCATATTATATACATGCATCCACTCCCCAGGATGAATATAAGCTTTATGTAGTACTGCAAACATGCAGAAATAAAATAAAATAATAAAACATAACCAAAAGACCTGAAAGCAGGTATTAATACAAACAAAAATACCTCCTCTAAGTCATTCAATATGAAGTTTATTAGAGTATGAAAAAACTAAGCTCTAAGTACTTCTACTTGCAACAATTAAACTGAAACTCTAGAGCCAATCCACAATTACGTGTGGAAATAAGGGTCACAGCCCAAACAAACTTAATCTCCATCATCTCCAAACCACAATGTTACAAAAGCTTCCAACCTCTTTTTTGACTCAACCAATTGTTAAAAATGCTAATTTGCATTTCTTTCAATATTTTTTACTAAATCTAAGAATCTTTGTCCTGCATGAGAAATGGAAGCCTTTTTTATCATAGACAGAACCATGATTCTTTTTCACAGGGAGAAAGCGGAGAAATCCTCTACAAAGTCCATCTTTCACCCTAGAGTAGATGAGCCATGGGGATATTTTATGAGATGAGAAAAGAAATAATGATCATCATGTATTGAGTGTCTCCCACATCCTAGTTACTGTTTCAAGTGCTTTAATATGTGCCTCACTAATCTTCACAACAAAGATCTCATTGACTCATTTTATGGATAGAGAAACTGAAGTTCCTACAGAGGAATGATTACATATTATAGTATGTTGCTGTACTTGACTATTATACAGCCCTTAAAATAATGTTTTCAAAGACTCTTTAATGAACATGACATTATAATGAAAAGTATGTAAGAATTAAGCTCTCAACTTCCATATAGACAACTGGAAAAAATATGGCAAATTCAAGCAATAGAATTAGGGATAATTTTTATACTTGCTTATATATAGTTTTTAAATGTAAAAAAATTAAATTTTATTTTATTTTTTATTTCAGAGAAAAAGTTACGTACAGAAAAGATACCTCTGTCTATTAAGGGCTCTGTGACAAACTACAATAATCTGGGTGGCACATAAAAAAGAAACTTATTTCTCACAGTTCAGGATTCTGAGAAGTCTAACACAAACCTGGTAGCAGATTCCATGTCTGAGGAGGACGACCTGCTTCCTTGTCCATGGATGAAGCCTCCTCTCTGTTTCCTTACACAACAGAAGTGATCTACTTTTCTAAGTTCTCTTTGATAAGGGCACTAATTCCAACCATGAGGTCTCCGTTCTCATGACCTAAAAACCTCCTAACGCTATCCTTTTGCAGGTCAGAACTTCAACATATGAATTTTGTAGAGACTCTGACATTCAGATCATAGCAGAAGATAACAAAAGAATACAGAATTTCAAGGACGAGGACATAACATCCGGTGAGAAAATAATGTTTGATACAAACCTTAAAAGATAGATTGGAGTCACACGTGCCACAACTAGGTAAAAAGAGACAAGAAGGATCCATTCTTGGCAGAGAAGGGCAGAGTAAGATTAATAAGAGTTTAGAGCACATTAAAAGAAGGAAAGAATAGGTCTAAAGGAGATGAAAGCCCAATTGGAAATGCCCCTGTGTGTCTTAGACATTTGGAGTTTATTTTATAATCAACAGTAAACTTTTGAAAGTTTTAGGTGGAGCAGTGGTATGGTCAATGGAATGCTTTAGGATATTAATCTGCCAGGAATATGGGAAATGAATGAAAGATGAAAGAAAGTAAAGACAAGAAGAATAATTACAAAGTCATTAAAGTAAATTAGCCCTGCAGTAATAGGACCTGAACTCGTGGATGGCAGTGGAAATGACAAGAGAGGATCCCCCAGAATGGAAGTTCTCTCCCCTATTTCTCCAGTCCAATCCGCATCCCTGTTCCTCTTGCTCCAACCAACTCAGCTGAACAGGCCTCCTCTGTGCAGGAAACCAACCTCATCATTGCTTAGGGCCCTTCCACATTCTGTACCCTGCACTCTCCTACCCCTGATCTTTGTCCATTATTTCATCCTTTGGGTCTCAGATTAAATACTTCTTTCAGAATTGTTTTCCTGCATAAGCCAGTTAACTGGGTCTTTTTGTTTTACTCCTTGGTAGAACCCTGAACCTTTTCCTCATTCTACTTACCATAATCAATAGCCAAAAACTAATACTGTGCTTATCAATTATTTTGTAAAATCTTTTGCAAGTATTATTTCATTTTATCCTTAAAATAGTGCCATAAATTAAGTACTGTATTACTCCCTATTTTGTAGAGGAAGGAACTCAGAATAGAGCGGTTAGGTAACTGTGGAATCCTGGAGTTACTATTCTTGCTTACCCAGATCTGCTAGTTCACATAAGGGAGGTAGTTTAATATAATAACTATTAGCATGAGCATAAATCTAGAGGCAAACTGTTTGGACTCCTACTGCCTTCTTGCCCCTTACTAGCTGTGAGACCCCTGGACCAAGTCATTCTGAGTCTCAGTTTTCTCATCTATAAAATGGGATGATAGTACTGCCTCTCTTACATGAACAAGACTGATACAGAGTGTGATATACTTGACAATGATCGCTAGTTAGATGATAATTTGTTTGAAACCTACCTTCCCATCTATTCTAAGAAGACGGTCAGTCCATAAGAGGTAAAGTGTCTTAATCATCATATCATCATCATCATCATCATCACCACTAGCATTGTACCTGTAGATAATTTGTGCTTGTAAATAGTCTACTGAATGAATTCACAAATGAAAAGCTGAGTGCACTGGCCTTACCATCTCATACAACCACATGCACAGAATACTTGAAAATTTGTAGCATCTATTTCATTGTTTTATTTAATTCTAACCACACCTTCAAAGAATGCAAGGAAAGAACTAATAACTTCATTTTACCTTTGATACTGCAAAGCTTCCAAAAGTTGTTTCTTAAGGCCATACAGCTAAAAACTGATAAAGCAAAAGAAGAACCTAACTCTTGGGCTGCCTGGGGAGGAGACACATTAAAGATAACTCAGGCGACAATCACCTTGGCAGAGTTGAGCCAGTCACCATTCATGATACTCTCCTGAGTGGACTTAAGTCTGAGCCCTATCTTGCTGTGATATTCCTGAAAATCTCTCTGATTCCTCTTCAGCTAGCTCAGTGGCCTTCTCTGCAGCATTGGCCGGACCCTCCTATTCCAAGCAGCCCCTACTCACAGCACTGCCCATGCCAAGTCTGAGTACAGCTTCACTGTCCGTGCCTGACTCCAACCTAGAGTACTTTCATTGGCCCATCACAAGTGATTTCTTCTTGGTTGGATAGGAGAAGAAAGAGCTTAAATGAAGTCACTAACTTTCAAGCCTGCTTTATCAGGAGAATGACACGAATACAAATTAGTCAATAGGGGAAGAGTTTGTTTGAGGGAACACAGAATGAGTTCAACAATAGACATTTCAAGTTCAAGATGCCAAGAAGATCCCTAAGTGAACAGCAAATGGAAATGTGGCTCACACTTAGGAAAGAGGTAAAGGCCAGGATAGAACTGAGAGAGTCATGTCTGCAAAATGAATAGTCAAAGATAAAGAATTCAAATCTTGCAACAGATCATTTAGGGAGAGCTTTTCAAGCTGTTTGGCGGTGTGATGGCAACCCAAGAAGAGCAATGGGGTATGTCCAGCTGCCTGGGCTTCACACATCAGACCCTGCTTCAAACAGGACAGAGTCACACTTTCACACTTAGCAGACTAATGTTGAATTCCAGAGTTTGTTTGATTAAAAATTTTGCTCTTAATAGAAATGTTTGAAACACTAGTTTAATAATCTCTCTCTCCCTCCCTCTCTCTCTCTCTCTCTCTCTCTCCTATTACCACAGCCTCTTACACTTCTCCACTCCCACACAAGTAGATGACAGGGTGAAATCATTAACCAGTATTTAAGTTCTGATAAATGAAAAAGCCCCAGAGATTCTGAGAAATATTCAGTGTGTGATTGGCTCATGTGTGATTTAGAAAATATTTTGATTCTACAGTAGTTCCAGTTCAAAGGATCAGTTACAAGTTCAAACAGGTTCACTGGGGTTTAACAAAGTAAATTTTTAATTGCTTACTTCAGTAGAAAATAAAAATAATACTGTTTAGCAAGTATATTTAATGCAGTCCAGGTTTTTGTTCATCATTTGATTCTACACCCTATAGATTTCTCCAAACTGATGCTGGTGGACTATATTCAAGGTCTCAATTTATAAAGGCATCAGAACCATCTTTGATATAGAATTAGCCCCAGCTAGCCCCTTCCCTGTGTGGTGGACAAAGCTTAGAATCCAAGCTTAGATGTAATCTGCCCAAGAGTTGTTGGGGAGAACGTGCCAATCACAGGATACCTTACAAACAACAGTGCTGCAGGGATGAGAAATTACATCAGACACAGCTTCCTCTGACAGCACCTCGAGTTTCATGTGAATTAAACCTACTTCTTATTTCCTTCTGGCCCCAATTCCCACACCTGTTAGCTACACATGGCCCCTAACCTATGGGAGACTTGAACAATGTCCGAGCAAATTTAAATTGCCAGGAATAATCACATAGAGCAGATCTTAGCCTTCCTTTAATTGCGCCTCCAAACATTAAAAGG
>NW_004624730.1:56428655-56477837 GCF_000247695.1 Heterocephalus glaber
AGGGAGGAAGGAAAGGAAGGCAAGCCCATGAACAAGGCAACTCCTTAAAAACTGTTTCTCTGCCTATAACCCCACACTCTCAGTTGCTGAGTCAGGAAGATCTCAAGTTTGAGCCCAATCTGGCCAAGTTAGTGACTTAGTGTCTCAAAATAAAAAATAAAAATGGGCTAAGGATATAGCTCAGTGTGAAGACAGGGTATAATCCCTAATATGGCAGGAAAAAAAGCTTAGTACTATCTTGGATTTTTAGAAATACACAAATGTATTTTTTTGCAGTTACAAAATGTACCTAAGACAATGGCTGAATTCCCTATTGAAAATTTGTAATGCTACATAGAGTGAAATTTCTCCATTTCAAATATATCATTGAAACAGTATATTATTTATCAAGTGTGATCCATTTGACCTTTACGTTAACAACTTCCATTAAATCTTAAATGTAGGGTTCTTCAAAGGATTCAGTAGATCTCCACTTTTCAATCCTTAGAAATACTTCTATTTGCGAGATAATGAACAGTAGTTGCTACAAAGGAAGTGGTGAATCATTACATGATTTACAACAGTGTGAAATTGGGAAGGAAAATGGGGCATGGAGTCAAACAGACCTCAGTTCAAATCCCAACACTCTACCTACTTGGTAGGTGGATTTGGGCAAGTTACCTAACTTTCTGAGCTTCTTTCCTCCTCTGTAAAGTCGACTGTCATGAGGACTAAAAGTGGCACAGAGAATATGATCAATACACCTTTGCTTCCTTTTCCTTTCCTTCTCACATAAATCAGGGGCTGTTTATTTCCCCCCAAATGCTAAAGGGAAATCCTTGACATGACCTACTCTATAAAATAAAATTAGATCCTGCCACAAATATTAGTAGTCTATGGACATTCCTCAATCTTGTTTATTCGACTGTGGAACAGGCCTCGAAAAGAAAATGTTTTTTAAAAAAAAAAAAAAAAATGAAAGAAACTAAGGCAACTATTTTGATGGGTTCCCAGTTGAAAGATGGTTTCAGAATGTCCTGGTACCCGAGTGCATTTTAGCTTACCACTGAGGAAAGTGGAAAATAAAGAAAAAGTCTTCTGGAAATGTCTGTCCCTGGAAATGAATGTCCAGGCAATATGAAAGAGCTTGCAAAAATCCAAAGGAGACCTAGGATCAGAGTGACTTGAATTTAAACAATAGTTCTGCCACCTATTAACTCTCAGACTTCAGCAAGTTATTTATGTTTCTGAGCATTGACCTCTCATCTGTAAAGTGAAAATTATAACAAAGTCTCTCCTGAGGTAGTGGGAAAATTAAATAAAATAATGTAAAAAAAATTATCCAAAGTGGCATGAGACACGATAAGCATTCAACAAGTGACCATTATTAATTACTACAGCCATTATACCTCACACTAACCGATGACAAAATTCAAGATTATAGAAACAATATCTGAAAGCAAATATCTGTGACTCCTTTGTAAAATTATCAAGTAAAAATAATGCTATTTTATCGATTGCCTCACTGTGGTTTAATGGCTTGAGATGGCTAGATCATTTTCAAACTTTGACATTTATTTCATTTTCTCTCTGTTAAAAGCTGCAACTTTTGGGCTGGAGATTTAGTTTAGTGGTTCCGGCTCCTGCCTCCCAAGTGCAAGGTCCCAAGTTCAATCCCTGGTACCAAAAACAAAACAAAGCTGCAACTTTTGAAGTGACCTGAAAGAAAAGTTGAAATTCTTAGCATTCATTCATGATACGTTTTATGTTTTGTTTATATGGTAATTGGTTTTCTTTAATGTGCAACTACAAAGAAAATACAAAGATCAATTTATACTTATTATTCTATTAATTTTCCCTTCAAAAAAAAAAGTTGGAAGTTTGATTGTCTGGTTTTTACTATCCAATTAGTGAGTTAAAGTAAATGTCCTAGGTAGGAGGACATTTGTATGTCTGGTACAGAGCCTCATTTCCAGACTGATATTGAAAACCAAAACCTCTAGGTTTTTTGTTTTTTTTTGGTACGGGGATCGAACTCAGGTCCTTGCGCTTGCACAGCCAGTGGCAAAACCACTGAGCTAAATTCCCGGCCCACCTCTAGATTTTTTTAAAAGGAAACTTTCACATTTGTTCTCATAAAGCCATCAGAGAAATGATATCTCATCTTGACTCCTTTCATTTTTATAATAACATTCTGCATATAACAAATTTCCCCCAATGTCCATCGACCTTCTCCACTTTGTTCCTGCAAACCTTTTGTTAATATTTTTCATCATGGTGACCATTTGATTTACACTCACAGGTGGGAAAGAACAGACCTCCAGCTGTTGATTATCCTGCTCTGTTGCCACCTGTATTTTATGAGCTATTTCATCCCTGATTATGCTAATCTTATAACATTGTATTGGAGCAAGTTATTGTCTCTCAAAGACTAAGAATATTATGGAGACAGCAACTAGTGCAATCAAATATTCTGTTCTTGCATTTCAGTCACTGATTTTCCAAAGAAGAGACAAGAATATAAATTTTGATGGAAGGAGTAAAGTGAAACTTGAACATCCCAAAAATGCTTTAAAAAAAAAAATCCAGCTGTAATTGTGTGGAATTGACTAGTACAATCCTTCCGGCTAATGTCAATGAGTGCAAACTAACCACTTAGGCTAGCTTTAAGTGAGAAAATGACTTATCCCTGTATTAACAGTATGATATTTTCCTCCTATTTTTAACAGTTTTTAAATATACTCATAAGCAGAATTCTATTAAGAATGACCTTTGAGAGCTAGGTTATGATATGTAGCATACAACTTTCCCCTGACATTGTCCTTCTGTCTACCAACCTCTCTAAGCACTCCTTTCTGGAATTCTGCTAAGTGCTTGATGCAGAAAGCAGGAGTAAACATGGTAATTCAAGAGCACTTGGCTTTCTTCTGTGAATATTAGATGCTATTCCCACTTGATTGTGAAAGTAAATAATTTTGGAAAGGAACCATATGAAAGGAAAAATAATGATCCTAGTTTCCACCAACTAAAACGCATTTACTTATTTAACTTCCTATAATGCAGAACATGAACTGTAGAAAATATAATCAAAATGCTAGAGAGGATAGACTAGCCATCAACTCGAAGGTTAGAGAATGAACTTTGGTGATTGTGTTGTAGCAATATTCTCAAGGAATTACGTCTAAAACTATAGATAAAATGATGGGGGGGGTTGTAAGTATCCAGGCTAGTATATATTTCAAATGTATCAAAGACTCATTATTGGAAGATGCAACTGATAAAGAAGCCCATAAAATAGATTCTGCCATGGAAGGACACTTCCTGAACTTTGTGTTGAGGAACACTGTAACCTCCTGGTATTTAGGAAAGAGGACATCACTCTAGAAAGAAGAGATAAGGAAATGCCTAAATCCTTTATAATATTCTAGTTGGATTTCTGTGGAGAGAATTTTTCCAACTGCATGTGTATTACAACTATTATATTAGTATCTGAGAAAACATACACTTAATTGTAAATTGTTCATGACCCAAGAGTATGGACTACTTTCATTATAAGATTTCTCTCTACTTGATAATTTCCCCTGAAATTATCTCAACAATACAGTACATACTAAGTAAATTTCATTAACTGAAATTAACATATATAATGAATATTTTTATTCAGGTTATTTCTAGTCCCCAATAATTTGCATGATTCCTAATCATCTACATAACCTTGAATTCCTTACTTCAGGACTCAATTAGCTTTCTATACTGTATTCTTTGAGTCACTTTCTCCAATTTTTAACCCAGCCATGTTGAGTTACTCACTGTTTTCTGTCTATGGTTCTAAATTTTTCTACATTTATACATCTATTTGTACTACTTTCTCTCCATGGATTTGTTTATCATAAATAGAGGGTTCTGTGTGTAGAAAAAGCAGAGATGAGCTAAAAGCAGTTCTGCAGGAAAAATTAACATGCAGAAGGGCTGATTTTTCCTGAAAAGGGGAAGGAGTGGTAAAGGGCAAATGCCTTAACAAAAGTCTAAAGGCATGGGGTCAAGTTCAAGAGCAATCAAAGCATCAGGCTTATCCATGGGGTGAGATTTGATTAAGGACACAATGGAAGGGATGGGAGCAAAATAGACACTGGTTTCACTTTGGGACTCTGTGTTAAATCAGACAGGTCCAAAACAACATAAACATGGTTCAGCTCTAGGGATTAAGACTATCAATACTCTAAGATCACAACCATCTTTGTACTTTATAATGTATCATTTATTGAGCATCTTCTATATAAAAGATTTTGTGCCAGACACTAATACATAAACAAAGATCATTAAGACAAACTCCATTGACCTTAAGGAAATATGCAATAAACACAAATAATTCTATAAATGAATGAAAGGTCAAAGACAAGTCATGACTTTGGGCTCATGGAAAGAGCCAAGCTCCCATTTCCACATTAAACCTCCTCATTAAGAGAGGATCCATTTAGAGTAAGGCAAAATGTCTTACATACTTCTGTTCCCTCAGAGGACAGGTCTGTGTTACAAACAGTATACAGTATCCAGGGTATATGGATGATAATTATGAACAGTCTTGAAAAATAAGGTAGTGTTTAACATACTGATAATGTTACCAGGCATTACCAATAGATTGACATTTACAGTTATGCCCTGCTGAGTTTTAAATCTCCAGGATAAGGGAGGCCCTCACTCTATACTAATGTATATGATATTGCTTCTCTTCTGCCCTTAGTTCCATGTATAAATGTCCACTCAATCCACTTCCATAAAACTACTTTTAAGAAATTCTTTACTGCTATGAGCCATTTTTGTTCATATCAAGATCATGAGAAGAAAGATGGCATCAGAGGATAACTTGGGTAAGGTCTAGCTTCCCCCACAATTTTCGTCAATACTCTCCTGGACTCACTGCCAAATACACACGTGATCTAAATTAAATGTGTGTTTGAACACAAAATCAACTTCAAGTAAGTGTCCCAGAATCCTCTTCCAACAGGATTGACATCCCTAAGTTGTCCTGGAAAAATATTCTGAAGCCACTACTAATGTCAAGATCATGTACTGTTGAGTTTCATTGGTTGCAAAGAGAATAACTTCTTCCAAACTCTTTGCTGTACTTTGTCACCTGGATCCCAACTAGGATTAGATTGAATCTGGGGTATCACAAATTCTTTCCGAGGATAGCTGTGCCAGCTTCTGTTCTCTTTAAACATGCTATGAAATCCAGCTTCCAGCTTACAGTAAACCTAAAAAAACTGAGTCAAGAACAGGCAACATGCTATTCTCTCTCTCTCTCTTATTTCCTTCACTTTTCTGTCTCTTTCCTCCCACATACAAGGCAGAAGTCCTTATGTGTAATGGTAGATGCAAATTCATTTGGGAAATGAAGCCTGAGCTTCAAATCTTCTAAGCAAAATCTTCCATTATGTTAGGAGCCTCTGCTCTTAAAATCATAATTTTGGGGGTACTTCTTAGGAAATTTTCATCAAAGACTAACCAGCTTTAGAGTTTTAGGAATGAAACTATATTTATCATGAAAAAAGATTTGTGTGAAATACTTTTTTGGGTCATGTTCAGTATATAAGGTTTGTTTAAAAGCAAAGAAACAACTCAAAAACTCAACTGAACCATACATAATAAAAAAGCTCAATATAACAATATGCCTGTATTACAGATGAGGTGTTTCCACCATCTCCTGCTGGAAACTTAACTCTCAAAAAGATTCAGATAACTGAACTTTAAGAAAGGCAGAGACCCTTTTTATCCTTTTTAACATGGTTCTTGGAGGTGTAAATTACTCCTCACAACCCAACTCTCTTGGTCTTCCCACTTTAGATTACCTCCTGTCTGTGACTGCTTAACCTCTCAGTACCTCAGTACATTCACAATCGGGCTTTTTGCCTAACACAGCCCAAAAAGGGACTGGCAGGTTATTAGTGCTGTCAGCCATAGCTACACTGAAAGAAAGGGCTGGGAGACCCAAACTTCTTAGGTAGAAGAACATGAATGCATTTTATTTCACAGGCCACAAGCCAAAAAGACTACTAAGCTTCTGCCTATGCAGCTGGTATTATTTTAAATTTCTTTTTACTACTCATGGTTAGGCATAAATAGCACACAGTGGGCAACAGATGGATGGATGAATGTAGGGATGGATGGATGGATGGATAGATAAACAGTGGACCTTTGACTGGAGTCAGTGAGGATAATGAGTAAGCAAGAGAAACTCACATTTCAGATGTGCTATTTGTTGCAAATTAAATTAAAAGGTATAATGAGGGGGAGTAAAAACCTATAACTAAAAGTTTGGTTTATAGATTTTAACTTGCCTTGCCACTCCTTTGGCTAACTAATTTAGGTTTACTGAGAGCTAACTGTGCTAATGTAATTTTCAAACTCATGCAAACATACTCACCATAATGGAGCTTGATGTTAATTCTTCTATGGAAAAAAAGAGCAATTCTACCTACAGCTTTAGGTCATACATAGTTTCCAGCCTTCCTAGAAAATGGTTTCAGTTAAAATAAAAGTAAGGGCTATTTAATTTGCATTCACTGCAACAAGTTGACAGTGCAACAGGTTTGGAAGCAGTTTAATTGAAACCATGAATTATTCCACATCATCTGGGAGGCAAGAGCTTGTCATTCTGATGTTTTTGTTTCTTTTGGAAACAGGAATAGCATGACGCCTCAGGAAATATACACATTTCAACAGGCTCAAAACACAGGGCTGTGTTTGACTATTGGGTATGTCCCTCTGTCTTTATCTCCACAACAACAATAACACTGTAGCACAAAGAGTGGCTAGATCAAGTTGAAAAGACAACATACTCAAAGTGCTCTTAAACCCCTTGGATTAAGCAAGGACCATAGATTGGCCCAATGATCCAGAGCCCAATGCTAAATTCCTCCCAGAGCCAAAATGCACAGCTGCCATCTTTCTGACATGGAATCTCAGAGAGAAATGTTTAAGAAGACAAGGTAAGTAACAGATTAAGTGTACCTACAACCCTAAAGGCCTCTATTTGTTTGAACTGATGAACTTAGAAGTTAGAGGGCATTTAGAATGGAAGGAATTGATCTTCCCAGGTTTCGGGTGAATTCAGAAAGACAGAAACAATAGAGGTTACAGTGGTAGTCAGAGTACAATAGAGAAGAAAATTTCTCCTCTCCCTGCCCCATGTACAATGTATTGAGGGTCCTGGACCATAGCAATCAAGGAAATGATCTTTGTTTGGATTTATGATTTGCTGGCTTTGGGACATAACAGGAGACAGCACTTTGGATGACTTTGCATTCTCCTCCAGTGGAAGGGCTGGAGGGAAGCCAGCAATGCCCACCACTAGGAAAGGGTTTGACTGAGCAAGTGCTCAACTGCCCTGAAGTTGAGCCAAAAACCATGCCAGGGAAGGATAATTTACCAGTCTGCTTGAACTGAAGACAGCAAAGAGCTGATACAATTTGGACACAGAATAGTGATTGCTTCTCTTCTCTACCAATAGGCTGGTGAGGCTGGCAGACATTGGGCTGCTAAGACAAGGTTCCTATAGTCATGGAATTCTGGCTTACAATAATTATAATATCCCTTACATAGGTACACATGAATTCTTATGGCTTGTATCTAGATGTCCCCCAGAGCCTCATACAGTCATAGGTGGGGCTTTTCAGGGATGGGTAGATATATAGTGTGTGGTACTGGTATTAAGTGTGTGATGCTGGGACCCAGGTTGTGTGGTTACAAAATTAGTCCATTGATTGGTTTGGCATAGTTCTGGAAGTGGATAATGGCAAGCCCCTCTCCCCCAGGTGTGAGTGTTACCTGCCCTAAGGGTAGGTATCCAGGACAGAATAAAAGGAACAGAAAGAAGGTTGCTGTGGTTTACTCTCTCCTTCCTACTTTGGTGCCTTCTGCCTTCCATGAACTGTTTCTCCTCTGTGATATTCCTCTGCCATGCCACCCAGGCTTGGAGACAGCCAATTATGTCCTGAAACTTTTACAAACTGTGAGCCGAAATAAACCTTTCTTCCTTTAAATTTAGGTGTTGAATATTTTGTCTTAGCAATGAGAAAAGTAACTAAGACATGCATATACATATGTACAAAAACACAACTTCCTCACAATGAGTTCAGTTTTCATGCCAAGCAGAATAAAAAACAAGAGACAACTTTAGATTGAGTTGCAGTAGAATAGCTCTGAGAAGCTCCAAGTCACAAACTTATATAAATTAGCACAATTATGATTTGGCATCTTGCAGTGTCCTCCATACCAGTCTTATTGCTTCCTGTACATCTCTCCCCAATTTTCATGTCATAGTCCTTCTTCATCTAGGTCACATGATCAAGTCAGAGAGCTGAAGAACTATATAACCAGATATACATTCTGTGTATCTTACACACACCAGTCATTCACCTTTGAGACAATATTGTCACATTTAAAAATTTATATTTGGGCATAAAATTATCTCTTTGCTGATCATCATTATAAATATCCTTGCCTGATAAATGACAAATAACTGTAATTATAAAAATTAAGTACTTTATTGCTCATTACTAATTTATGCTCATTAGTGTGTTAATTGTGTAATACAATTGTTATTAATGAAAACCTAGGGTTTTATAATTTCACTGATATCATAGGTATTATAGATGCAAAAGGGATAGTACATCTTCTTAGATCATGCTGTGTATGGTTTGCTCATCTTCACCAAACTAAATTTATTTTAGACTTCAGATTTAAAATTGGATTTAATAAATATTCATTGTTTGAGTGCTCGATATGGTTGGAATCGGTGGCTCAGCTATGGCAATAAATCAGTGTTTCATTTCTTCCAAGCTTTCTAATAGCAACTCGGGCATTCACAGCAAATTCATTCTCACACATAACATTCCTTTGGTTCAGATGAATTATGTTCTTCAGGCATATCATTAAAGAATGCAAATACAAAGATACATTTTCTAATTCACAGCATTGTGATGTCCCTGAATATCAAGGACTTTACAGATATGTAATAAGAAAGAGTACACTCCCTCAACTTAGTACCTTTATTCTAGTGTTCTGTGCATTTTCATGTGGAACAAATATGCAAAACTAGCCTCATGATATGAACTAGCCATTTGAGGCCTCTTTTCAAGCACTGTTTTTTTCTATTATTGAGGTCTCTTCTGAACATTATCTCTTATTCTCTTGAAAAATCAGAGGTTTCTTGTGACTCAGAGGTGGCTGGAAGCATTTTATGACACAGAATTTTTACACACAAGTATCCAGTGATGCAGAAGACCTTGGATCCTGGTAGAGAGAGATGAGCAGAATCTTCATCAGTATCTGATAACCTTTAGAGGCTAAGTAATTACATAGATTTTTGGTTTCCTCATCTGTAAGGTGAAAACTTACCTGAGAAAACTTCTGAGGACCCAAACCTATTATTCCAATTCAGTGGGTTTGTGAATGTAAATAATCTAACATGAGAAAAATATAGGTCATGCACAGAGAGATGATTTATAGAGAAATCAGTAACAAGCCCACAGAGTGAAGCTGGGGACACCAGTTAGTAATGAAGATGGTAGAAAAAACCCAGGGATCATAATGAACCCTGAAAATGTTGGCTATTTGCCATCTGTGGTAAACTGTTATCCATTTCCAACATCTTACTGGTCATGTCTTTACCTGGAAGTTCTGTAAGATGGCCTTCAAATTTATGAAGTCCCACAATAATTACGTTATTTCTGTCACTTCTACTTCATCTCTTTCTGTCTCTACTGAGGGCTCCCAGCACCCTCTTGGTCATGCAGCCTTTAAATTTATTAGATTCCTTCCTGTTCCTAGAAATTCATCAAGTAGGGCTCAATTCTGCTGATCCTACTTCCACGATTTATTGCAGACACATCCTCTTCTCCATCAGCACCTTATTGTGAATTTCCAAAATACCTAATTCACCTCTTCCTGCTCATTCTGCAAATAGCCACCAGAGTCATTTCCCAAAGGGCAGGTCAGAGCCTGTTATGTTTAAATATATTCAACTGTGCCCCTTAACCTGTGCATAAAATTCAAACTCCCTAGACTGCTTTTTGAGATTCCCACAACCTGATTTCAACCAATGTTTTCCTTTTTTTGTTCATTCCCTTCTAATCTCTTTCACATATATTCCTAACTTACTGAATTTCATTCATTTTCCTGTTTTCATTCACCTCTAGATTGCTCCCCCATTATCTTCACATATCTAAATGTACTGTTTAAATTGGTACTCAAGGCACCAATCAATTGCCACCTCTTCTCTTCTCTAAAGTTCTCCACACCTTCCTGCTAGAAGCAGTCATTTCTGCCTCCAAATGCCTACCTACAGTGTTTAATCTACGCCTTTCTTGTGACAGCTCTCACTTTCTATGTTAAAATGTTTATTTAAAAACACACTTAATGAGAATGTAAGCTACTTGAGTGACAACACAGTTTCTTGTATAGAGTATGGCCCCAATTCCTATATTGTTTGAAGTTGTTGAATGTCTCATCAGAGGATACACACACACACACACACACACACACACACACACACAAATACATTGCAGCTGAAAGAACAAATGAATTTGAGGAGTGGTTCAAATGGACTACTCTGATATAGACTACCAAATTATTTCAAATTCCTCCCTTACAAAACTTTTAAAATAGCATTAATCAACCACTCCATTGTGGGTCTTCCAAGAGTCATATTCTGGGTATTTTTTGATGTTTATGAATCCAAATAACATCTTCAAATAGTGTTTGTTCTTTATGACAAAAGTCAAGTCATGTTAGAATAATTATAGCTGACATGTATTGATCTTTTATTAAGTAACATGTAGTATATTAAAAGCTTGACATTAATTATCTCATTTAATTCTTATAGCAAGCTGATAAGGTCACCTAATCTTTCTATGTGAATATTGATGGAGAAATATGTTGAATAAAATGCTAAGCTGATAAACAGAAATCTAAGAAAGTGAGCCAAAGGAATGACACTAGGATCTGCCTACTTGCCCACTATGATACACTACCTCCAGTAGAAAAGAAAAAACATTGACTTTGTAATTAGACAAGAGTTTAATCCTTCCAATAGTATCTGTATAACTCAGCTCCAGGCTCTTCCCCCTCAGGAGCAGCTTTCTCCTCAGGTTTTCTTCTCAATCTGATCCTTAGTTGTTCATTCTCCTGTTTCATGTTCTTTGTTATTCTTCCACTCTCTGTGAGTCATTACTACTTCCAAGACCTTTTGGGATATAAAAATATCACACCTGCTTTAACCCATGAACGTACATCCATTACTTGGTTCTATAAAACATCAGAAGATCCCTTGAAAATGAAAGTTTTCTTTTTTTGGTAAAATTCTTGGCTTGCACGTCTAGCAGATCATTCTCTTATTATTTTCATATAGAATGAGGGATAGAACCAGTGAGCATATATTAACTACTTGGCTAAAAATGGAAAAGGAAAAAGAGTTTCTCTTGAAGTTATGTATGTGTCTAATAAAATACCCGACAAAGAACTGATGCTCCATAAATACAGTATTAGTTGCTTTCCCTCAACCCAGAAGGAAAATGGTGAGCTGCAATACTGAAATACTAAAACAGAAAAAAAACTCACACTCTCATGCAATTTATATATCACCAATTGCTCTTACCCAAAGAAATAGGCATAAATCCTACTTTTATTTCAGTGCGATTTTTTGTACTGTTATTGATCCCAGGGCCTTCATAATGAGTTACATCCTCAGCCCATTTTTTCATTTTGAGACAGGGCCTCACTAAGTCACTAAGTTGTCCAGGCTGGGCTCAAATTTGAGATCCTCCTGTGTCCACTTCCCATAGTTCTGGAGTTTAAGGCCTGTGCTACCATGCCTTGTCAAGATCAATGACTTAAAAGATTTTTTTTTTAGCTCAAAGTCTTTATATTGAAGCAGCTGCAAGTACTTTAGCCACTTACTAAAAGTAGATTTAATAGCTAAAGCTTGGAAATAGCCCAAGTGCCAATCAACTGGAAACTGAATAAAGAAGGTGTGGTTTTTTAATAAAATGGAGTACTACTCAGCCATAAAGAATGAGAAACTAGAGAGATTTATAGCTAAATGGATGCATATTGAGGCCATACTCTCAAGTGAAATAAATAGGACACACATGTGTAAATACTGAATAATTTCTCTAGTGTGAGAAACTGAAGGTGTAAATGAGGATTAAAATGATTAAAATGAATAATTGATAATTTGAAATAGGAAGAAAAGGTCCAAAGGGGTAGGAGAAGTGGGAGGGGAAGGGGAAAGGAAAGAAAGGAAAGGAAAAATTATGAGAAAAGGAAAAAATGGAAACAAAGTCTTTGTAAATAGGGACAGGTGGAGGGGCTGAAGGGAGCATAGGGAATGGGGAAAAAATAAGAACCAAGATACATCATGTACAGGTACAAGCACCCAATGATAAAAGTAAATGTATTGTATACCTAAAATGTACCAATAAAAGAATTTAAGCCAAAAAAAAAAGTAGATTAACAGGCAGATGAATGGACAAGAAAACATCCAGAACATATAAAAACAATTATATTAAATCAAAGTGTACCCTTAGGTGCACTGGTCACGCTCAATTACAATATTCATTTTCTTAGTTTTAGGTTTATAATTATAAACCTAAAAGTAGCACCTTTTTTTTCTGTTCATAACACTATAGACTTAAAAACAGTAATAAAAGGAGGAAAGAAAATCTGTAGATTGCTTCATGAGATCTTTGTTCATTTTCCCTCTTTTTTATAAAACCAAGTTTGAGGCCTTTTCTTTTTACCCTTTAACTTACATTTAGAGGAATATAGAAGAAAAACCTATCTTTTATAATCTTCCATCTTAAATTAGTTCCAAGTTCATAAAATATAAACCAAAGATGAAGTTTGGAGAGATAGATTTGACTTACCCATAATCATTTAAGATGTACTACATGCCTTTAAGATCTTCTTTGTGTACTTTTTAAAAAAGACACAGAGAAGAAATAAAAAGGGGGGGGGGGTGGAATTCCATCCACAGTAAGATTTCCTAAATCAAAGCCCACCAATTTCCCAAGGTCAGAACTGCCACTTTATGTGTATATTGTAGTGTTTGTTTTCCATTCTAATAGCTTTTCAACATTCACTTTTGAGTCTCATGGGAAATGTTATTCATCATCAAGATGTGATTGGATGAGTAAACAGTGTTAGCATCAACTGTACTCAACAGGAGAAAGAAGGTGCTGAAGTTAACCTACAGCAAACAACAGGGAAAATAAGAAACACAGACCCACAATAGTATCAACATGCATTATTATGCGGGGGTCAAAGTTAACCCAACCCACACAGATTTCCTCTAAACTGAGAGTACACACAGAAAGGAACAATTTTATCAAAACCTATACCCACAGCAATAAGGTTTATCAAGGCAGAATCCACAAGCTGTGGTAGAGCATCCAAGACTAGCAACTTGTGGCCCAAAGCCATCCATTCCAAGGCCACCAGGAAATGAATGCCATCCAACTACATCTCTATTTGGAAGGTGATAGTCATTGAAGAAATCTGGACTTCTGGCTCCTCCAGTGGCAATTAATCAATCTGAACTCTAGAAAGGATAGGTCTTTCAAAATTACCTACTTGATGGATATACGGTTCAGTTTGATTATCATCGTACAAGCACTGCTCCCTCTCATCCATTGGACAATGCTCTACCATCTCCAGCCACTGAGTTATGCCAGCCAACTTTTCCCCCTAAGTGTTGTTATCATTCATCATATTTCTTCGTCATATCCTGCTATAATATCTAGTGTATTATCAGATACCTTTTAGATTTTATTATTTTTATCACCCATCAGCTCTATGGGATATGCTAGAGCTTATGTTTCCTTGGTTATGGAATCTCTCATGGTGTGCTGGAAAACCATCTGGTAGAACATATAAATTACCTGATACACAAACTCATCTTCTTGTTGAGCATTTAGCAATTCAGAAAGGGCAGGGATTATTCCAGATTTAGCTAGCAATATAGCATAAGAGTCATCCATAGATACAGTTCCAATCATTATAACCACTTCTAAAACAAGGTCATCTTCTGCAGCACCTGGTTTTAGTTTATGCTCAAGTTATGGAACCAACTTGTACTCCGTAAGAACCAGTTCCAGTCCAAGTCTGGAATGGTTAGATTTGTCAGAGTTCTCAAACATTCTACATAATGAATAAAGAAAATTTTAGGTCCATCATACTGGGCAATGTTTCTAATCATTTTCATCAGTAATGGATCCTTGAACTTCAGAGACCTTTCCAGGAGCAACTTCAGCCCATTTCCTTCACAGATCAGCTATACATTCCTCTTACTAGCAGCAAGACTAATGCCAGAGAGAGATGAGTTCCAAATCAATTCATTGTCTGAACATTCAGAGGACATCTTCATTAATTAGTTAGTGTATGTTAGCATTGATTTAAAGCAATCATCCATGATTATATGGTAAAATACATGTTGCTATTTGTTTGTTGTTTTCTTTGCCTAGAATTGCAGTGAGTTTTGGGAGAAGTCCAATTTCTACCATCTTCTTCCTCAGTCCTGTGTCAAAGGACAGGTTTAGTAAAAGTTGAAGAGTGATATTTAATAAACCTTCATGCACACATGGTATTGGTTTTACCAGTTTTTCAACAATATCCATTTCCACCATATTATTTTTTATTTTCCATAAAAATGTTGAGTGTAAGAATGTTATAACCAGAATAAGAAGCTCAAAACTACCCCAATAAAGAGCTTTCCCAGGGCTGGGGATTTAGCTCAGTGGTGCCACTGCCTGCCTTGCAAGCACAAGGTCCCAAGTTCGATCCTAGGTACCAAAAAAATAAAAGCCTTCCCCAACATATGAACCTCATTCTTATTCCTCATCTTCAGTTCTACACAGGTGTCCTCAGCCAGATTCAGAAGCAAATAAAAAGCTCCTCACAATAACTGTTCTTGTTTTATCACAAGCCCTTGGAATTTTTTAAAGTTTTTTTTTTCGTAATCCTTTTTCAAAGTTTGATTTTTCAAGGTCTTCATCAACAGTCTCCTTAGAAAGTTCTTTCCAAAACTTGTGTCTTTTTAACTCAAGATCAATGATATTCATACACAGAGCTCCAATGTCATAGTGATTACTCCATGAAACTGAGAAATGGTGGAAAAGCAAAAAGAGATACAAATTACTTTTGTAACTAACTGAATGCTTTGCTTCCATTCTTCTCTCAGGACTCTTGCTAGTGCACTGAGGGCACTTTTATTTAATTGTAGTTCTTCCAAGTTATCAAGATTTTGAGCAAGCTGCAAGATTAAAACAGAACCCCAAAGCTTGTCAGAAATAGCTGCATACAATAACTCTGTATTCATCCATGTCATTAATGCTGGCAACTCCATCAATCTCCGTTCCTTCAAAAGGAAATGGATTTTTAGGTTTTCTTGATTTTTCTTTTCTTTTTTTCTTTTCTTTTCTTTCTTTTTTCCTGACAATGAATCATGCTGCTCAGCCAATAGTACAGCAGCTATTCCATTTCATTTAGTTTTGAGGGATGAGTAAATATCACTTTCCATGCCAGGGAAATTCTGTGTTGGCACTGAGGTCCTTCAGACAATTTTTTGGTGTTCCTTCCATTCTCCCAAAGTGGGATTTCCCATTTCTCCACTTTATATTGAATAAGTGCTTTATCTAATAGATGTCCATCAGTATTACTTCCTTTAACTTTCCTTTGGTGATATGGGTGTCCTCCCCTTGCGTGGCACTCCCGGCGGTGACACTTGGAGGCCAGCATATCTGCTCACCCTTCCTAAGGTGCATGCACCCCCTTAGTTGATTTCTTTTCTTGTTTATATAGTTTGAAACTCATCTGGAATGAAAGTTATTATTTAAAACCAAAAATTAATTCCCAACTCACAGAGCCAAAGCTCTTACTTTTTAAAAAAGCCAACTTACCAGTTTTTCTTTCATGGGTTGTGCTTTGGGTATGATACCTAAAAATTCATCATCAAATTCAAGGTCACCCAGATTTCTCCTGTGTTTTATTTTAGAAGTTTCACAGTTTGCATTTAGAGACATGCTCCATTTTGAGTTAATTTTTGTGAAAGGGTTTCTAGGTTATTTCCTCTCCTCCCCCCCCAATATTATCTAACACCATTTATCATTGAAAATACTATCTTTTCTCCTTGGTTTTCTTTGCTTCTTCATCAAGGATCAATTGACTATTTGAGTTCATTTCTAGGCTCTTAATCTGGTTCTACTGACCTATATGTCTAATATTTCACCATATCACATTGTCTTGATTAACTCTAGTCTTGAAATCAGGTCGTATGAGCCCTCTAACTTTGTTCTTTTTCATTTTTTTGTTAATAATTCTAGGATCTTTGTCTTTCCATGTAAACATTAGAGTTAATAATATCTACAAAATAGCTTTTGGGGATTTTTTTTTTGTACTGGGAATTGAACTCAGGACTGCATGCTTGCTAGACAGGTGTTGTGCCTCTGAGCTACATCCCAGGCCCTCTTTTGGGGATTTTGGCTAGAATTTTTTAACCATAGATCAAATTGGAGAAAATTGATGTCTTAGCAGTATCAAATCATCTGATCTATGCATGTAGAATATCTTTCCATTTATTTAGATTATCTTTAATTTATTTTTTCAAAGAGCTTCACAGTTTCCACAAATAGATCCTACACATATTTTGTTAGATTTATATCTAACTCTTTTCTTGGTGCAATTGTGAATAGTATTGTCTTTTAACTTCAAATTCCATTTATTTGTTGCTTGTAAATTGGAAAAAAAATGACCTTTGCACATTAACTGTGATTCATATAACCTTCCTGTAATCACTTACTAGTTCTAAAAGCTTTGATTTTAGTCAATTGTGTGAGATTTTTTTATGTGGAAAATTATAAGATCTATTAATAAAGTTTTGAGGTTTTTTGCTAAATTGTATACATTTTAGTTTTCTTATCTTACTGCAGTAGCTAGGACTTTAAATATGTTGTTAAATAGAGGTGAGACAGGAAATTCTTGTCTTGTTCTTAATCATCTCGCCACTAAGTATGATGTTAAATACAGGTCTTCTGTACATGTTCCTTACCAACTTGTAAAGGTTCATTTGTACTTCTAGTTTGTTGAGAGTTTGTATCATGAATGGAAAGATCTCATTTGTAAAGACTCAAACTTTCCTTTTAACTTCTTTATCTTTGTATGTGTCTAAGTTATGCTTACTTGTACGTTTTATTTTTATATTCTTGGTTCCTAAAGTGGCATAATTAAGCCATCTGGAGATTTTTATAAGACTTACTAAATAGCTACAATTTTTACCCCTAGGTAAAATAAATTACTGCAATCGTGTATAATAACACAGTAGTTTATTCTAAGTATCTCTGAGATTTGTTGGGGGAAAATAATCAAGATAGAGCTTCTGTGGTTTTTTTTACAAACATGACTTACAGCAAGTGTACACTGTAGATTCATATACAAGTACTTTGACATTGGGTTTGTGAGTAAAATAGTGGAAATAGTCTCCAAGAAAAAGATGAAGTCTCCAAGATAAAAGTAAATGTTTTTCCTTTTCTAAAAAGAGTTGCTTATGATAAACAGCAGTTTAATAGGGTGAATATAGAATGAAGATCAGAGTTGTAGCCAGCTTCATTCATGAAGCAGTTGTACAATCATGGGCAAATCAGGCGACACTTCTGTAGTCCTGTTATCTCATTTCTTAAGTGCAATGACAATATCACCCACCACCACCACCATGTGGTTCCCACCTACTTTAAAATAATGGATGTTGTAGCCTGGAAATTTAGTTCAGTGGTGTTGTGCCTTCCTGGCAAGTCCAAAGTCCTGAGTTCCATCCCCAGATCCGCAAAAAATAAAAGTAAAGAAATAAAATAATGGATGTAGCCCCAGTCACTGAACCGCCGCCTAGGACTTAGCTGCCTCCCCCTTGAGCCCCCTGCTTCCCGGTGATCCGTCTCCCTGGCCTGCCTTCTCTCGAAGTCGCCTTCCGCAGGCCATTTCCACCCAGGAAAAGGAATCGTATAGTATGTCCGCTGTCCGGAACCTCCACTCTTTCGACCCCTTTGCTGATGCAAGTAAGGGTGATGACCTGCTTCCTGCCGGCACTGAGGATTATATCCATATAAAAATCCAACAGAAAAATGGCAGGAAGACCCTTACCACTGTCCAAGGGATCACTGATGACTACGATAAAAAGAAACTGGTGAAGGTGTTTAAGAAGCAATTTGCCTGCAATGGTACTGTAATCGAGCATTCAGAATATGGAGAAGTAATCCAGCTCCAGGGTGACCAACGCAAGAACATATGCCAGTTCCTGGTAGAGATTGGACTGGCTAAAGACAATCAGCTGGAGGTTCATGGGTTTTAAGTGCTTGTGGCACATTGAAGCTTAAGTGAGGATTCCTTGCAATGAGTAGAATATCCCTTCTGTCCCTGGTCACGAGTTTAAAAACCTCACGGCTTGTATAATGTAACCATTTGGGGTCCACTTTCCCTTGGACTAGTGTAACTCCTACATGCAATAAACTGAAAAGAGCCAGGCTGTCTAGTCTGGAAGTCCCTCATTTGACCAGAACTCACGCAGTAGGGGCCGGCAGTGTGCAGCCTGAACTGGCAGTGCCCTGATGTTCCAGGAGGGCCCCGAGAGCGCAGGGTGAGACGGTGCGTGGCGGCGCCACTAGAGGGAGCCCTTGGTCTCACGCCACCAGGTGACAACTGGGGACCCTCCCCAGCAAGGCAGTGACACCCAGCTGGCTGCCGGGGGCTTGGGGACCACACAGCCTAGCTAAGGACACCAAACCGCAGCACGAAGGGCCAGCCCGTTGCAGTTAAACTTCTGACAAGGGAACAAACCCACCTGACTGACTGGCAGTGTAGCCGGCAACCGCTTGCTCCCCGCTCGCACCAGCTCCCCAGCGCCATGTGAAGTAACAACTGGTTTTGGTTTTTTCTCCCAGTTTTTGTTATGTAATGTATTTAAGCCCTAATTTAAATAAAACTTGAAAAAAATAATGGATGTAAAATAGCCTTTTATAATTTTCGAGTGAAATAGAAATGAGAAGAGCTACTATCATCAGAAGTGTAAGTTAGGAAGAACGTACTCTGAGATTCTTTCATCAGATTTTTACATTAGCGCAATATTATTTCCTGGGATTTCCACTTTTGCTAGATTCCATTGCTAGACTAAAAATCATGTAGGGTGATCAGGTCTCTAAAGTTTACAAACTTATCACCAATTCAAAGTCTAGCCAGATCACACCAGCATGCAAATGCTGCCGTGTATGAGTTTGTCTTATTTGATTAACTTTTTATCTGGTCAAATGAGCTGAGCAGTCATTTAGTGGCATTCATGGTGGTGGATTTGGAATCAGAGGGTCAAAATAATTGCCTGTTTTCCATGGCATGGAAATAACCAGCTCTGCTTTCACCACTTGTGCAAGGTATTTGACACAGCAGAGTCAATTATTATCCTTTCCATGGCTGACACTGAGCTCCAGCCATGTTCTGGGTACCATACAGATAAAGCAGAGATTAGATGTCAGGTCCTTGTTGCACACTTACCATGAAGTACAACTCATCAATAAAAGGGGATGAGCTATTCCAGCCCACAGACTGAATGAACCTGATGGAAATTATGATGAATGAAAAAAAAAAGCTAATCTCAAAAGGATACGTACTGTGTTTATGGAACTTTCAGGAAATAACATAATCGTAGAGGTGGAGAATGGATTAGTGTTTGCCTGCGGTTAAGGAAGGGAGTGGAGGGCATAGAGCTGACTTTAAAGAGATCGCAGGAGAGAGTCTTGGGATGATGATACAGTTGTTTATGGTAGTGGTCACACATGGCCAAACATGGGATACAATTGTATAGTATTGCATACATGTACATACACACATAAGTGTGTGTTTAACTGATGAAACCTCAATTCGCTCTCTGGATTGTAGCAATGTCAGTTTCTTGGTTTTTATACTTTTATAGTGCATATTAGTTATATATAGTGCTAATACTAGAAGAGATGGGAGACTTTCTTGCATGTTTCCTTCCAATCTCCTGTAAATCTATAATTATTTCAAAATAAAAAGTTCAAAATATATGAGGTCCATGTGCTCCAGGAGCTAAAAGTCAAGTATCTTTCCTTTACTCAGAAAAAATAAAACAGAACTTTCCAGTCACAGAAATGCCTGAAGTTTCAGACCCTTCTTTATTTTTTCTGGGAGACTTTAGGGTTTCCCCAGACTTCTTTCACCACCCACTGCCTGCCAGGTCACTGCTGCACAGATCTGAGTGCCTGTGAAGACTCCAAGTCTTTCTCCAGTGCTATTGTCCCTCTAAAGCTAACTTTGCCCATGAGGCTACTAGAGAAATAAGGAACTCTCTTCCCCATCCCTCTTTATACACCATACCATTAGATATCCACACAGCCTTCTCAGAAAACTGCCCCCCTGCTACAAACCAGAAGGTCCGCCAGTTCTACCATACTGCCAACTGCATCTGGTTGTCAAGAATACTTTTAGGGTCTAGAAGGATTGATAATGCCTTGCAAGTCAAAAATAAAGTACTTACCCAGAGCACCTAAATCAGGGACAAGTCCCACAATGGTAGTACTTGACTGAAGGTAAAAGAGAAACTCACAGGTTGAAGGAAGCTGGAGAGAATCCCAGGCTAAAGGAGCCCATGCTCAACAACATTGAGAAACCACACGTGGCTGAGGGAGGAAAGTGGCTTATTATTGCAGTGCTGAGGCTGGTGGGGTGGGGTGACACAGATGTCCACTGGAAAATAACTGTACTAACTTCTGAAATTTATATCCCTCATGATGCCATGTGACTGCAGAGCATGCTTAGACACAAATCTACAAGAACTTCTTTTGCCCACCCTGAGACACCTGGAAACTGTCTGCCTGGCTTGGCAGGCCCTCTTCAGCTGTGAACAGGAGAGGGGTGATCATGGAAGGCTGAGAATGAGCTGCTTTTGCCCTGATGTGTTCACAGACTGTCCTTATAATAGTGTATGTATATATGCTCTCAGTGTTACTTTTCTCTCATGGCTGAGACAAAATACCCAACACCCAAAGTTGGAGAGGAAGGGGTTTATTTGGTTTAAGTTCGTAGAGGTTTCAGTCCATAATTGGCCGACTCTAAGGCAGAGATGACAAACAACCATGCCAGAGCAGAAACAACATGGCATGCACAAGGTAGCCAAGCAGCATCTTTCTGCCCCTTTTATCTTATTCAGACTATCAGGATTAGGGCAGTGCCAAACTAATCACTCACATGTAGTGATTTAGTAATCACATGCCCTTAACCCCAGCCCAGCATCACATGTTCCAGATTCAACTACCTCTGAAAAAGAAAGCCCTATCTCATCTGCGTGAGGCTTTGGGGTGACATCTAAACACAAACTGCAACATATGCATACTACCAGCTTCCCCTCTTAGTTTTATTTCCACTATAGACCCACCTTTCACTTGTAGACTATCCAAGATCATGAGGTAGAGTAGCAGGCAAGCATCCTCTTGTGAATGAAGTACAAGACTCTGGACCAGATGATCTCATTCTGAACCAAAATTCTATGTCCCTTGCAAACTATGTGTATTTAGGCAAGTTCATTTTATTGAGCCTGAGTTTACCCACCTATAGAATAGGAATAGGATTATCACACAGAACTGTTGTTACATTAAATAAAGAACTCTAAGTGAAGATGTCTTTCACAGGTCTTAGCAGCCAAGATATGTTCTTGTTTTCAAAATTTTGGCTGTTTTTCTAATGGCAGTCCCCTCTCCTTTGTTCAAGATCCAAGAGTCTCATATTTTTCTCTCACTGCCTTTCATATTTGGAATCCTCAAGAAAAGCAAACTCCTGGTAGGATTCCAGTGTCAGTTATTTCTTTGGAAGGGGAAATAAATACCTGTGAGAGAGAAACAAATTAACTCCCAGATGGAAAGGCAGACAGTAAAGGGAGCAATATCAAGCCAGCTGTTTCCACAGGCCATTGATGTAGAATCTCTCTCCAGGGAGGCCCTAGAGGCCAGCAAGGACACCAGTTCTGTCTATCCAGTCACCAGCTAGGGGTTCTCCTGGTGGGGCATTAATGACAATTCTACCTTATGGAGCACACAGAAAAGGAGGCTCTGAGGGCCGGAGCAAGGCCTCGAGCAAAACAGGCAGATGTGCACACTAGGCAGGTGGAGAGTGGACTCTGGCTACTGTTGTAAGAAAGGGAATATGGGGGGAAGCACAGTATGAAAGGGTCTGAGATATATATGTATATATATGTATGTAAGATCATTATGTTACTGTGCATATTTGAATTTTAACAGAAAAAATAGTACAATACAATTAACAGCTTTAATCAAATTTTCAGCACCTCTTTTGGGGGGGGTGGCTTTTATAAGCTGCCTCCATCAAACACATTACACATATTTTTTCCAGCTAAGAGTAAGACCAGCTGCCATCTCTGGTATCCATCTGTATACATTAACCTGCATCCAAAGTTATCACTTTTAAAAGAAAAACTTCTCATCTAAACACAAGAAAATTGGATTTGGATCACAGAAGATGATCTTGTGCAGAGAAGTGGGTCTGAGAACATTCATTTCCTGAGGGCGTCTGTGTCCCTGCCTAAATGATAGTCCTGGAGAGATCGTTTGGAGATCACAGGGAAATCAAACAGCTGTAGGGCAGAGCCCAAGGCACATCGCCACCTGCGCCAGGCAGTAGACTCTATTACAGGGTTAGAAATGGGAAAATATCTGGCAATGGCTCAATATCTGCAACATGGGTTTAAATGAATAATCAGGCATATTAATTTGTTTCCTGAACATCATAATGCTTAGTTTAACTCATGACTTCATTTGGATAGAGTTGGTATAATTTAGCTATGCTGGCCAGAAAAGAGGAGACTGCATCTCTAAGGGACAAATAGCGTCTGTTTCTCTGACCTAAAGGAAGATAAAAAGGAAACAGTGATGGGCAATGGGTGTTGATGCTGTAGCCCAGGGAAAACACAACATTTGCTGTGAAGAAGCCAGGATCTGCTATCATAAGCACTGTGAGAGCCACTCCTTTAAGACAGCAGCTCTGAGAATTAGTCAGGACTATAGAAAAGAGGGTGCTGGAAGCATTCTGTGGCATCAGTCTCTCCTACCACAAAGCTGGAGAGTAAGTTACTGGTGTGTTGCACACTTAATGAACTTGGTTTTGCCATGATAACATAATTCATTGAAGAACATTTCTCTTCCACTCAATAAGGAGAAAAATGACTTCAATAAAACTATGCCAGGTCCACAGATACATTATCTTTATTAGAAAGACATTTTCAGTAGTAAAATTTGTTATACATTCAGATAATTAATCTCTTGAATCAACCTCTCCTTATATATTATTGTTGGATAAATGCTGAAAAGCTTTGAGGAAAACAAATATGATCTTATACTGTAATTGAAAATAGATGTAATAAAGAAGACAGCTATAAAGTCTGTATTTTGATTCTGCAGCATCCATTTATCATCTGTCCAATACTGAGTTATGACCCATAGCTCACTTCTGCTGCACTTCTTTGGCTTGTATGTATGATGATGGCCATTGTCAGGATAAGGTAAAGAGGGAAGATACCTATCAGGTGGCTGGAGTTTACTACCTGTACACTTTTTCTACCTTTCTCTTCTAATATTCTTGAAATACACTTGTAGCTAAATTTGAAAACTAAAATAAATGAAAAAATGGCATAGCTACTTTCTATCAAGATAAAGCAATATCTTGTAATTAAAAGACCTCTTGTATCAAAACACCCTAAGTTAAAATCTTGTTTTCACCACTTATAAGTCTAAATAGGTTACTTCAATTCTCTAAATCCAAGTTTCATAATACAAAATACAAATGGGAAACCCTACACTATAATGTTTTGATGACCACATGAGAATGTGTCATTCACCTACAGCAAATTAAGTACTTAATAGCTAAGTAGCCTTTATTCTTTGTTCTTTTAGATAATCATATCAGCTATCATGGGCCACCAATAACATTTCAAGGCCCTACAGATATTAAAATTAACAATATAGATATGATTCTGACTCTATTAAAATTCAGTGGGGAGAATAACCATGGAAACAATATTTACTAAACACTTATGAAGAATAAGGGTCTCATTTTCAGTCAAATGATTAAAGACAGTGATTTGTTATTTTCAAGCATAATATCAGCAATATTCCAAGATAATAATACATCATTTATTTTATTTATACAGTATTAATTTTTTTACTTCAAACACACAAAATATAGTCATTCATATTTCTTAGCTCATGAAACATTTTCACCATAAGTCCATGCAAAGGTCTGTGTCTGCCTTTGTGCCTTTTCAATGTCCATTCCATTCTTCTCTGTACCATAGGCATCACTCTAACATAGTTACTGCATGTCCATCCATCCTACTCACACACACTCATTTAGAACTACATGTGTTCTTGAAATAGGTGTGCCATTGTGCTCCTGTTGAGCTGCATTTTTAATCTGGAGTGTCCACAAAAGGTGCATGAGAGGAAAGATCTGTGCCTGGCTATGGCACTAGGGGAAGGGAGCGGTATCTTTGGGGGGTGACTGTTCACTGATATGTGCCCACCAAGGGGACTGTGAGATCCTGGCTTCTTTTTCCTTTGTTCCTGGCCACGATATTAATGAGCCTCCTCCACTCCGAACTGCCCACCACGATGCGCTCCCTTGCCACTGGCCCAAAGCAACAGGAACAGCTAACCACCAACTAAAATTTTCAACACTGTGAGCCAAAATAAACTTTCCTCTTAAATTTGTTATCTTGGGTATTTTGTTACAGTAACGGAATGCTGACTAGCATAACATATGACAAATATGAAAGTATTAAGTTGTAATTAAGTTGTTCTCTGAACACTGTTGCAAAGTGAAGGATTCTGTTTTCATATAAACCTGACTTCCATCAAAATGCCTCTTAGTATCCCACAATAGGCATAGATCACATTTACTTATCTGATCTCATAGCACTGGGTATCAAAGTTGCTTCCCTCCTTGATGCTGTAACAAATATAAGTGCACACCAGTCCGCACATCTCATTATGAATCTATTAAGGAGATATATAGCCAGGTGCCAGGATTTGCAGATTTGAGTTACAGATAGATTGCTGCATCATTTTCCATTTCCCAGCATCATTTACAAAGCACGCCACTTTTTGATGTGCTAATAGCTATAGTATGATAGATGTACTCTGGTATTTCATTGTGTTTTAAATTTTCATTTATCTAGATAATTGTGATATTACTCATATCTTAAGTTATTAAATTAATCACAGCCCTTGGAACATTGCACATAGATATCCCATCTTGTAAACTGTCCAATCATCCCATTGCTCATTATTTTCCTGTTTCCTGACAGTTCTAATCATTTGTAATCCCCTAAATGGCTTAAATATTAGTCTTTGTCTGTTTTATACTTTTTAAGAAATTTCTAACAGTGTTTCCTTCTGATAATTTTGTCTGTGTGCTATTTGATGGAATAGCACCATTTTAATGTGAATTTTAATGTACTTTGATGTAAATCAATCTATCACCTTTGCTCTTCATATTTTAAGTTCCTTAGAAAGGAAATTCCTCTCCACCTAAAATTCGCAGAAATATTCTCAAATATCATCATCTATAATCCTTTTATTTTTGTTATTCTTGTTTAGAATTTTTTTTTTTTGGAGGCAGTATCTCACTTTGTTTCTGAGGCTGGCCTTCTACTCCTGGGCCCAAGAGGTTCTCCTGCCTCAGCCTATAGGACTACAGATACATACCACAATGCCAAGCTTTAGGACTTATTTCAATTAGAGACTTTTTACATATGATATGATACGATATGATATGATGATATGATGATATGACACAATACAATATGATATGATATGATATAGAACTCCACTTTTCCCACATAATCAACCAATTCTCCCTCCATTTATAAAGTAATACATCTTTCTATTGACTTGTGTAGCTATTTATAACATATAACTCTGTTGTCGTTAATATGCTTTAAATGTCTAGACTTCATTAATTTAATAACACTATTTATTTAATATTGGTAAGGTAGTTTCCCTTCCTTGCTTTCTTTTTTTAAAATTGTCTTTGATATCTCTGGATTTTTTAATTCTTCAGAATTTAATTCTCTGGATTTTTAAAAGTTAACTCACTAAGTTTTCCTTCAAAATCTTGGTGGTAGGGCCAGGGATTTAGCTCAGTGGTTCTAATGCCTGCCTTGCAAGTGCAAGGTCCCGAGTTCGATCCCCAATACAAAAAAAAAAATCTTGGTAGTATTTTAATTGAATTTACATCAGAAGATTAAATGACATTAATTTAGGAATTCTTGATACTGTTACAACAGGATCACATCTGTAAACATAGTACTATAAGGCCAGGGATTTAGCTTAGTGATGCTACCACCTGTCTCGCATGCTCAAGGTCCTAAGTTTCATCTCTAGTACAAAAAAAAAAATAGTACTATCACTATATATTCAGGTTTCTTTCATACTCTTTAATAAGATTTTACAATGGGATTATGCATTCTTAGAGTAATTTCTATGTAGATAATATGTACTCACAGTTTTTGATAATATACTTTCTATTTGATTTCTGCTAACATAAAAAATAAGTTCTCTTTATGGCTACTAAATTTGCTAAACAGGTTATCAGTTTGGATTATTTGTGGATTCTTTTTTGTGTTTAACATAAATATTTGTATCATCTTCAAATGCCAATAACTGTCATTTCCTTCTCACCCCTTGTTCCTTTATTCTCACTTTTTATTTCATAGCCAGAATAACATACACTGTACTGAACAGTGGGAGAAAGTGGCCACTCTTTTTTGAGCCTGACTCTAAAGCAGGCTCAAAGATGTTTATTAAGATGTTTATTCCAGGGTTTTGGTAGAGACAGTTTTTAGAAAGTTAAGGAAGGGCTAGCTCTCTAAGACATTTTCAAGTACCATAAACTTCTTTATCAAGGGGTTTTGATCTGCATTAAAAGTAACAATATGCTTGTATTAATTTTAGGCCATATATTAGTATATGAGATTGCATTAATTATTGTTCTTATCAAGTCATCATTATTAAACCATGCTTGATTATGGTTTCCATAAATTATACTGTTGGATTTGGCTAGCTATTATTTCACTTGCAACTTTTGCATCAAGAACCACCAGTGACATTGATCTGTAATATGTGTGTGTGCATACGTGTGCTATTTATCTGTGTTGGGTCTCAGTGTTACACTAGTGTCATGAAATTAGACAATTTTAACTATTTTTCCTCTAAAACCTCTTCTAGAAGACAGAAATGACCTATTTCTTGTGTGTTTGGTTTAGCTTATCTGTGAAATGGATGGAACCTGGGAGCTTTAGCTTACAGACCTCCAAGTGCCTTCTTGAACCAACTGTAGCACTTTATACATTTCCAGAAATATATATGTACCAAAAATATATATGTACATATCCATTCATTCCATTCAAACTCATTAGCATACAAAGATTTACTGTACTCTTTTCATTATATTCTTCAGTGTTTTTATATCTGTGACTATTTCCCTTATTTCATTCTGGATCTCATGTTTTTTCATCTTCCTAAAAAAAATTAGTCTTGTTGTTAGGTTGATTCCTCTTGTTTATCTTTTCCAAGAAGACTTTGGTTTTACTTCAGCAAATTTATAAAGTACTTTGAAGGGTAGTAAAAGTATCTCATGTCAACATATGAGGGACACAGCTAAAATAGTATTTACAGGAACTATAAATCAATGAGATAGAGAACCACAACAAACAATAGCTTAAATGGACCATTTATACTTTTCAAAACACTTTTATATGTGTGATATCTCTTGAGGCATGACTTTCAACCTTATTCTAATACTTGCAGTAGGAGAAAAAAACTGGAATTTTTGTTGTTTTTGTTGCTTTGGTTTGCAAAAAGGTCTTACTGTACAAGCTGGCCTCAAACTCCCATGATCCTCGTGCCTCAGCCTCCTTAGTGTTGGGATTACAGGTGTGCACCACCACACCTGACCACTTTTGTTGTTTTGTTTTTACAGTGTTGAGAGTTTTGATGAGGAAAGATATATAGAAGCAGAGATATTTTAACTAGAAAAAAGTAAGGTGAAGCTTTATTATTGTTTTATGGGGAGATGGGCAAACACACTTGTTTTAGGCAGTAAGCTCTATCCTCAGCCTGAATAGTTTTAGTTCTTGGCTATTTCACTTCATGCCATATCATCTTGATGTCTTTAGGTCACTGTTTCCTCATTTGCAACATGGGGAGTACAGTGCTTCCTATCTCAGAGAGAAGTGAGGAGAATTAAGTGAGGTAAAAATAAGTATATAATGTGCTCATCACAATGTTCATTAAATATTAGCTCTTTCTCTGCTCTGTAGAGGGCTTAGTAAAATGTATTATATTTAAATACTTCCTTCCATGGGAAATAAAATCTTAGACAAACTAATAGTGTGAGCTTTAGTATTCATTTTAATTCTCCTGTAAATGTGGTAGCACTATGTAAATAAGATTATACCAAAATCCCAACTTAAAGTGGTATACGGCAGCTTCAAACCACAGATGAGAAATTCAATAACAAATAGTTGATGCCAAGTGATCTCATCCACAAGTAGATAGAGGAATCAAAAATGAAACATCACCACAGTTGCCCAGATAGAGTATGGTGAAATTGAAAGAGAAAGCCTTTTAAAGTAACTGGAAACACGTACAAGGAGAATAAAGACCTCCCTTAGTTGATTTTCCTTTGAGCTTTCCCAGTCTTTTCTGAAGAGTATTTTCAGGAAAAGCGAAAACAAGATGAAGAGAAAATGTTGGAAGAAGGCAGCCCATCACCAGAGGCAATGGTACTGTTGTTTGCTGGTCTGAAGAGTCCAGAAGCGCCGAGGGTCCAGGCCTTTGTCTCAGGTGGCACCAGCTAGCAGTACCCAGCTTCCTCCTTGGTCTCAGAAACCCATACTTCCTAAACAGATGACAAGCTCCTATGAGGATTCCCTCCAGCCTATGCTGGAAGGTAATTCATGTAAAGTTGGGAGCTTCTCAAACTCCCAAAGTTTCACAACCTGCCATCAGAACTGACTCCTCCCAGAGGTTCCAATCATAGCAGAGTCAGTTCCCCTAAAGGAACTGACACTAAAACAAAAGACACTAAAGAAAACCAGCGGAACTGGATATGTTCTCTACAAGGGAAACCCTTAAAAGACAGTGTTTCCCTTTTAAAAATGGCAACAATCATCTCTTATTCAGACAACTAAATATGATATAAATATGATTTTTTAAAACAGTCTTATAGGTAAATAGGACCTAGAAAGTGCCAAGTAAGACCTTAGTCATATTACATGAGTATAAATGCTTAACTCCTTCTGATATATCTTCACAGACTTCTACATGCAAGTAGAAATCTATTTCTGACAATCAACTCCAGCAGAATGGAAACTGAGAGTTTCCAAAAATGATTCTCCAGAAACAGGCAAGCTCTTTTCTTTCATAGGTTAATAAGAATTAATGCTAATGAATGCTGAATTAAAATGACATTCTTATAAAGTGGAAATTATCACCTGAGAATTCATCTTGAATTATGGTATTCTAGTATATGTCAGGATTGTGTTAATCAGTTTAATAGAAAAGGTGACAGGGTGTTCTCACAAGCAGCAAAAGGAATGCTGTATTCATTCAGCCTATGTTCCAAGTCTCATGTGTGAAGCATGAATAGCATAAATAGCATAAATCAAAATGATTAAAACATATCTTCCTTAGAGTACAGAAAAAGAAGCAGGCACAGCAGAAGCTTAAAAGAGAAAAAAGGCCTTCAGTGGGAGCCACATGTAGGATGTGTCCTTCTGAGTTTTCACCAGTTGAGTAACTACTATGTGCTGGCCTTCGGCTGCCTGCTAGAGAGTTGCCTTCTGTCCCTCTGAGCCTCAGTTATCACAACCTCCCTGCAGGATGAGGAAATGAGGCTTGTGGGGTGAAGGCAACTTGTGCACATTCCACAGCCAGTAAATGGCAGAGCCAATATCGAATCTCAGGCTGATTCCAGAGCTCGTGCACCTTCTCTTCTGCTATTCTGCCTTCCAAGGGCTCTTGCTCCACATGGGACAGGCCTCTAACTTCAATTGTCCGGCCTCCAGTGTTCTTCCCAAATGCTCTGCATTCTTTGGAAAATGTCTGTGGTTGTCTTTAGTTGCTGGATCCAAGTTTACCACAGTTTAGATTTGAGCTCTCTTGCTGCCAGCAGAGAAGGTGAACTGACCTGGGAAACCCCAGTTCTAACCTTATGTGACCTTGATCAAGCATATCATTGCTCTAAATCCTGGTTTTTACCTGTGAAATGGAGTGGTGGTCATACCAACATCACAGGAACTCATTTTTAAATGAGGGAACACACAGTGAGCTTTTCATCAGTGGATCCTTGGGCCTGTGGCCTGTAATCAGTTGTACTTTTACTTCAGAATTATTGTTTTATTTCACACCCTTCCAGGTTTCTAACATTGACCTGGCCCCATATTGCCAATATTTCCATCTTGGAATTGACACTTTAGAATCCCATCCCACTCAAATGTACGGAGGAAGTCCAGGAAAGGGAAAGAAGGAAAGAAAGAGAAAATGAAGAATGAGAGGAGGGGTGAGCACTGTAATCAGCAACAAACTCAAGATCTTATAAAAAATGCACTATTTTCTCAGCCCACTTGTCAGGCTTCCAAAGTACACACTTTAAAAATCAAGTTTTCCTCATAATAACAAAAAGTTGCTCCAGCAAGCTGCTGGTGTTTTCATCACGAAGCAATTGAAGTCCAAGCCATCTGTTCATGAAAGATAAATGGACCTTCATTATCAAATTATGGCAAAGTTGCCTTTTCTCCAGCACCTAAACTTCACGTTCTCTGAAAACTCATCTTAACAGTTGCTCCAAGACTTTCCTAACACCTTGTGCTGATCACTCTCTTCCTTTGCTTTCTTTTCCTTTGAGCTAAGACATCTGTGTCACATTCTGCACTGGTTTAAAAGCTGAATTTCTTGGCTGACTAACTGGAGTATGTGTGAGTGTCTCCCAACCTAGAGGAAATCCATTCCAGCCAGCAGACAGAAAGCAGAAATCATTGCGCCTCTTGTTTTCCTTACTTCTCCCAAACCTCCTGTAGTACCATGGGTAGCACAAAATGCTAAATCAATGATGCCCAGAATAATAAAACACTTAAAGGACTCCTCAAACAACTACACCAAAGGTTTACAATATGCCTAGAAAAAAAAAAAGGATACGCTCACTAAGTCTGGCATGCACAGTGCTGACTGAGCATTAATAATATACTTGGGAGACAATTTCCATACTATCAGACTACGGAAGATACCAAGTTATTTCGAGGCAGGTGGCTGAACTTGAGCCACAAGAGAATTTTAGTAGCAAAGTGAAAAGAGCTTCAAAAAGACATGCATCTCCTTTTGGCCACTTCCCTGCTAAAAAGGTTTTCCCAAAGCAAGAGGCTAAGGAAGTTTTTAACATTTCAAATAGCAAAATCAACTCATCCATGAAGCAGTCACTCTGGAATTCTGTGCATGTCACCAGATTGGAGGCTAGATCCGATGTGACAACTGCCAGGTGAAAATCACAGAAGCATAATATTATGCAATTTGATTTCAAAGCAGAATGTTCTACATCCTCAGGTTGCCAGCCAAACAAAACATCTGTGAGGAACAACCTGCATTTAGACATGGAAGTCCCTCACCTTCAAATGTTTGTATAAATGTTATGAGCTTTGAAAATTAAAGTCATCAGCATGTTCTCTACAAAACTATTATTAAGTTCATTTTTTTCCAAAACAGCAGTATTAGTCAATTTTGACATCAGTTTCACCGAATTGTTAAATGTCAGTGTTGGGATGACCATGAGATATTTTCTGGCACAACTTCCTCTGTTCGAGATAAACAGATGGAAACTTAGAGGAATTTGTGACTTGCCTAAGCTTACTGTTAGCTAACCTTGGAGCCAAGACATAGGCCAGAGTTAGTCACTGTTTCTCAGTTTACCTTATCTGTATGCTCCAATCTGTAATGGGAAGCACATGGGCCTTAAGAATAAGCTACTCAGCTACCCTTGACATAAGTGTGTATTTCCTAGGAAAGTTATATTGGTTCAGTGCAATAGTGGATATAAAACATGGTCCATCATAGTCTTTATGAATCGTCGCTGTTGCTATGAACTTTGTCATTACTTTTACTCCCATCCAACCTGAAGTATGTGCTCACATTTTCCATCTAATTGAAAGGAAGGCTGGCTGTGTTTTTACGAGACCACTTTCCACCACCAATGGAGCCAAGGTTGCCGTTTCCACAATAGATGGAGTTCACAGTAGGTGGAGGGTGAGACCCTGAGCACCTGTCTCTGTGCTGCAGTTCACCCTCCCCTACAGTATACAGCATGACAGCCTCATGGTTAGGCAGAAAGAGCACAGGTTTTGAATCAGCCAGTCCTGGATCTGAACCCAGTTCTGCCACTTACTACCATTTTGACCTTGGATTAACTATTTAATATTACTCATATTACATTGTTTTCTTCATGCCTTAGTACAATAAATAATGCACTGCAGTTTGTAGACAACTTTAATAAGACATCATATACAAAATAACTAGTACAGCACCTAAAAATAGTAGACAATCCAAAAGTAGCCATTATTTTTATTATTATGACTATTTTCTGTCTACGTGATAAGGCTTTGGTCTTGTGTTCTGAAATATTACCACTAGGAGTAGAGCTCTGCTGTGAAGCTTACTGCACTTTGACAGGAACTGAGGCAGTACCAAGACACTTTCCCAAGAAAGACCATCTGGAATCAGCTACCCCATTTACTGAGTATCACGCTAATTGAGAAACTCCAGCAGCCATGTGTCTCACAGATGACACTGGCCCCACACAGTGAAATAGTTAAGTTTATTATCTAGTGTGGCAAGTTATCCATTAAATATCTTTCATACATAATCAGTAATTCTCCAAGAGAATCCAAAAGCTGGTTTGATGAATCCCAATTTTACAGATGAGCAAATTGAGGCTCAGAGAGATTAAAATGACTTGCTAAGGATCACAGAGCCATTAGAGTCAAGACTTGAAAGCCTGATAGTTTATCAGCAGTGCTGCTGCTTCACATACAGAGTCTGAAATTTACTGATCAAGTCCCACCCACTCCCAGAATATTCTTTTTTCCTATCTAGGAATCCCTCTGGATTCCAGCACCTGCCTAGCAAGGTCAAGGTTCCGAGTTCAATCCCCAGTACCAAAACAAACAAACGAACAAACAGGTAGCTAGCTGGATTTGGCCTATGGGTCATAGTTTGGCAACTCCTGCTCTTCATGCTTGGTATTCAAAGTGTGGTCCACACACTGGCAAGACAAGCATCACCAGAGTGCATGTCGGAAATGCAGACTCTTGGACTCCTCTCCCCAAATCTACTGAGTCAGAATCTGGCTTCTAACCAGATCCTCTGGTGACCGCTATGCACACTGAACTCAGAGCAGCTCTGTTCTCTCTCTTCAGCTCACCAGATGCCTCCTCAACACCATGGACAATACACACTACTAAGCCTACAGTCCTCCCAGTAGGTCAGAGTGCTGTTAATAGCCTATTTGACAAATGAGGAAACAGAAACTCAGAGATAGGAAACAAATCAAGAAGATGACAGATGGCATTGAGATTTCACTAGGAATTCAGTCATCTGTTAATGATATTCATCCCTGAAATGGTATGACCAAAGCCACACAGAATATTCCAGAGGTACTAACTCTAGTTTAAATAGACATTGTTTTCATGATTATGGGCATTTATTCTAAAATATTGAAATTGTCAGATAGCCACAGAAGTAAATTTCTACTCTTGTAGATTGATGACACTTGAAATAGAATATCCTTCACCAAGCTTCTCCCTTCACCTACTGCCATTTATTCAACACTTTAACAATGGCCTGTTCAAGGGCCCAGGCCACTATTAAAGTTTATTTCATGTATTTTTCATTCATTGTTTTTCTACTACCTTATCAAAGTGTTTTAAAAAGATTTGAGGTAACTTAGAAACAGCCACATAAAATACAAGATAAGAATGAAATAAACAATAATGCATGCTATTAATGGCTATGAGATATGGCTAAGGATGGGACCAGATGCAAAAGCCACACTATGAGTCCTTTATCTTTTCTGTGACGTTTTACTTAAAACAACCAGGGCTTGTATCACCTATTATTTGATGCAAAGCACCAGATTTGGAAAATACTCGTGAAGCATATCTTTTAATTTTTACTTTTTCACAAGTATATAAAATATAAATAATAATATTTCAAAGAAATTTTGAGTACTGGAATAAGAAATATGAAAACTGCTAGCTGTATAGCTCAGTGGCAGAGCACATGCTTAGCATGCATGAGACCCTGGATTTAATACCCAGCATGCAAAAAAGACTGGTCCAGAAATATGAAAATATTGTATTATTTCACCTTAAATTTAATACTATATAAAGCATTATAACATAATAATTACTAAAATAAAATATAGCTATACTATTTAACATTTATGAATTATTATGCAATGATTTCGGAGTGGATCATCTCATTTAACAACTCTAAGATACTAAAATTAACTCTTAATTACTTATATTTTTGATATGTAACAATTGTAAATATTTATGGGGTACCGATATGTCAACACATGTACCCCACATGTACTGATTGTATCAGATGAGAATCAGCATTCTCATTTCCTTATTTCTTTATGTTAGAAGCCTTTGAGCTCTTCTAGCTCCTATAAAACATGTAATAAGTCGTTAGGAATCACAATCACCCTGTTGTGCTGTGGAACATTAGAATGTATTCCTTCTATCTGTATTTGGGTACTCATTATCCACCCTTCTCATCCCCTCTTTTTCCCACTCTTCTCAACTTCTCGTAATCACTAATTCAAATAAGACATAATAAAACTGGTCCAAGAAAGTTAATTTGGTTATCCAGTGTATCAGATAGCTATTGCTACGTACAAAACCACCCTGAAATATGGTGGTTTAGAACAATAATCATTTTTCCCTACTGCTTTAAGGTCATCAATTTAGAATGAGCTCAGCTGGGTGATTCATCTCTGCTCCCTGTGGTGCTGGCTGGGCTCATTTATATCTGGGTGGACTACAACAGCAGGGCTTCTTCCTCCATGCAGTGTCTTCTTCACAGAGGCTAGTTCCGGTTTCTTCACTTGATAATAAAAGGGGTCCCGGTGAGCTTCAAGAAAGAACAATATGCATTGAATGAGCACCATTCAAGCCTTTGCTTGTGTCATGCCACCCAGATCTCAAGTCTAGAAATAATATGCAGAGAATTCAACAAGGTCTGCAGACAATAGGCATGATTCCCTGAGGGTTATTATTATAATAAGCTGTTTTATCAAACATAGAAATGAATGCTCCAAGTTGGAGCCTAAGGATTCTGAATTTTAAGACTGTGCTTTTAACTATCATACCATAATTGCCACCAAGAAAATTTCCCCGAATATGTTCTAGATAATATTATTTTTCTCTTTTAACTCTTAAATTTCCACCTTCCAAAACAATAATGCATTCCTAATCTCACCTCCAAATAATTTCTGACAGAAAATCCCACAAACCTTATTGCAGGCTTAACAAAGCACAAATTAAAGGGAGATTATTTTATTTCATTCTTTAAGTCATTCATATTACTGAAAAGATTGATCTTTAAATAAACTTGCTCTAGGGAAGCAGCTGATATTAAAAGTGGGATCAATGTATTAGAAGGTAACAATATGACCTAATTTTATGTCAGATAGAACCTTCAGAGAAGACATAAAACCTGTACATTTGGGCTGTCCCTGCAGGTGTCTGAATGTCACTGAAGCTTCCTTAGCATGGTTCAAAGAAGTGTTTTAAGAGTAAAAACAGGTGCAAAAGACTTATCAGAGCTGAGATATTGGAGGCAAGAACACTTGAGGATCGTGGAACAGGCTTGAAGAGGTGTTGACAATTTAAAAAGATCTCAAAAAAGAAAAACTGTGCTGGTGACCATATAGAAGGGGAAGAGAAGGTGGAAGATGTGTGAGTCATGCCTTGATTACTTTGAACGTCCTAGTAGTCATCACTTTTCAGTATATGCCTAATGGCTTTACATCAAAACTCCTGGTTTGGAGGAGTGGTATGTGTATCCATAGGATTAAGAAAGGCCTCCCCAAATCTGAGCTTAATTTTTCTAATTCACTTTTTATTAATCTCCCACAGACTAAAGAAGGAAAGGAGGAAGGGAGGGAAGGAAGAAGGAATTGTATTGTTGTGTAAACAATAATGGCATGCTTCTTCAAGAAAATAATGAAAGGAAATTAAAGTAGTGTTAGATGAAGCTCTATTAGTATAATTATACAGTGGATGTCCTAAAAAGATATATCATGCACATAATCTTCATTGTTACAAAGGGCCATCTATAAAAAAGAACAAAGGAAATAATTTTAATAAAACATTTTGCCCTGAGCAAGAAATGTGCTTCATGTATCATAAATGAGAAAGGATAGTTGTTCGATATAAAATGTAACTGTGAACTTGCTATAAGACTGTTCATTACTTAATGCCACTGAAAGTAAATTAATGGGCTCCCAAAAGGCATAAAATTTATTCTACTTTGTGGCATTTCTTTGCTGACAGAGGAGCTTAAAAGGCATCTTTTCATGTAATTATTTAAACAAAAGGCTTCAAGGAATTAACAGCGACCTTTAAGTTTCACCAGAAGCCATGTCTCATGGAGGGAATTCACCTGAGGGAAGTCACAACACAGTAATAGTTTGTCAACAAGGGGAGAAGGGTTTGTATGACACTTACAAATTAACAATTTGTCCTTTCCAATATAGTTATTTTATTTTAGAATTCTCTAAACAAATTCAACATTTGTTTGTAAAAATTTTTAATTGGCAACCAAGCAAATGAACTGGTTTCTTTAGTTTTGTACTCCACCAAGACTGAGGTCCTTATATAACATTAATTAAGGTTCTTTATTATATAGTGTCTCCTTATCATGTTTCTTGTCATTCAAGACCACATACCTTCATAACTGTTTAATATACTTTTACAAAACACTGTACAATTACAAATTGCCTTTACTTATTCTCAGATGTTCTCAATGACCTTGATACTAACTAGAACAAACATTGGTATTATCATTTGACACATTAAAAATTTTAGCCTCAGAGAATCTAAATAACTTGCTTAGTATCTGGAACTGCTCTGACTTTTGATAATAGAGCAGCAAACAAAACAGGCAAAGTTCTTACCTTCATTGAGTTTACCTTCTTGAATGAGAGACATTCCTAAATACATGAACACATAAATATATAACATAACATCAAGAAAAGAACAAATGGTGAGACTGAAATCACAGAGTCATCTCTCTCAGATCTCAGAGCCTTTCCTAGCATGTTTCCATCAGAATTAACATGATGGAGTGGTACAAGTTCACTCATTACGCCTTTCTATTGTGACTCCAGACAATGCTAAGTCTATAAGGTGACCTTCTTGGTCTCTATATTTTAAGTTCCACTTGCCTATTCAACAAAGATGTTTATGTGCCCAGGAAGAACTGCAGGCCAGCAGCAGCAATAAATGTTAATGTTCTAGAAAGGTTACTTTAAGATGAGGTTTGTAAGTACTTGAGAAAATGACAGTTCTAGCCACCAGCATTGTTCATTGTCAACAAAACCAGTAGATCAACAATACTTATATTTGCAACAAGGTCATGAAAGAGATAGGTGAAGATGATGCTATAAACGTATGTTGCTAATAAATGCATGAATAAAACTTTGATGAATACCCTTGGTAAAACAAATATTTAACAAAACTTCTTTGTAGAGAAATATGACCAGAATATCACTATGGTTAGATGAATTTAAACTTAGCTAAATAATACTACCTAAGGTCATGGCTGTTGCCAGCTCACAAAGGGGCTGAACAATGAAAGACCCTAATCCCTGATCCTGGTAATTTTCAACAATTAAGTAAATGAACATGTCCACAAACAAAATGCTGATAAAATTCACATGGGAGAAAAGGCTGAAAGGAAAAATATGTGTTGAAAGGACATAAATAGAAGCTTACTTTATTTCTCAGTAGAGTCTGTCACTCAATTCCTAAAATTTATTAAATGCCCACCATTAACAAGGTGGTATAAAAAATACCAAAGCCAAGCTCCTGTCCTCCAGGGGGTTCTTGGAGACAGCTACTGCTACCCCCATTACCAAGTTGCTATGGGCTGAATTGTGCCCTCATCACAAATTCATGTCAACAGAAGTCAAATTGTCATTATTTGCAGATGACATGATACTCTATATAGAAGACCAGAGAACTCCACCAAAAGTCTTCTAGACTTAATAGCCAAATTCAGTAGAGTTGCTGGATACAAGGTAAACACACAAAAATCAATAGCTTTCCTCTACACAAACAACAGACTCACTGAGACATTACTTTCACAATAGCATCCAAAAAACTGAAATATCTAGGAATCAAACTAACAAAAGAAATCAAAGACCTCTTCTCTGAAAACTATAGCACTCTGAAAAGAAAGAGTGAAGATGATATCAGAAAATGGAAAGACATCCCCTGCTCCTGGGTAGGAAGGATCAACATAGCAAAAATGGCCATACTTCCAAAACTGCTATGTAGATTCAATCCGATCTCAATTGAAATCCCAGCAGCATACTTCATGGACCTGGAGAAAACAATCCAAAAATTCATTTGGAACCAGAAGAGACCTAGAATAGCAAAAGCAATTCTAGGCAACAGAGAAATGGCAGGGGGTATCACAATCCCCAACCTGCAACTCTACTACAAAGCTACTGTGATTAAAACAGCATGGTACTGGAAAAGAAACAGACCTGAGGACCAGTGGAACAGATTAGAAGATGCAGAAACAATGCCAGACACACTCAGCCACCTCATCTTCGATAAAGGAGCCAAACACCCTCACTGGAGGAAAGATAGACTCTTTAATAAATGGTGCTGGAAAAACTGGGTTTCAACTTCCCAAAGATTAAAACTAGACCTATATCTCTCACCGTGCACTAAACTAAAATTGAAATGGATTAAAGATCTAAATATTAAAATAGGAACACTGAGCTGACTGGCAGAGAGATTAGATAGAACACTTGAAGACATTGGTGTAGGAAAAGATTTTATGAACAAAACCTCAGTTGCCCATGAACTAGCACAAACAATCAACAAGTGGGATCTCTTCTTATGAAAAGGCTTCTGCACAGCAAGAGAAACCACCAGCAGTGTGAAGAGACAACCCACAATGTGGGAAAAAATCTTCACCTGCTCTTCCTCAGACAAAGGTCTACTATCTCGAATCTACAAAGAACTTAAAAAGATCAGACCTCCCAAATTTAAAGACCCAATCTGAAAATGGGCATCTGGAATGAACAGACATTTCTCAGACAAAGAAGCAGAAATGGAAAAGAAACGTATGAAAAAATGTTCAACATTACTGGTCATTTGAGAGATGCAAATGAAAACAATGCTGAGATTCCACCTCACTCCAGAAAGAATGACAGCTATCATGAAATCAACCAATAACAAATGCTGGCAGGGCTGTGGGCAAAAAGGAACCCTACTCCACTGCTGTTGGGAGTGCAGGCTGGTCCAACCACTGTGGAAATCAGTACGGAGATACCTCAAAGAACTAGGACTGGAAGTCCCATTTGACCCAGCTCTTTCCCTGCTGGGTATCTTCCCCAAAGAATTGAAAGAATCATACCACAGTGATATATGTGTACCCACATTCATAGCAGCACAGTTTGTAATAGCTGAAACTCGGAAGCAGCCCAATTGCCCATCAGCTGAAGACTGGATAAAGAAAATGTGTTTTTTTAAATAAAATGGAGTACTAGTCAGTCATAAAAAATGGAAATTAGAGACATTTATAGCTAAATGGATGCACATTGAAGCAATACTCTTGAGTGAAATAAATAGGACACGTGTAAATACTGAATAGTTTCTCTAGTGTGAGAAACTGAAAGTGTAAATTATGACTAATAGGTATAATAGATAATGTGAAATAGGAAGAAAATAGGCAAAGGGGAAGGAGAAGTGGGGGGGGGGCGTAGGGGAAAGGAAAGAAGGGAATGGAATTAATATGAGAAAATGAAAAAATGGAAACAAAGTCTTTGTAAATAGGGAGGGATGGAGGGGTTGAAGGGAGGGCTGGGCAAGGGTGAAAAATAAGAACCAAGAGAGACTATGTAAAGGTGCAAATTTCCAATGATGAATGTCATTATATTGCATACCTAAAATGTACCAATAAAATAAAATTTTAATAAAAACAAATTCATGCAAACATTCTAATCCCCGATATCTAAGGATATGACTGTATTTGAAGATAGAGTCTTTAAAGCGGTACCCAAGTTAAAATGAGGGCATTAGTGTTGGCTAAAATCCAATGTGATTGCTGCCCTTAGAAGAGAAGATTAGTACACAGACTCACATGAAGGAGGATGAAGTGCTATGGCTGTAATGTGTCACTGCCAAAGTGGAAGTATTGCTAATGTGATAATATTAAGAGATAGGGACCTTTAGGAGATGATTTTTCCTTGTGAACAGCAATAAGGCTTTTACAAAAGAGGCTCCATGCTATGTTGGGCTCTGTTGCCGGACCACCTTCTGCCTTCCACCATGGAAGGATGCAGCAGGAAGGCCCTTACCAAACACCAAATACTGGTGCCTTGGACTTCCCAGGCTCCAAAACTGTGAGAAAATAAATTTTATTATTTATAAACTACCCCTTCTCAGGTATTTTGTTGTGATGGTACAAGATAGCCTCAGGTACCATGTGAATCTAAAGGTCAGGGACAGCTATCTACACCACAGAGATATCCTTAAGATGAAACCAACTCTCAGATACTTGACCTTGGGTTTCCAGCTTCCCAAATGTAAAGAACTGTTTCTGTGGTTTAAGCCCACCAGTTTCTAGCACTTCATTATAGTAGCCGTGGAACTAACTAACACACACCCCCATCAGAACCTTGACCTCCCAGGCCTCTGTGCCCAAAAGCCTTACTCCTGCCCAAACTTCCACTCCCTCCCCTACCCCGGGGTTTCTTATAGAGCAAGAATGGGCCTTCTCCTGCCCTTGGGAGTTTTAAGAGGGGAAAACATATATCTATTTTCACATAAAGACAATAATGTACAAGGATAAATACTGCTGGGTTAAACTGACATAAACATCCAGAACAGAGCCCATTCATAAGACAGATCTTCCTTTGAATTTGCAAACTGAATTGTCTTTTCATTCACTGAATATGTGTTTTTCTGGGGAGTAAGCTCTACCAGTCATTTATCACAACACAGAAGAAAGTAGGGGGTGTGTCAAAAGGGCAGGAGGGGTCAGGGATCAGCAGAGCCTTCTAGGAAATAGGAACTCTTTGTTCACAGGATCAAAGGCTGTTTTTGTTCAGAAGGGTCTGCAACATATTCAAAGAACTGAAAGAATTTTGGTGTGGCTAAAGTAAAACATGAATACAGGAGCCAGGGATAAGTTTGAGTGAAGTATAAAGGTCTTTCCTGATACACTAATAAATTTTTGACCCCATGCTGTACATAGTAGAGAATCTAAAATATTTTTAAAGAGAGAAAGAGACTATCTTTAAACTTATACCCCTGATAGAAGTGAAGCTGGACAGCTGTAGGGAAGGAGAAGTATCAGGACGCCATATCCAGAAGTTCTTTAAAATTCTGAAGTAATGAATCTCATTATTCACCAGGTCCAGAAGTTATGAACTTGTACATGGTTCTAATAGTATTGCTGTAGTGCGGAAGACTGAATCATAGCTCCTACCTATATGTGTAGACATTATGTACCTGTGGGCTGATTCAAGTTTAATTCAACTTATCAGTGCTAAAAATAAAGCTATTATTACTTTTTATAAATTACTCCAATTGTGCAGGTCTTCAGCTTTGTAACAGCAGTGATTATGACATTTAATAGTTTATCTATTACCATGATTTAAACCAAAAAAAGCTCAAGACATTACAAGGAAGCACGTTTTTGTTACCAAATCACAGGGGTTAAGTGTTCATTTTTTCCTTCAGTTATGAAGCTCTCATCTCTAGAGGTCTAATTCATAAAAAGATATTTATGTAGCTTAGTGTGGTTTTCCTCTATCTTCCATTCCGTATGAGAAGTAGAGAGGAATCCAAATCAAATGTAAAATTAAAGCCAGGGCAAAAATAAAATGAAAATCCCCAAAGATTGGTGTACCGAATGGCGGGGGAGGTTATGGTAGGAAAAAAGTAAATCACACAGGCTTGTAGGAAACACCTCTTTCCAACATAAGGGGAGATGGATGGGCATATGGCCCACAGGGGAATTCAAGACTGCTACTTATTTTATAAATAGCAGCTGCCACCTTCTATTGCACTCCCAAAATAGCTTGCACGTTAACAGAAGACAACAGACAAATGAAGTATATCGGGCAGATTTTGTCAATGAAAATAATTAACCTTCAACAAAAAAGAGGGGAAGAGAGAAAAAGAGGAGAAATGGTGTGGTGAACTATGAAGGTAATAGCTAGGAACATTAAAACATGAACCCTAGTGTTGGCCCAGAAACCTCATGGGCAACTGCAGTGACCTTAATGGTGGTGGTAGAATGTACTAATGGGAAAAATACTGTCACTCTACAAATGTTGCTTCAGCCATCACTGTATACAACACATTGCACTCAATGCTATGTATGATTTAAAGATGAATGAGAATCAATCTCTTTCTTCCAGAGTTTATCATTTAGGAGAAGTAATTATGCCAATTATATCAATACCTATATAATATAAGGCAGGATAAGAAAGATGTCATGAGATATAAAAATCACGGGGCTCTGAGAGTCAGAGGTAAAACAAAAACATTTGGGTGATTTGGAAAAGCCTCATGGAACAAGTCACTTTTGATGTGGGTTTTAAGGAGTGAGTAAGATTTTAATAAAAAGCACAAGAGATGAGGGAAAGATCAAGACACATAGAGACAGGCAAAAAGTTTTATTTGCAGATAGCCAGTGCAGATTTTTGATGATTCTTCTACACTAAGTGAGAAAAGTATTAACGTGAGGAAGGGGAATGAAAGTTGAGCTTTCCCACAGGAAAGTTAAGGATGTAAAATGGGAATTACCTCCCTCCTCCATTTCCACTCATAGGGGATCAGAAGCCACTGCCAATAGGTACTAACTTGACGAAGAAAAAAAAGATCATCATCAAGAGATTTTTAGTGGAGCCTTGAGTTATAACCAGCCTGACAAATAACTTGAGTTATGACCAGAATTTTAGTTTTAACTTACTACCAAAGTCTTGAGTTACAACCTGAATGCCAGCCACTTGTGCTTCTCAGATACAGATTTAACCCTTAAAGAGTTCTGGAAGGAACATTACAACATCCTTTCCTGTGGGACTAAGTGAGAAATCCTGGACCATTGTCTCTCTAAGGACACTGAGATCTGCATGTATACAGGAGAGAGACTTTGAAGGCTGTGTAGAGGAGCCTGAGCCTTCAACTGACCAACCTGAGTTACAACCACCCCTTGAGAACAAATTGAGTTCATAAGTCAAGGGTCCACTGTAGCCTTTAAATTCTGCACCCCCCCCCATAATAATCCTGAAAGACAGGGCAATTCTTTATTGGCTGCTCTGTTAGTTAGCTTCCCATTACTATAATACCTAAGATAATTAGCTTATGGAAGCAAAGGTTTACTTTGGCTCACAGGCTTGGAGGTTTCAGTCCATGGTCAGCTGGCCTATTGGTTTTAGGCCTGTGTCAAGGCAGCACATCATGACAGGGAGAACATGGCAAAGTAAACTGTTCATCTCTTGTCTGGAATGCAAAACGGGGAGAGGAAGAGACCAGGGTCCCACAGTCCCCTTCAAGGGCATAAGCCCTTAACTAGTAAAGGCTCCTCTACCTCCCAATAGTGTTGTCCTGGGGACCAATCCTTGAACACATAGGCCTTTGGGGGTATGTTCAACAAACTCCCAAAGCCTTCCTATGTACTTTCGGATGTTGTCGTAGTTATTTTGCTCGTGGCTGAGACAAAATGCCTGTCACACAGAGTTAAAGCAGGAAAGGTTTATTTGGCTCACAGTTTGCAGGTTTCAGTTCATAGTTGGCTGACTCCAAGGCAGGGTCCCATGGCAAAAGAACATCCTCAAGCGGGCAGGAGGCAACAGAAGCAGAAGCAGCAAGCGGCAAGCAATGATCCTCTTTCTGTCCCTATATCTTATCCAGGCTGCCCACCCTTAGGGCAGGTAGCACTCACACCCAGGGTGGGGCAGCCTTAATCCTACCATCGCATCATGACTTAATCCCAGCATCACATCCTTAATATATCTTAATTCTTTTTTTCCCCCATTTCTTTCCCTTCCCTTTAATCCTTCTTCCTCTGTCCACTTTCAAAACTTTGTCTCTATTGTTTTCCTTCCATTCTTTTTTATTTTTAATCCCTATTCCCTCCCTTCCCTTCCCCTTCCTACCTCCCTTGTTCCCCTTCCCATTTGAAGAAAAGGTTCAAAAAGATGGATTTTAAATTAGCTGAATAAACCTACCCAAATGTTCACCTCACAACAGGACTGTATAACAGGATCCCTCAGTCCTTACAAAGTCAGTAAAATTGTTACCCCATTTAACAGTGTATAAAGCTGAGACCCAAAATCATTCAGTTCTTAAATTTTGGATTTAGGAATTGAACCAGGTCATGTGACTTCTAGTCGAAAGGCTTAACCACTGCCCTATGCTTCCATTGTAAAGCAGCTCATTCATTCATTCTGCTAAGAAGCTGAGGCTGGTTGAGGTGATGCAACATTCCCAAGGTCATCCATTTGTTAATGATGCTCTGGGGCTAACATCTGTGTCTTCTGACACTCTGCAGATGTTTTCCCAATACCCAGAATCCTTCAAAGATGTGCAAAAAAAGGAAATTGATTCCTCCTACTGGGACACCCAGTATAGGAAAGGTTGGAACGAGTTGTAGGTAACAATAGAATCCACTCTTAAACAGAAAACAGTTTCAGGCTCAATCTGATTACTGTATTAAAAGAATTAACTCTTGAAAGTCACACCCACCCCACCCCCAGACACAAACACACACACACACACACACACACACACACTAAAGGAAATAGAGCACTTTGTTGACCCTGCAGAGATTGGAGAGATCCAGTAAGACTCAAAATACCTGTATTGCTTCTAAAAACTTCTAGAAAGAAAACTTTGTCATGATTCAAGTTTCCAATTCAGGATAATTCCACTAAAATTCTGACCTAAAGTACAAGAAGAGGCACTTTTCAGTTGCTTTGAGTGTTGACACAAGATGTTTTGATTCAAGATCTCCTGCAACTGTGTGACCTTGTGGCATTTAGTAAGAGAAAAAGGACCTGAATACACCACCACTGTCCAACCTCTAGAGAGGGAGTCTGCCCGCATAACAGGTGTTCCCACCTGCTAAGCAGAGAAAATGAGCAGTCTAGACTCATTACTTCAGCCCACGGTGTCTCCAAGCAGTGAGCACTGAGCTCAGGGAGAAAATACCCAATACAGACAGAAGGTGAAATTGATGATCCACAGCACAGTTTTCTGGTCAGTCAAAGGTTTAGGGGCTTAACGAGAAGCTGGGGAAGGGTGCGTAGCATGAGGTGGTATGCATTTTGGTCTACTTTATCCAGTTCTGCATTTGTCCTTGTTTCCCTGAAAATAAGACTAGCAACCCTTTTCTAAGTGCACTTTTATGAAGTAGGAGTTTCTGTGCTTATAAATGAGCATTTGTCATATCTGTGTGCTCTGGCTTAATCAAAATGTAATACAATAATGTAATCATAGACAACACAGTAGCAGGAACTAGCAACATGGTTTCAGTTCCTTGGGTAACTATGGAGACAAGAAACTATATTTCCTAGGCTGCATGTACTGGGAGGTGCATACCTCTGGCACCGAGCACTCGAGAAGTCTTCTCTACTAATAAAAACTGAATTATTCTTTCATCATCTCTCACTGGGCATCTTACTAGCTCACTGGACACATTTCCAACATGCCTGTTCTCTGAAGGACTGCAACACAAGTTGATTAGTGCAAAGTATGCCATCCTGGAAATAACTCAAACATGAAGTTTAATTGCCTTCATGCATCAGTAGTCAAATTTTCCTAGGCACTTGCAAAGTGCTAGGATTATACTGAGCATCTTACATATAAAGTTTTATCTTATTTATTCATTATAAAATTTATATAGGGAGTGTGGGATAGTTAGCCCATTTTCTCAAGTGAGGGAATGGACATCCAAGTCTTTTCTGGTTGTATATAGCTAATTAGAAGCAGTTGGGATTAGAACCTAAGTCTGTCAGACTTTAGAATTGGAATTGACTGCCATACGCCATAACTAATAAGTACGTGTTGAACACCAGTAGAGGGAGTGCGCCAGCCTTTGAGGTTAATAACATTGTCCTTGTTAATAACATTGTCCTTGTCCTTGAAGAGCTTGTAGTTGGGTTACAAAAGCAGATAAGAAGAAACATGACTGCAGTACAATCCTAGCCTAAGAGAACATAATGTTCACTTATAGAGGTGCAGAAGAGAGGCACTTAGCACGCAACAGGATCTATGTTAACACTGATTTCTCAATTTCTTGATTTCATGCAATAGGATCTATGTTAACATTGATTTCTTGATTTCTTGATTTCATACACTGAGTGAAATTCCATCCTGAACAGCATTTGATTTGTGCTTGCAGGGGAAGCTGATAATGCAGCCTAAACTGATGCCTTGATATATTTACCTAAACTAAGAGAATTCTTTAAATTCTTGGTAAGTTCAGTATCTCCATTGTGAGCCTTCCAGAACTCTGGCCTTTCTGTTCCTGAAATGCCTCTCTTCGGGGCACGTTGTCCACTTCCTGTTTCAGTCACTCCCTCACAGGGTCATACCTCCACCCTTTGCCCCCAAACCTGCAACTGGCCCATATTTTAAATTGGCGGCCTCCTAGCCTGTTCCTTGGCTCATTTTATCATACCTCACCAAAACTCATTTATGGCTACAAGAGCCACAATTCCTTACTCATACTACTTATCCTTTCTTTGTCCCTTGCCCCCTTTATATATTTATTTTACCTTCTCTCTCACCCATTTTAAAGTTTATAACAACAATTTTTTTCATTCTTTTGCATGTGTCTTTTCAAGACCTTGCCCCTCTCATACTGTATCACACTCATTTGGCAAAACCTCAATCTTGGTTAAATCTAACTCTCCTCCTATTCTGCACTTGTACTTATGTAGTTGAATATGGCTGGATACAAGAAAACAATGGAAAATAGTCTCGCTTTGTATTCGTAACCACAAAGCTCAAGTGGGCCTAAGGGCAAATATATGACATTTCCCTAGACTACTACAAAATGTGATATACTTCTCCTTTGTATCTTAATATTTCTCATATCTTTAGCCCCTATTCCTACATAATCACTCTCAGATGATGATCTTAATTCCCATTTCAATGAGAACAGAAAAGAAGCAATATAAAGAAATGCCTTCAGACTTACACTGCCATTCTTAGCTATCTATCTTCATCTATGCCTGTCGATTCCACATTTCTTCCTCTTACTATGAACAAACTGGTCTTTCCAGGCACTTGTAGAAGAGCAGCCCCTTCACTTGTGTACCAGATCCCATGTCCACTAAAACTAGTGCCCCATTGCTGCATCTTTGGGTTTCTCTTCTCCATGCAATATTTACCATCAGCCTAGAGCCAGGCTAGAATTCTCCAATAATTCGCGAACTTTCTCTTGATTCTACTCTCTCTTTCGGGCTCCTTTTTCTGCTTTTCTTTATAGTAAGATCCCTTAAAAGTTTGCCTATATTCATCCTTTAGTTCTTACCTTTCTTAAATTTGATTCAATTAGGCTTTTGGCCAAATGCACCAAATTTTATCATATTTATCAAAACCTCTATTAGATCCAGATGTTAATTCTCAGGTGTCTTTATTTATATAAGCTGATTTGACACGATTGACCTTATCCCTCCCTTGTCCTTCAAAATCTTTCTCTCCTTTCTTCCAGAACACCAGGCTCTTCTGATTTCCTTTTACCCCATTAGCTCCTCTTTCTCAGTCTCCTCTGTTTACTCCTCAGAATTCCTAGCTCTTCTCCTATCTTTCTACACCCACTCCCAGGACTACTTGGTCTAACATCACACCTTTAAATGCCTTCAGTAATCCCACACTGCCGTACAGTCCAACCCTAGATGCCACATACCACAGATTAAGCTGCTAACTCACCATCTCCACTTGGGTGTCTACTATGTCGGTTGAACTTGGAAGATTGTTGAAGGTCTAAGTGATTTTTCCACATCTTTCCCCTTACACTAATTTCTATTTTTGTTTGTTTGTTTTGGGGTTTTTTTTTTTTTCCTGTGATCAAACTCAGGACCTTGCAATTGAGAGTTCAGCACAGCCCCACTGAGCTAAATCCCCTGCCATGTTTGTTCTGTTTTGTTTTTTGTACCAGTAATCGAACTCAGGACCTTGCACTTTCCAGGCATGCACAGTGCCACTGAGCTAAATCCCCAGCTACACTCATTTCATTTTTTAATTAATTTTATTGCTACATTTAAGGTATACAATATAATGACATTCATCATTGGAAATTTGCACCTTTACATAATCTCTCCTGGTGCTTATGATTTCCCCATTCCCCTGCCCTCCTTTCAACCCCTCCACCCCTCCCTATCTACAAAAACTGTCTTTCCATCTTTTCTTTTTCTCTTATTAATTCCATTCCCTTCTTTATTTCTCCCTACCACTTGCATTTCCCCTTCCCCTTTGCACCTTTTTTCCTATTTCACATTATCTATTATACCTTTTAGTCCTCATTTACATTTTCAGTTTCTCACACTAGAGAAACTATTCAGTATTTACACGTGTGTCCTGTTTATTTCACTTAAGAGTATAGCCTCAATGTCCATCCTTATAGCTATAAATATCTCTAATTTCTCATTCTTTATGGCTGAGTAATACTCCATTTTATGGAAAAACCACATTTTCTTTTTTTTTAATTTTATTTTATTGGTACATTTTAGGTATGCAATATAATGACATTCATCATTGGAAATTTG
>NW_004624730.1:56480700-56491562 GCF_000247695.1 Heterocephalus glaber
ATTGCATTGATTTCTGCCCTGATCTTTATAATTTCCTCCCTTCTATGGGCTTTGGGTTTCTCCTGCTCTTCTTTTTCTATAATCTTGAGGTTCAGCATCAGGTTGTGTAATTGAGCTTGCTCTGTTTTCCTGATGTGAGTATTCACTGCTATGAATTTCCCTCATAAGACTGCTTTCATTGTGTCCATAGATTCTGATATGTTGTATTGGTGTTGTCATTTAATTGTAGGAACAATCTGATTTCTTCTTTAATTTCCTCTGTGACCCATTGATTATTCAGAAGTGTATTGTGCAATTTCCATGTGTTTTTGAATTCTTGCAGTTTCTTTTGCTATTGATCTCCAATTTCATCACGCTATGGTCTGACAATATACAGGGGATAACTTCAATTCCTTTACACTTACTTAAACATGTTCTATGAACAAGTATGTGGTCTATTTTTGAGAATGACCCATGTGCAGCTGAAAAGAATGTGTATTCTGATTTAGTGGGGTGGAAAACTCTGTAAACATCTGTTATGTTCATTTGTTCAAGAGTGTGATTGAGTTCTTGTATTTCGTTGTTTATTTTTTGTATTGTTGATCTATTTGTGGGGGTGGGGTATTAGGGTACCTCACTGCTATTGTATTAGTACTTATACGATTTTTAATTAATGGTAACTTCTCAGTTGGTCAAGCCAAAATGTCTAGAAGAATCCTTTACTACCTGCTCATTCCCTACATCTGTCCAATTAGCAAGTCTGACTGAACTTTGCTTCAAAATAAAGCCATTATCTGACACTATCCTTTCTGCTCTATCAATCCAGACTGCCTTGATCTATCCTGGATTGTTGGAGGTGTCTAAGTTTCTATGCTCCTTTCACTACAGTCTATTCTCAAAAAACAAAGTAACCTCATTAAGAAGCAAATCATTCCATCAGTTTCTCAAGGACTTCCCAGTATGGCAGTTCTTGCTGGATGCTGCCCATGCCACTGGAAGCCCTGTGGGCTGATGTGCTGTTTTATGAAGTCCCATGCCTATGTTTTATTTGATCTACTAGTCTCTTAGCTCAGAATGGTTTGACATTAGGATGTATGTCCCTCCCTTTCTTCAATTACCTTTGCTTTTAGTCTATTTTTCTCTGAGTAGGTCCAATGTGACTCCTCTGACTTTCTACTGGAAGAGAAACTAGGTAGAATGCTTGAGGACATAGGAATAGGAAAAGACTTCATGAACAAAACCCTGACTGCATGAGAAATACTACAAAGACTCAACAACTGGGACCTCATCTTATTAAAAGGCTTTTGCAGAACAAAAGAAATCACCAACAGAGTGAAAAGACAACCCACAGATTGGGAAAAAAAATTTTAGCCAGTGGTTCCTCAAACAAAACACTAATATCTAGAACATAAAAAGAATTGAGAAAATCACCACCCCAATTTAAAGAGCCAATCCAAAAATGGGCATCTGAGATGAATACACACTTCTCAGATGAAGAAGTAAAAATGGCAAATAAATACATGAAAAAAATGTTCAACATCACTGGTCATTCAAGAGATGCAAATTAGAACAACACTGAGATTCCATCTCACTTCAAAAAGAATGGCTGCTATCAAGAAATCAGCCAATAACAAATGTTAGCAGGGCTGTGGGGAAAAAAGAACGCTTCTCCCCTGTTGGTGGGAGTGTAGACTCGTGCAACCACTATGGAAATCAGTGTGAGGATTCCTCAAAAAACTACAATTAGAGGTCCTATTTGACCCAACTATTCCCTTTTTTGATACCGTCCCAAAAAGAATTAAAAGCATCATGCCACAGTGATATATGTGCACCCATGTTTATAGTGGCACAGTTTGTAATAGCTACATCTTGGAAACAGCCCAAATGCCCATCAATTGATCAATGGATAGAAAAGATGTGGGTTTTTAATACAATGGAGTACTACTCAGCCATAAAGAAGGGTAAACTTGAGACATTTATAGCCAAATGAATGTACCTGGAAACCACACTCTTAAGTGAAATAAATCAATACACATGTGTAAATATCACATTGTCTTTCTGGTGTGAGAAACTAAAAGTGTAAATAAGGACCAAAATGTATAATAGATATTGTGAAATAGGAGGAAATTATTCAAAATTATACTGAATGTGAGATACTTTGTTAATAATCAAAATGTTTAATCCAAAAAGGTATAATAGGGGCCGGGGATTTAGCTCAGTGGTTTCGTCACCTGCTGCACAAGCACGAGGACCCAAGTTCGATCCCCAGTACCCAAAAAAAAAAAAAAAAAGGTATAATATTATTAGGAAATGAGTTGAGAGATAGATTAGCAAATGAAAATGTAATCTTTTAAGGTCATGATATATAGTGTATTTATCATTGTTATTCTCTAATTATTTTTGTGGTGGACTGTCCCACTGATTATGCCCAAAGCAGGTGTAAGCAGTGTAGGCTGTAAAGAGTTAACCCCACAATTGGCTTGTTTTGAGAAGTGAGTTCAACCAAAGCCTACATGACTAAGATAACATGGCAGCCAAGGTCAGAGTGACTAGCACCCAAATTCCATTCCCAAAATTAAGAATGCTTTACCTCTTCTCTTACAAGCCTTGCCTGCAACAGCAACATATCTCTAGCAACCACATGTAGCCCTCTCACCCTAACCTAACTAAGATGTCACCAATAAATATCAGGGGTTTTGGCTAGCCAGGGTCTTTCACTGCTTGCTCAGCATTAGCCATTCTGGCTCCCCATATCTGTCTCTTTAATTCTGTGTCTATGCCTTTCTTTTCACCAGGTACCATAGCAACAAGCAGGACCCATCATAGGGGTCTCTGATACATTTTGTTATAAAAAATTATTTTTTCATAGAACTGCTTTTATATTTTCTTGTATTACATTAAAATAAAAATAATTTTTAAAAGACCAAAAAAAAGGAGAGAAGAAAATCAGATCACAGACTTCCTCTTCCCAAAGCCCATCTCTCTCAGAATAGAAGCCAGAACCCTTACAGTGGCTTCTCAGGCCTTCACAATCTGGCTATCACAATCTACTTCATCTACCTTTCTCTTGCTCCGCCTAGCTTAGCCATGATGGTTCCCTTGCTGTTCCTGGAGTAAGCTGGGCATTCTTCCAGAAAGAGGTATTTTCTGCTTGCTTCTCTCCCTCCCTAGAATGTTCTCTCCCAGCATTCCCTGTGACTCACACTCAGTTTTCAGGGAGACTTTCTTTGACCACTAAAATTAGAATTGCAGCTCCTGTACTTCCTCTCCATCTTTCCTGCCTAATATTTCCCTATACTAACACTTATCTCCAAACAATACCTTACCTATTTCTTTTGCTAGTAGTTACAGCAGAAAATAAGTTCCACAAGGGCAGGAATTTTTATTGTTTTGAATCCTCAGTACAGGGCCTGTGCCAGAGTGTGGGTATTCAGTAAATAAATATTTGTTAAATGTTGAATGAAAGATAATGTAATTTTAAAATATTATTTTTATTCATTTTAATTCACTCATCAGCATGTCTTATTATAAAAAGCTATTCAGTATTTAAATGCTTAATGAGCCTTTTAATAGGCATTTGTAAAAAGCCTAGTGTATTTAAATTAGTAAGCAATAAATATCAGCCCAGACTTCTGGAACCTGATGAGATTTAAAACATTGGAGTCTACTCCTATATGCAGAATTAAGCAAGGTACCATTTACTGTTTCTGAGAGCACTCCAGCTGACCAAGGTCAAGTTCAGTTTAGAAGGATGAATTGCCAACTTTCCCACAGGGCTTGATTTCTGCAGATGTCAGAACTTCTGACATACCTGCTTGGGGTGGACTCAGGACAAAACCTGGGAAAGAGCATGCATGGTAAGTAAAAAGTGCAAGTTAGCATCTGAACACTTTGTCCATAGGCAAATACAGGCAACTGCTGATCCATGTTCACACACTTTCTTCGAAAAGTGTATCTAAAAGTGGAACTGTGTGATCTGCTCCAGACCACTTCGAGGGACAAGAGGAAGGACTTACTTTTAGAAATGGTCCTGAATGCCAGAGGACAGAGTATAAATTAGATGGTCCATGGCATCATTATCAAACAAATACTGATATGTAAAGTTTGAGCTCCAGTGAGTGGAAGATTCTCTGTGCCAAACAGATAGGCGCGTGCTGTTCTCAGGAATCTCTTCACATGGAATAACCATAATAATAGTGATGATTTATTAACTGTGTATTCCGCATCCAGGTCTGTTAGATATTTCACATATATCTCATAAATACTCAAAAGTTTGAATATCCTCATTCTGAAGATGAAAAACTGAAGCTCCGAAAGGTTAACCAATCGACCTAAAGTCACCTAGCTAAAATACACTGGGGTCAGTATTAAAAGTCTCCTTGATCCCAAGCCAGTTAATACTCTTGTGCTAGGCTAAAACCAGGATTTAGAGGAAGCACTCAGGCTTGGGAAGGAAACCGTGTAAGTGTTAGCAGCCTGGTGCCATAGCAGGGCAGAGGTCCCAGCAAGGAACTGGAGGCTCCAGTGAACCACCCCAGCCAAAGAGCCTGGACACAGTGGTATTGGTTTCAAGACTAGCTTGTACAGATGATGAGGGCTTCACACTAGGCTTAGGGCTTCTCAGTAGGCTTAGATATCAGCCCAGTGCTGGGCAGAAAGAGAGGTGGATAGATGCACAGACACATGGAGATTCAGTCACACACATGCATGCACAAACACTCACACACACAGAGTGGTAGTGAAGGCTGGGACTGGGAGGAGAATACTTCTTCACTGTCTTTCTTCCCTAATATCCAAAGTCTGCCTTCCCATCACCTCAGCCATCCACTGTTTTTCTTCCCTATCCTCTCCAAGCACACTGTAGTACCCCAGCAAAAGTAGCATCCCAGCCAACTGGGTTTCATCACATCACTTCCCACCTCCTGAGGTCACCACTCAGCCTTCAGCTCGAGCTTCTCATTGGTACTCAGCTAACAAAAGCCATAAGCATCAAAAAATAATCCAGATGGTGGTAAAATAACCTCTCATGATAGATATCCTTAATATAGTCCCCAAAGCCTGACACACAGGTCTCAGATAACGGAGTCAATACACTTACATGCTACACAATTTTCTCGTGTTTTACCTGACACTCACTTGTTCCTGACCTTTCCATGCCAGGGAAAGATAATACCTCCCATTTGTTTAGCAATTTACAAGTTACAAACCAATTTCAGCAGCAGTACCTTGCTGAATGCTCTTTCGAGTGCTGGAAACATGACTCTTACCATCAGACGAGGAAACAAATCCAGGGGAAGCTAGTGATCTGCCCTGGGCCACAACAGTCCGCCTTCACCTCAGCCAATGACTCAGCTTCTCCTAGAAACCAGGACTTTTTTACCCTTTAACTTTCACTTTCTCACATTGCAATCTTTGCCCCAGGTAATATCTGTCAAATCAAATTAAAACACCAAAAGGAGCCAGAACTCTGGGTATAAAAGATTCAAACTCTCCCATGCTGACATCATTCACGCAGCACCTCCTGACTCAGGGATTTCTTCCCATCCGCTATTTATTTGTCATTTGGCACTGGAAGTCATAAGAACATTTACACTGCGGATAACTTTAGACTCAGAACAGCAAAGAAGATGAGGAATAAGGACAATGGAAAGAGCAACAGATGAGCCAAGAAAGGAACTCCCAGGAAGACAAGCCAATTGGGAAGACCTAATCTCCTCCCTCCTCCCTTCCCATTGGCCCCACCTGGTTCATCTTCTGACGGGGAGTCCTGTGCTCCCGTCCAACCCTCCCCCAGCACTCCTGGCCTGCAGTCAGTACACCATATAAAAAGAACCATACTTTATAAGCAATCAGCCAGAAAGACATAGACATGGGAAGAAGGTAGTATAAGGGAGGAAAAGCTGGCAATATTCTTCGAGAAAACAAGCACAGGGCTTTTTTATCCATCTTCAGCCATATGTTCAGAATGGCTAAGCAAAACAGGGTTACCTTGGAGAACATTTTATATAGACTGCTCACCTCATTTTTGACATTGTCTGGAACCCCTAACACAGAGTCACCAATACACAGAGACTTAGACCCGATCCCTTGAGGATGCTTTTGACTGCCTGTATCAGAAAGAGAAAGGGAAGAAAGATATGCAGATGTCTTTTGTATTCCTTTTGTGCCAGGCACTCTGGTCTTGATGGCATCCTCGATCCTAATTTTCTCTAGCATGATTGTGACTTTCTTATCACTTTAAAGGGATTTTTTTTTTTTTTTTTGGCAATACTAGAGATTGAATCCAGGGTCTTCACACTGAGTTACATCCTCAGCCCTTATCTGTTTGTTTGTGACAGGTTCTTGCTAAGTTCCTAAATTGCCCAGGCTGGGCTCAAACTTGCCATCCTCCTGACTTAGCCACCCAGAGTGCTGGGATTAGAGGCATGTGCCACTGCACTTAGCCACAGGGTTCCAATTAAAAAGGATGTTAGACCTTCCCTGACCTCCTCATTAAAATAGTTTCTCCCATCATTCACCATCATAGCATCCTGTTTGTTTCCTTATTAGACTCTAACAATAGCTGCAATTGTTTTATCCACTTACCAGTTTATTTATTTGTCGACTGGCTGGCTCTCCCCCAACAAACACAAGCTGCATTAGCATTTATTACTAATGTGATGTTTTATTAAGTAAAGGCTCGATTTATATCAGTGAAATGAGTGGATGAGTATTAAAAGCTCTAGCTCAGTGCCTGCTAAGTAATCATTCCCTTCACCCAAGTTTTTCTCAGAGCTTGCAATCTATTGAGGAATATGGATCTATGGTTATATGATTATGTGCAAGGCACAAGGAATAGCCTTCTGGCTTAGGTCAGGAAAACAGAAAGGTGCTGGTAAGCAAGACTATGTTCAAGGTAGGTCTCAGGACCTGTCTAGAACAACCACATACACATTTCAAGGGCCTGTGGAAATGGTGAGATGTTATATCCAAGTTGAAGTCCACCCATGGTACCCTCCCTGACCTCTGGGGAGACCAATTCAAATAAAGGTGATCAAAAATTAGAACCAAAGGCCAGACAAGTACAGTCTATGTGCACCTGAGATTTGGAAATGCCCCCGTGCAATATAAACTGAACGATACACTCACCACCCCAGAGCGTACACACTGCCATTTGATTTTGATATGTATTTCTCTTCTTTCCAGCAAAGATCTGAGACAGGGGGTTCCAAGTGCCCCATTCGTAAGATGCTCTGTCTTTGGAAATGTCACCTAAAAACACATTTCAAGGCTTTTCCCCCATCATCAGGCAAAAGCATAGACTCTGACTTTGACAGGTGACGGTGAGGAAGGGCAGATAGGCCTCATCCCAGGCTCCAGGGCTGTTAGTGAACAGAAGAGACCTCAAAGAAGCCTGGAGCATCCCCTTTGCACACAAATTAGCAGCTGATTGTTTCTGCTTCACTCTCTCTTCCTCCAGAATGAAACAGCACACAGCTTTCCTAATCACAATAACAATGTCGTGGTAAAGCCTGTGGGAGAGAGATAAGGTTAGGGGAGCTGGCGGGCCAAAAGGGCTGTGCCTTTTCCTTTAATCTGACTCTGCCTGTGCCTGCCTAGTGGAGCCCAGAGGTCTCCTTAAGACCTGTCTGTCTAGGAGCACACACTTCCCATGTCTTCTGGCTGGGCTGACAGCTTCTACAACTCCTAGCCGAGCTGTCTGGAAGCTGGCTATCTGTCACTCACATGAGCTGTTCTTTATCCAAACCTTTATTTTCCTGTTTTGAAGGGGTTTTTTTATCATTTGAAGAATTGAAAAATGCAAGAAAATAGAAAAACAACTAAAATTCTTTTTATTACATTTTCCTAAAAAAAGAAATATTAGAACTCAATCAATCCTAATACAAATAATTTGCAATTTCATTTCTTGGCTCTTGAAGCTACTGAGGCTGCTTCCCTAACATCTCCTTAGAGGACTCTCTTCCAGCTTCCACACGTACCTAGTCTAGGGGTCTACAAGGGACCTCAAACTCTCCTAGTTTTGCTCCTCACTCACCTACCTTGTTCAGCAAGTTGTTCTCTAAATGTCTCCTCCCTATTCTTTTGGGAAAATATGTTCTGTAAAGAAAAAATACCCTCAGAGTCTGGAGACTTTGTTAGAATATGCCTCCTGGGAAAGGGCCCCAGAGTCTCCAGTGGATGCCTCTGAAGGACAGCTGATGTGTCTGCAGGTTGTCATTGAAGGGCTTTGGGGCTACCCCTGGGTCACTGCAGGACAGTATAGGGGCAGAACAGAAACTCCAGGAGGCAAACTGAAAATGTTCTCACAATCAATGTTCTGAGCCACCTTACAAGACACCAAAGACATTAAAAGCTTGTGGGTGCAGGGGTTCCTATGCCGACACCCCTTTTGCAATTTCTGTAAAGTTTTTAAAAATACAGTGTCAGCAGGACTCCTCTCCAGACAGAGAATTAGACTGTGGGAGTCGGAGGCCAGAGCACATATCAGAATACATGGGTGTAAGATCTTCCTCTGGCTCACTCATAGCCAGTCAATATCAGATCTGCAGTTTTCTCATTGTAAAACACAGGTGACCATACCAGCTTTATGGAATTGTTTAAAGAAGTAAGAATTAATTGTATGTGCACACTAGTTTTTTTTAAAAAATAGTTAACTCAGTTTATGGAATTCACATTTAGGCACTACTAGGAATGAGTGAGAAGTCTGACAACATCTGGAATTTAACCGTGACATCCAAAAATAACAGTCTTAAATCTGCCTAGTCCAATAGCAGCTAGATTTTCAAGTCTAGTGTAACACTTTATAATTCACAAGGCTTATTCATGTACGGACAGTCCTGAATTTACATGATTAGACACAATTTTTCAACTTTATAGCCGCTGTGAAGGTGATTCAGTAGAAACCATATTTGAATTCTGAATTTTGTTTTTTTCTCTCTGGGCTAGCAATATGCATTATGATACTCTTTTGTGATGCTGAGCAGTAGCAATGGGCTACAACCCCAGTCAGTCACGCAAACACAAATGTGAAAATCTCATGTTCTAACTGTACTGTTGTGCTAAGCGATGATGTACAATAGATTACCTGTGTCAAACGCACTTTTTATTTACCATTTTTTAGCTTACAAAGTGTTTAACAGGACAAAGCCCCATGGTAAGCTCTGGAGCATCTGTACATTGTCCCTTTGGGATTTTTGTGCTCACAACTTTTATGACAAGTGGAGAAATAATAGTATGCCAGTTATATAGATTTAAAAAGCACCTGAACATTAAAATTGTTGAGGAATTTATACGAGTTCACTCTGAAGACCCTGAGCAACACAGCTTAGCCCTCCTAGCCTTAGTCTGGGGTCACTGTGGCTACTACTCTAAGCTTTTAGTAGTTTCACAGGCTTACTTCTTGCCTTCTCAGGTAGACAAAAGATTTAGGGACTGTATTTTTCTGATTCATTTTCCCTCTCGTCCTTTCAGACAGTGCCTTACATACAGTAGGAATTCACTAAATACATACTGTATTGTCAAAATGCATTTCTGGAATGGATTTCGGAAGAAGAATTTTTTTTCACCAGCAAAATCTCAATTTAAAACTTAAGATTTATCTCATCCCTCTCAGTTTCCATGGGTGTCTGAAATCTCTGGTTTATTTAAATCTTTTTTCTTATCTGTTTGTACTGGCCTCTTCTCAGAGTCTGCTCTTTTTCTATTGCAGATTTTCTGGGTGCTTCCCATATGCAGAGTCTTATCCTCAGAAGCTCTTAGTATTTTCCACTACTTCATTGGTCAAGTAGCAGGACATGGGGAGATCTGAGTTTGAATCACCAGTCTTATTTCACAAGGATAAGTAATTTGGGGCAAGTTACTTCCTATTACTAAACCTCAGGGTTTTTTTAATCTCCAAAGTAGAAAGAATACTTATGTACCAAGGTAGTTGTGGGGATTAAGAGATAAAATGGACCTGTGTCTTTGGCACAGTGCATTGTAATAGTTATTGATTATCTCTTACCTCCATTTGATTTCCTCTCCTTGCAATTTGTCCTAAACTGAAATAATCACAAGAACACAATCCTCAAGTAAATTTTTCATTGTATAACTTATCTACTCAATATCTCCTATGCAGGATTCCTCAAATTTAAACTCTAGACCAACAATGTCTATTAGAAATATAATGCAGGCCATAAGTGTGAGCCATGTATGTAATTTTGAATTGTCTAATAGCTATTACAAACTGTGCCACTATAAACATGGGTGAGCATATATCACTGTGGTATGATTCTTTTAATTCTTTTGGGAAGATACCCAGCAGGGGAATAGCTGGGTCAAATGGGAACGTCTAATCCTGGTTGATTGAGGTATGTCCATATTGATTTCAACATTAAAGCAAAGTTAAACAGTTGAAATTAATTTTGATGATTTATTTTAACTCAAAATTTCTAAAAAGTTATTTTAACTTATAAGTATATAGAAATTATTAATGTGATATGCTACATTTGTTTTTATATTAAGTCCTCAAATTTTGGTGTGTATTTCACCAGTACATCTCCATTCACACTCAGTACTCTTCAAGTGTTCAGTAGCTGCTATGGTTTACATCCAGAATGTCCCTCTAAAGGCTCCTGTGTTCAGAGGTGGGGTTTTTGGAAGGTGAATGGATCATGGGGGTGCTGTACTCATCAGTGGAAGAATTCACTAATGCCTTCAGAGTGGGCTGGGCTGTTAGGAGGCAGGGCCTGGTTGGAGGAGGCAGGTGGCTCAGCAGGCTTGACCAGAAAGCATACATACATGTTCCTATCTCTGCCTCCTCCTCCTCATCTTCCTCCTTATTCTCTTCCCCTCTCTCTCTCTCTTTCTCTCTCTCTCTCTCTCTCTCTCTCTCTCTCTCTCTC
>NW_004624730.1:56491662-56510934 GCF_000247695.1 Heterocephalus glaber
CTGCTGCTCCGCGTCCCGCTTGGGCCTCGCTTACCACTTTCCGCCTCTCGCCTGCGCCACCGGCTCCCGGACCATCCGGGCCCCGCGTTCCTCTCTCTCTCTCTCTCTCTCTCTCTCTCTCTCTCTCTCTCTCTCTCTCTCTTTCTCTCTCCCCTTCCCTCTCTCTCTCTTTTCCTGGCCCCCATGGGTTGAACATATTGTCCTCTACCATGCCTCTCTGCCATCTTGTTTTTGCCTTGAATTCAGCTTACCCTGGACTGACACCATGAGCCAAAACAGACTTCTCATCCTTCAAGTTATAGGTTTTTGCTATTTTGTCCCAGTGACCAGAAAGTGACTAAAACAGTAGCCTTATAGGACTAGTGGTAATTTCATAGACAGTGCAGCCAGATCTCAGTTTAACTTTCATCCATCCTCGACTTCTCAGCCTCATTAAATAATTATAAAAAATGTTTATCTGCTATTTTCCCTTACTACCTAAACAAACACAGAAGTCTTTCACCCATCTGGAAGGTTCTCCCTGCTTCTCATCTCTTCTTCTTTAGGACCTTGAATATTGGACAGTTCTTCCAAGGAGGACTGAGGTCACAGACTGAGGACAGATGTCTACAGCTGACACGATGGAGAAGAATTGGGGCTCAGTAGTGAGGCAGGCCTGGGTTTATATTCACGTGTAGCCTCTGTCCCAGCTGTCCTCGACAGGTTAGAGTGGAGGTGGGGCTGAGACCAGTAGCTGTCAGTATTTTTAAAGCTCATGAAACAGGCCATAATTAAGAATAATAATCTTCACTTTAGCCCAAGAAATCTCTACACTTGACAATGATGCTTTTAATAGATTTTTTTACAGACTCCACGAGTGGCTGTTGCCTTGCAACATGCAAGCATGGTATTAGCTTGTGTGTTAGGACCATCAAAAAGCAGCCCGAGATCAAGGCAGTTATTTATTGCTCATATTTCCCAAATCACCCAGCCACATCAGCACTGGTTCTTTTTTTAAATTAAGAAATTAATATTTAATATTTTAGTCACCTTCTTTTTGCATAACATTCTCCTGTTTCCTTGTAGGGCTATTGATATGCAGGTGGGAAGACTTTTGTTTGGAAGTTATTAACTCCAGACCTGCAGAATTTTTATCTCCTCACCATGAAGTTCATCAGTAAGGTCCCCATAGTCTAGCAAGGGCTGTCTCTTGTTTATTTAAATAGTTTCATTCTGAAGGAGTAAGCAATGATAGGTAGAAACCAGAAGAAGAAAATCTGATAAATACAGTTAATATTTTTTAAATAAATTATTCTTTACCCTTTCAAATTAGAGATAAGTACTAGCCTAGTAGGGCATTCTAACTAATCACAGTAGAAACACACCCAGGCTTTGTGTGAAACCACTGACAACCACAACCTGACATTTTCATAAAATTACTATGAAATACCTTTCAGAAATTTAACTAGCATTCTTCTATAGCCATGTTCAGTTATTCTTTCAAGTTAGAAAGAAAGAGAATCCTGATGGTATCACACTTTTGCAAAGAGGAATCTGTGCTTTTACTTTTACTATGTAGGGAATCAGAAATACTCTCTCTTACGCATTCATGGCTGAGATCCCTGTAACAAAAGACACTTTAACAATAGAAAAGCAGAAATGTGTATTTAGGCCTTACATGATGTAGGAGCTTTTCCTAAAGAAATGAAGCCCCAAAGAAATAAGTAGGCCTGTATATTTCTTATACTAGGTTTGAAGAAATAGCTGGTCATACAGTGATATGAGTCCATAAAAAAATATGGTTTACTGGTTAAAAAAAATATTAGGAAGAGCATCACAAGGAAAGGATACCTTATTCGGATTCTTCTCTATGTTGATCCTGTGTATCCAGAGGTAAGGATGATCCTTCCTCCAGGTATACAGAGGGTATCTCTAGTGAGAGGCATATGACCTGCTTCCTGGGGAAATCAGAAAAATTCTTCCTTGGTTTTATGTCCTGCTTCAGAGAAGAAATGAGAGGAAGGTGAGAGTGATCTGCTTCTGCTATTTTTCTCAAATACCAAGATGCCATATTTTGTTTTTGTGCTGTTTGTGCTTGTTTGTTTGCTTGTTTGTTTGTGACAGGGTCTTGCTATGTAGTTCAAGCTATCTTTGAACTCATTTTGTATTTGAACTCATGATGATTCTCCTGCTTCAGCTTCCTGAGTGCTAGGATTACAGCCATGCACTACAGCCAAGGTGCCACATTTTGGGATAGTGCTTCTTGAATTCCATCAAGTAATATTTGTGTGTGTGTGTGTGTATGTGTGTGTCCCTAGATCCATATCTGTATATATTGTACAACTTTCAGTTTATTTTAAATTGTAAAAACTTTCCCAAATAGTATCCAAATACAAATCAACAGAGCAAAAGCTATTAATCAAATTCTCAGATGGATCAGAGTGATATCTAAACATACTATATCCATTTCAGAAAACTTTGCCCTTAAGAAGAAGAAGTCATGTCCCAACCAACTGGAGATTATTAATTTTTCCAAAGTGCAGACAGCTTTTATTTATTTTTTTAACCCCAGAAGCAAATTAGCAAGTGCCTTTAAATTGAATTTGTGAACAGATTTCAATGAATGTGGATTTTCTCTCGAGCAGCCTCGATTTAAGAAAACAAATATCATTTAAGGACAAAGTGGCCTATTGGAGGTGACCAACAAAAGCACAAAGGTGTCTTGCATTTCTATCCAGGAACCTGCACAAGGGTGGTCTTGGAAACAAGAATGAAGGAGACTTCTACAGCTCTAGCTGCAGCCATGACATTTTCCAAAATGAAAGCAGCGCTACTGAAAAGGGGCTGACCCTCATTTACTTCTACATGACTAGAATGAACTTCATAAGTAACAATTTGGAAAGTCAGATCAGATTTTTTGCTTCGTGGCCTGACAAAAAGGAGATTAATGTTCATATCCAAAAGTTTCCTCATTGGGTCTCATCATACTTTATCTCATCATGTACCTCTGCTTGTGAGTCCAACTTTCTACATTGCTGCCCACTGGAAATCAAGCTGCTTTTACTAAACAAAGACTTTTGCAAAATAGCAAGACACCCCATATTCAGGAGAATGCTGAAGTGTCCTGCTGTTTGTGGGAATTAGCATAATGCCTAGGAATCATGTGAGTAAAACAATCACAGGACTTGCAAATAACACTGCAGAACGAAGGAAGAGTTTCAAAAACTGTAGAAGTAGCCAGAGGTTTGAAAATAAAGTTTGACTGCAGAACCTCAGTGTTTATTATTTATTTTTGCAACTGCTATTTTTGTGCCTAAGCAACCAACAGAGGCTACTGAGAAAATACTGTAGAATAAAATTTTATCAGTGTTTAGAGACTATTAGGAAAATATTATAGGAGAATTAAAATTTTCATTTTTTTTTTCTACTCTGAAATTAGCCTTAAAATTTTGAGTGAAGAAGAAGGAAAGGAAAATCCAAAACGTTTTGGAAACAGAAGATTTCTATAAACTATTTATTTTTAAATAGACTTTCTTCCTAAATGAGAAACTACAGATGAATATAATTGGAAGGAAAAATACCTCTGCCTGACACAATTGAAATCTTTTTACTGAGGACTGCGGGTCCACTGTTGCTAAGGTAACTTAATCAATTAAAATTTGAGTAATAGTCTTGAATTTATTAATAAAATATGAGGGGAAGAAAAACATTAGCTTTGGACGAGAAGAATCAGGAATCAAGAATTAAGTGGGAGAGCTGCTTCTGACAACTCCTTTACTTTTGGATTTCAGATAAGAATTGTCAGAACTTAGCAGTTCAAAATGTTAAAAAAATTAATGATGAGATCTTAGTGCTCTGGTGAAAGATATTTTATAGGACAATAATTTGAGGTTTTGCCTTATGACATAAGCTTTGCCACATCATCTCTAGATCAAATAAAGCTAGGAGATGTAGTCTGGGTTTATTTATTTGTAATGGGGATTAATTAAACCCAGGGCCTTCACACTGAGCCACATTCCCAGTCCTTTTTATTTTTTTAAAATTTTGTCAAGTATATGACCATATGAACATATTTTATGACAATTTCATAAAGTTTCTCATCAAATCTTATTTGTTTCTGGTACCTTGGACTCTAAATTAAGTGAGAATATAATAAATAACAATTTTTTATTGAAAACCCCCACAGAGATGATCATGAATTTATAATAGGAAGAATACACCGATGCAGAATTTGTTCAGCATAAAAACAAAAGTGTGCTAACTCTGAAGTTGAAGACTCCATAACAATGCTTTTTTATCCATACCTTGTTTCATTATAACTGGAGAATATATACATCAGAGGTCTGTAATGGTTTTGTCCTCTCTCAATTCTAAAACAACAGAAAGCAGAAAGAGTAAAAAGGAAAAGAAAAGTTTCGTAAGAAAGAATTTGACATATTTAATTTGCTTTTGTTATGTTTTTTATGCATTTTATTTATTAACAGTTACATACACTTTAATTTTTATTTAAAAGACAACAGAAATTGATAAACATGTGAAAATAGTATATGCCTTCATTAAATGCTCTGAACTTTTCATATTCTTATCAAAGAATTTGAATATAATATGTATTGGTGTTGCTCTCAGCACTTATTTGAACAACAAATGTTTCAATAAGACTTTTGCATGTGAAAAAATACTCTGCAAGGATTAAAACTTCAAGAAATAGAGATCAGTCTTCAATTCACCATCAATTTTGGCTTAGATAAAAGTTCAAGTCATCAAAGAAATTATTATGTATTATAAAATTAAAAAGAATTAACATTTAAAAACTCATGGGTCTAAATATTGTGTCATATAATCATGTAAATTTCTATTATTATAGTGAATATTTAATATCCTTTCCTCAAAAAAGATAGTTTTCCCTCAGTGTCCCCAGGTGTTGGTTCTAAAACCTCACCCTCACACCAAGAATAACAAAATTTGTCTAGGTGTGGCAGCACACACCTTTGATCCCAACACTTGGGAGGCTGAGGCAGGAGGATCACCTTGAGTTTGCAGCCAGCCTGAACTACATAGTGAGACCCTATCTAAAAAAAATCTGCAAATGTTCAAGTCCTTTATATAAAATGGCAAAGTATTTGCATATAACCTATGTGCATCCTCCTATATACTTTAAGTCATCTCTGGAATACATATAACACCTAACAGTATAAATGCTATATAAATTGGTGTTATGCTATATTATTTAGGGAATAATGACAGGAAAAAATGCTTTAAAAATATTTTTGATCCATGGTTTAATTGAATGCATGGATGCAAAATCCAAGACTTCAGAGGGCCAGCTGTATACATTGACTTAATAGTTACCCTCTTAATAACCAAAGATTTTTATGAACATAATGCTTTCTCTCATTTTATGGTACTTTGCGTAGTGTTCAAAGAATGTAAGTTTTACCTGAAATTTAAAAAAATAAAAACCTTCTCATTTGTATAGCACTTTAGAAGTTGTAGAATAAAGTCTTCCAAATGATCTCATTTAAGACTTAAATACTCTGGGAAATAATTATCTCCCCTTTTCTTATCTAGAGAAGAAATCACAGATCATGCATGGTTAGGTTCTTCCAGGGTCTTAAGAGGACTAGGTAGAGGCACTGTCACTTGAAATTGGTCTCCCTGTTCCAGTCATATATTCCTCCACTGCTCAACAATGTCTCCATTGAAAAGGTGAAATATGTGGAACCTTACCAAAGGAAAATAGTGTATGTCACAGACTCTGCAGTAGTGGCACAATTATGAGTAGCATAACTGAAAGCAAAACTCTTAAATTGAAGAAGTTAGAAATATGTAGTCATCCAAGTGCTTCCATTTGGTTTTTTTCCCCTTTCTTTTGTGCTGTTTGGTGGTGTCTATGTTATAATTGTTATTTTTTCTAAAGTATTAAACTTGGCTGGATTAAGTTTCCACAAATCAATGTTAGTGGAGAAAAGTGTAATGGTCCATATCCATCATCCCAGCTGTTTGGGAAGCTGAGGCAGGAGGATTGTGAGTTCAAGACCAGCCTAGGAACTTAGTAAGATCTTGTCTCAAAAAAAAGAAAAAGGGCTGAGGATGTAGTTCAGTTGCCTTTGGGTTTAATCCCCAATACCATACACACACACAAAACTATGATTGATGTTTTGTGCAAACTTACATCATGCAAAACTGAAATGATGTAATATAGAAAATTAATAAAGCCACACTTTTGCAAATTTTTATATGACTAAATTTTAAATTTTTTAAATTATATTTTTGAACTTTTTAAAAATCTATGATTTTGAAGCTAACAAGCCAAGTGAATTATAATTGTACTATGCTGTCGCTAAATGGCATCAATTACTGATATCCTCACTAAAATTATGTGACATATATAGCTTCACATATATACATACATATATTACATAATATATAGTATATAATATATACAAATACTATATAATATATATAATTGTATGTATGTGTGTGAGTGTGTGTGTGTGTATATATATATATATATGTATATACTATAGAAGTATAATATGTACGGAAATTTTGGCAGATATTTCTGGTGACTATTTGGTACTATAACACTGTTGTGATTACATACAGCTTTTTAATATTCTGTAACAAACTTTCTAATCTTTATCAAATTATGGTACTAGTGCAAAAACAAAACACAAAAGCAAATAACTCTGGAACAAAAGTTTGATATGCTAAAAAAAATTTTAAGGAAGGCCAAATAAAACTGCCACAAAACAGTGATTTGCTTATTTAAGAGAGAGAGCACTTATAAAGAATAGAAAATTTGTCATCTAAAAATATAAAAACATAATAGAAAAAAGAGAAAAACAAGAGGAAGAGATGAAGGAGAAAGAGAAAGAGTGGAAAAGTTGGAAAAGAGGAGAAATAGTAAGGAGAGAGGAGGAAAAGGAAAAAAGGTGAAGGAAATAGGAAGAAGGAAGTTGGGGAGGAAATGCCACAGTGGTTGTGAATTAATTTCCTCTGACACTGCATTCTCCTTTGTCCTCATTGCTTCCTTGCTTTGGGTAAATGAGCCTCGGATTATTCAAATTATGCATTATACAATATCCTAAAGGACAGAACACTCATATAAAGTAGGATGTTTTTTCATAATCTAATCCATCCAGATCAGTAATTTGGATATATTTGATCTTACATAGTTTGGAAGGAAGTTTAGAAATCATCTGCTTCAACCAGTTTGCAGACAATATCTGGAATCTCCTCTAAAACATGGAGTGGTTCTAGACAAACAGTTAATTCAATCATGGGATTCCTGAAACATAAATTCATTGAAAATACTTTTTAGGTCATACAGTCTTGCAGTGCTAGCCCAGGGCCCTCCTTTCTCAAAAAAGGAAACAGGCCCAACAAGGTAAGGAGATTTGCTGTATGCCATTACACAGAGATTTGCTGTATGCCATTACACTGCCACTCCTTAAAGAAAGTAAGGAAGCTAAATTTTCTTCTACACTAACATGACAGGTTTAGGAAGAGATTTTAGAAGATGTTCAGCTGAAAATGGCACTCAAAATACAGAAATAAGAACTCATCTCTTTGTGCAACTCATCTTCAACCCCTAATATCTTCTTGATGAGAAATGTTAAAAAAAAAAACAAAAAACCTCTAGAAACAGTTCATGTTTTAAAATCCTCATAAAAGAGTCTTACAGCTGCAGAGAGAATTTGCCTGGTTGAGTATGAAACTGAGCTACATTACAAGAACCAAAGGTCCTCTGCTGTAGGATTTTACTATGACAGCCAATCTAAGCTCATTTAATGCTGCTTACATTCTCTGAGTCATTTTCAGAGCAAAAATAGATTTCATCTGATGATTTTCTTTTAAATCCCAGTAGCATTCACTTTTACGTAAGTGTCAGTGCTAAAAACTGTTAATCAAGGTGTATAAACCCAATCTGAGATCATCACTGTCAAATCTCTGGTGATAGAAGCAAATGGAGTTGGGGTGTGTGTGTGTGTATGTATATATATATATATATCAAACATTCCTTCCTCACTAAAAGTATCTCATCCCATATATTTTCATCCCTGCTGAAAAGCAGGTACTTAATATTCTTTTCCCTAGGGCCGGGGATTTTAGCCCAGTGGTTCCAGTGCCTGCCTTGCAAGCGCAGGTCCTGAGTTCTATCCCCAGTACCAAAATATATATATGTATATATTCTTTTCCTTTATTCCTTCTTAAGCAGCTTCATCTTAGTTGATTCCTTCAACTTTACCAGATAGAAATGAATATAGATAATAAAAGGCTGCTACTTAAGGATAACCATTTATTTCCTGGCTAAGCAAGGAGAGATAAACAAGAAGAAAAGATAAGGTTTTTAAACTAATTATACAGATAGCCCTATTCTATTAAAGCTTTAAGATAAGCAAGAGGTATATGAAAAGGATGATTAGTAGTAGCAGGACAAAAGGAAGGGAAAAGAAGGAAAACAAAAGGGGAGGGAGGATTAGGAAACAATCCAGAGAGAAAGAAAATGAGAATGACAATAAGGTCTTGACCAATAGTATCAATAACAATTTTTAAGGGGTTCCTATTTGCTAGACACTAAATATGTTACATTCCCCATATGTCTTGTATATATGTAACCATGTATCTGTTTACATGGGTGTGTATGTTATGGCTCTTTCATACAGACCATTGCTTGTGTCGACCATCCACTTTGTAAATAGTAAAAAACTCAAAAGGAAATAATCTATAGGTAATTTCAAGTATTTATTGTAAGATATTAAAGTAAAGAATATGGTGGTTTGAATTATTGCATAAATCAACAAAATTCCAAGAATTTTAAGCTCCTCAAAAGCTCACAAGGCAGTTCTAAGGTGAATCTCTTAAGCAATAAAGGAGATGTCTTTGTAGACCAATAAATATCAGACTCTAGATCCAGGAGGGAATTTTTTCAATTAATAACACTGGAATTTGAGAAACATGGCTTTAGTAGTTGATAAAGTGTTTTGAGTTTAGATAATTTTGTTTAAAATCTCCATCCTCCATGAAAAATAATTAAGGCTCAAGTGTCTAGTTAAACAATGTCCTGTGTTTAATTTGCTGTATAAATTACATTCCCAAGCAACTGTTCTCTGGTGGTTCGAAGAAGTGATGGTAGCCCACTGGGAGACCGGTCATCTAATAAGAGGCAACTTCTCTGTTTTGTGTTTGTTGTAAAATATTTGAGGCCCCACCCTTCACACTTTTCACATCCAGAAGCATAGGGTGTTTACAGCTGTCTAGACCAGGGCTCCAGTGTGTCTTACTCACCACCTTTGAAGCACACACAAGCCACATGTACCTTGCAGCCAGTCTTGATGAGTTGGAGACTAAAGAACATTTCCATCTTTGCAGAAGAATTCTGGACAGCACTGCTGTAGACTAACATCCTCTCTTCACAAAGATGAGAATTTTTTTAAAAGACTGTTCCCTTCCTGTTGGAAGGGAAAACAATTACTTCATCCTCTCACAATCGAAGAATATGAGACTCAAGAGATGAACTGGTTTCTCAAGTCATGACAACGGTTAATGAGGGAATCAAGACTGAAGTTCCCCTCTTTGCATCATGCTCAGTCCCAGATGCTTCATGGGGCCTTTTAATTTAATTCTAGGAATAAGTAACACATTTGAGTAGTCAGAGCATTTTCCAACCACCAACAGTTCCTAACTCTTACGCAAGTTAGTTTTCACAAGTCTCCAGCCACCCTCATCTCTATTGCCACCTCTCCAGAGACCTATCACATTACTGCCACCACCAGCAGACTTTCCTCTTTAAACTCTTTTTTTGCACTTTGCTGTGAACTTCTTTCTAAGGTCCACTAACCCCAAACCTAACCTAGGTCTTTTCCCAGAAGTCCGTGGACTGAGGTCTATTAGAAGAGCTTCATGTCCTCAACCTGAACCCTCAAGCTGGGACCCTAATCCACCATATCCTGGAAAGCTACCCACTAAGTACATCCTGGTCAGATCTGCTGGTGACTTCACCCCAGATGCCTGAGCACAGAGCAACCCTGAGTCCCTGGCCCTTCAGGCCGGCGTTATCCATGTAGGGGTGGTCCTTTGGACACATTTCTAAGTGGCTGCTTCTTATTCCAAAGAGCAAAGAACAGGATGAATCCTAGGCCTGTGACAACCATGCTGTCATCATATACCAGCTTCTTGAGGGCAAGAAATACCCAGGCATTCAGATACCTGTCAGTAGTCAGAACTGACTTGCCTCTCAAGTCACTCCATAGACTAAGCCCAGGACACTATTGTGAAATCATGGACAGTTGCTTCATCATCTATTTCCAAGTGATATAAATGAGAGGGTTTTATTTTCATAAAATTAATGATTTCAGAAGTGTTGTTCAAATTAGAGCTTAATCACACAGGAAAGAAGGTTTGAAAATGAGTTCCAGATATGCAGACATGCCAGAAGTGCTATGATGTTTGCATTTGGGGAAAGACTATTAAAAAAATGCTTTTTATAGTTGTCTATAACAATTTCTTCTTTGTTACAAAGCATTTTTTATTATTATTCATTGCTAAGCTATGGAACTGCTATTTAGTGTCAGTGTATCTGACATAACTCTAGTTAAAAGAAAACACCAAAATCAGAGTCAAAGCCATCTCCTATAGGAGATAGGATGTTGGGTATCCATGAGCCAGCAATGGGAAGAATCAAGCCACATTACTTCCTGCTAAAATAATTTATATAGAAGAATAAAAGCAAGGGGGAAGCCTTAATTTTATCGTACCTCTGCTTCCACCCCCATGTCCAGCCAAAAACACAGTTGTAAGCATTTAGGGAAAGGGGAAATCTTGACCTATCATATCTCACACTTAGCTGTCTGAGGTTCAACTTGAGCCCAGCTCTGAGACACACACTGGTAATTCCCATATTTTACAACCCGCTGCTCCCTGCCTTTGCTGACAGACTAGAAGTAGGAGGCATTTGCTTCCTTAATTTCCCTGAATTTTCACCTGCTTCTTTTGCAAAATACTTACCAGTCTTAGAGATGCAATGTTTTCACTTGTAGTGAGAGTGTGATAATTCCAAGTGCATAGGAATGTTATAATTAAATGAGGTAAGGTATGCAAAATTCCTGACACAGTGTAGGAACTCCTCACACAGCAGCAGTTGCTTCTTCCTGTGATGAGAAGCACCTGCACGCTAAGGCAACATTACCTGCTCTCACTAGGGCATCCTTTTGAGGTGCAGAAACTCAGGAACTTACAGAAGGGCCACACTGTTTCCAAAGAAGTGCAGACAACATTTGATTAAGTGAGAAGTCTGGCTTTGTATTCCTCAGCTTTCCAACCTCATAACCTTCAACTCCTAATCCCCACCAGCACTTCTGAGCCCTCAAGAGCTTCAAGAAAGGAGGAAGTTGTTCTTTCCTGGCTCATGATCCCTATGCCAAGCCCCACTTCTTACAGTGATGCCGAAGAACAGCTCTCCTTGCACCCCACACCCTGCCCAACTCTATCAAAAACTTGCTGTCCCACCTCCCATTGCCTCACTGTCCTCTGTAAGTTTCTACAGTCCACACCAATGCCTCTGTGCACCAGGGAAACCCCAGGGAAACCTCCATCAGCGATGCCTCATAGCTAGATTGACTCATTCAACACATCAACCTAAAACACACCCACTGGTGTCTGCACAGAATGAAGAAACCTAGTCTTTTCCATTTGCAAGTGAAAATAAAAGGAGAAAAGCCCAAGGCGGGTACTAATTTCCAGGGCCTAGTTTCAAGGCCTCTGGTATGGAATGGTGACTTCTGAATTGAGAGGTCCGGAGATATCTGCCATGTACAAGCTGCAAGATTCTGGGTAAACTAATTACATGTTTTTATCATTGGTTTCCTCATCTGGATAAAGGAGATAAAGGTACCTAGCTCTTAGGGTGGTTGAGATAATCAAATGAGATGATAAAGTCCAAATAAAGGATAGAAGTTAGCATCAGAATTAGTATTAATGGCAAGACTCCTATCAGGGGAAATCAGAAGAATTGTTATTTGTGTTAGTCAGTGTTTCATCACTGTGACAAACTACCTGAGAGAATTAACTTCTAAGGAGGAGAGGTCTATTTTGACTCACTGTTTCAGAGGTTTCAGTCCATTATTGGTTGCCTATTCCTTTTGGGCCTATGGCAGCACAGCACATCATGGCAGAAATGCATGGCAGAGGAAGCAGCTCACCTGAAGGATCAAGCCCAAACACTTGGGCTTTTGGCAGACTCTCCAGATCCAATTTATAGCAGTTGCTACTCTGAAATGTCATCCTTATAGCAGGAGTAGAGGTAACACAGAGACCTTACAGTTTCCCTCAGATACTTGGCATCAGCTGTGTGGTTAATATGATCGATATCAAGTGGTGTCATTCTACACTTGGTCACCCATTAAAATCATCCGAGAGCTATTAAAAATCCTAATACCTATTTTATACCCAGCACCAACTCTTAGAATCTCTGGGAGGAGAACCCAGGCATCAGTAATTTCTAAGGATAATGCTCATGTGTAGCTAAGAATGAAAACTGTTAAATGGACTAAAGTGGTTCTAACACCCTGGGTTCCTTACCTAAGCAAATGCAAACCTAGGTGGCTAATCTAAAAGAAAATGAGGGCCAGGGATTTAGCTCAGTTGTTTCGCCACCTGCTGTGCAAGCGCAAGGACCCAAGTTCAATCCTCAGTACCAAAAAAAAATGAAACTTAAACCAGCCAATCACAGGCAGTCAACTAATCCTTAGTTACATTGTCTCGAACCCCACTCTACACCCTGGAGAGTCCAGGAAAGGCAATTCCTCAAACTTTAACCAACTGGATCATTGTTTTCTCTCAACATTTAGCCTATAAAGTATGTGCTCCTTGTGCAGAATCCCCAACTATTTTCAGTTAGGAGATGCTGAATTCACAAATCACTGTCTGCTGAAATTGTAATGTGTGAAAGTTTATCTTTCAACAAAACCATAGTCCTAATGGTGGGTTAAAGAGATTGAGGCCCTTACTGAATCTTCTACAGCTGTTTCTTTATATTCTCATTACTATATCTGCCCCCTTCTGGTAGTTACTGTAGTTGCTTTTAAGTGTGCTCTAGCAAACTGCCTGTACCTCCATGGGAATGCTCAAGGAGAGGAGCCGTGACTTCATCTGTACCTCCAGCAGCAGTGCTGTGCAGTAATAATGTTGCTGCTATTTAACATTTGTGAACCCCTGACACTGTGTGCCAGACACTGGGCTAGATTGTTTAAAAAATACTTTCTCATTCAACTCAAACAGCAGTCTATGGGGTAATATGCTATTATTTACCTCACTTTACACCTGAGAAAACTGAGGCACTAACTGGTTATAAAAACACGCTTAAAGATGCATAGATAGTCTGACTCCATAGAGTAATTATTTACAAACAAAAATAGTAACAGTAGTTATAGCTTCACCTATAATTTATTGAGAGCTCCTTCTGTGTTATGAGCTATCATGATCTCTTTACCTATTTTATGTCACTTAATTCTCATCCATGAAACCTCTAGAATGCAAGTTGTACTGTTATTTCCTTTTATGAAGATATTGAAACTTAGTAAGAGATTAAGTGACTTAAAACTTGGCCATGCAGATTAAGATTTTATTTCAAGCTTTTCCGATTTCTGGCTCTTAATTATTAAGTAATACTGTGTTTATTTGTTATTTTACCATTGGGCGAGAGAAAGAAAAAAATAAATGAATGATGTTCTAGAGTTATTTATTTATTTATTTTGTACCAGGAATCAAACTCGGAACCTTGCTCTTGCGAGGCAGGTGCCTGAATCACTGAGCTAAATCCCCAGCCCTCTAGAGTCTTTTTCTATCCTCATCTCTTTTTTTAATCAATATCCTCATCAAGAATCTCTGGTTTATAAGAAGCTCAAATCCTCTCATAGGTTAAAGGAGGAAAAAATAACACTGTACTATTCTATTTAGGGAAGGAAGAAGAAAAAATCAACTTGAAGGAAATGTGTCTCTACAAATTCCCAAAGATTTGGAGCTAAAGCCAATTTGTTAGTTTGCAAATGAAAGCAGTCTACACTTTTCACTACTCTGTTTCATGCCTTTAAAATTCAAGCAGGAGGCTTAACATCTGTGATGTGTATTGGAAAATCAAGAGGGCTGCAAACTCTAAACTGAAGATGCACTGGATCTTTTTTAATGTTTCTGGTTGCTAGGCAACAGTCTTCCTGCTTTCCAGGCACTCGGACGGTCACCTGAGCTTAGCTCTGAGAAAGTCTTGGGTTAAACTTCCAGACATAGGCTGTGACACAGGATTGAGACTGAACCATACAAGAGGCATTTGATTTTATACAGATTCTCTGGAACCTTTCACTAGCAGCAGTCACTGTCAGTGCTGAGTCAATAGAAAAATTGCAGGATGTGGTTATTTTAGAAACTCAACATCTTAAACACTAAGACTCTGTAACTCACATCAGAAAGGGCACTTATGAAGTAGTAAAAAATATAAATTGCATAATGTATTACAGAATAGAACTTTGTTCCTTCAATTAAGCTCAGTGATTTCAAATAAACTAACATAATTATCTAGTAGAATTTTTATTTTAGTAAAAGTTGAGATTTTCTTTAATTAATACATTGACCAGTTCAAACAACTCTGTTTTTTTTACCAGCTTCCCCAGGTTTTTATTAGTACTGTTCATTTAAACAATTCATGTTCATCTTATATTGCCTTTACTACAATTTTGGGAGAAAGATACTTTCACTATTTTTTCACTCATTGCATGTGTGATTTTATTTTATTTTCACCACCTTTCTTAAGATATACTTGACAAATAAGAGTTGTATATATTTAGAGTGTACATTGTGATACTTAATATACACATACATACAGTGAAAGGATTAAATCAAGCAAATTAGCATATCATTCACTTCACATATTTTGATTTTTGAAAACATTAATCTCTTAGCGATTTTCAAGTATATTACATGTTATTAACTATAATCAGCATGCTGTATAATAGATCTCCAGAAATTATTCCCCCTGTCCAAGTGAAACTTTGAACACTCTGACCAACATCAGGAAAACATGTCACTCCTCTACCCCAGCCCCTAGCAATCACCATTTTATGCTCTGCTTCTGTGAATTTGAGTTTTTAGATTCCATCTAGAAGTTAAATGATGCCATATTTTTCTTCCAAAGGCGGGCTTATTTCCCTTAGCATAGTGCTGTCCAGCTCCATCCATACTGTAGTAAATGACAAGATATTCCATTTTAAAGGCTGAGTAGGGATCCATTGGGTGTATGTATCATATTTTCTTTAACCATTCATCCACTGATGGACATTGATGTTGACTCCATATCTTGGCAGTTGTAAGTAATACTTCAATGAACTCAGAGGTGCAGATATCTCTTTGACAAACTGATTTCATTTCCTCTGAGTATATACCCAGAAGTGAGATTACTAGATCACATGGTAATTCCATTTTTAGTTTTTGAGTAACCTCCCAACAGCTAAGTTTGTATGATTTAGATTCCTGTCTGCAGTTCATAATTTGGTATCAAAGAATTTCAGAGGTGCCCTAGACAAAAAGCAATTTCATGCTTAAATCTTCCCAACACTCCAGAAATCCACACCTCCTTTTTCTGAGACCTGAAGCCTTATGAAAACCTAGCTACCCACACCAGCCACCATGGCTCTTGTCTTGACCTCTCTATGTGATTCCCTCCCATCCTAGCAGATGCTTTCTGAGACCCAAGGAAATGCAGGTCCAAAATACCCAGGCATGAAGTAAATGTCCTCAAGTCATAAGAGTCACAGAGAGCCCAGTTCCAGCTTATGCTCAAAGCAAAGCCTTCTCAGAGCCCGGAATTACATTCACTTCTGAACTTCCCTGGAGGTTTTCTTTTCCCTGTGACAATCCCTGAGCGACTCACATCCAGATCCCAGGAGGGAATGCATGGCTGTCCAGGCTTTGGAAAGAATCTTATCAGGAAAATACAGTTCTCCAGCACCTTGTTCCAAAATGAAACAGTCCTAAATTAAAGATCTGCATATCAGCCAGAGGAGACTGGCCTTGTGTTGCTCTGCTCCCACTCAGACCTTTGCTCTGCAAGGGATGTAACGGGGCCCAACACCTGGAAATAAGGTTGTCTTCAGAGGTTTCTCAAATTTGGAGTGTGAGGCCAAACAAAAACCATTACACAGATGAAAGTCGTCAAAATCCTCAAATTCTTCCTGGTACTAAAGAGAATAGGGAGCAAAATATAAAAGTTTTGAGTCTTTCCTGAGGGTTTTATTAATTTTATTTTAATATTAGGCCCCCTTAAAGTAGGGATATTATGATGCAATCTCCTCACCTATGGTCCTCACCTTTTAACACTTCCTCTGTGCATTCATTCAACCTATATTTAATATTTGTTGGGTGTGCAGTGTGCACAAGAAACTAGAGATATGATGATGAACTGAATGGGCATGGATTCCAACACTTGCAGAGATTGCTGTCAAGAAACATTAATTGAGCATTTAATATATTCCAAAAACTATGCTAATCCCTTTACATCTTTAGTTTATCAACTTTGCATTGTATTAAATTCTCACAACAATCGCATAAAGTGAATATTACATTAAAATACTTTTTACAGATGATAAAACTGGTGAGAAAATTTCAATAGTGAGTCAAAATTGGAACATAGGTCTTCCAGTATGCAAACAGTTTACTACCACAGAGTAGTGCCTCTATATTTTAATTGTGAAGATTAAATACCATAATACAAGCTAAAATTTTCATATATGCTCGTCATTGAGTCTTCAGCAGTTATTTTTGTTCTCCTATCTTCTGCAGAGAATCTAATTAGCCCTGAGCTACTGAAATGTCCACCATATTCAAGGCTGCCTGATGCAGTCCCAGGGCAGTTTTCCTTCTGGCCTTAACCTACCTGTCCTTCAAGACAGATTTCCACCTACCCTTGAAGAGCCAACAGAAAGAACTACAGTAAGACAAAGAAATAAGAATACAGGATCAGAGCCAATTTCTAGGCAAGCTTCACTTGGGTGAGAGAGAAATCTCTCAGCCAGTGAAATCCTTTTTCCAGGAAGCCCAGTTTGCCCAAAGAGCAAGAGAAAATGAAATCTTCTAAATTATCTAGCAATTCCACTTAAAATTAAAACAAGCCAAACATCACTTCCATCATCATCTCTTAGCAGCAAGAAGTAGAGTTAAAATGAAAATATTCTTTAATACTCTCTATTTACTGAGAATTTTTCTAGCATCAGATTTGGTTTAGTACAGAAAACATTGAGTTTGGATAAGAAGACCTCCTTTTAAATCATATTATATTTCCCTGAGCCAGTTAATTAATCTCTCTGAATCTGTGATTCCACATGTACAAACTGAGAAGTGTAAAATATCGTGTTGTTATGGGAATTAACAAAGATCGATTATCTCATTTCTGGTGACATCCCACAAATAATGATCCCCAGTTTTACCCTTTGTCTGTAAGATAAGACGATTGCTGATGTATGATGTCTCTGGAACTAGAAAAATTTGAAGTTTGTTTTTTACTTTGATGTTGTGACAGTGATTGTTTTATTGTGTCGTTTAAATTTTTAAACGTCATAACCTTAACATGGATATTCAAATTGGATTAATAGCATATGTGCTGGCTTTGTGTCAGTTTTCTCTCGGAAAGAAAAGAGATTAACATATTTATTAGGGGCCTACCTACCTAGATGCTATCAACTGTAAATGCTGTATTTAAGGGGTATAACTTGGAACTGCTTAAAAATTTACCTGTTATATTGGAAACCTCACTCAAGAGATCCTTTGAATATTGCTCTACTAATTGTGCATACAATCTATTAGAAGGAGACCAGTGGTGGGAATAAGTGTGGGTTTTATATTGACTCAATAAATATTTATTAAATGTTCATGAGGTTCCAGTCAGTGGTCTGGGTGCTGAAGATTTTGAACAAGGATGGGCTGCCATACAACCACTCCCAGCACAGAGGAGGTGAGCCATGTAGGTGCCACCAGCACACACACACACACACACACACACACACACACACACGCCCCTCACCCACCCCGAGAAATGAGAAGACATGTAAACAGGTCTCAAAACCAGACTTTCAGATCACCTAAGGCAACCCCAAAGAGAAAGGAGATGGAACACTCTGATACTCAACCACCCGGACTCCCTGAATTGGCAACAAAAAAAAATCTGGAAAAAGTGAAATCAGAACTAATTTCTCAGACAATAGCAGAGATTGTGCTCATAATCAAGACATGATTAACAAATCTAGAGAGGAGCTGAGGAACATGATGGAATCCCAACATAGGAAACAAATGGAATCCATAAAACAGATGCAAACAGATTTACAGGAGATTAAAAAATCCATTGAAAGTCTACACAGCAGAATGAGCCAATATGAGGACAGAATTTTATTTTTTTTAATTTTTTTTCTTAAATTCTCTTATTGGTACATTTTAGGTATACAATACATTTACATTTATCATTGGGTGCTTGTATCTGTACATGATGTATCTTGGTTATTTTTCCCCATTACCTGTGCGCCCTTCACCCCTCCACCCTTCCCTACTTACATACTTCATTTCCTTTTTTTTTCTTTTCTCATAATTTCTCCTTTCCATTCTTTCCTTTCCCCTTCCCCTCCCAACACCCCTACCCCTTTGGACCTTTTCCTATTTCAGTGTATCAATTATTAGTTGTTAATCCTTTTATACCTTATTTACACTCTCAGGTTCTCACAATAGAGAAACTATTCAGTATTTACACATGTGTGTCTTATTTCACTTAAGAGGACGGCCTCAATATGCATCCATTTAGCTATAAATGACTCTAGTTTCTCATTCTTTATGGCTGAGTAGTACTCCATTTTATAAAAAAATCACATCTTTGTCCAGTTTCCAGTTGATGGGCACATGGGCTGCTTCCAAGCTTTAGCTATTACAAACTGTGCCACAATAAACATGGGTGCACATATATCTCTGTGGTATGATTCTTTCAATTCTTTTGGGAAAATACCCAGCAGGTAAATAGCTGGGTCAAATGGGACCTCAAGCCCTAGTTCTTTGAGGTATCTCCATACTGATTTCCATAGTGGTTGCACCAGTCTGCACTCCCACCAACAATGGAGAAGGATTCCTCTTTCCCCACAGCCCCGCCAGCATTTCTTATTGGTTGATTTTTGATAGCAGCCACTCTTTCTGGGGTGAGGTGGAATCTCAGTGCTGTTTTCATCTGCATCTCTCAAATGATCAGTGATGTTGAACATTTTTTCATAT
>NW_004624730.1:56577423-56599974 GCF_000247695.1 Heterocephalus glaber
AAAAAGAAAATAAAAAGTCCTCACAATAGCGGTCATTAAAAATCCTCACCATGAAGTCTTCACATTTATTTTGCAGTTTAGCATTATTTTTATTTTCAATTACATATTGAGAGTGGTAAGTGCTTTCTAAAAGTTATCATCTGTTTAAAGTTTTGTTTAAATTTTAATATGGAATGAAGAACTTTTACTGCTATTTACCCTTTTGGTTGGGATCATTTAAAAACGAAAACTTTAATCTCAGTGGTAAAAATTTTAATCCCATTTGAATCAAATGGGTGAAACAAAATGCCAATGATGTTGCTATGATATTTTTGGTTTTGCTTAGTTTCAAAAAGTAATGAATTGGGGTAGAGTCAGGAAATGAAATTATTTGAAGTGTAAATTCTGATGTTCTCTAGACTACATATAAGAAGTTGTCTAGATGATTAGTCTTTCCATTTTATTAACTCTTAGGTGTTGGGAATTTGGCAATTTTACCTTTTAATCATGACCATATTATCTACAACACAGCTACCTTCTGACTCCCACTTAACACTGTGGTCCAAGCTAGACTCACTTCTCAAAGTTAGGCTCACACCTGAACAAATTTCAGGTCACTCAAGCCAGAATAGGGAAAATCATGGTATGAGAGATAGAACGAGAAACAGAAGATTGAAAAGAAAAAACATTTAAAAATCTGCCCTGGAGACAATACTCTGCTAAAACTGGGGCTCATGCACTGCTGAGCAGGTTGTAAATAATCACAAACTTTCTGGCTGAAAATTTGGTATATTCAATCAGCTCAGAATCTCGTTTTATATGTGTTTCTGTTAAATGGCACATTTTTAATATTACATTATTATTAAAACCTGTAATTAATAAGCATTCTTTATACAATAAAACAATAGTCAAAATGGTTGGACATTTTCGTGACCATGGGTAATATTGTTATAAAAGAGCAAGCTAGCTTCTAAAAGAGCAAGCTGGCTTCTCCTCACTCTCTTTGGCCTCCTGTCTCACCATGTGATCTCTCCCTCTCCCACCATAATGTCATCCACTAGGAAGACTCATGCCAGAACTGAGATGTCAGTGCCATATTCTTAAACTTCCAAAACTATGAGCTAAATAAGCTTCTCTTTATAAATTATCAGCCTCAACTATCTTGTTACAGCAAGAGAAAATGGTCTAATACACTTGCACTTGTCTTTTTTCTGTAAGACATACCACAGCTTACTTGAGCTTAGGAACACCAGATAACAAGCACTTCAACCCTGCACTTGGAGACCATTTTAAACTATGAAATCACCAAAAAGGCAAAAAAAAAAGGAGAAAAATTGGCATGAAACATCACAAAGGGACACTTGGAAATTTTAACTAAGGTTGATTTGTGGTGGTAATTTTTCTTCCTTTCTTTGTTTTGATTTTTCTTTGTAAGTATTAATAAGAAAAAAGGAGGCAAAAATAACCTGCAGAAAAATATACAACAAGAGTTATACAAGGATAGAAATAGTGAGGTAAGGCTTTGAAATTAGCCCAAACAGTAAATTTAAATAATAAATACAATCTCTAAATAAAATGTTTATAAATTCAACACTTCCTTAGAAATGAGTAAAAAGTATGAAAAATTACACAAGAATTGACCATTCAAAGAAAGGATGGTTACAGAAAAGATATTTAACGCTTATGTTATCACTGTTTAAAGCACTTTCTGATCAAAATGTCATCTAATAAGATTGACTTACTAATAAGTTCAATTTCAGGGCTTAGAGGTCTTGGCATTAAAAACTTGGATGATTTGTTTAATCCCTTGGATTCATTGAAAATGGGAAGGTCTGAGACCTTCATTGTAGCATACCTGTAATTACAGTCATTCTTAAGCTGAGGTATGGGTAGTTTCTCTGGGTCTACACTAACTCTGAATCTAAATGAATGTTAACTTACTTGCAAGAAAATTTACAAGCTTGGACAAAGAAACTGGAAATGAATCATGCTGAATTATACTCTTTGGTTCCCACTCTGTGCCTCTAGGATGTCAATATTCTAAGACCATCTTGGGGCACCAAACCAGTAATACTGTGACTTCCTATTCCATTCTTCCTGTATGGCTTCCTGTGCATGTTCTGTATCTTATCATCAAGCATAAGCAATGGAAATCAATATTGGTTTCTAAACATAGAAGAATTAGAATTATGTTCATCATCTCCAATGCTATTTCCCCATAAATCTATTATTTACCTGGGTCAATATTTCCAATATTCCCCATAAATCTATTACTTACCTGAGTCAATATTTCCAATATTCTGTCATTTTCCCATAAATCTATTATTTACCTGAGTCAATATTTCCATTACTCCACATTCTAGTAGTTCTAGTTCTTATACTGCAAAATAAAAGATAAATTTTCATGTAGAGAATAAAAGGTTATAGCATGGGAAAAATAACCAATACAGCCTGACAGTTTGCTGTTGGTGCCTAATATTGATCACCTGTTTCACTGACCTACTAAAGAAATTCATCTATGAAGAGTAGAATGTGGTTCAAAAGCATCAACAATAGGCAAAAAGTTTTTACATCCCTTATGTTTAAGTACCCACTCAGAAAGAATCCTTACTGAGAGCTTTCTAGATGCTGGGGATTATGTGAAGCACTGATTAGAAGCTGTAAAAACTATAGAAAAGACTCTTGGTGTCGTGCATTAACCCTCTGGTTGGCAAAGACACACAACAAAGAAATAAACACAAAATAATTTTAGATGTAAGGATCATGCAAGGATCATTTCTATTTTAAAGTAGAAAGTAATTATAGAAAAGAGGAAAAAGCAGGTGGGGCTCTTAGAAGAGTGATCACTCAAAGCCTCCCTGGGGAAATTATACCGAGCTGAACATAAAAAACCACAAAGAATTCAGCCAAGCCAACATCTAAGAGTAGTGCATTCCAAGAAGTGATACCAGTATGCACAAAGCCCCTGAGGACACTTGTCATGTCCTGTGTGGCTAGATCACAGTGAGAAAAAAAAAAAAGTAAGATACAATGGTGTTACAGAGAGCACATGGTGACTACAGGGACCTCAGATTTCAGGAGTAATGGAAATCCACTAATGAATTGAAAACAAGACAAGGTCTGATATAATTTCCCCTTTTACACTATACAGCTATCTGTCATAGGCTTTAGATTACAAAGGAGTAGACAAGGTCACAGAAATGCTGGTAGCTTAAATCAGGGTTACAGCAGTAGTAACCAGAAGTAAGCTGTAGATAGATAGACAGACAGACGGACGGACAGATAGATAGATAGATAGATAGATAGATAGATAGATAGATAGACAGACAGATAGATAATCAGAGGTAGAAACCACAGAGCTTGGAGATTACCTGGACATGGGAAAGCATAGTGAAATGGAGAAAGGAATCAAAAATTATTCTTAAATTTTAGGCTTGAGAAGCCAGGTAGATGATGTTATCACTTACTGAGCTTGGCAAATAGGAATGAACACATGTTAGGGAAGTAACCTAGAGTTCCTTGGGACATACCAAGTTTTGGATACCGAGCAGATACCTAAATAGTGTCAGGAAGGAGTGTATGAGAGGCTGGAGTCTATGAGGTGAGTCTAGAGCTGTAAATGTAGGAGTCATTTAGCCACAGATAGAATTTAAATCCATGGAAGTAGAAACCTAGAAAAAGAAATTATTTCCCTGGGCTATGCCCGAGGTCACCTCAACATTTGGAGAACAGGTCGAGATCGAGGTGTTTCTTAAGGAAGAAGGAACAGGGATATCAAAGAAAAACCTAGCAAGTGTAGTGTTAATGAAATCCAAAGAGAGTAAGTAATCACTTACGTTGAATGCTGATAAGAGTTCAAATAAACTGAGGATAAAGCCATGTACATTTCGTCTGACACCTTAGGAAGCGTTATGGACATTAACAAGAGATACCAGTGAAAGATTAACATCCAATGGTAGTGTCTGAAGACTGAATGGAAGATGCAAATGGAAGACAGCCTTTTCTGTGAAGCTGAACAGAGAAGTAGGGAAATGACTAATAGGAGACTAAAGGTCAGGGGAAATTATTTTTTTCACTTTTTTATTAGTACATGTTTGCAGAACATGCAGTTTACAATCACCCTTGGGGTGGTACATACACATAATACAGCTGGATTCTTTTTTTAAGCCTCTTCCCTCCCACCTCTTCTCCTCTAAATTCTCTTTCCCCATTTTCTTAGTTGTTAATATTATTCATGTTATCTCATGTTAATGACACATAATGTTTACACTTATTTAGGTTATTAGGTTCCTGTACATAGTATATCTATATATTCTACTTACTTTTACTTCCACTCTCCCTCTCCTCTCACCCACAATCTCTTGGACCCCTTCTCATTTTCATGACATCTATCACCTTGTCTCCATATAGCCATTCTTTTTTCTTTCCTTTGTTTTTTGTGTTCTCTCCTTACCTAAATCGATTTCATTGTCTTCACCTTACTCAAATGAGAGTTACTATTTGGTATTTAACCCTATGCGCCTATTTTTTAAAATATGGAATTGCCTAGAATCCTGCTAATTGGAATGATCAAGTAAAGAAAGAGGGATTGATATAAGTGGAATTGGAAAAAGAACTGAAAACAAATCTGGAAGGGTGGGAGAGAACTAACTCCTAAGTGAGGCAAAGGGAAAGATCCTAGATGGAAGCAGGGCTATGTGTTCCATGAGGAAAAAAAATAAATATGAGAACAAATGCCAACAGGTGTTACAGATCTGGCCAAAAGGAAAGATTATCAGTTAAGGAACATGAATTATGGAAGTTTGAAAAGAGGGATAAATACAAATTGTTTCCAGGAGAGAGAAATTGAACTCACTAGGGAACTGTGGGTGGTGGTTTAGTGCCATTTGAAATTTATAGTCATTCTTTAAATTGAAACCAGTGAGTCAGGTTTTGTGATTTTCTACAGTAAAGTTTGACTGCTACCATACAGAAGCAGAAAAGATGAATTATTTTCACCAAAAGTTGGGGTTTAGTCAGATAAGGAAATTGAAGTGAAAACTAAGCAAAGGAGCTAGAGATGACTCGAGAGCGTTGTTTCCAATGGAAGACAATGAAATCAGTTTAGGTATAAGGAGAGAAACAAAGAAAATGAGGTGAAAGGTCGATGGATAATGAAAAGAGGCAGTGTCATCTTGTTGAAGGATTTGGAAATATAAAAAAAAAGTTACAAAGAATCCTAGTATACTAAACTTGGCTGACCATGAGCTGGAAATTAGAAATCAAGATTTCTGAAGTGATGCTAGTACTGAGGATGATACAACTTGTGGTACAATCATGGAAAAATGGCTGAGGTGGTGAGAGATTAGATCATGTCTTTTGATCTTTAGCATTTTCCTGTAAGAGCATGCTGCCAAACAGCACTGTGGAGTTGTGGAAAAAATATTCGATGTGGAAGTAGAAGCTCATGGATCATGTTATACTTCTGCCATGTACTAGTGGTATGACTTAGAAGACTCTTCAGTGTCTCAGTCTAGTTATCTGAAAAAAATGGGAATTATAAGAGCTAAGTCAATAGTCACAAGATTATAGTCATTTTCAGGTAGAGTGATATACATATATATATATATATATATATATATTTAACACTTTCTAAAGCAGGAAACAAAATGTAAGCTATAAAATGTAATGGTTGTTTATAGGTAAGGAAATCCAGGCTCAGGAAAACTAAGTGATCAAGGTTAGATAGCAAATGAAGGACCCAGAATTAAATGACAGTCTAATACTCTTTCCATCACACATTTGTCATTTTGCTAAATGCAAAATCTCCTATTTGTTAAAAACAAATGACTTTGCATATTCTGATATTTGTGCAAATTAACTGACTGCAACAAGGAACATGGTGCCATACTGAATTATAAACTGATTTTTTAATGAATTATCACAAGAGACAGGCATCCTTAATGCCCTACCATTACAACATACTACTTTCTTGGGTCAAAGAAAGAGGATTAGGACAACTAATTATTTTGAGCATTTTGCCTAGTCCAAATCCTCTTAAGACTTGTATGAGAGCAATCCACATTATGAACACTAGGAGTTTTTGTTTGCATTGCCTAGAGAGACATGCATATATTGAAACTAAACTTTACCAGAAATATAAGATATAATCACCCTCCTAGCCCAGAGCATTGTGTTCACCATAGGAGAAAACAGAAGTAGAAGCAAAGGGTATTTAAATAGTTATTTAGCTCACTCAGATAACTGTACCAAATAAATTGTTATACTTCGTGTGACCTTATGAAAATCAATCAAAGAAAACAATAAAATAAATTTAGAACAGCACAAAAAGTGAATAGCATATTTATCACTTTTCTTTCATGTCTGGAATGAATAATGTAGTATGGGAACTCTGACTAAATTACAATGTGAACACATTTAACCTAAATGGTATCCTACTGCTCACAAATTACAGTTTACTAATCAGGTAATGGTGGTTGTGTCCTCTTGTAAAATAGACACCAAAAAAGAGTCATGCCAGTGTGTAGGTCTAGGGACAAATTATTTTTCCCTAAAGGGCACTGTTGTGCCTGATCTACCCCACATGCACGTCAACGTCCACTACCATTGCCCAACTATGCCTACCCCACTTTTAACATACAGACAATCACAGCCTTGCTTGTTTTACCTGTGTAAAATAAGACTACCTCCCATTTCTTATTGCCCTTTCACATTCTACCTTTTTCCTTATTTTTCTAAAGAGAATCTAAGAGGAGATAAGAAAAGGGCATTTACTTCAGTAAATTGGATTTAACTTGCCTTATACACAGTCCATTTCCTGTTCTCTTCCCACACTCAACCCACCTTCTCAGCAGACACCAGAACCCAGCTTCTTATCAGCTCTGCTAGGACGTGTGTGTGTGTGTGTGTGTGTGTGTGTGTGTGTGTGCATGTGTGTGTGTGCGTACACATGCTCATGGGCATGTGTGCGTCTGAAGAAACAAGGTTGAGCTGGTATTTGTTCTGGAATTGCCTGTACAAGGCAATGCTTTTCTTTTAATCACTTACATTTTTAATCATGTCAGAACCCCTCAAAGATTTTAACTCCAGACCTTCTTATTGTGCATCTGGCCCTGAATCCCTTCTCTACTTTCTTCATGTTTAATTAGTGCCTTTTCTCCTACTTCTACTGAGAAGGTGGTGATAATAAAACATGGACTACCCTATATGATGCCAAATAAAAATACAAATGCTTTCAAGAGTATTAGGCTACTGGTATTATTTTCCTATTCCAAGTACTGTGTTTTAGAGTCTACCTTACTCTATTTCTTTCTACCTTCTCTCCTCTTAATCTAGGATCTTTCTGCTCCAATACACAATCTCTGCAATACACCTAACACTTTTGTACCTGCTCACACCTACCTCTACCTCCACTGCTCTGTACTTGTCAGAATCTTACTGAAATATAGATTCATCTCAAATCACACCTCCTATAAAGGCTTCTCTCACCTCCTCAGAAAAAAAAAGATATCTCCTGTTTTCAAATTCCTATCACAAATAGTTTTCATACATGTAATTCAGTAATTAGCCAAACTCTACCTTGTGAAAATTGCATGATTTATATTGAATTACTGTTTTATTTTCATATTTTGTTATTTAACTTTGCGTGTCCATCAGCCATGTGTCCATAGCTAGATTTTGAGTGTTTTAAGGGAAGACACCACAGCAAATAGCAATATTGCTTACCACAATTTATTGAATATCCTTTTAATTATGTATTTGATTTGATGTGATAAATTTAATGTTAGATAAGATGCCAAATAAAAATATAATTGTTTTTAAAAGAGTACTAGGCTATTGCTATAATTTTTTGAGTAATTTAAGAATCTACAAACCCTAAAACTTCCAAGTGTGAACCTAGATCTTCACCCTAAATAAACATTTACATGTGTGGCCACCAGAATGACCAAGACAACAATAAATCGCTGCTTACCATGGTGAAAAATTAGAAACAATCTGAAACTGGCTTTCAAGGTATCTGGTGGGTTGTCCTCTAGGGGACATTGGAAAGTGTCTGGACATATTTTTGATGGTCAAAATTAGTGTTAATCTTATCTATCTCATGTATAGAAGTCAGAGATGAAGCTAAACATTCTACAATATCCAGGACAAGCCTCCAAAACAAAGAATTATCTGGTTCAAAATGCCAATAGTGCTGAGATTGAGGGACACTGATCTAAATATTCATCAGCAGACAAACCAGTAATTGTAGTATATCCATCCAAAAATAGCATTAATATGAATGAAGCAATATATATCAAAATAGTAGATCTTTAAAAATAGCATTTAATGAAACCAGAATGTGATAAAATAATATACTCAATAGATGAAATGTATGTACATATATTATATACAAAAAGGTATGTTATGTATGGAAAATTAACAGAGAAAATGTACATCAAGTTCATGATTTTAAGATATTTCAAGGGTGGTATGGAGAATAATGGACCTAGAGAAAATAACATTGTAGATGTCAACTTTTCATTTTTTTATATTTACAAAAGCAATCAATATTCCCTAAAGCCTAAATAAACTAGCCCAACTTGTGTCTAGTGTTAGCAAGATGTTGTTACAAAAAAAATACAAATTGAACATTTAAAATGTAATTATATGTGTAAAACTGTTGAAGAAATGCCAAAGGTAGAAATTCACAAAAGAAGCCAGTACCCTACTCATCCTCTTCATCCACCTACAACCATTGCAAGTAGGACTGGAAATCAGGTCTTGTGCTCAGATTTATCATCAGGTGCCCACTATGGCCACTGATCTCCTTCCACCTTGTCTGCATTTTCATCCACAAAGTCTCTTTCAAGACCAAACTAACAATTACCTCCAACAGTGGAGCGTTATATGCAGGTCTGTTCCTCTTCCTCTCTGAGGTAGGGTACTCCTTGTCCATACACACACACTCCCTGTTGAGCCATTCCATTGTCCATTGGACAGGACTTTCATCGAGACACTTTCTCCTTTGTTCTTGCCACTTGCAACTCCATGGGCTGCACTGGTCTGATATTCAGACTGACTCTCCCTTAATCTCTTTTCCAGAAATGATATCTTTCCCCACTATCAACTGCATATAATTAAACATGCAAGCATACACTGCGGATTCCCCCAAAACAGTTTATTCAGAGGCACTTTCAGCAACAATTTATTGAGCCTTCCTCTTTTTCTGGTCCTCAGACCTTAATGTTTGAGCCATCTGCTGTCCCACTATTGCAGTAGCATCTCCTCTAAGCTCTTTTCTCCAACCTCTGCACTGCTTCAGTTACTGAGGTCCTACCTGTTCTTACTTTTCCTTCTCCATGGACCCCATATATCTGAGCTCATCACATTCATCCAAGCTCAGAATCTGTGCCACCTTAGCTTCTGTCTTGCAAACTACAGCACCCTCAAGAATTTTAAAGCCAAAAAAAAAATCATCAGAGCAGTTTGGAGACTACATATTACACTCTCAATGGTGATCTTAAATCATAAAAATGGTTTTGGGAAAATGTATATTCAGTATGTTTTTGTTTTCTGTGATATATATTTTAGGAAGTGAAACAACAACATTTTCTTGGCTGGCAGAAAATAGAATGAAATGCACTGCAGGAGGTATGGATTTTCAAAGGTCAAGACGCTGTCAGGATACCTGTTTTGCTGTTCAACTTCTCTAAAGGAGCTCTGTTTTTTCTAGGGAGAGGCAATAGCATTTCCTTTTAAGCAGCAGATCTGCATTTTCTCCTTATAGTTCCTACTGACCCCTGTCTTAATTTTCCTCACATAAACTGTAAGAGTAATCACAGCCACATACATGTCTCACAGAGCACATGAATCACTGAGCCAACTTGGAGTTCCTTATTTTTATGCATTGCTTTTATTTTTGCATGAGAGAAACTGAAAGATAAGGATTTCAGTGATGCTCTGATATGGAGCAACAACATGACAGTGACATGCACTGTTACCCAAAGAGGCTGTCTAATATTCAAGCAAAACAAACCCAGCAGACACCATCTAGTCTGGTTACATTTACAATATCATGAACATCCAGCTGACTGGCAAGACACTTCAGGTTTCCAAATGTGCCACTTGCAGCTCAAGACACCTCCTGTTTTCCACATGTGCCTTCATTAACCTTATCAATTTAGCTTTCTACTTCTGTTGTGCACTGTCCCTCATTTACCTCGAATTCATTAGAACAATTTGATATTTGGTCATTTCTTTCCCATTAAAGTATATGTGATGTAAATGCATTTTCCAGTTCACAGAGTACTAAAAGCTTGCACTGCTTAATAAAAGTGCATTCTATTGTGGCTTGTGGTTTGTTCTATGACTAGTTCTTGTACCAGGACAGGAGAAAAGAGAAAGAAGAGCAAGCACCCTTTTGCTGTGGTGGGATAAATATGGACTCTGACCCAACAGAAGACACTGAGAGGTGGTACAGTTTGTGTAAACCTGAAGTTCAGCATGGGGAGAAATAATAACTCCTGCAGAAAGGTGTCAAATCCTGTCAGTGGAGTCTCCACAAGGTAGAAAGGACATTAGAACTACAAATCCACATTGTGTCTTAATAATCCAGACCAGACGACATTTTGAAATGTAAATTGTTGTGGGCAGTAGTCACCCTATAGTTACCCTATTGTACTAAGAAACACTAGAATTTATCCTTCCTGTCTCAATGTATTTTGCTAACTATTTTTAAAATATAAATGGGATGAGCTGTTTCTGAAGTTCATTTGGAAGAAAAAATGGTGAAGAATAGTCAAGAATATTTGGTGAGAAGAAAACGCAATGATGGGCTGGTTTCCCATATATTAACACGTGTCCTAAAGGGTTAGTAATCCAAATTGTGTTGATGTCAGGATAAGCAAATTATATAAATTAACCAGAATATAATTAGAAACAGATCCATTTACTACAGAGGAATTAAGTCTCTGATTAAGTTAAATTTTAACAGATAAATATCTGTCCCTAACTCAGTGCATTATACAAATTATGCCTTCATTAGGACAACTTGAGCATGTCAAGGAGTACCAATAGGATACTAGAACAGTAGCCAAAACTTGGATCATCTTAAGTAAATCCATATCATTACATGAATATGGGTACAGTTGTGTCTTCGTAGTTATTTATGAATAATAACCCTAGTTATAGATAGGGCTTGGTCCCCAGGAAAGTACTGAAGGATCAAACTCTGAGCTCTGGGAGAGGGTATGACAACAATAAAGTCAGGGTCCAAATGCTCAGATAAGATGAGAAGTTAATATTTAGGTTACATCTCTGCAGTAATTGGGGACAGCGATCAAGGCAGACACCTAATTTTAATGATGCAAATGCAAGTGTGAAAAATATCACATTACCTTGATAATTTGAGCACCAAAATGTTGATGAGTAGGGGCTGCCTCAGGTCTACAATGGTCAGAAGGTCAGGAGCAAGTGTGGTGTTGTGCAGAGTCCAAGAAGAGACAATACTTAGGACAGTTTTCATTTAATTACTTATCTTTACTTCACAAACATCATAAGTTTTTGGTAAAATGTTTGAGACAGATTGGCTATTATTTTTAGCAACATAGAAAAAAACCAAACTGCTATAAAACTATTCTCAGTAAAAAAAAAAAAAAAAAAAGCTCCCAAAGTCAAATCCGATACAATTTTTGAAAGTGCTGTGGAAGGCTGCCAAGCACTCTGATAGTGTCCGTACTCATTTCACTATCACCAAAATTTACATAAGACATTACAGCTAGACACTTTACATGCATTATCTCCTTTAATGACAGTCACCAGGAAAGGAGTTTTATTAGCTCCAGCTGACGGAAGAGGCAGTCTCCCAGGAAAGATACTTCTCACTATTGCTAAATGTGAGAGTTGGAACCCAGATCTGTGAGACTCTGGGCCTTTCTGGCTTGTCAACACCAGGATTACTCCTTGAGTATGTGCAGAGAGATACTGGAGGCACAGGATAGGTAGATATTCTTGGGAAAAACCACTGCCTGAAATTCATGTTATGTTTTTAAAGAGCATAAATATCATTAAATTAGGTTTATCTCTTTACCCCATAACAGAAAATCATAGTATTATTCTTAGAAGCATCCTTTTCTAATTTTTATTTTTATTAGTGTATGTTTGCAGTACATAATGATTACATTCACTGTGGCAAGTTGGTGCAGGTACATAACATATCAGAACTCTTCTTTCCATCCCCTTCCTTCTCCTTCCCTCCCTCTCCTGGTCCCCTCCCTTTTTGTCATTGGCTGTCTTTTACTTTGCTCTTTAATTTATTTATATTTTGGGGTTTTCATATAAAAGGAACCATGTGATATTGATATCACATGGTTCCTTTTATATGACTTATCTCACTTAATAATACGGTCTCAACAATCCACAGTGTGGGAAAAAATTTTTACCAGCTGCTCCTTATACAAAGGACTATTATCTAGAATATATAAAGAACTTATAAAGAATCAGACCTCCCAAATTTAAAGACCCAATCTGAAAATGGGCATCTGAAATGAAGAGACATTTCTCAGACAAAGAAGTAGAAATAGCAATTAAACATATGAAAAAAATGTTCAACATCACTGGTCATTCAAGAGATGCAAATGAAAACAACGGTGAGATTCCACCTCACCCCAGAAAGAATGGCTGCTATCAAGAAATCAACCAATAACAAATGCTGGCAGGGCTGTGGGGAAAAAGGAACCCTGCTCCACTGCTGGTGGGAGTGTAGACTGGTGCAACCACTGTGGAAATCAGTATGGAGATTCCTCAAAGAACTAGGACTGGAAGTCCCATTTGACCCAGCTATTCCCCTGCTGGGTATCTTCCCCAAAGAATTTAAAAAATCATATCAATGCGATATATGTGCACCCATGTTTATAGCAGCACAGTTTATAATAGCTAAAACTTGGAAACAGCCCAAGTGCCCATCAGCTGGAGACTGGATAAAGGAGATGTGTTTTTGTAAATAAAATGGAGTACTATTCAGCCATAAAGAATGAAAAAGTAGAGACATTTATAGCTAAATGTATGTACATTGAGGTGATACTCAAGTGAAATAAATAAGACATACATGTGTAAATACCTAATAGTTTCACTGGTGTGACAAAGTGAAAGTGTAAATAAGGAGTGTAAAAGGTATAACAGATAATGTGAAATAGGAAGAAAAGGGGCAAAGGGGAAGGGGAAGTGGGAGGGGTAGGGAAAAGGAAAGAAGGGAATGGAATTAATATGAGAAAATGAAAACAAAGTCTTTGTAAATAGGGAGGGGAGGAGGGTTTGAAGGGAGGGCAGGGGAAGGGGGAAAGAAAGAAACAAGAACCAAGACATATCATGTAAAAGTATAAATTCCCAACGATGAATGTCACCATATTGTATACCTAAAATGTACCAATAAACTTAATGAATTTTTTAAAAAGAAAGAAAGGAGGAAAAAAAATATTATGGTCTCAAGGCACATCTATTTTCCTACAAATGACTCCAGTTTATCTTTCTTTATGGCAGATTAGTACTCCATTGTACATAAATGCCACATTTTCTTTATTTATTCATCTGTTGATGGATCTAAAGGCCACTTTCTATAGACTTAGTTATTATAAGTAGTGAATTCTCCTTCTAGGTGTCTTCCTGAAAGTGTTAAAGACATCATAATACATTGACACATGCACAACTATGTTTATAAAATCATTGTTGACTCTTTTTTTCTCACTCATTCTATGACTCTCAGCAAATCCTGTCAACCCTCTCTTCAACACAGAGTCAGCGTCTCCACTGCTACCTTACTGCCCATCTTGCCCACCATCTCTTGCCTTGACTACATCTACAACCTCAAAATAGGACTCTCTGCTTCAGCCTTGCCCTCTACCATCTATTCTTGACACATGAGCCAGAGCGACTCCATAAAATCTGCATCTGATCATGTCCCTCTATGTTTGGTTCCTTGCAATGGTTCTCATTTCGCCCTGAGCAGAAGTCCTGACCATTGCCTAGTCCTTCAGGGACTTGACTTCCTGCCAGCTCTCTAACTCACCTCCACTACTTCCGTGTGACTCACTTGGCATCAGCTGCATTAGCCTCTTGCTGTTACTCCAGAACAGTAAGTAATGATCACCTCAGTCTTTAGACTTGCTATTCTCCTGCCTTGAATGTGAAACCCTTTACTTCTTTATCTCAGAGAGAAATCCTGTACCTACTTCCCTGCGGCTAAATCCTTCACTTCCTTTGGGTCCCCACCAAAATGCCAATTAATTACTTAGGCCACTGACATAAATTACCAACCCCCTCCTTTCACAACACCCTCTTACCCTGAGAAACCTTCTCCATGGCTCTTCTCCCCAACTGGCATGATAAATTTACAATTCTTATTTAGTTTCTGTATCTCTATATCCTCACTTTAATGTATTAGATAGAGCCATATGAAGTTGCTATTTATGTCAGTCAAAATGGTCATGCTTATAATTTCATGTTGTTTAGTAGCTTTATAAAGATCTGCCTTATTAAATTTCTATATGCAAATAATAGTGCTTTGCATATAATAGGTGCTCAATAAATACTTGTTAAAATAACTTATTTGAGGGGCTGGGGATTTAGTTCAGTGGTGCTGTCACCTGCCTTGCAAGCAGAAGGTCCTGAGTTCGATCCCCAGTACAAAAAAATAAACAACTTATTTGAGGCAAGTCTTTAAGAACTACAGCATATAAGGATGAGTGGGGTCCTTGTCTAACTGATGGTAATTTTCTATCTCTGCTGAGTTTGGACCTCAGTTTCCACATCTTCCACATTGGAGAATTACTCTGACCTGAACTCCCTTTGTGGTTTCTTTGGAAACCACAAAGCCAGCAGTGTTCACATTTACCTTGATCACTTCAAAGATGTCAGATCTCTAAGGTCTGATAACAGTTTCAGAAAGAGAAGGAATCTGTGATGTTGGACCCTGAAGCCTGATAAGGGCCAAAGCATCTTAAGGTCCCACACACATTGCTTCAGGTCATCCAGATGTGGCTGCTGTTTTCTGAGTAGGAAAAGAAAAAAGAAAACAAGCCCTGCAGTCCTCCCTTTCTTCTTCCTTTGCTCCAACCCCAGAAAGCCTTCATTCCTAACCTTAATACGTACTAAATGTACTTTATTTCCCATTTTCTAATCTCTTACTGCTTTCTCATGGACAATATGATCTATATGTATTTGCATAAAAGATTATTTCTTTGTAGCAGTAAATGCTCAATAATTTCCAGTTTGATTTTCCCCCTTTTAGAATCTGAGTCCAGGAAAATAATTAGGATTTACCCCTTTTGTTCAGTCAAATGTACTTTTAACAGAAGGAGGCACTTATTACTCAGGATGTGATCACTATTGGAATGTTGTGAGACAACTGTGCATGTCTTGAAAATTACAAAATATGCATGTTTATTGCTCCTTCCTCCCCACTCTTTCCACTCACTCAGATTTCAGATCAGTGTTCTTTGCTGGGACTCTAGAATTTCACCAAGGACATCCTTCCAAAGCTTTATGATACCTCATTTTCTCTTGCTGAAATACTTGCCAAGCTGCATGAGGCTTTTCTCCACTCACCAGTTTTCATTTACAGACAGAAAGCTATTACATCGCCCTTCAGCCACACACAGAATGTTCACTGTGCTCTTATTCAAAATATTAACTCAAAGTTATTTCCGTGCAGAGTTTTCTGCTCCTTAGTGTCTTAGCCTGTTCAGGCTGCTATAACAAAATGCCACAGACTAGGTAATTTACAGAGAACAGTTGTTTTCACACAGTACTGGAGGCTGGCAAGTCCAAGATCAAAGTGATGGCACTTTCTCACATATGGTACCAGACAGAAGCCCCCCAAAGACCAAAAAGCTGTGTTAACTCCATTTTATAAAGGCCTTAGCCCTATTCATGAGAGTTCTACCCTTATCACTTAATCACCCTCAAAGTCCCCATCTCACCATATGATTGGGGGGGGGGAACATCCAGATTATATAAGTTATGCACCTAGCTTTCATTTCTACACCTTCTTCAGACTGAGCCTTAAGATACAGGTGTAAGAAACCAGGAAGTGCAGGACAGGAAATTTATTTATAAACCATGTTCCATGTTCTAGATTTCTGTTCCATATATTGTTTCTATCTCTTCTGGTCTTAAGGAATATGTTAAATCTAGGGCAAGTAAGAAAAGGCTCATAGTTCAGGAATCCAATGATCTAAGGCATGAGCTCTGTGCAGAAAGGAGCTCTGCTCCACTGTGAAGGATGGAGTCTTCTGCCTCCATTTAGATTCCAGGAGAGACATGGGCCTTTCACTCCAGACCTGTGCACCTGGAGCCGGGGAAGGCACTGAGGGACCCAGCTCTGGACTACAATGGAGACAAAAGTGGCAGGCTCTCTAGGAAGTTCGTCTAAGTACAGGATCTTCCTTGTCCATTCAAAATTGAAATGCCATCACCATCCTTCCTATCCCTATTGCCATTGACAATATGTCAAAATGAGCACAGGAGAGATGAGCTCAAAACTAAACCAACAGCTTGCATGTCATTTATAAAACTAGTATAATTCTAAAAGTAAACTGTGTTCCTTCTATCTAGCTTCTCAGTATTTGTCTTGTGCCTTTGATCTGAGTTCTGCCTAGAAGATCCTCTGTAAGGCAGCAAAAGAGTTCAACTTCCAGAGCCTATGAGTCCTCTAGAACCAGCTTCACACTAATGTGGGTATGGAACTATCAGAGCCAGGCTCACTTTTCTTTATGCCATGTGATATTCACAGGCTGATTCTTGAAGTGCATCCCAGTTTAGAAACATATCATAGCCTTTGACTTTCTGGAGTAAGAACAAACATACAGTTCACTCAAAAACTGCCAACAGTTGACCAATTAATGTTTGTTGCCAATTCACTGAGTACATAGTTGTGTCTAAGACTTCCCATATTCCTGATACTGTCTGAAAATAGGGAAATAATCCTTCACATCTTGTGTGGCATATGATACCCACTCTATTTTATAACAAATGTTATATAAATGAATGCATTAGTAAGTGAAAAGCCCACAAAAACTGTTTAAATTATTTAAATGACTTTAAAAGAGGATATTAATTAATACAAGAAATGGCTTACACATTATATTCTAGCAGAAGCTTTTTTTTTTTGGTACCAGGCATCAAACTCAGGATCTTGTGCTTGTGAGGTAGGTGCAGCACCACTGAGCTAAACCACCAGCCCTACATATTATATTCTAGATGAAAAACATTTAACTATCATTTTTACACTATTAAATTCTTAAAATAGAATGTTTTTTCCTTGAAAGATAATCACCCACCATCATCAGACATGATGAAAAACATGTCCTCTTTGTACTAAATGACCACTCTTCTAAAATATTTGGTGAACATTTTGATATAATGAATATGGCTCCTGTCAAACATGTTTTTCCCTATGTAAATACAAACTCATTTGTAGTTGACAAGGCGATAAAGAAAATTAGAGTCATCTTGCTTGAGTTTTCTCAAGGGAAAAGACATTCAGAACAGCATAGAGACTTTGTCCTCTGAGATTCCCAAGAACAAAAGCCAAACTATCATGCTATCTTGACCTAGAGGAAGACCACCATCCATCAGACTGATTTAAAGCTACTGTTCTTCATTTCACTGCTAATCTTCAACTCATCTATTATTGATGCTTCTCTCCATGGTTTTATCTTACCCCATTCATTCTCACCCCCTATAATTTCTGCTAAAGTTCTTCCATTTGTAAGTCAGTATCTACAACCTTGACCCTTTTTCAGAGTTCCTGTATGTGTCTATGGCCTTCTGTACTTTCCTAGATGCTTCCTTCATTGTTTTCTTTATCCTTCCCATACACTTCCCACACACTCCTTCCACCCAAGCCCTGTTCCAAAGCATCTTTTCATTTTACTATGTTCTCCATGTTGGTTAGTGATGCTGCCATCCACACAGTTCTTAACAAGAAACCTGGAAATCATTATTAATTCTCTTCATTGTCTGCATTCTCTTTAATCCATCCATCACCATGTCCTGATCCTACACCATCCAAATATGGCCTAGCTCTTCATTCTTTTTCATCCTATCCCCTTCTGATCTTGTTTGGATTACTGCCATCACCACCTAGTTCCCTGTTTATAGTTTCATTCTTATCTAATTTAACCTTCACACTGCCTTCAGAGTAATATTTCTTATATGTATATATGATCATATGCTTTAGTTTCTTGTTTTAAAATGTGACACTTCTACAACATAAAATATAATTAGTGATACATACCTGTAATCCCAGCTACTTGCTGAAGCAGAAAGATTGTTTGAGCCCCAGAATTCAAAGCCAGCCTGGGCAATATTCCAAGGCTGTATCTCAATAAAATAAAAATAAAAAGATCAAAGAATAAAAATTTAAAATAATAATAATGTGCAATCAATCTTCTTCAAGTTAAAACCTAGGACATCTGCATGGACTTTTGCAAAACAAGTATGAAATTTCAGGATCTGACTCTTGAAATCCAGTTATAAGTATTTTGTGGCAATTGAATTTATTCAAATATGTACAACACAATTAAATAGTAAATGTTATCATTTCCATGATATGACAGGAGCAATAGTAAGCATGGAGCATGGGCTGAGGAGGTAACCAGAATAAAAAGAGAATTGAAATCATATCATGTGGAGAATAGTTGAGAAACATGCAGTTTACAGTGAAAAAGAGTTGCAAATGTGTTACAGCTGTTCTTAGACATCTGAGAAACAATCCAGAGTGTAGAACCAGGAACAGTCATGGAGCTCTGGGAAGGCAGATTCCAGCTCAAATCGTGGAAATGCTTTCCATCAAGTACAATGACTAACAATGGCGGTCTCCAGAGAAAGCAAGTTCCCCCACCACTACAAAATTAAATCAATAGCTGGATAACACCTCATTCAGGATAGTCCAAAGGGATTGAAGCAACAGATGCAGGGAATAACAATGGAGTCTCTTGAGTCTCATGGTACAAAGGGCTTAATATGTCACTTATCAGCAAATAGATATTTATAGTAACTGATTAATTTTGTTAAAATCTATAAAATATAAATATTCACCAGCTTAGGTTAACTTGTCATCTCATTTCCCTAAAGAAACTTTATTATCCAATGATGAGTAGATTCTAAGTTTGAGGTATACTACATTATCTGAAATAATTCCCTGGCTTCAGGATTCACAGTGGACTAGGAAAAATCTAGCCAAATGCCCTCAAGTGGCAGCTATCCCTGGCTATTGCAGGTGCATTTCCTTTTGTTTCTTATAGAACTTCCTTGAAAAAGAAAATGATCATTTTCCTCCTCTACAATTTGCTAGCAGTGTTTTTTTTTTCCATTCATTAGCATGTTTTGAAAGCAATATGGGAAAGGGAGGTGAGAGGAGCTTTATTTTGATCTCAAATATCAGTTTACATATGGTGAGAAAGATTAGAAACAAAGAAATGGGGTCATCTTTTGACCTTAACATACTGAAGCTTTGAGATAAATCCATTTAAAAAAAAAAGAGTTACTCGGTTGAATTCCTACTATGTGGCAATGATTCCATTTTAAAAATAAAGAAACAATAAGCGTAAGGCAGGCTTAATTGGCAATTCAAAGCCAAATGATCAATAAATGAGAAAGCAGAGAGTGAAACCCATATCAGTCTACCAACCAAAAGTATTTCCCTTTTGTGTTACAGCTGTTCTAAAATATCTAACACACGCACACACACACACACCACAATCAGTATCAATGGAATGCACTTGCCTTCAAGATCACTTCTCTGTGTCCAGCCCCTTTCTCACTTGTTCCAAACTCAACTCCCTGCCTCTCAGAGCCATCCCTTAAAAACAAGGGAAGTCAATGTGTCATTCTCTATGATCTGGAACCACTTTCTCCCCCAGGGAACACACCAGACTGAATCTGAATATAGTCCTTGATGTTAGAGTTTGTATCTGCACTTCATGCTTTGACCTGAATTTGTCCACCAGCTCTGGACTAGCCTCCCTTGTAGCCCTAGCACCCTCAAACCCAACTCCTGGGACCTGACACCGGATACTCCCTCATCTTCTCCACAAGAGGAGTATTCTAATTTGGTCATTCAATCATCAATTTTCAGTGGGAGTATCAAGACACACTATGCTATGATTGGTTATGGATGCACAACATTAAAGCTGCTGCATAACCGGAAGCCTTTCCAGATCAGGAAAAATGATGGAAGGGAATGCAAAAAAAAAAAAAAGTGTCATGAAGGAGAAAAGAATAAGAATCAAAGCTTTAAAATGAGTCTCTTCCTATAACAGCACTTAAGGAACAAAAAGAACATACAATGGAGCCGGGGATTTAGCTCAGCAGTGTACCTGCCTTGCAAATGCAGGGTCCTGAGTTCGATCCCCTCTACCCCCGCCCAAAAAAAAGAACATACAATGACAAATCCCACTGCCTCCAAATATCAATCTCCCAGACTTAGTTTTCACAGCTGCTCACACCTCCTGCTACTTAACATGGACCCTCCATTTCAAATGGCTCCAACATCCCAAACAACTCCCCACAAAATGCCCACACCAATGAACCTATTCAATGGCCCACCCAGAATTCTTCCTAATATTCTTCCTCCTTGGCACCAATTTCCACTTCTTCCGGGAATCCTTCCCTAAAGTTTACATTTATGATTTCCTTCTTGAAGTCAAGCACTGTAAAATTGTTCTTAGGTTTACCTACCAAAAATAGGAATTCATTGATGGATATAAGTAAAGAAGTAAACTGACTGGATGTATACTTTAGAAAAAGTAGTCTTAGAAGAAATGTATTGGGATAGATGAAGATTAAAACAGGAGAGAACATGATTTCTTCTCCTTATAGTCTACAAAATGGGATCTAAATTAAGTTCACAGGCTGTAATTAGTCAACCTTTTTTTTTTTTTGTACCAGGGATTGAACTCAGGACCTTGTACTTACAAGGCAGGTGGGGGCACCACTGAGCTCAGTCCCCAGCTCCCAGTCACATTTTTTCTATAGATTCCATCTCCATTTTATCTTTGCAACTTATTTGTTAAAGACTCTATACCTGAGGATCTCATTTGCTGATTGCATCCAGTATTTTATAACATGTTCTTCTGTTCTCTTTTCTTTCTGTGAGTTGTTCGTTGGATCTAGGGAATAGATTACATTCAGGTTGGGATTTTTTTGGAATGACTAACTCATCACTGATATTGTGGGGTTTTTTCTCTTTTTTGATAGTAACAATATCTGATAACAAAGGTCTAGGTACATTAACTCATCTAGAGTTGCAAAATGATGTTACTTTAATTTTATTATCCCATCATCATTAACAAGTGAAAGTCTTCAATAAAGATAAAATACTTAATCAACTATTTAGTTTCCTGGTAATTTTGTTAATATAAAAAAGTAAGATAAATGATGAATTCTTTCCCTGTGTTTACCAATCTCAACGTAATATGTTGGTTGCTTAGCATCTTCTAATGGTGACCAGTTTATTAAATAACATTCTGAAATCAGAAGTGAAATATATTTGCTGTCTTTCCATCCATTTTAGTTTTGTCCTGATCCATACTCTGACTGTTCCATCTTCCAATTGGCCCCACATCCTTTTGAAACAATCCTGATAGTTCCTAGAAAAGCCTCACTATCTAGTATGATTCCTTGTGCATATTCCCTGTCCTAGATCTCCAACCAGTCTTTTCTCTAAAGAATCTTCTTTCCTTATAGGGATAAGACTGGCATCCTCTCCAGCAATCTTGTTTTCAATTACCTTTTTGTGTTTTAAATGGTTTAATTCATATATGATAACTGTACACATTTATGGAGTGTATTGTAATAATTTGACACATATATAATGTGTAATGATCAATCCAAGGTAACTATTATTTCCATCTCCTCAAATCTTTATTATTTCTTTGTGCTGAGAAACTTTGAACTCCTTTGTTCTAGTTTTTTATAAAGTATATAATAATTTTTGGTAAACTACAGTTACTCAGTGCCCATTACCTCATTGTACTCAACACAACTGAATCAAAACATCCTGCTAAAAGGCAGGCTAACCAGTCAGGAGGTGATTGTAGTAATTGAGAAGATGTGGCATGATGGGCTTTAGAGTCAAACTGAACTGAGTTTGAATCCTAGATCTGCCACTTTAAAAATTGCATGATTTGGGGCAAATTACTTAATCTAACCCTTAGTAAAACTTCATCCATGAAATGGGTAATAACACACACTTGATAGGGTTATTACTGTAATGCATACAAAATACAGGCCCCATTTCATGCCAAATACTCAATAAATTAAAATACTAGTTATTTTATATTTAATTATTTTTGCTAAAATTTATATAGTTGCAGAAGGCAGATTCCCAAACAGTCTAAAATAGTAGTCACTAGTCCACATGACTATTGAGCACTTCAGATGCAGTTAATCTACATGGCAATATGTTATACATTTAAACTATGCACTGAACTTCAAAGTCTTGGTTTTTCAAAAATGTGTTATATCATTAATAATTTTTATTATATGTTGAAATGATAACATTTGGAGCATAATATTATTAGAATTACTAGA
>NW_004624730.1:56628098-56678601 GCF_000247695.1 Heterocephalus glaber
TGTTACACATCCAGGAGCACTGGACTGCACCACGTGTGTCTCTAGAGAGAGTAAGAATGGGAGGTAAGCAAACATGGATTTGAAGCATAGCTCCAATTTTTCTAAATATAAAGAAATATCTGGGTCTCCTAAAAGCATCATTTCTAATTTGGCATAATAACTTTTTTTTTTTTTGTACCGGGGATCGAACTCAGGTCCTTGGGCTTGCACAGCAGGCGGCAAAACCACTGAGCTAAATCCCCGGCCCTATCATTTGTAATTTGGAAATAAGAGAACCCCCATCTTGCAGGATTTTCATGATGTATAATAAATCAATATGCATTTTATATATGCTATGTGTACAGATAATAGATGCAAAGTGCCTGGCATATATTAGCTAATATAGTATATGGTAATGTTATTACTAATACTATTTCCAGTCTCATGCTTAGTTCATATTGTACTTTAACCAAGAAGGAAGCCACTCTTGACTGTGCATCTATGAAGCAATCTCCTCTCTTCTTCCCTTTATTCTAAGGTGTTATATGTCATTTTAACTTTTATATTTGATTAATATTTTAATGATTCTTCTTAATAATAATTGTGTAGGAAATAAATAATAACACCTATTTTCAGTACTAGGCTTGGAGATGAAAAAACTCCAAAAGCCAAGTTATCACCAGAAGAACACAACCTTCCTGTGACATCTTATCTCTGGATCCTACAAACCTGACTTCTAGGAGCCACTGTGTGTATCTGCTGCCACCAACACTGCAATGATTTTTCTCTGGCTCGGCTGCAATGAGCTGAACCCACACCACTGGCAACAACAGCAACTTTAAAGATGACTTTGCATCCAAATCTGAACCAAAATGTGGGGAAAGGTGGCACACTGTAGAATATGAAACCATACCTCCATTATATTTTGAAGATTTTGAAGGAGATGATTTGGGGAGAAAATCATTTTAATATCAATTAGAAAACCACGGTCCCCTAAAGCAAGGACTCTCAGCCTTAGCTGTGCATAGAAAACAAGGGAGCTTTTAAAAATGGAGTACAGATTTCTAAAGGCTTCATGTCTTCTAAGTCTCCTAGTAGATTTTACTGTACAGTCAAGACTGAGAGCCACTATGCTTGTGGCATCAAATACCTGGTATTATCTAAGAGAGTCAATATGCTGAGGGCTACCGGTTGATATCAACAGAGTTCCAAAACTCAAAGAAATAGATTTAACTTCAGTGTGTTCCTCTTCTAGGTCTTTTTGCCACTCCTCCAGGACTTCCACCATAAGGAAAGGGGCCCCTGGACCAACATCCTTTAAGATGTTCATATGGACCAGTGGTCGGACCTCTTCATCTTACAGACATGATGAGAAAAGGTAAATGCACTGGGACTCTAGGAAATTTTTAGAAGATTTTACCTGACCATCCAGAGAGGATGGTGACAAGGAAGCAGTAGGCAACTGAGTTTTATATTTTGAGATGTGGGGATGGACTCTACACTAAAAGGGTACGGTCACAGACAGTTTGGCCTTCCTCTTCTTCACAGGTTACATACTCCCTCATACCTCATGGCATTGCAAAGTCTGTTCCTTCTTAGAAATACCCTTCACACACATATACACCCCCACTCTTCACTTAGCCAACTCTAGTCTGCCTTCACATATCCAGTCAGTCCCCACTGCTCCCCTCAGCCCATCATCCTCTTTATCCAAACAGACTATATTAATCTCTGTTGGCTTTCCAAAACTTTGCATTGTACCTGGCAACAGTAGATGCTCAATATAATAACTAATGTGATGAAAATTGCATTTCTGGGCACTGAGAATGTGGTAAGGAAGGCAAGCAGAAATTGTGAGAAGGTTCAAAGATGAGGGACAAATTCATGGAGCCCTCAAAGTCCTTGGAAGAAGAGCCTGGAGAGAGGGATGAAATAGGGGAAATAAAAGAAAAATAAGAATCAAAGATAGAGTTAATGAAAGACAAAATAACAATTATGCAGCTCATTCAAATGCTGTCATTTGGGTTTAGGGAGCAAATGTGTTCCTAAAATTCTATAACCATTTTTAAATATTTCCTTTTTCTCCATTTGTTTTCTTCTTCCACATGTCTCTCTTTCTCATTGACCTTATGCCTGGACTTGGTTTAGGTGAAGCTAAATTTTAAATATAACTGCCTTTAATGCAATATTGCAATTTAAGCAACTCATACATCAGGCAGAACCTGATAGAAATCAGGATTGATAAATGGTGCTGGGCAAAAGGAGAAGGACCTGAGGGACTTGAATATTGTTTTGAGAGCTTTTATTCCTCAGAAAACCTGAAATGACCCACACATTAAAATCCTTTGAAAAATTCCAAGAGAAAAGTTATTCTTCACAATAATGATCTATTACAGTAAAATTTTAGAAACTACTTAAATATTCACACTGAAAAATCTGTTAAATATACAGTAGACTATAATATGTCCCTTAGCACCCTAAAATGCCTTTACATAATATTAACTAAAAAACAGTGACTAAAAAACTGCATACAAAGTATGAATGAAGCCACCAAAAAAAATATACACAGGCAAAAGTCTGGAAAGAAAACCATATTTTTCACCTCCTTATTTCCCAAATGCCAAGTAATATGTTATGTTATATTCCTTAATTATGAAAAAATAATTATATAATGTTTAAGTAAAATTACAGCCTAGAAAGGAACTAGAGTTTTAGCAAAGTCTAATGTTCATTACACCAAGCAGATAATCTGAAAATTTACTTTCTTTGCTCATATCTCTCACATGCTTTTTCTAAATGCGTATTTGAATTGTTTTTCATTTCCTTTCAAATTGAATCACCTTTCAGCACAATCTTCAACACCTTAAAATTTCATACGTTATTTTAAAATTCTACATTTTGTATTCAATTTTTTTTAAAAGACCATTATGAGTGAAGGTACAGAAGGACAGAGATCTGGCCCTACCATTCAGGGGTCAGATCCATGTTGCCCACAGGAATATTATGATTGCCAAGGGTCAGCCCTCCTGAAATGCTGGAGGCTTTCTCAGGCAGGTGGATTACAATCTATCCCTTTCATCTTTTATTTACTTTCATCAAATAACTTACTACAGCTTTATATTCTTTTACAAAAGAATTAATATTTAAGAAGCAATTACTGTGTGCTATATGTTCTATGTAAAATATTAAATTATATGATAGAAATTATTATGCCCATTTTATAGATGAGACAATGGAGGCTCTGAGACTTTAAATAACTTCCAGGGGTCCAATAAGTAGCTCATGATAGAATCAGGATCTGAATCCAAGCTTGTGCTTTCTCCCTGCAGCCCATAGCCTATACAAGCTCTTGTCAAAAATAAGATATTTGGAGCAGCAATGAACAGCCAAGCCCACACGGAGAAATTGTGTTAGCATACACCTGAAAATTTTACATCAAATATAATGAACATACGACTGATGTATTGGCAATATTCATGCAGTTTAGAGGAACAAATAATTAGCTTAGTGTTCTGCATCAATACAATTCTATGACACTTAAATTACTGTTATAATTCTTCTATTTTCAAAGATGTTTTCAGTAACTATGGGATTTAAAATAATTAAAATATTGACTATAAATAAATCACTGTCAACAAGCTTTATTTATGGAACAAAGGTGCCAAATCTTGTGAAATCAGTCTGCATGGCTTTGGCCCATAAAGTTAATAGAAGCAAAGGAAAAAGAGTTGACAAATACAAGCAATAGAATCTCCCACTAAGCCAGTATCCTTAGTTTCATGTCATTTTATTTAATGTCTATGCCCCTTCTTCATCACATCTTCATCTTTACTGCCTAGTTCACAAACTCTTGAAAGATAAGACTCAGTTTTAAAATTGGCTTAGAACAGAAACTGTTCTGCTCAAGATGCTCTTGGCAGCAGTAATCATGGTTATAATGAAGATGATGATGACCGATAAGAAATCAAGATAATTAAAGTTTTCAAGTTGATTACTTCGAAATAAATTAGACTGTCTAGCAGCATTGCTCTGAATTGCTGATAATTGCTCACCCTCAGTTCCTCCTCCTGTGAACCTGACCTCTGTGTGTACCCAGTTTCTCTAGCTGGGTTCCTGCAGCTAACCCAGAAGCCAAGCAGCCAAAAATCCTCACTCTACACCGCACTGCCCCTTCCTGATCCCTGAGCCAAACTGTCAGGATATTGGGTTCCCTGGAACTCCTGAAACAGTAGAGCCCCGAGAAACCAGACTAAGGACAGTCACAGCAACTAAGTGAAAGAAAAAGTTCACTGAAAACTCTGAAGCCGTCTTCTATTCCTCAGAAGAAGCTGAAACCAACTCTACTTTTGTTTCATTATTTTAACTGTAAGCTAGTCCTTTGTCTGATCATCTGCTATGTGCAAAACCCTAGTTTATATTCTCATCCTCTATTCCACAAGGCCAACAATATGAAAGAATATTGTTTTCTTCTCTAAACAAACTTTCTTGTTAAGTAAGCTTATTTTAATCTCTAAATTGCAGGTGCAAGATAAAACAACAGCAGTAATTCCTTATTTAGATAAGAAAAAGAGAAGTTTGAGCTAAGAACATTGCAAACTGAGTGTTTACTAAATATTCTTTGGTTTGTTTTATTAAATATTGAACTGATGCAAAGAAATATTTATCACATGTATTACCATACAAAGAATGGTATCATGAACATCTGTGTGCTCATTATTAAAAACGGAACAGTTATTTTTGAAGCCCTTAGGAATACTTCCCTAATTACATTCTAATTCCTACCCTACCGCACACTCAGTGATAACTACTGTCCTGGATTCTGTGTTTACCATTCCCTTACGTTTCTTCATGATTGTATGACATTTGAGTCTTAAGCAATACATTTACTTCTGAGTCATTGGAGGCTTTATATAAATGGAATCATTTCATATGTATTGTCTTTCAACCTGTTTTTAATCACCAAATATTGCATCGCTATGATTTATGAATGCTGATGTCAATAATTATCGTTCATTCTCTGCTGTGTGGTATTACACAGTATAAATATATCATGATTATTCATCCTGCTAATGGGCATTTGCATTATATTCACTGCTTTCATCATTGTCAGCAATGTTGCTATATTTCTTGTTCATGTCTCCTTGGAAATATGTATGAGCACTTCTTAGGATTATGTACCTAACATTGAAATGGTTGGTTCAAAAGTTTATGCACTTTCAACTTTACCAAGTAACGCAAACGCTTTCCAAACCAGCCATAAATGTGACTCCCATTGCTCTATAGCCTTGTATATGGTGTGCAAGGTTTTTTTTTTCTTCAATCTATAAGGTAGCACAACTTTAATTCTAATCTCTCAGAATAGTAATGAGATTGAGCTTATTTTCTTAATCTTTTTGTGATGCGACTGTTTAAATATTTGCCTCATTTTTCTCCTGGATTGTTTGGTTTTTTCCTATAGATTTGTAGGAATTATACATATAGATCAGTCAATACAAAACCTTTGTTGTAGGTATGCAAATTACTTCCAGTTTGTAGCTTGTCTTTTCACTTCACAATGTCTTTTGTTGAATATATTCCTTAATTTTAATATACAAACATAGCACATTTTGAACATTTTGAGATTCCTTACAACTCTAAGCTCAAAAAAATTTTCTTTCATTCAGTTTTCTAAATATTCTGTAGCCTTACCTTTCATAATTAAATCTTTAATCATCTGGAATTGACTTTTGTGTTAGGTGAGTAGACATCCAATTTTTAAAAAACAGATAACCAATTGCCCTAGTGCCATTTATTGGATAATTCAGCCTCTCCTCCTTGACTGAAAACACACATGTATTATACATCACATTTCCAGATATTTTTCTAGATCTCTGTTCTGGTCTACTGATCATTTGTGCTTACCTCAGACAAACACCACAGTGAATTTACACACTTTGGCATTGAAATACCTCTTGACCAATGATAGAAAAAATTACCTGTGTGGTTCTTTTCAATCAAGAGGGTCATTGTTATTCTTTGCCATTTGCATTTTATCTAAATTTTAGAACATGCTTGTCAAGTTATGTTTACCACACTTAGAAATTTTATTGAAATTTTATATAAATAATTTGCAGTAAATTTACATCTTTACATTGCCAGCTGAATGAATAAAATTAATTTCTACTTGATTTCAGTCCTCCCTCTGAAGGGAAGAGAAACAATTTTTTTCTTAAGCCATGTTAATTTTTAGTTGGGACAAATTCCTGTAGCAAAAAACAGATTAACAAGAGAAAAACAAGCAAAATTATTAGCATGTGCTATGCACATCAAAAGGGACAAAAATAACTTACAAAGCAGTGGCTGGGAAGTCTTCTTTAAAGCATTTTAACAAAGAGCAATAAACTTTGAAAAAGTGACAGGACAAAGGAGAGTGCAGGTCCAGGCTTTCCAAGGCAGGAAAACTGTGGGAAGAAACTAATGACGTCTGCTGCAGATTCCTCTGCTGCCTGCCAGTGCCAGTTCTGAGCTGATCCAGACTGCCTCCAGTGAAAGATTCCCATTCTGTCCTTAGGTGGGAAAGGGGGTGGAGAGACAGAAAAATCTTCTGTTTTAGTCATCTCTGCTCTGCCTTTAGACAAATGCAGGAAAGCCAAAGTTCCCTTGCATTTCAATTGACTGCAGCTCAATACTCTTCAGTATTGTAGGAAAAAATAGCTTTTTAAAAATCATTATCTTCTAATAAAGTGTATCATTTCTCCAAAGAGAACATCACATAGTTTATTGATTTATTCCTTATTTTAATGTTTAAATACATTTTCTAGTTTTGTTGGTACATGGAAAGGCAACTATTGTAGGTCAATTTTTGTTTTGACATCAATGTTAAATTTTCTTATAACAGCTTATCTGTAGATTCCTTTGTATTTTCTTCATAATCATAACATTAGTAAATAATACATGTCTTCTTTTTATCAGTAAATATATCACTTATGTATTTTACTTGCTTGATTACACTAGCTAGTAAATCAAGAATAAAATAGATAATAATGAGCTTTTCTGATTTGTTCCTATTTATACAGTGGATTCTTATAACACCATTAAATGTCAAGTTTGCTATAGATGGTGCCTTTATATAATTTCTTATATATTTCTAGTTTTATTAGCTATATCATGAATAATATTATCAAATACATTTCTCTATATTATAGTATCATATGATTATTTTAACATTTATATAAAACATTTCAATAATAAGACATCAAATGGTAACCAACAATACATTCCTGGGATAGCCTTAACTTGATCAAGATATTAATTTTTATATATTGTTAGATTTAGTGAACTAACTTGTTTTCTAAACTTTTCATTTATGTTTATGAATAAGTTGGGCTTATAATGTTTTTGTGTTGTTCTGATTGGGTTTTGGTATCAAAATTTACCAAACTCATAAATAGGTTGAATTGGATTTTATTGAAAAGCTTTTGCACAGCAAAATAAACCACCAACAGAGTGAAGAGACAACCCACAGAATGAAAAAACATTTTGCCAGCTGTTCCTCAGACAAAGGACTAGTATCTAAAATATATAAAGAACTGGAAAAAAATCAGACAGCCCAAATTTAAAGACTCAACCCAAAAATGGGCATCTGAAATGAATAGACACTTCTTAGACAAAGAAATACAAATGGCAAATAAATATGTGAGAAAATGCTCAACATCACTGGTCATTTATGAGATGAAAATTAAAACAACACTGAGATTCTATCTCACTTCAGAAAGAATAGCTATTATAAAGAATTCAACCAAGGGCTGGGGATTTAGCTCAATGATTCCACCTCCTGCTTTGCAAGTGTAAGGACCTGAGTTCGATCCCCGGTACCAAAAAAAAAATGTCCCTGAAAGAATTCAACCAATAACAAATGCTAGCAGGGCTGTGGGGAAAAAGGAACCCTTCTCCACTGTTGGTGAGAGTGTAGTCTGATAAAACCACTGTGGAAATCAGTGTGGAGATTCCTCAAAAAACTAAAACTAGAGGTTCCATTTGACCCACCTATTCCCCTTCTTGGTATCTTCCCAATGTAATCTAAAGCTGTGGTATGCCACAGTGATCTATACAAACCCATGTTTATGGCAGCACAGTTTGTAAGAGCTAAATCTGGGAAACAGCCCAAATGCCCATCAACAAATCAATGGATAAATGGAGTTTTTTTATACAGTATAGTACTCCTCTACTATAAAGAAGGATGAACTTGAGACATTTCTAAATTAATGGATGCACCTTGAGACCATATTCATAAGTGAGATAAATTGGATGCACATGTTCAAATATCACATGGTTTCTCTGGTGTAAGAAACCAAAAGGTTGAATAAGGACCAAAATGTATAATAGATGTTGTGAAATAGGAAGACAATGTTCTAATGGGAAGGGGAGCTAGGGAGGGGGAGGGGGAAAGGAAAGAAGAGAAAAGAAAAAAAGAATAGAAGGAAAAATGGAAACAAAGCTTTTGGAAATAATGAGGGAAAGAGGGATGAAAGGGAGGGGAGGGGAATGGGAAAAAAAGAAGAATTAAGATATATCATGCACAGGTACAAATTCACTATGATGAATGTTATCATTATGTATATCTAAAATGTACCAATAAAATTATTTTTTTTAATTTGCCAAACTCATAAATAGGTTACCATTTTTATGCTGTGAAATGGTCTATATAATATAGATAGAGCTCAGCTATAAATATAGAAAGAGGTCAATATTCCATTATGGTAACATTTTTATTTATTTTTAGGATTTAGGATTATTTCAGTTCTCTATTTCTAGTTATCAGTTTTAGTAAGTTATATATTTGTAAAAGTTTACTCTATTTCAGTAAGTTATAGACTTCAAAGTTTCTAAATATCTTATTATAAAGTTGTTTTAAATATCCTCTTTCTGACTTCTTTTGTAATTATGATTTTTAATACCAGATTTTTTATTTAGCCCTTTTCTATTATCTTGCTTTTTTCTTTGAGACACGGTCTTGCTATGCAGTTCAAGCTGGCCTTGAACTCACTATGTAGCCCAGGCTGGCCTCCAACTCACAGAAATCCCCCTGCCTCAGCCTCCCAAGTGCTGGGATTACAGGCATGTACCACCACACCCAGCCCTCTATTATCCTGATTATCAGTTTTGTCAAAGATTTATCTATTTCTTTAGTCTTTTTTTAAAAATTCATTGATCCTTTAATATAGTTATCTCTCATTTTATTAGTGCTCATGCTTATTATTTCCTTCCCTACACTTTCCTTTAGAAAATTCTATTAACCTCCTTATAACTTCCTTAGATGCCTTAATTTGGATGTATTCATTTTCAGACTTTTTTGTTCTTTAATATAAGCATTTAAAACCACATGTTTCTATTTATTGTCTTCACTGTGTCCACTGGTGCCCTATAGCATTTTCCATGTCATTCAGGTTTAAATACCTCCTAATTGCTAGTCAGATTTTATTCCATAACCCCTGAATTCTTTTGTTACCTTTTTATTTTTGTGTATATGTAATTCTTCTAGTTATTTTTTGTTATTGATCTCTGCCATTATTGCACTGAAGCCAAGTAATGTGATCAACATAAAGGAAATACTTCTGAAAGGCTCATTAGGTTAGAGAGGTCCCTAACTTATCGGAATGATTCATATTTTTTTTTCTTTCTATATTTTTCACTAACATCCTTTATGAAACTTAACATGCTAATGGGTCAAGTAAAAATAAACAATAATTAACATATGGGGATATTGTTGAGAAAATGTGTGATCTGATCAATCAAAGGCAGGTCTGGAAAGAAATAATTCCTGCTTATGTTTTCTTAATTTTGCTCTCTCTTTTACTGTCTTATTCATAAAAAGTGAGCCAGAATATTACAAGGCTTCCTGAGAATTCCCATGGATTCATAATTTCAATAAGGACATTAAATTCATGGAAAAATCCCCTCATACTAATGAGTGTATTAAGGATACTGTCATTTCTTCTCAAATTCAAAAACACACTGTTGCTGAGGAATGTACATATGCAAAGACTGAAAAAACAGTAATAATTAAACTTACCAAATCAAACCATAAAATGTATACCTACTGGCTCCATGAAATCTGGAACTCAAAGAAGATGAAGATGTACGTACAAACAAGCACATCTCAGAAATACAGAAGGCTTTGGTGGACAAAGGCAGAATAATGTCTCTGTTCATTGATGCTGTCCCTGCTCTTCTGTGTGGTCTCCTGAGGCATAAACCCAGAGCAAGTCTGCTCTGCTTATTCCAACTCAGAAAGCATACAGCAATCCATTGCCCACGGGTTATCTCATGAGATCCAGCAAAAGGGCACTGTCCTTTAAAGTCTGGGTATGAGAGCTCTTGATGCCTGGAAAGTTTGAATTTTTTCTGGGAAAATATTAAACCTAGTAGTAGTGTTCAGTAGACATTGAAGAGAAGAGGAAAGTCAGGAGCTAATTCAAGCCATGGTTCCCTATTTTATTTGGTTTTAATTGACCATTCACCCTTTATATGCTGGCTACCTCTCAACCTATGCTTATTGTAGCTATTTCCAGTCCATGTAAAAACATATTTTATGAGCCTATAAATGCAAGAGACTGAGTCTTCAAAGATGAATATGGCCTGTCTAATTCAAGCAGTTCAGTATTCATGGGCCAAAAAAGAATAAATATAAATTATGCAGTATGTTAAGTACAATGTGTAAATTCCTGAAGAGCTCTCAACCAAGTAATTTGAGATATATGCAAATTTTCACTTCTAATTCAGAACTTCCCTACTTCTCTTTCCTACACTCACCAGGTGCCCTTTCACGTCTCTGACAGGGTCAGGACCCTTTGCCAACTTGTTTTCCTGCCCTTTTTATGTTCTAGTACCCAAGCTAACTTTTTTATTCTCTCACTACCTAAAACCCATAGTGTGCATTGTTAGTTTTGGGTACAAATGATGCCCAGATCTAAATGTTTATCTCCTCTGCCCCTTCTTTTTTTAACCCCTCTTTATCTAATACTTGAAATATTGGAAGAGTTTCAGAATCAGTATCTTTGCCTCTGTATGTAATCCTTACTAACAATGAACCGCACTGTTACAAGCAATCTTTCAAAAGTACAAATCTAATCATTGTACTTGCTTAAATTCTTTTAATATTTCAGCTAACTTCAGAAGACACACAGATACTTTATCTCTGGACCCTGTCTATCTAACCAGCTAACCACCTGCCATCCCCCTGGAGTCCAACCACATTTAATATCTCCCATTCTCTCATATTCTGCTCAAATATTCTTCCTCTTCTTGATTATTGGTTCATCCAAGACTCAATTCAGTCTGTCAAGGAAACTTAACCATTGCCACTTGCATCAAGTGATGAATCCTCCCCCAAAATAGCTGGCTTCTAAATCACTTTGATACTTTCAAATCATAGTTCCTGGCCAACTTATCTGCCATTGATCCACTGAATGTTCATATATCAAAGTGACAACCAATTTGCTTGAAGCCAATTTCAAAAAATTCATTTGCCAATCATTGTGATGAATTTATATTAAATTTGGCCATGTATCAAAAATTGTGTAGATAATTATAATCCTACATAGTTCTATCAAAATCCACATCAAATTGGTAACAAATTCACAGGGACTAATTAGGCTGTGGGGGTCCATACTTGGGGATGCCAGACCACCCCCCTCCCCATCTTTTGGTCTCTTATAGCCATTGTCTTTCCAGCTCTCTGCCCCTCTCCATTTCCTTCTCTATACCCTAAATACCTTGTGAATCTAGTCCTCTCCTCTCTCTGTAATCTGGTCCTCCCTCATGTTGCACTTCGGCCATTCTCTCCTATTCTCTCTATCCCTTACTGCCCTCTTTTCCTCCACTCTCTAATAAACAAGCCAGACTGCATTTTGCTGGTTCTCCCCTTTAATATTGCCCAGCAGAGGGTCTCACCATTCTCCCCTAGTTCCCTCCTGTTGAACTCAACACAACCAAAGCAGAGATAAATTAAGCATTAAGTAAAATGGTGCCATGGGAACAAAATAAAAATCGTTCACATAAAAATTTCACTGAATCTTCAAAAAGCTGTTAAAGATTCCCATTCAACATCAACTACTGTCATCTTTGTAAATAGCTAAAAGAAACAAATCATTGTTTCATTGATAAGATAAATCCATCAAGTGGTCATAATATGAAATTACGCAGAATCAGTGATGCCAAAATGTTAGTGAAATAGCAAATGGCTCTAAAAATTGATTTGAATAAACTCAGCATAACCTGAAAGGCTCCCAAAGGAAATGCTAATTTTTAAAATACCTATTAGAAGAATATATTTATACACATACTCAAGAAAGACATATCTATGAATATATTAATCAGAATATATTTATAAAGAGACTGAGTCTCACTAGGAAACTTGGCTTTAAAAAAATCAAACCAATCTTAAAATACTCCTAAGAAGATATATTCAGAAAGAGAGCATACTTTATGACAAAATATATTCTTAAACATAGCCTTAAAATATTCCTGAATTATCTACTTTCCTGTTGTTGGACACAATACCTGACACTCACAACTTAAAAGAGGAAATGTTTAAATTAGCTTATGGTTTGGAGAGATCCAGTCCATAGTCACCTGGTTCCAAGGCAAGAACATCTTGGCAGAAGGGCATGGTAGAGCAAAATCCCTTAGATCATGGTGGCTGGGGAGTGGAGCAGGATAACTGCACCAGATAAGAACAAGTAAGGGACCATAGATACTGCTCATGGCCATGCCTACATGAACCACCCAAACATACCCAGGAGCTCCACTGATCTGCTAGGCATTTCTTAATTTAGGAAAGCTGCCATATCAGGATTAGTGATCCCAAGTTGTAAGAAAAAACTTATTCATATTCATTTGCTAAATTTTAAAAACTGTTCCTTAGAATAAATCTTTGTTTAACATGTAAGTATTGTAAAGTAGACAAATTACATTCATTTAATTAACTAACCCTTCAATAAATTAGCTTTTGGTGAATTGGCCATCTGGTAACTGATCCTTTGACAAACTGGCTCACAGCATATTGGCTTTCTTTTCCCACACCTTTCTAGTCAAGCCCATTGCCTTGTAAAATTCATACCTCACACAGCACCTTTATTTTGTATCCTCAGAACTTAGCACATTGTGTTTCACTGTATGGAGGCTCAAAAATGTTGATTAATGAATTAAAAAATGAATTCATGTATGGCCTCTTCTCTCCCTTAAGCTTAGTACTTTTCTCACTATAAGATAGATACCAAGGAATCTGAATTTTTTTTGTACCAAGGATCGAACTCGGGACCTTGCACTTGCGAGGGAGGCGGCAGAACCACTGAGATAAATCCCCAGCCCAGAATCTGAATTTAAATGGGTGAAGGCCAAGGAGAAAATCTTTCTTGCACTTCATTTTATCCATTTTTGTATATACATATCCTCATAACTAATTTTCTTATAGATTATAGGCTGATTCCTAATATAAAATTTTTAAAAATGATCCAAATATGGAGTTTAGGATATCACTGTACTATTCTGAAGCTTGCTTGACTGAAGTAAAAATGAAAACTTTATTGGAAAATTGAAAATCTCTTATTTACAAAATATTTCACAAAGACTTCTGTTATACTTGGACTTTCCCTGAAGATTTATTAATAACTCCCTTCTCCAAAAAGATTGGGGCAGAATGTTTTCCGTATATGTAGTAAAGTCTGGATATATCTACTATTTGTTATTGTCAACATGTATAAATATTGACTTTTATGGCAAAACTACCTCAACAGAGCTTAAACTTACTACTTTTCCAGGATACTAAGATTCAATTTACTGTAAACTTATAAAGTAAAATTCCTGCCCTACACCTACTGTTGGACGGCAAATGTATACAAAACAGAATTTGTAACCATGCTCCAGACTCAATCTTGCTCCTGAACTTCCCACTTTAGTGAATGGTACTGGCCTTCCTTCCCTTATTTCTCACAGTCATCACATCTTACATCTTATTCCTCTAGTATGGATTCATAAAAGACAGACACAAAGAGCCAAAGGGTTTTGTTAGTGGTGTGGCACAATAACCCCCAAAGAATGAGGCCCAAAATATCATGCTAATTCCATCTGCCATTGAAGACAACTGTGAGTAGAAAGGATCACTTAACTAACCCATTCACACTCGGGCTGTGGACACATTCTTCCTCAGCTGAGGCTTACTATCTGGACACTGGAAGGCCAAGACACATGAGGCCAGAATAATCACCAAAGCCTGAAGTTTTATCTCCTCAACATTTCTCTATACATCTTTTTCTCTCTATCCTATCTCAATTATTTTAATTACTTAAGTATATTGGTACATTTTAAGTTTACATAATGATCACATTCATCATAGGGAATTTGTACCTGTACATGATATATCTTGTGTGTTTTTTTCCCATTCCCCTTCCCTCCCTATTTGAAAAAACTTTGTTTCTATTTTTTTTTCCTTAATTTATTTTTCCTTTCTCTTCCTTTCCCTCATCCCCCTCGCTAGTTCCCCTACCCATTTCAACATTTTCTTCTTTTTTTATAATACCTATTATACATTTTGGTCCTCATTTATACTTTCAGTTTCTTACACCATAGAAACAATGTGCTAATTACACATGTGTGTCTGATTTATTTCACTTAAGAATATGGTCTCAAGGTGCATCCATTCACTTAGAAATGTCTCATTTGTCTTGCTTTATGGCTGAGTAGTACTCCATTGTGTAAAAAACCACATCTTTATCCACCCATTGGTTTATGGACATTTGGGCTGTTTCCAACTTGCAGCTATTACAAACTGTGTCACTATAAACATGGGTGTACATATATCTCTGTGGTATGATGCTTTTAATTCTCTTAGGAAGATACCAAGAAGGGGTATAGCTGGATCAAATGGAACCTCTAATTTTAGTTTTTTGAGGAATCTCCACACTGATTTCCACAGTGGTTGCACCAGTATACACTCCTACCAGCAATGAAAAAGAGTTCTTTTTTCCCCACAGCCCTGCCAGCATTTGTTATTGGTTGAGTTCTTGATAACAGCCATTCTTTCTGAAGTGGGATGGAAACTCAGTGTTATTTTAATTTTCATCTCATGAATGACCAGTGATGTTGAACATTTTTTATATATTTATTTTCTGTTTCTACTTCTTCATCTGAGAAGTGTCTATTCAATTCAGGTGCCCATTTTGGATTGGGCCTTTAAATTTGGGATTCTGATTTTTTTTCAGTTCTTTATATAAACTAGATAGTAGTCCTTTGTCTGAGGAACAGCTGGTAAAAATTTTGTCCCATATTGTGGGTTGTCTCTTCACTCTCTTGGTGCTTTCTCTTGCTGTGCAAAGGCTTTATAGTAAGATGAGATCCCAGTTGATTCTTTGTGAAAGTTCCTATGTGAACGGGGTTTTGTGCATAAAGTCTTTTCCTATTCCAATGTCTTCAAGAATTCTACATAATCTATCTTCCAGCAGATTTAGTGTTTCTGTTTTAATATTTAGAGCTGCAGCCCATTTCAATTTTAGTTTAGTACCTGGTAAAAGACATGGCTCTAGTTTTAACTTTCAGCAAGTTGAAACCCAATTTCTCCAGCATGATTTATTAAAGAGGCTATTTTTCTTCCAGTGAAGGTTTTATCTCCTCTGTCAAAGATAAGGTGGCTGAGTATGTCTGAAGTTGTTTCTGCATCTTCTAATCTGTTGCATTGATCCCTAGATCTCTTTGGAAATTTTGTACTGTTTTGTTTGCTAATACCATGCTGTTTTTATCATAGTAGCTTTGTAATATATTTTCAAGTCAGGGATTGTGATGCTCCCTGCCTGCCTTTGTTGCCTAGAATTTCCTATGCTGTTCTCTTTGCTCTTCTGGTTCCAAATGAATTTTAGAATTGTTTTCTCTAATTCTGTGAGATATCCTATTGGAATTTTGATCAGGATTGTATTGAATCTGTACACCAGTTTTGGAGGTATGGCCATTTTCACTGTATTGATTCTTCCTACCAAAGAACTAGGGATATCTTTCCATTTTCTGATATCCTGTTTGATATGTTTTTTCAGAGTATTGTAGTTTTCAATGTAGAGGTCTTTTAGTTCCTTCATTAGATTGATCTAGGTATTTCATTTTTTTGGGTGCTATTGTGAAAGGTGTTGTTCCCCCAATCTCTCTCTCAGTGAGTCTGTTCTTCATGTACAGGAATTCTATTGATTTTGAGTGTTGATCTTGTATTCAGCTATGCTACTAAATTTGATTATTAAGTCTAGAAGTCTTTTGGTGACATTTTTGGGGTCTTCTATGTAGAGTTTCATGTCATCTGCAAATAATGACAATTTAACTTCTTTCTTTTCTATCCTTATTCCTTTTATTTTTTTCTTGTGTCTAATTGCTGTGACTAATGTTTCCAGAACTATATTGAACAAGAGTGGTGACACTGGAGATCCTTGTCTTGTTCCTGATTTTGAAGTGAAAGTTTCAAGTTTTTGCTCATTTAGTACGATGTTGGCTGTTGGTAATTCCTATGTATCCATATATGATTCATGTGTGTTCATATGTAATTCATATGTAGATTTGGTAATTCATATGTATCTAGGAATCTGTCCATTTCTTCTTTATTTTGCATCATATTAGAATACAGATTCTCAAAGTAGGTATTGATTATCCTCTGGATTTCTGCAAGATTTGTTGTGATTTCACCCTTTTCATTCCTAATTGTGTCCATTTCAGTCTTTGTTTCTTTTTTTATAAGGTTGACTAAGGGTTTGTCAGCTTTATTTAATCTTTCAAAGAACCAAGTCTTCAATTCATTGATTCTTTGTATTATTTTCTTAGTCTCTATTGCATAATTTCTTTTCTGATCTTTTTTTTTTTTTTTTTTTTTTTTGGTAGTGGGGATCAAACTGAGGACCTTGCACTTGCAAGGCAGGCAGCAGCACTACTGAGCCAAATCCCCGGCTCATTTCTGCTCTGATCTTTACAATTTCCTCCCTTGTATGAGTTTGGGTTTGACTTACTCTTGTTTTGCTAGAAGCTTGAGTTTCAACATTAGGTTGTTTATTTGAGATCATTCTGTTTTCCTAATATGGACATTCACTGCTGTAAATTTCTCTCATAGGACTGCTTTCATTGTGTTACAGATTCTGGTATGCTGTATTGGCATTATCATCTAATCGTAGAAATTCTAATTTCTTCTTTAATTTCATTTGTGATCCACTGGTTGGTCAGGAGAGTGTTATCTAATTTTCATGTGTTTATGAAGTTTTTGTGGTTTCTTTTGCCATTGATTTCCAATTTCATTGCAATACAGTCTGATAATACGCATGGGATAGTTTCAGTTCCTTTGCATTTACTTAAGCATGTTCTATGAGCTAGCATGTGATCTATTTTGGAGAATGTCCCATGTGCAGCTGAAAAGAATGTGTATTCTGACACTCTACCAAGTCCCTTTTTCAAAAGTCTCGTTCAGTTCTAATATTTCATTGTTGATTTTTTGTCTAGTTGATCTGTCTCTTTGTTTCAGTGGGATATTGAGGTCCCCATTACAATTATTTTAGTGCTTATTTGATTTTTTCCTGTCCATTAATATTCGTTTAATATAGTTGGGTGCACTAGTATTTGATGCATATATATTTATGTTTGTCCTCTCTTCCTCTTGTATTGTTCCCTTTACAAGGATGTAGTGTCCTTCTTTGTCTCTCTTAATTAGTCTTGGATTGAAATCCACTTATCTGCAAATAGCATAGCCATCCCTGCTTTTCTCTGGGTTCCTGTCACATGGAATATTGTTTTCCAGCCTTTGACTTTCAGTCTATGAATTTCTTCTTGAATCATATGTTTCTTGTATGCAGTATATTGTTGAGTCTTGCTTCTTGATCCATTCTGCCAGTCTGTTTCTTTTGATTGTTGAATTGAGACTGTTAAGATTGATGGTTATAACTAATATGTATTGACTTATCTTGTTAAGTTATTTTCCTGTTGTTGGCTCCCTTTTTTTCCTCCTTCTGTTTAATTTCTTGCCTTGCCTGATAGATTCTTTCTGTTGGGGTTCATGGAGTTGTAATCCTCATTATCTCTTTCTAGAATATCTTTCAGAACACTTTGAAGTGCCAGTTTGGCATTCATGAATTTGCTCAGGTGTTTTTTGTCATGGAAGTATCTTATTTCTTCATCAATTTTGAAAGATAGTTTTGCAGAATACATCAATCTGGATTGGAGGTTTTTTTCTTTTAGGGCTTTGAAATACTTCAGTCCAAGCTCTCCTTGACATAAAGGTTTGTGTTGAGAAGTCTGATGTGATTCTGATGGGCTTTCCTTTATATGTGATTTGTTTCTTTTTTCTAACAGCTTTTAATAGTCTGTTCTTCTGTTGAATTTCTGGAATTTTAACTATTATATGCCTAGGTGTGGTTTCTTCTTTTTTTATCATAGCTAATTGGAATTCTATATGTCTCACTCATCTCTGTGTCAAATTATTTTTTCCTGTTTGGGAAGTTTTCTGCCAATACTTTTGTGAATCACTTTTTATGTCATCTGTGCTATCTCTTTCTTTTTCATTGACTTCAACCAATCTTATGTTATTCTTCTTTGCATCATCTAGCAGCTGTTGAATTGATTTCTCATAGTCCCTTGCTATTTTCAAGAAATCTTTCTTTTCATGATTGCTAATCACAGTCCCGTCTTTGATATCTGATATTCTGTCCTCACACTGACTCATTCTGCTGCGTATACTTTCAATGGAATTTTTAATACATTGTATATCTCCTTGAATGTTTTTCATGGATTCATGCTGGGTGTTCAAGGTTTCCATCAATTTCCTAGGCTCCTCTATTTTATTATCTGTATCTTCCCTAAAGTCACTAATCATATCTTTCATTAAGGTCAAAATTTCTGTAGTTATCTGACAAATTATTTCTGATTTGATTTTTTTCTAGAGCCTCTTGCATCTGCTTTATTACTTCCTCTGTTACCATTTCAGGGAGTCCAGGTGGATGACTTTTAGATTGTTCCACCTCATTGCCCCCTGGATTTACCTTTGGTGAGCTGGAAGTCTGGGTTTGCATCTTGTTTAGGTGTCTTCTCATTTTCTATTTTTTTTTTAGCTTAATTCCTGGGTTGATGTTTATGTATTGCTTATGGCAAATATCTTTATTGATAGTATTTAGAACCCTTAGGAAATGACTACTTCTCAGAGGTGTCTTCAAGATACAGCTGGCTTTTGGGTTTTGTGTCTGTTGCAAGATCCTACCTCTTCAATTTCCCAGGGATGAGCAGTAGCTGCCTATTTGGCCCAGCCCCTGGTTCTTTGGCACTGGCCTATAGTATTTTTAGTGATCTTAGGCTATCTCAGTCTTGGTATAACAGGAAGAACAATTATGTCACCTTGCCTAAAGTAGTACAATCAGCAGTAACAATAGCATCAAACAGCCTAGAAAATGACAAGCTGTGGTAACCATTAATTTGCCACCTGTAACTGTATGAAGTATATTTGTGGTTATATAACTAAATCTAAAACAAACCAGAAAAATGTTCACAGTAAATAAGCCCTCAATATATTGAATTTACCCTCAGGGGAGAACATTTAAGAGGAATTGGAAGGAAATAGAGAAATAGAAGAGGAAGAGAGTAGAAGCAAGGCTAGAGGACAAAGGAAGATCATGAAAACTTTGGGAAAATGGTAAAGAAGACAGGAGAAAAAGAAGGAAGAAATAAAACCAAGAACAGAACAGAACAAAAAAACTAGAAACCATGTTCACACTCATATAAAAATAAGAAAGAACAGTCAAGAAAAAACAAAATGAAAACAGAAACAAGAAAAGAGAGAAATGAAAAAGAAAAACAAACCACTTCACGGTTTGTCTCTGCTGTCACTGGTGGACAACATGGGCAGTGTACAAATCCAACTTGATTAATTCTAACAGGCCTGGACCTTTAGTTTCACTGAAGTTCAGGCTAGTGTCTGGCTGTGAGGTTGGAACTGGACCTAAGGATCCTCCAACAGTCTATGGCCTCCCCCACCCCCCACTGGCTCAAACTGAGCTCCCTGACCTCCTTCAGGTTTGAACTCTGACACTGACACTGGAAGCCACTAGATGAAGCTGGCCTGCAGCTGTTCTGAGCTCTGAGCTCAGTTGGCCCCTCTCTAAGATGGCCTCCAGCTGATTGCTCTCTCCTGTGGGATGTCCAAACCCTAACAACTCACCAACCACTGTAGGCTGCTGTGTCCACCACTCTGCTCCACTGGTGCACTTTCTCTATGGAGATCTCTGGAGTCACCAATAGTCACAATCCATCTGCAGCTTCAAGCCACCCTTCCCCCGGGCCCGGACTCAGGTACAAGGTGCTGCCTGTTACCGCCTTTTCCTTTTGTTGGGGATTCTCTCTTCCCTCTTCCTGTGGGCTTCAATTCTTACTACAGATCCTTTCTGGGTCTCAGGGACCCACTTCCTTCCTTTTTCTCTTCCTCAGGTTGCTTTATTCCAGTGCCTGAACACCAAATCTCAGAGAGGCCCTCTCTCTGCTGCTCACCACTCCACCATCTTCCTGGAAGTCTTCTCCTATCTTGTTCTTGGATCCAGACCTCTTCATCCTTTGCCAAAATAACTGAAACAATCTCCCATTTCTCTGATTTAAGTCTTGTTCTGTTTCTAACCTAATCTCCACACAGCAGCCCCAGTGATCATTCTGGAGCTCTGAGCATGCCCCCCTCTGACAACTCCCCATTAACTGCAGAATAAAGGCAATCTCTTTAGAGTGACTTACAGCCCCTTCATGACCCACATACCTTTCCAAATATATCTGCCCCATTTCATTTGTCCCACACTCATCCCAGAGGTACTAACATGCTTCTGATTCCCATTATGCAATTGTCAATTCTCCATCCTTTTGTTCATGTGATTCTTTCCATCTGAAATGTCCTCCACTCCTTTCCTCATTTGGTTAACTCTGAATCAACCTTGAAGATTCAGTTTAAAACATTATTCTTCCAGGAAATTTTCCCCTAAATTTAACCCTTGCCCCCTGTCCCATTTCCTCAAGCTGAGGAAATTACTCCTCTCCTGTATTCTCATTAAGCTCAATGAGTAACTCTGTCATTGAACCTACTACTCTATGTTGACATTTACTTGTATATCTGTCTTCTTATGTACAAGGGTCCATATCCCCAGACACAAGAGATTATCAACACTCAAGATAAATTCATGGACCTAATCTGAACTATTTGCCCTTCCAAATTATTCATTCATTCCTTTATTTATCCATTAATTATTGATGAGCTCCACCCACTTAACACTTGCATTTTGCTGAGCAATAGCGCTGATTTCCCAGGGGTCTATGTGTTATGTAGAAACCAATCATTTCTCCCCCTTGCTATTCATTCTAGAGCATATAAAGAACATTTGTTAGCTATTTTGAAATTGTGATTTGTTTGTAAATTACCTGTTTGAATCATTTTTGTATGCTTTTTGTTCTGGTGACAAAATTGATTGATTGTCTTTCATTTATTTTGTGGGTAAGGACTGATACGTGATGCTGTGTGACAGCCTCATATTCTAGAACTGTGAGGATATTGCTTCTTCCTTGATGGCTTCCATCTGTGGGAAATGCAAATCTCAGTGGCAGCCATCATTTAAGTACATGTTGATGAATAATATTAGAAAGTAACAGCAGATTATTATTTTACAGCAGGTCTTTGAAGCCACTCAGGCTCAGCCTGTCTTTTCCTGCTTCAAAAGTCTTTCTGCCAACTGGCTTTTATTGCTAATGGGCACCAATTTTTTCAAGTTTATAAAGGGTCATGTTTAAAGAGCTTTTATTTAATCCTACAATTTCCCAAGAAAAATCTCAAAAAAGAATAGGGAAATTAGGGGGTGGGTCACTGGCAGTCTATGGAACTCAAAAGGAGGGCAGGCCAGTTAGCCCAAGTGCAACAGCCTTGTGAGCTGAAAAATATGGTCTCTCCAGGCCTCTGGCAATGATATTAAGCAGCTGAGAATGAGTGGTGACTATGAAAAGATGAACAAAGACATCTATTCATTTGTGATTCTCCTCCTACAATGTGCCCACTCCTCAAAAAAAACTAAGATTTGTACCAACTATCTCATGAAGAGAACTTTAAAATAATGATGTTAATGATAGCTAATCAGTTAATTTTGTGCACCAATAACTACATTAGTAAAAATTCTACCCTAATCCCTTTTGGAAATATAGTAAATGCATATACACTATCCCACCTTTATATAGAATCAAAATATTTAACAACCAGCCTAGAATGGACCAACCAATTAGAACAGATCTTGGCCATATAACCACCAGTAAGGCCATTGTGGAGTATAAAGTTAAACGTAAGCCCTGAACCTGTAGCTAATTGTACAAACAACAGGAACAATCAACAGAAGTCATTCCTTGCAAAGTTCCACACTGAATTCTACTGTGGTTTCTTGTCCAAGAAACATAAATAATTAGTTATACAAAAAATTGCAGGAAAATCTGAAGTCATACTTGTGCGTATTGCCTCTTTGTTTAAAACTGAAAATATGACTTAAGAGCTTCCTTCTCCATTTTCAGCATTCTATTTGTCCTCTCTGTTTATAGACTCCAAAAGGCCATGAATTCCCCCCACTTTCACTGCCTACAATCCAAAGCTCCCTTATTAAAACAGAAGCTGGGTCAGCAGCCTGAGCCGTACTTTGGTCACCAGCATCACTGTAATTCCTGAGCACCGCCTTCTTATCCATACATCTCATGCATTTTCCTGAGCATCCAACGCCCCAGATATTTTTCACTTTTTTCTGCTTTATTCTTTTCAATCCAGTCCTCCATTCCTAAGTTTCTACACTATTCATTTCCTCCCCATTCTGTCCTTTAGAAATTCTTTGGAGAATGATAACAATTTTAGGATATTCTAACATTTACATCATTGAGCCATTGAGCTTTTCATCCCATATTTGAATGGGAACATTTATTAAATACCTCATATCAGTCATTCTCCTAGGTAACTTACTTATGTTGTCTCATTCAGCCATTTTAACACATTTAAATGTTATTTCCACTTTGCAGGAAAATGGAGATCAAAAAGGCTAAGAAATTTATTATTGATCACACACTTAGGACACAGTGAAACCAGGGTTTGAACACAGCAAACAATATAATTCCAGCCTCATGTTCTTTGTCATCAAATTATGTGCTCAAAAAAAGTACCAATGAAACTGTCAAAAGTTATGGATTCTGTCCTTGATTTGATTAGCACTTCTAACTCACTTGAGTGTTTACACATGTGAGGAGAGGGTTGAGTCTTCACATCTTCACGTTGCTTATAAATCTCAAGCCAAGACAACCATAAGCAACCCTAAGCTTCAGAAAAATGTTAAATAACATAATTCCTGTCTATCTCTACACAGAGGAAATAGAGATTCGGTTGGTAGATTTCTGGTGTGTGCTACTATTTATTTGAATTGTTCTTCAATTAGGTACTCAGAAATTGTAAAATATTTTGGTGCCAATCAGCTTGATAAATGGTAAAGCCAACACACCCAAAGCACTGTTTTGAAGATTGAGGGCATTGTTTTCTTTCTCTACAGCTGGAGAGAAGGAAAATTAATTTATAGTAAAAGATGAGCCCCAAGGTGAAGGAGAATCCATTCCTCCTGAGATGGTGCACATACATGTGTGTATGTGTGTTTGTGTGTGTGTCTGTCTGTGTTCAGAGGCAGTGGTGACATGCTGGAATCCAACTGCACTAAGGCAGGCTCACAGGGCTCCTCTAGGTCTCTAGCTCTAGGAAGGGAGAGATAGAAACTTCCCCACTCTCTGGGACCACGCTGATTAACTGTGAACTTCATATCAGACTGTGTTGTTTTCAACTTCAGAAATTTCTACCAAAAAATCAGGGACCACGACCTCCTGGACAAAAGGAAAACAGTCACAGCACTGAAAGCTGGAGAGGACCGGGCCATTCTTCTGGGACTGGCCATGATGGTGTGCTCCATCATGATGTACTTTCTACTGGGAATCACACTCCTGCGCTCGTACATGCAGAGGTAATGCCCTTGGGCGGCTGGATCACTGTGTTAGTCTCTTCCTTGCCTCCCCTCCCACACTTCTCAATTAAGCCCAAGTTCATCTGTCTCACCTTCCTTCTTAGTAACATTCAGAAGTGCCTGGTACATAGTTTTTGTTCATTAATATAATTTAATAACAACAATAAAGATATCCCTACAAATAAACTTCCTACTATGTGCCAGAGACTTTCATACATTGTTTCAGTTTCACAACTACTAAGTATGAAAATACTCATTATAAGAATGGCAAAACTGAGGCTCAAAATAGAGATACTTTGTCCAATGGAACACAGCTCTGGCATATGTCAGAGTTAAGATTCAAACCCACATTCCACTACTTGAGCCTGTATTCTTGCCACTTCTTGCTTCTGTTTGGTCCCCACCTTCATTCCTTTTCCACCCTATACCACCCCTCTGCCTCCCTCCATATCAGTTTTTCTCAACAACACATTGCAACTTTCTGAGAAACTAAAAATGCTGATGCCCAGGCCCTACCACCATCACCCTACATGTGGCCAGATTAAATTGGTTTGAAGTGGAACCCACTTTTCAGCATTTTTAAAGCTCCCCCAAGTGATTTTAATATACTCTCAAAGCTGAGAAACACTGCTATGCATGAACCTTTTAAAATAACAGATTTTGAACACTTTTCATTTTCATATTTTTCTCTGGTTGACTGAACAGTTAAGGAGGGAAATAAATAGTAAGACAACAAATGAGCTTCTTCCTGAGTAAACCATGTGATAAATCCCAGCGGTATCTCTAGGTAACTGTTGTCCATAAATTGGACACTTAAAGCACAGGTGGACCTAGTGTTGCTAAACCAGTGGGGGACGTCTTACAGTGGTCTGGCTTAAAGAAACAAGACCTTTTCAAAAGAAAAATTGAAGTTTCATTCCAAAAAGAAATTCAGACCATTTTGTGGCATTCATTTCTCCATCTAAATTAATACTTTCATTTTAGAAGCAAAATCTAGCTGAAACACAGTAATTTGCTAAAATTAAGGCATCATCCTTCACATTTGTGACTGCTCTGCTCTGTTTCTCTGATGGCCTTCAGCTGTGCTCTTTCTTAGTGTAAGTGCTGATGTCTGCGGCCCCAAGTGTTCACAGATTCCAAACCCTCTTGCAGCCCCCCAGATCTGCTTAGGACCATCTAAGGCTTTTTCCTCATTATATAAGCAAAATCTGACCATCCATGTTCCAGGAAAATACAATTTGCCACACCAGTAGTCTAGTGTATTGCGTGTGACATAAAACTCCACACATGCAAAGGTGCATGGAGCTCTCCATGAACAGCCAGCAAAAGAAAAGGGAATTAATCTGTATGAAAGCATGTTGTTTTCCCGACTATGGTAATCATTTTATGGCCACAAGCAAAACATTGATTTCTGGTGTGTTACCTCCTAACTACAAATGTTAACCTTGATCATAAAACTAAAGGTATTTTAAAATGAAAGCTGACCAAAGGGCAGGTAGAATCTTTCCAGATGATCTGGCCCAAGTGTCCTTATTAACCCTTATTCTGTATAGAAGTTTTCTTTCCAGAGCTTTCATAGCGTGGCAAGACAACCCAATAGAATGAGCCTGGGCCTTAAAGAAATACTGGACTGGGTAAAAATGACAAATTCCACCAGTTACCAGATAGGTGTCCTTGTCTATGTTCTGCCTGATTTCTCTGACTCTCAATTAACTCACTGTTTGAAGGAATTAATATTCAACTTACAGAGTTGTTGAGAGAACAAAAGAAAATAACTTCCGTAAAGCACCAATTAGCGTTTTTAAAAGATGTAATAAGTGATTCTTTTGGTGTAATCAAAAGGTTGAATTGTCTCTTATCCCTTATTATAGTGGCTTTAAGGCACTATATCACTGTCCTTCCATCTGTCAAGTTAGACCCCAACCACCCCATTCCTTTTGTGATCTTTTCCCTCCTCCCTATATCTTCTCTGCCTACAAACTGGGCTGTGGTGGGAGTTGAGATGAAGAAAGTACAAAGTGAAGCCTACCAGAGGTAAGGACTGGAGTCTGACCAGAAGTTGTACAATATAGCAATACAGGGTGAGTGTAGGTTGTTATTTAAAAGCATGCCTTATGCTTACAATACAGGAAAAGATTCACCTAAATTAGCATTGGAGAATACTATGTCCAACAGAAATCACTGAGCAAATTATCAGGCACCAGAGTTTGTCTATGCTATGTTGTAGCTTGCCTAAAGCTGCTCTACTCAAAGGCATAAACTTTACACTGGCAGATTGCATTGTAGACTTGAAAAAGGACATCTCCAATCACACCTTCCTTGCCAGTAGCTCATGGGCCTGTTCTTACTCTCCCTTTTCTCTGTAGTGTGTGGACCGAAGAGTCTCAATGCACCTTGCTGAATGCATCCATCACAGAAGCATTTAATTGCTCCTTCAGCTGTGGTCCAGATTGCTGGAAACTCTCTCAGTACCCCTGCCTCCAGGTGTATGTGAACCTGACTTCTTCTGGAGAAAAGCTCCTTCTCTACCACACTGAAGAGACAATGAAAATCAATCAAAAGGTAGGAGGTTGGCCTGCTGCATTCTCCACAGAGCTCACAACTCTCTGAAGTTCCCCTCTGCCACCATTTCAAAGGGAAATAACACCAGGAAGCAGGCCCTGCCTCTTCCATTCACAGAATTCATTATTTTACCTGGGAAATATGTACTTTCTGTGCAAGGTATGGACAAATCATTCCCCCATTTTATGATGGTGTAGATTTCACCCTGACTTCCATTTGGAAGGATAAATATATCCTTATTTGTCTACAAACGGGCTGAGTCTTTCAAAGTCAGAGTAGAGCTTAGTCAGAGATGTACATAATAAAAAAAATAGGGTATTTGTCATGGGACCTGGAACCCATAGGGTAAAACTATATTTTACTTTTCCATAGTCATTGTCACTTAGTTCTGTGACCTTGGAATAGAAATTAAATTCTCTAAGCTTCAGCTTCCTTTTCTCTAAAAAGACAAGAACAAATGGCCGGCCACCATAAAAGGTTGCTGTGAGGATTAGAATAGAGTGCAGCATGTAGTGTTGGACAAAGCACAATATCTAGCACAAGGGAGACCTTCAAACCATGGTCAGTGTGCGCATGTGTGTGTGTATGTGTGTGTCTGTCTGTCTGTCTCTCTGTCTGCCTGTCTGTCTGTGTGTCTGTGTCTCCTTCATATATGTTATGTTCAAAGAGGTTGAATTTGCCAATGCTGATAGATTCAAGTCCACATGCTAGTTGCTGCTCAACAAATGTGTGTTACATTAAAATTGTGCATAAAATTTATATTTATAAGGTCTGGAGTGATCAGTAAAGATTCAGCAGAACCAACCTGGCGTTATCAATTAAATACTTCAATTTTGGATTTATAGTAGCAATTTATATGTCCAGACAGCCTGATCCCATTTTCCAAGAAGGCAGCTGGCTCATATTCACAGGATAAAACCTTTGTGTGCTCTAATTTGTCCCATAAAAACTTTTCATTACAATTGCCAGGCTTAAATGGTATTGCTTATAGCTACTGTGGAGTGGAGTGTGCAGTAGCTTTGAGGTTCAGTACATAGGGAGTGAATAGGATTTGTCCCTAATGTATGACACAGACTAAGGAAACTCATTCTGTATTTTGGTTACAATAACTTGAAAGAAGCCTTACAGATACCTCTGAGGACACACCTTAATGAATATTTCAAAGAATGTTATTTGAAAATGTTTGCTCTGATTTTCTTTCATTTATAGTAGCTACAAACAACAGCAGTCCTAATCCAGTGCTGCAAATGTATAAAGCTTAGCTCCCTCACAAGGTTATTTGTTTTTCAAGATCTTGCCTCAAGTCAGATTTTTAAATCAAAGCTGATCTGTGAAGATGAATGCCTATAAAACACTCACATCTCCGATGAACTGGAAATTAGCCAAAGTTGAATAGACATCAAAAAGTGGGAAATATTCCCATTTCCTCATTTTGACATTTTATCACTACAGCTCTGTGAATCCATTCTTTAGGCAATAAACAGAGAATAAAGCTACCATCAAAAGTTCCAGTTATATATTTACGATGTGTACCTTGCCTGCTCTGAGCATTGTCCTAGGCCATCATTTGGCTTATTTGCCCTACTACCTTGTTTTTAAATAAAATTATAACACAAATACAGAAAAGTGCATGAAATTAAAAAGTACAGCTGAAGTATTTATCATGAAGAGATTCTGCCATGGAACCCCAAGAGTAAAACAAAAATTCCTGCATCCCAGACTGACCCATCTTGCCCCTTCCTAGTAACTACAGTCTCTGACCCCTACCAAAGATAACCACTATCCTAACCATTACTACTACTGCTTCCTTAGTTTTCTTTGTAGTTTTATCACCTAAGTATATATCCTTCAGCACTGTATTGTAGTTTTTGCCTTTCTAAAACATTATGCAAATGAAACCATACAGAATTTTTTCACTTACATCTGGTTTCATTTGCACATGATATTTGTTGGAGTCATTCCATTTCGTTGTAGTTCATTTCCATTACTGTACCACACTCCAGTGTACACATATGCCAGTTTATTTATTCATTCTACTATTGATAAGGATTTTTGAGTTTTCTATAGTTTGAAACTATTACAAATAACTCTGCCATAGATATTTTTGTCTATGTTTCTTTATACACAAGCACCAGCATTTCTGTCAGGTGTAAACCTGGAAATAAACTATTTAGATCAAAAGATATACATATTTTAAAGTTTAATAGGTAATGACAAATGGTTTTCCAAAATGCCTGTACCAATTTACATTCCCACCAACCCTGTGGGTATGAGAGTTTATATTGCTCCAAATCTTCACCAATACTTGATATCATCTGTAATGTTAATTTGAGCTAACATGGTGATATTTCCTCCTAGTCCTGATGACTAATGTTGCCAAATGCCTTTTCATTGATCTATTGGTCATTTGGATATACCTTTTTTATAGTGTCTACCCAAGTCCCTTGCCCACTATTTTATCGAATTATATTTTTTTCACATTCATTTTACCAACTGTTTAACCTATGTTGTTCATATATATGGCAAATATCATTTCCCATTATAGAGTTCTTTCACTCTCCATATGGAGTACAAACAAATTAATGTCAATGTAGTCAAATTTTGTCAATCTTTTCCTTTTTGTTTAATATTTTTGTTGTTCTGTTAAATAAATCTTTACCTATCTTGATGTCATAAAGTCATACTCCTAAATTATCTTCTAGACACACTATTGTTTTTCCTTTCATATATAGAGCATAAACTGCCTGGAAGTGATTTTTATGTATGTACAGGACAAATTTATGGGTTTCTTTATTTATTTTTTTTCATAAGGACAGCCATTAGATCCAGTCCATTTTTAAAAATTCCTCACAGAATTATTTTCCTATTCCTACTTCTCCTATTTTCACAGAAGATACCTAGTCTGTTACCATTTTTTAGTGTTTAGCCTAGAGATTACAATGGCAGTTTTGACTAATCAAGAACATTAAAATACTTTAACTTCAGTTGTTCTTTTCCCAACTTACATAGTAGTATCATTTTATTCTCTAAATACTTTACTCCTGTAGACATTGTTGTGGATGTGAATATTAATGTATATCATAAATATTAATGTATATCAGTCCTCATTTGTGTCCATTTCCATCATTCCTCAGTCTCATGTCTGATCGTCCATCTGGGATCATTTTCCCACTGAGAATAGTGTCTAATTAGTGTCTATTTTAGAGCAGTTTCTGATCTAAAGAATTTTCTCGGTTTCCAGTTGTCTGGAAATATTTTATTTCATGTTTTTCTTTAAGGGTGCATTCACTGAGCACAAAATTCTGAGTTGGCTGTTTCTTTCCTTTGTCTTCTTGTGAACGTTGTCACTGTTCAAAAATCAGCCCTCAGTCTAAGTGCTACTTCTTTAAAAGTAATCTTGGCCTATTTTAAAGATTATTTTCCTTAGTTTTCTACAGTTTAACAACCGTGTGCAAAGTATGCAACTGTTTTTATTTATCCTTTTTAACATTTCCCAGGGTTTTTTTCCTTTTTTTAATGTTCTTTGTTGATTTTACAAAACTGAGTCATCTCATCAATTTTCTCTACCTTCGCACTTTTTCTCTTCCTTCTGGGAATCTAATTGGCCATACACTAGGCTTCTTCATTATGTGCTCTCTGTGTCTCACTCTCCTGTTTTTATTTTCTCTTCCTTTATGTCACTTTGCTTCATTCTAGATGTTCTGATTCAGCAATTCTTTCTTCAACTCTGGCAGATCCATTAACTTCATCCTTTAAGTTAATTTCTCTTACTGTGTTTTCAGTCCTAGAATATCTGTTTGGTAACTTATTTTATCATCTCCACTTTCCTTCAATATTCTAATTCTTGTGCTGTATGTCTTTCAATACAAAAAATTAAGTTATAATTGTTTTAAGGTCTATTTTGAGTATCTCTACATCTCAAGTCCTTATATACCTTCTCTAAATTTTTTTCTTCTCTCATTGACTTTTAGGTTGTCTTGTACTATCTGAATTTTTTATTTTTAGACATCAAATATTCAAAATTATTTATAAAAATAACTTTAAGCCCAGGGTGTCATGATAACGTCATCTTTTGCAAAAAGTACTTCCATTTGTGCTTGCCAGGTCCCTAAGGACATCAGCCATTCTGGACACTGCATTCTGATTCTGACTTCATAAATCAAGATGTTCCACTCCATACTGCAGCCCTTGTGAAGACCTGTCTACTTCAGGTTGACCATTGCTTCTAGGAAGCTGTTCTTCAGAGCCCCACCCAAAGTGAATTCAGGAGTCATCAGGGTACCCACTTGATAGTCCTTCAGTTATAATAGCCTCCCATAACTTGGGAAGGCTGTCAAAAATGCCACCAGCCCCCTTAGGATCTCAGCCACCTCCACAATTAGCAAATATTCCTGAGGAAGAGGCACCAAACACTCAGCTTACTTCCCTGGCCCAATAATTCTTTATTCCCTGCAGATAGTTTCTGCTTTAATCAGAAATATACATCCTGAAACACATCTATCTACAATCAGAAGATTATTCAGCCATCTTTGTGCAACATGAAGAATACTTAGTATATTCCCAGCCAAGAAAAAGTAAGAGGTCTCAGTGTCGACCTCCCTTTACTGTTACCCTCTCCAGCCCTCAACAAAATAATGATCTTTCCCCCAGGTGCCAAGAAATGGACACAGTTTTTTTGAGATCCATAAGGCACTACTGACAATGCTGGAGCTGAGACAACAGGAGGCAAAAGAATATCAATTAAGTTGTCCGCGTCTTTGCAAGAACACATTCAAAAGGATTTTAATTTTAAATTTTCATACGCTCATTTTTTTTCTTTAGCCTTTAAACCCAATACCCAGCCTCTTGCTAACGGTACAACTAAAGCTGCTTAAGCTGATAAGCTGGAATGCTCTTGTGAAGCAGTTGGCTGACTAATGGTCTCTGGGAGCTGCAAGTGTACTCAAGGGCCCCTTCCTCCTGTGGCGACAAGGCTGTCCCTGGAATCAGAAACAGTAGCTGAGTATTTTCACTACAATTTCTGCTTGTGAATTTCTCAATTCCAATCACCTGTGAGAGTTTAAATTTCTTTTGCTTACCAAGGATTCTCAGAACATGCTCATCTGCTTTAAGGATGTATTCAAAATGCAATTTAGTGTAAAATGAGAAACTATATTTTTTGCTGTATGGTGTGATACCATATATATATGATTTTTGTAGGTAACTGCATAGGGATAACAGCTGTTTTTAGTGAAGAGTAGATTCCATAAACTATTCTCAACTTCAAATTTAGCATCACCTTTCATTTTGTCACCCATTCCAAAGTATTATATACTATCTAAGACCAGAGACTATACACATCTAGACAAGATTTCCTCTGGCTCACCACCACTGATGTGGAGAGTCTGATAATTCTGTGCTGCCTGTGAGAGTGAAGAAGTGACCTGCCTCAGCCACTGTCAGGCATTTAGCAGCATTCCTCACCTCTATTCATGGGATGACTAGCATTCTCCCCAGTCCATTTATGACAACTAAAACTATTTCAGACAGTGGAAGGGAACTGCTTAGATTTTATTCAGGTTTACATTTGAATGCTCTGAGATCCTGGGATTCTATGCAAAGCTCATGAATTCTTCTGCACAGCATTAGTAGGGTATGGAAAAGGGAGGAAAATGGCAAATCTAAATGGAAAAATAAGAGAGACCCAAAATTTATTAAGTGCCTAGTATGTGCTAGCTGCCCAGCTCTATGCTAAAAACCTATTTTAAAAGAATTTCATTTAATCTTACTCCTAAATTAATAGCCAAATTTTATCAAGACCTAAATGTGATAGACACTATATAGTACTAAATATTCACATGATTTATTATTTAATTGCATTATTTAATTGCAGCAGCAATCCCATGGTAGACACTAGAAATAAATATCCTTTATAATTATTAATCTGAATCACTTCTTGCCCTTTTGGCTAAGATCAAGTCTATAATTATTAATCTGAGCTCAAAAAATAATTTTTCCAAAATTATACAATTGCCAAATGACTAGATCTGAATTAAAACCCATGTTTCTTTACCAGTCTGTCATTTTTTTTTTTTTTTTTTTGGTACCAGGGATCGAACTTAGGACCTTGCACTTACCAGGCAGGTGCCAGAACCACTGAGCTAAATCCCCAGCCCCTATCACTCTGTCTTTTAATGAGAATAATTTCAGAACGCCCTCTTGAGAAAGTAACAATAACAAATCTGACCCCATAAAACACCTTTGAGAAGTTGGGTGAGCAGACAACCCACTTTCCGGTCCGTCTTCTGGCTCTTTTAGACAGAAGTTATCTTTCTCTCAATAAATTTTTCCTACTCTTAAAAAAAAAAAAATCTGAAAATTTCGAATTCCAAAAGACATATATCATTCTATTGGCATATTTTGGTGAGCAGAATCCACATCATTCTATCATATTTCAAGAGGTGATTAGGACCAACAGCAAGAAATAGAATTAGGTGTAGATAATTCTGTGGATTCCAGACAAGTTAGGGTTGTATTTTCAGCACCGGTTTATAAAGAGTGGTTTTAAAGCAGACAGAAGCTCACTGTAAAATGGGCCAAAAGGGGGTCAAGAAACTTGCCCTGAAATTTGATATCTGACATCTCCATAGTTAGCACCCTAAATTTTGAGATATTTATCAGATATTTGCTGAAACTCCCTATGAACCACAGACTCAGAATTGTGTGGGTATATGTGTGTGCGTGTGGCAGGGGGGTGCTTGAAAAAACTGGTCAGTCCTCACCAAAATCAAATGTGGAGCCACTGAGACACCTCTGAGCAGAAATGAAAGGAAGAACATGCTTGAAAGGAGTGCACATAAAGAAAGAGAAACTAGAGACATTTATACCTAAATGGATGCATATTGAAGTCATCCTCTTAAGTGAAATAAATAGGACACACATGTGTAAATACCTAATAGGTTCTCTAGTGTGAGAAACTGAAATTGTAATTAAGGATACACATGGATGAAATGGCCTAATAACATATTCTCGGATTGTGTTTCCATCACGTGTCATATGACTGTATCGAAATTTAAATTAGGCAGAAGTTTGGCTTATGTGGAGTCTGCTAACTAACTGGAGTTTTTTTCCAGACCACTATTTGTTCATTGTTGGTTTGGGGGATCTTTCTGAAACAAATCACATCCTCTGGTGTCTTCTTGGTGCTTGAGATTTTTTTTAAGTTATATGGAAAAATGTTTAAGTGCTTTTCAGTCTTGTTTTGGTTGAGTTCTACTGTATTTGAATATTATTGTAGTTTTTTTTCCCCTTGAATTGTTCTTCTTTGAATGGTTTTAATTTGGGGGGGGGGTGTTTGATAATAGTTATTTAAAAAAAAGAAGTGCACATAAACAATGATGTTTCTGAGCTTCAAGAAGAAAAGCAGGAAAAAAACCTTTTCCTTCCCAATGTCAAGAAAGAGGACCATGGCAAAGCATCAAAGTCAAATGAGATATCTGACTCACTCTGGGTCAAATGGGATACATAGTTGGCCCTGAAGCCCCATAGTTTAGGTAATTCTGGGTATTGACTAATCCTAAGGCTTAGATGCTTCCTATCTCATTAGTGAATTCCCTGGATCTTTTAAGCTTCTTCTCTACTTCAAAACAAGAAGAAATGCCATAACAGATGTGAGCGCTTTGGGCAATTACAGGAAAAAAAACCTCTCTCTGGGAGGAACTTTGTCTTAATACTGAAAGAAATGGCCATGCATAGCAGGGCATGAATTCTGTTTTCCTTTTCTCTACCCAACACTTTAAACACCCCTGCTTGCCAAAATTAAGCAGACACTAGAGGTGTAAACTGAAGTAATAATAAAGAGCAGTAAGTCTGAGAAGGAGAAAGAAAATGAAGTCCTAATTTACTCTCACAATTCCTGTATCCGTCACCAATATTCAGAGAACTCCAAAGTGAAAAACATTCTTACAGTCCAGAGTAACTCAAGGCTACAAACTGGAGATCTCCATATTCTTTGAAAATTGGAATTATATCTTATTCTCTACCACAGAGAACAAAGTTTGGCACATTTTATATCATTAATAAGTATATACCTAATATGCTTTAAGTACACTAGAAAAATTCCACCCTCTTTGGAACCAAGAATATGGATATTTCACATGAGCAATTTTATTTGTTTGTTTAATTTGTGGACATTGTAGATTAGGATTCCCTGGGTACTGAGTTTTTGGAGGAGACTTGTGATCAACCTCTATGATGATATAGTCTTTACTGAAAGCATTTTTAGACATATTCCTGTCCTGTCTCATCATCCTACCCTTGTTTTGTGCTGTTTCTAATTATCTTGTATTACGTTTTTGACACCTATATGTTTTTGACACCTGCATGTTAGCTGGCACATTGGCACAGTATTTATCAGCATTCAATGAATACTGTTTGGATTGCATTAAACTTCTAACTGCTTTTTGAAATAAAATACTTCCTTTCTTATAAAAAAAGCAAATGAAGAACAAACCCCTCCCTTGAGGGGATCCTGAGAGATTGGTAGCTCCCTTCCTACCAGTGCAAGAGAAAGGAGGCTGGCAGGTTATCCACCCACATCCAACCCCACGGCCATTCCACACACATCCACCTTTCATCTTTAGGATGAAGGCATGTCACTTTGCTTCACACATGACTACTGAAGCATACCCACCAAAACCCCAACAGGTAGTTTCTCGAAACTTCTGCCCATCAAGAGAATAAGAATAACTCTGCCAATGTAAACAATCCTGGAAGTTAGCCTAAGAAAATTTTCAGGCATGTTCTAAAGAACTAGAGAGAAAATGTAACTACTGAGTCTTCATTAACCATGTAAGGGAAAGGACCATTAGGAGACACTAAGGACTCAGATTTTTCAGAGCTGCAAACAGAAAGGTCATGCCCTTGGTGCCATTGTGTGGTTTTCTATACTAAAAAGAAGTTTCTGTCCTCCAAGTATTAAGGGATTGGGGAGGAAAGTAAGATTTATTAACAAAAATCAGCATCAAGAAGAAAGATGCTGAATGCCTACTTCCGAGTTTTGGTAGGCTTGTATATTCCTATGTTAAGGCACAAAAGAAAAAATTACCTACAACCATGGTAAAAAATATACTAGCATACTTTGGTCAATGCTTAAGTGTATTATGTATGGAAAACAATTACTAATATATTCTTTTCAGTTATATACCATGCACAGTCTAAAAATTAAATATTTACGACCCCATATGTCCTACAAAAAAGTGAATGATCTAAAACTGCTGAGATTTTTATCTTTCCTTTGTACATTATATTTTTCCTACTAGGTTTTCATCACTTAGTAAAATGTCACTTGTTCAAAAATATTCAATAATATACTCTATATCAACCACATAAAATTATATTCCAAACATATGCTGAAATCATAAGATAACTAAATCTTTACTCCAAATTCACACTAGCCTCAGGAATACACATATGGTTTTAGTTTGAGCCAAAGAACTGGAAACAGGATCCTAATGAGGAATTTAGCATAATCAAATCTCTTAAGACAGAAGGGGAGAAATATAAGACAAGAACCATTGACAGTTCTACCCCCACGAAAATCATATGGTTGCTAATTTTGCCCTACATAGAGATTTCATAATTTAGTATGTGGCACTCAGTTGAAGACTTTGGAAAATCATGTGGACAACTGGGAAATTAAAGTAGGAAAATTATTGATGTTTTGTGAATATTCTTCATGTAATACTCACAGAAATCTTCTAAGAAGTCTCATTAACCCAATTATTATAGATGAAATTGGTTTTGAGGGATCACATAACCTGCCTACAGTAACACAGTAACCAGATTTTCTGAACATCAGTCAGGAGCTTTTAATTCTACCTCATATATTCATTATCACAACAGGACCCATCAATAATAATTGACATATGGCAGAATTTTCAGGGGCTGTAAGTCAAGCAGGAGCCAGTTTGTGTGTGTGTGTGTGTGTGTGTGTGTGTGTGTGTGTGTGAACATGTGACTGGTGGAAAGGTTAGGAAAAGCTAAAAACACCAGGGCAAAGCATCTTTTCTCAGTAGCTTCCGCCTATTGTTCCCGCATATGCCACCCACTCTGAGGACCCAAACCCAGTCTTGTTTGTAACATGCCCCTCTGGCCACCCAAAAAGTATGCACTTCATACCCTAACAGCTTTAAGCTTTAATAATCAGCTTCTGTATTATAGCCATGTTATACAGTCTCAAAGGTAGTTTATATCTTGTTTTAGTTGGAAGAATCTTACCTAGTGACAGAATTATTACCATTTGGCTGACATATGTTTCTTTTAAAAAACTTTAAAACAAATCAATTCACAAAAGCATAACCAAAGGAAAAAACTTCATTTTTAATGTAATGACATTTTTATTGACATCATTTCAATAACTTAGTACTATTAAGCACTGAAACTACTACTATAAACTATCTTAACACAAAAATGTACCTGAAGCATTTATAATCTAAATTGGGTTTGTTTGAATTCAGCCATAAATGCCTTATCTGCTATTTGTTTTATTTTTCTTCATGCTTTGCTTCAACAAACAATTTTTCAAATGTTAAAGACATTTAAAAGGACCAACAGAAAGTAGCTGCATAACTGTGTTATAGCTTTCTGATCTAGAGTCATCCAATTGACGGAGAATTTTCTTTGTGGCAGTAACAGGCCAGTTGTTGTACTAAGTTATAATTCACTGTGAAATTTTGATTTCCTAAAGATGTTTATAAATCCTTAGTGCTGTGCTCATACCAGTACTCTGCTATATTCACATGTATGGATGTGCTTACATTTATTCTTAGAGGGTTGCCTTTCAAGGTGTCAGCTGGGCCTTGCTATGAGAGCATCACTTTAAGGAGGGTTTAAGATAATGTAAGCATGCATTAACTTAATTAATCAAAGAAACTTCCTGTTGGTAATAGTCAAATAATTCATTAACTACAGCTCAGTGAAATAAAGTTATCTGTGTACCCACTAATAAAGTCACAGGAAGGAGTACTCCAAATGCACTTTTAGCTGAAATTCATTTCATTTCTTTTTTATTTTCTTCTTGTAAATCTGACAGGTTTAATTTTTTTTCTGAAATTCCAAGATGCTACCCCAAATCTCATATCAATGTGCTTCAGAGTTTACCTATACCCCACCTCATCTGTATCACTGCATACAGTCTGGTAGGTTGTTCACTCCACAACCCTAGGGATACCAATCACATTGTATAGGTTATTGATATGAATATTTATCATCACAATTTATAAACTGGTAAATGACAATAGTATGTGTTATTTTTTAAATCCATTTATTATGATAATTTTCCAACTGAAATAATAGTATTTTGAAGAAGAGCCACAGTTTTCTAAGTCATAATAAAATGTCCTATACATTAACAGCAATCCTATCAGAAACCACTTTAATTCAGGTAAATCAGTGAAAGTAATCATGTGATAATATATATAATCAGGGACAGAGAATATTTTTCTCCTATTGTGGAGATACTTATCATAAAGAGGGGAGTTAACCAAGGATCTATATATCACCCAGAAAAGTGACTAATGTCACTTTTTCCCAACTTTTAAAAAAATTTATATTCATTGTTACATCAGTCCTGTCTACCTTTACAAACCAAGGAAAGGGGGTCACAGGAATTTAATCTCCTCAGAGATCACTTTTAAATTAGTAAAATATGCCATAATATATCTATATAATAAAAAATAAAAACTACAAAGAAGTTATTTTAATTCCATTTGTATCCAGAAGAGAAATAAAAGAATAGGAAAAGAAAAGGAGAACAGGAAGAAGAAACAGAGAGAAAAAGGTAAAACTGGTGGAGGGGGGGAGTTGGAAGAAAGGCACGAAGGAAAAAGAGGATGTAACGGTAAAGAATCAAAGGATGTAAGTGTGTACAGAGAAAAGAGAGTAGTGTGGAAGAGTGAGCAAGAAATGTAAGAGAGGTAGAAAGATTTGGTAAATTCCCAGATTAGTAGTGAATGGAGAACTGATTTGATTCTATTTTATTTTTCCTTGGCTTATGAGAAAAGCTACTTTAGCTTACTAAATTAATATGGCTCACTCATCGTAGGATACTTTGTTCAGTATCCCTACACTTTCCAAAATTCCTTTTTCAGCAATTCACCAGGGGTATAGCTGTTGGGTTTTTTTGTTTCTTTATTTTTGTTTTTTAATGACAGTAATGAGACGATCAAAGTGACTTGGCTAAATAAAATGAAGTCTTTAATATTGGGATGATGTGATAACTTTTGATGTTATAGAAACAGATTGTGTTCTGGACAAAAGATGACAAGAGTCGACTTTTATTCCATGGAGAAATATGTTCCAAAAGGAATAATTAAAACCCTCAACACTTAGCTATGGCAAAAAAGAACACTTTGGGAGTCATTTACTTTTTTAAATGTATCAATGTGGTGTGACTAAATCAAGCTAATTAACATATTGATTATAATTTGATTTTAATCAATAAATAATGTATAAATGAGTTATCAAACAGCATCTTGGTCAGATGCCCTAAAACATTGTTTTAATCAGAGTGATTACTTAGGATTTAATAGAGGCACCAGTTTGAGCATAAAAAGCTTGACTACAGAGGGTATTTCATGGATAAAAGCAAGCTGGCCACTACACTCTATCCCCTCTTAGTGTCGTGCACACACAACAGAGCATCTTTTGGTGATGGTTTGTCTCATTCTCCACAGTGCTCCTATATACCCAAGTGTGGAAAAAACTTTGAAGAATCCATGTCCCTGGTGAATGTTGTCATGGAAAACTTCAGGAAGTACCAGCATTTCTCCTGCTATTCTGACCCAGAAGGAAACCAGAAGAGCGTCATCCTAACCAAACTCTACAGTTCCAATGTGCTGTTCCATTCACTCTTCTGGCCAACCTGTATGATGGCTGGGGGTGTGGTGATTGTTGCCATGGTGAAACTCACACAGTACCTCTCCCTGCTCTGTGAGAGGATCCAGCGGATCAATAGATAAAAGCAAAAGGGATAAAATAGTTTTCTTTAAAGCTCAAATACTGTTTTCTTTCATTCTTCACCAAAGAACCTTAAGTTTGTAATGTGCAGTCTGTTATGAGTTCCTTAATATATTATTACACATACAGCAATAATACAAAAGCTGTTCTATATGCAAACATGATGTCTTTGTTATTCAGGAGAAGAAATACTGTTTTGTGTTAGTTGGTGGTTTTCATAACTTTGTTTTGATGCTGGGACTAGTATGCCCCTCTCTCCTTCCACCAAAATAGGCCTCAGTTATTTATTTGCCAAGCTTTGTGGGGGAATGTAGGCAATATCAACGTGATAAAGTCTGTATTCTGAATTATCAGATCTTTTGAATACAAGGTTTCTCATCATCTATTGTTTTTGAAGCTACAGCCAAAACTATTTTTTTCTTTTCTTATTTTAAATTGAGCCCTGTAGCAAGTGAAGGGACCAGATTTCCTAACTAAAGGGTGTTAAGCATTTTCCTTGTATTTTTACCATATCACTGTAAAGAAAGGGGAACCTAGATAGCTGCTCTGCTTTCATTACTTTTTACTCACAGCTTTAGATTTTTTAACTGATTTACAAGAAATAAGATGTTTTCCTTAGTCAATGATACAATCTCTTCCTATGATTTAAATAAAAAATGAACAGAGCTCTTTTCCATTTAAGACCCTGCTGCTGTGTGAAAGAATAACTGACAAGGAGTTTCATTGCCTAGGAGCTGACTGAATGTTGGCAGGTGCTCCATTATAATCCAGGAAAATCTGTGTAACTAAGACATTTGAGTGAAAATCTTGATTCCATTTCAGCTGAACCGCTACTTGCTGGTAAAGACTAGTGAAATGGTTGTGATAGGTAAATCTATTGTGACAAATTAACATATTGAAATATTGCTCTTTGGAAGTTAATGAATGTGTAGTCTCTCTTCTGACAAGTGTTCCCTGTTGGGATTTTAAAGCTATGTACACAGAACATTTGTCTCCTCTACATGTTTTATTTTTCTATTTACAGCTCCCTTTTTTGTTGCTATATTTTATACACAAAATAGACCTTTTTCCTAACATACATTTGGACTGAACAACAGATTTAAAGGAAGCCTTTCTTCGCGTTGCTATTTACTTATTATATTTGGGTGGGAGGGAATAAAGGATTGATTTTAAATAAAAATATTCCATCTTTTATTTACTATCAATATCAAAAGGAGAAGACAAACATCTATCATTCTCATTAATATTTAAGTGACTTTTTGTAATGTAGTATCGAAGTTTTTTAGGCATTGCAAAATTTTACAAATCACTTGTGGATTGAATGGTAAAACTAATCTGCTGATGTGGAAATTATTCTGCAATATTGTAATTCATAGTTTGACTTTTCATAAGCAAATAAATCCCTAGGGTGTAACCAGGACTTCAAATGTGTAATTAAAGTTTTTTTTAATCCATTAAACACAAGATTTGAATAGTTCTTTCATTCCAAACTGACAAACCCATGGTAATCCAAAAATGTGTAATGAGGTATCTTTAGAAATATTTTAAGAAATAATATGTAAAGTTCTTTTTGACATCAAGTACATATACACAATGTTGTAAACATTTGGGAAGCTCTTCATTCTGCTTTACCTTAAAAGCATATTGTAAAGATAGTAGAGAAATCTTTGAGGCCATGAGGCTGAAACTTTGAACTTTAATGTTCCTTGAACTTCCCTTCAAGTGATCCAAGGGGGAAATATATGTGAGTGAAATTATTAGATGCCTTTTTTATTTGCTTTTGGATTTTTATTAAAAATTCTCAACTAATATTTTAGATAAGAATGTAGAACTCTCAAAATAATTACACCAAAAATATTAATTAGTACCTTCTTAAATCCCAATACAGCAATAACCCCTTTAGGTAATTTACATGTGTATACAGTTAAATGCTCAATATTAAAGTAGAAAGACATGTAACTAGTAATAATGTTTTAAATGTTGGGGGTCAAACCCAGGAGTGCTCTACCACTGAGCTACATCCCTAGGCTTTTCATTATTTATTTTGAGATAGAGTCTCACAAAATTGTCCAGGATAGCCTGACTGATGATCCTCCTGCCTCAGCTTCCCTAAATGCAGGGATTACTGTTCATCTTTAGAACACTATTGAAAGGAGTGTTGTTATTATCTCATCCTATAGATGAGAATGTTGAAGCTTAGAGATGTTAAATCACTTCACCAAAGTTACACAGACACTGATGTGGTTGGAGCTGAAAAGACTCATCCTGTGGTTTTCCCCTCATGATAGCCATTTCTCTGGCTTTGGATCTTCTACATGGGGGAAAATCTGACCTGTGGAAGGATTATAGGGATGGAAAAGAAAGAACATTGAATTAGAAGGCTGTTCAAGATACAGTAACAAGGCGACTAAGCTTCCGTCTCTTGCCTTTTCGACTATGCAATTAAGCAGTGAGGCTACCTGACTACCAAGGTCCCCTTTAACATTAACTTATCATGATACATGTATGGAAAGAAGAATGAATACTGGGGCTGGGGATTTAGCTCAGTGGTTCCGCTGCCTGCCTTACAAGTGCAAGGACTGGAGTTCGATCCCCGGTACCAAAAAAAAAAAAAAAAAAAATGAATACTGTTCCACAAACTTCAGAAAAGAGTCTTAAACAAAATCTGTAAGTATTAATATATGGATAAAAAAATCCCACTTATATTGCCAATAAGCCAGTTGCCTCTTTAAGTCCCAAAGTCTTATTTACATCTACCAAAAGCAGAGCTCTGAGTCTCCACATTATTCAACAAGAGTGATTTCCCCAAATATTATTAATGTCTTTGCCTCCAAATCACTTTCATTATCCAATTGACACATCCCATCTAAAACTTTATTGATTTCAGATTCCCTGAGTCGCAATTGTATTAAAACTCTGAAATGATAAATGCACCAATGACTGCTTGCAAATGGCTGTAATAAAAGTGCATGATTCATAAATACTGGCAAAACACCAGCTGATGGTAATGTGTAGGCAATCATAAAATACCTCTTATGTAGACCATGTGACATTTAGAATTGCAGCGTGTGACCCTTTTCTCATTACTATGAATGCCACCAAAATACTTACATATGGCACTTATAAAACAAATATTATTTTCAGTATGTTCAGCTATAAACATCTTACCACATTTCTGTGGGTAAAACATCTTGACATTGTAATCATTTTATTGACATTGACAGGTAAAGTTTAGATATTATTCCTTCTCAATTTCTATTTTTTCCTCTCCCCTTGTAAAAGAATGCCACTAAAATAGTCTCATGATTCTACAATAACCAAGCCAGTGTATGCACCACATGGAAACTCTGACCCAAGGAAAAAGGTTCAGAATTCTCCTAAATAAGCTATAACCAAGACACATACACCAGGACTGACCAGATGATTTCTTTTTTATATTTTTAAGTTCGGGATGGTTATACTAATTTATTTCAGCAAGGGTATTTTATTTTTTTGTCCATTTTTATTGTTATTTTTTATGCATGCATGTTTGTAACACATAATGATCACATTCCACATGGGGAGTTGGTACATGTATATAACACATCTTAATTCTTTATTTTAATGCCCTCCCTCTCCCCTCCCTCTCCATCTCTTGGTCCTCTTCCCATATGCAAAAGATCTATCTTGCCATTTTCTATTATCTATCTTTTATTTTGCTTTTTATTTATATTTTGCCTTTCTCCTATAAAAGAAACAATGTGATATTTAAGTTTGTGTGTCTGATTAATTTCACTTGACATTACACTCTCAAGGTACACTCATTTTCCTAAAAATGATTCAAGCTTATCTTTTCTTGTGCAGAGTAGTACTCCAGTGTGTACAATTACTACAATTTCTTTATCCACTCTTCTCTTGATGGACTTATTGGTCACTTCCAAGGTTTAGCTGTTAAGAATTGTGCTGCTATAAAGATGGGTATGCATATGTCACTATAATATGATGTCTTTAACTCTTTCAGGAAGATACCTAGGAAGAGAATAACTTGATCAAATGAAATTTCTTGTTTTATTTTTGAGGAATCTATATACTGAGTTCTATAATAGTTATATTAGTTTATATTCCCACCAAAAATGTAGATGGGTTCCTTTTTTCCCCTCAGCCTTGCCAGCATTTACTGTTTTCTGGTTTATTGATGATAGCCATTTTTTCTGGAGTAAGATGGAATCTCAGTGTTGTTTTAATTTGCATTTCTCTAATGCCCAGAGATATTCAGCATTTTCACCTGTATTTATTGGCTATTTGCATTTCTTCTTCTGAGAAGTGTCTGTTCATTTCAGTTGCCCATTTTTTAACTGAATCTTTTATTTTTGGAGGGTTTAATATTTTTGAGTTGTTTATATATTCTAGATATTAGTCTTTGAGGTGTAGTAGGCAAAAATTTTTCGCATTGTGTAGATTATCTCTTCACTCTGTTAATTATTTACTTTGTGGTTCGGAAGCTTTTTAGTTTTATCTGATCACATTTGTTAATTCTTGGTGTTATCTCTTGTGCAGTTGAGGTTCTGTTCAGAAAGTTCTTGCCTTTGCCTATGTCTTCATGAGTTTTACTTATTTTATCTTCTAGCAGATTAAGTGTTTCTGTTTGAATATTTAGATCTTTGATTCATTTTGATTTTAGTTTAGTACATGATGAGAGATATAGATCTAGATTCAATATTCTGCATGAGGATAGCCAGTTTTCCCAGCACCAGTTGTTAAAAAGGCTATCATTCCTCCAATGTATGTCTTTGGCCCCTTTGTGAAAGAGCAGGTAGACAAATGTGCTTAGAGTTGTTTTTGTATATTCTACTCTGTTCCATTGATCCACAGCTCTGTTTTTGGTTTTGGTTTTATTTTGTTTGTTTACTTGTTTTGTTTTTTGCCAAAACCATGTTGTTTTTATCACTGCAAGTTTGTAATATAATTTGAAGACTGGAATTTTCATGCTTCTTTCCTTGTTCTTGTTGCCCAGGATTGCTTTTGCTATTCTATTTTGCTATTCTATTAGAATAGCAAAAGCAATATAAATTTGGCGCCATATAAATTTTATTTCTCCAGTTCTGGGAGAAATGCTATTGGTATTTTGATTGGGATTGCATTAAATATATATATCAGTTTTGGAAGTATGGCCATTTTGTCTATATTTGTTCTGTCTATCCAGGAACAAGGAATATCTTTCCATTTTCTGAGTCACATTTGATCTCTTTTCAGGATTCTGTAGTTTTTATTCTACAGGTCTTTCATTTGTTTGCTTAGGTTAACTCCTAAGTATTTAATTTTTCTTAATATTGTTGTGAAGGATATTATTACCCTTATTTCTTTCTCTGTGAGTTTATTATTAATATACATGAACCTTATTTTTGTGAGTTATTTGTATACATGAACATTGTTTTTGTGTTTTGACTTTATATTCTGCTTCACTACTGAATTTGGTTGTTCATTAGTCTTTTGGTGGAATTTTTTGCGTCTCCTATGTAAAGGATCATGTCATCTGTTAATGATAATTTGACTTCTCCCTTTCTTATAGATATCCCTTTTGTTTATTTTTTAGTCTCTTTCCTAATTTCCTGACTAATCTTTCAAGAAATATACTGAGTAGTAGTGGTAGCAGGCCATCCTTGTCTTGTTCCTGATTTTAGAGGGAAAGCTTTCGGCTTTGCTCCATTTAATAAGATGTTGGTCATTGGTTTTTCATAAGTGTCTTTTATCAGATTGAGATAAGGTCCATCTATACCTATTTTCTCCAGGGTGTTTATCATGAAAGGATGATGGGTTTTGTCAAAGGCGTTTTTACATCTATTGAGCTCATCGTGTGATTTTTGTCCTTTACTTAAGTGATGTATTAAATTTGTTGATTTGCATATGTCAAACCATCTCTGCATCTCTGGGATGTCTCCTACTGGTTATGATGTAGATGTTTTTGATGACTTGTTGCATCCTGTTTCCCAGTATCTTGTTGAGAATTTTTGCATCTATGCTCATTAAAAAGATTGCCCTGTAGTTCTCTTTTTCTAGTTGGGTCCTTTTCTGGTTTTGAATCAGGGTAATTCTAGCTTCCAAGATTGACTTTGGGAGTACTCCTTTCCTTTCATTTTCATTAAAAAGTTTGAGGAGTATTGGCATTAGATCTTCCCTAAAGTTCTTACAGAATTCAGCAATGAATCCATCAGAGATTTTCTTAGTGGTAGTCTTTTTTATTATTATTTCCTCAATTTTATTACCTGATATTTGATCATTTGGGTTTTTATGTCTTCTTGGCTCAGCTTTGGTAGTTCATATGTATCTATTAATCCATCAATTTCTTCTGAATTCTCCATATTTAGAAAATTTTCTGCTATGATTCTTATAAACAAATCTTTTATGCCCTTTGTTCTATCTTCTGATTTTTCACTTATTTCAATTAATCATAGATTAGTCTTCTTTGCATCATCTAGCAACTGTTGGACCCATTTTTGATGTTCTCTTGTTGTTTTTTAAGGTATCTCTATGTTACTGATCTTTGAAACCATCCTTATCTTCTAATTGTGATATTCTGTCCTCACATTGGTTGCTCCTGCTGCCTAAACTTTCAATATAATTTTTAATCTACTGGGTTTTTGCTTGGAACATTTCTTTCTTTCTTTCTTTCTTTCCTCCTTTTTTCCTTCTTTCCTTGACTTTTATTGATACATGTCTGCAGTACACAATTATTACATTTACTGTGGGAGATTGGTACACGTACATAACACATTTCAATTCCCTTCTTTAGTCCCCTTCCCTCCACCCCTCTTTTATTTTTCCAGCATCAGGTTCATTGCTCACACTGAATTACAAGACCTTTCTTTCTTTCCCTTTTTTCCTATTATCTGTCTTTTATTTCATACTTTATATATACAGTATATTGAGCTTTTCATATCAGAGAAACTATGAGATGTTAAGCTTATATGTCTGAATTACTTTTCATGGACTCTAATCCTTTACTAAATCAGTCATTCATGTTTTGTATCATTTTGTTTAGCTCAGCTAGTTTTTTTATTAGGGTCTTCTGTAAGCTCCCTGATCATTTTATTTATTACATCCATTATCTATTTAGTTATATCTTCTGTGAGCCTGCCAAGGACCTTATTGATCTGTTTTTTAATCTCTTCAGTCACCCTTTCAAGTAATTTGGCTACGTGGCTTTTGCATTTCTCCCCCTTGATGTCCCATGAATCAGATTTGGGGGAATTGGGAGTTTTGGAGGACATTTTGTTGCCTTGTCTTCTCATGTTTTTATTATTTTGTTTGGGTTTTTTTTATGTGCTTAGATTTGTGGTCACTTATAGTGGGAAGACTGTTGCTAGTATGGGGGACTTTTTAGTTAGTCTGCTTTTCAGTGATGTACTCAGGGCATAACTAACTATAATACTTTCCTTCTGCCTCAAGATCTGATTACCTTTGTTAATTTGGGAGGGGATGGTGCAGTGTAATGGACCCAGCACCCAATTCTCCAGTAATAGACCACAGTACTATTAATGTTACCAAGGTAATCCAAGTATTGCCATACAGAGAAAACCTATCATTAGCAACAATTATGTGACCCTGGAAACATCAAGTAAATCAGGAACAGTAGTATCATCCAAGACAAATTGGATATTGAAATATCATAAGAACCAATGTACCACTCCTAAACTTAGAAAATAAATCCATAATTATAGTACAAACACTAAAACAAATCAAACTGTAACAACTATTCCTCCGCTAATGATAGAAATGAAGTAGTAACAGAGTTAATCTTTAGTTTACTATCTAAAGATTAGTAAAGTTTGCTGGTTATACTATTAAAGATGGAAGGAGTTGGGAGTGGGAGAATGCAAAAGGAAAATTTTGAAAAATTAAACAATGGGAGATGAGAAAGAGGAGAGAAAAGTGAGACAAAGGATTCTATTAAGGAGTAGAAGGGTAGTTATAGAATTAGATACAGGTAAGACAAAAAAGAAGAAATAGAAGATAAAAAGAAAATAGGAGAAAAAAAGAAATAGGAAATAGAAAAAATTAAAGGAAAATGGAAAATGCAAAAAGAAATAAGAAAACAATGAGTTCAAAACCAGAAAACAAAATTTTCCCTGCATTTTTAATGAGTAATTTCCTTCCAGGATCCACAGTTTAGAGTCCAGCAAGTCTCAGTTTTATCTGCCTATCCTTTTGGTCTGTAGGTTTGTGAAGTGTGTCCCATATTCCAAAGGGTCTTCTGTTTAACTCAGGCTGTAACAATGTCCACAATGAGACATGTCCTTGCTAGTGCTGGTGAATAGGGAAGGCAATCAGACATCAGGTCTGTGCTGGATATAGGCAGCAGGTAAGGGTTTAAGTACTAAATGCCAGCAGGCACTTTCACATCCAGCTGTTTGTGAGCGCATCACAAGCTGGGCCTGGCTTCTCATGACAAGTGGTGGAGCCTGTGCTCCCTGAGTTTAAACTTCTCAGGGGAATCTCTTTCTAGCCCACTCCCCATCAGCAGCTGTCTTCTATGGCTGGCTCTCACCCAGTCACTGCAGGAGGGTAACACTCAAAACCCTGAAGTGAAGTTGTTTTTCAATTGTTCTAAGTCCAAGGTTTAAATAATCAACCTCTTCTTGAAATGGTGCCTGATCAAGCACTCGATGGTGTGCTTGAACCCTCTCCAGCTGTTACCAGCTGCTCAGGAGTGCCCCGGAAACAAACCCCACACTATTTTTGCAGTTCACAACAGCTGTGGGCTGTACTGCTGTTTCTCTCTGGATCTCCCATCCTTGAGCATTTATCTTGCTTCTGGGGAGCCATGTTCCCCTCACATGAGCTGTGAGAAGTGTTTTGTTCTTTTCTCTACACTGTAGACTATCTTTCCAACTTCTTCGTAGCTTCTAATTTTTCTGTCAGTTTCTTCTTGATCCTTGGTGATTTATTTCTCTTTTTTTTATTCACCAAATTGTTATTTTCTAGTGTCTAGATTCCAGATCTTGGAGAGGCTGAATTTTGCTACTGATTACCACTCCACCATTTTCCTTCTTCTGAACAGGCAATTTCTGAATTGAATCTTTTCCATTCTTTTATACTTATAGCCACTGTAAAGAATAACACAAAGTACTCAATGCTGCCTTCTATATTAAGAATGAGTTTATAGGGGCCAGGGATTTAGCTCAGTGGTTCCGGCACCTGCCTCAAAAGTGCAAGATCCCAAGTTCAATCCCAGGCACCAAAAAAAAAAAAAAAAAGTAATAATTCTGTAGGATAGTGTTGATTTAAAAAGCTGTTAGTTCATTTTTCTAGACACATATAATGCTGAAACTGAAAGAAAACTTAAAAGAGTTTACCTAGCCCAACCTCTTACTTTTCAGAAAAGGGGAAAGAAGGGTAGAAAAGTTAAATCAATTTTTAGTTTGAGTTCCAAAGTTTTGTTCAGTATTTAGAATTTTGGAAACATTTCACTATAAAACTGTCTTGTAGGCCTGCACTGTCCAAAATGATAGCCACTGGTCACTGAACACTAGCGAACTGAGATGTGCTGGGAGTGTAAAATGCACACCAGATTTTGAAGACTTCATACGAAGAAAGAGTAAAATATCTCTTTAGTAATTGTTTATACTAATTACACATCAAAATGATAATATTTTGGCTATCTACATGAAATTTATTATTAAACTCAATCTCTATTTTGTCCTTTTACTTTTTAAATTTTGATTGCTAGAAAAATTTAAATGATGTATGTGTTTTATGTTATCATTCTATTGGACAGAGCTATTTAGACAGTAGTGAAATCCTCAGGCTAGTTTAGAGAAGCCAGTGATTGACAAAACAACTTATTTGTAACCCAAATGGTATTGGCATGAGCTCTGGATCCCAAAACTAAAAACTAGGTCATACGACAGAAGAAAAAGTTTTCTCATCTATTATCCTAGGGAAGAGTGAACGTTGGGCACATATTTGATGTTTCACTTTCCTTTCTGCCTATACCTTCTAAAACTTTCCTTTCAGTCTCCTCAGGTTTTGTGCTTCTACTTTAGTATCTTCCATGGGCTGCTCATTTCCCACGTGCTCCAAACTGTCAAGTCATCATCATACTCCCTAATAAAAACTCCCATCCTTTCAGAAATGTTATCTCAAGTGTTCTGAGCAAAGTAGTATTGTTCAAATAATTCATGCTCATGTATAAATAACTGGTTATTGGTTTTATATTTAAAAGATGCTTATCAAAGTATATTAATCTTTCACAGATTGTAACAAATTAAAAAGAAAAATTTAGGCAGAGTGCAGAAGGAAGATGGCACTGGATATATTCTACTTCCAAGATCAGTTCCCCTAGTGCTTTTTTTCCATAACTTGTTTTATTTCTGAACTTCAGAATTTAAGAAAAAAAGATAAAGCCTTTCAAAGACAGCAGCAGAACTTTGAAGATTTGGACTATATTTGTAGTTATTTGTATATGGGTCCTAGAACCTCTAGAAAGCTTCTGCAAATTCTAGAATGCTTACAATTTAAAGCACCTTTCTCTCAAATGTTTCTCTTTTCTTTTTTTCATAATGCAGAATTTAATTTATAGCCATTCTGGGAAGTTCATTATCCATACAGATGAGCCTTATAATCAGCCCAATGATTTTTTAAAAAATTAATATTGATACAATTTAAATATACATAATAATCACATTCATCATAGAGAATTTGTACTTGTACATGGTATATCTTGATCCTCTTTTTCTCTCAATGCCCTCCCTTCCCTTAACCCCCTTCTTCTCCTTATTTACAGAAGATTTGTTTCCATTTTTTTCTTTCCTTGTTTCCTTTTCCTTTCCCCTTTCCCTTTCCCAAAAATTTCTATTTTAAGAATTCATTTTTAGGGGCCGGGGATTTAGCTCAGCGGTTTCGCCGCCTGCTGCGCAAGCGCAAGGACCCGAGTTCGATCCCCAGTACCAAAAAAA
>NW_004624730.1:56709852-56731608 GCF_000247695.1 Heterocephalus glaber
AAGATGCAATTTGTAAAGGTACAATTCCCAATGAGAAATGTAATTGTGTTGTATACCTACAATGTACCAATAAAATAATTTAATACAAAAAGAAAAAAAGAATAGCTTTTTCTGGATTCAGAGAGCCTTGAGCATTAATTCATTCTCCTTTACCAACTACAAGTACATGGCTTTAAGCAAATCACTCAAACACTGAGTCTCCATGTCTTCATCCATAAAATGGAACAATCATAACTCCTGTGGCAGGCAACACAATGGCCCCCAAAGATACCCATGTTTCAATCCCCAGAGCCTATTAATATGTCATTTTACATGCCCATGGGGACTTTCCAGACCTGTTTAAGGATGCTGAAGTAGGAAGATAGATTATCCTGGGTTATCCTAGTGGGAGCAGTGCTAATCACCTGGGCCTCTACAGGAAAGCAGGAAGGGCAGAGTCAGAGAAGATGTAACAAGAGAAGCAGGGTTCATAAGAACAGAGGTTTGAAGGTGCCATGATGCTAGCTTTAAAGGTAGAAGAAGGGAGGTGGAGATGTCGCTCAGTGGTAGAGCACTTGCCTAGCTTGTAGGAGGCCTTGGCTTTGATCTCCAGCACTAAAGAAAAAAAGAGTGGAAGAAGTGACCATGAGCCAGGGATCATAAGTACTTCTAAAAGGCAGAGGAAACAAAGTGGGGTTTTTTTCCTACAACCTCCAGAATTAACATAGCTTTTACCAATACCTTCATGTTTCACTGGCCCGTTTTAGACTTCTGACCTCCAAAACTGTAAAATGTAAACTTGCATTGTTTTAGGCCACTAAATGTGTGCTAATTTGTTACAAAAGTGATAATAAACTAAAATATTTACCCATCTTATATATTATGAGGATTAAAAGTATTCTTTTAATTTTAGCAATATTTATTCTTAGAAGACTGTTTTTTAAGTAATTTTGAGCCAGAATGCTTATATCCAATCATGCAGATTTTCAAAAAGCCTTAACTATGGGTTCATTTTTGTGTATCCAGTTCTCCAGATGTGGAAGCGATTTACCTCCCATATATCCCAATAGGATTAGATAAATTTTAAAATTATTTTACTTCACTCCCTGACTTTTTGACCTTGGAGTCTATATTCAAGGAGGGCATTTGCTCAAGAAAACCAAATGAAGTCTGTGCATTCCTTAGTTTTTATCAGACCCAGAACTTCTTTGAGTTTTTTTGTGGGGGGGCCAGGGTTGGTACCAGGGATTGAACTCGGGTCCTTGCACTTGCAGAGCAGGCGGCAGAACCACTGAGCTAAATCCCTAGCCTTATTTCTTTCTGTAATTAAGTTTTACCAAGTTTTCTTTGAGAAATTATCTTACTTTTGTTCAAAAGGCAAGGTCTCTCAAACTCTATGCAAATTAATATGAAATCTAGGAAGATGCAATTAAATATTCATTGTGACCACTACCTTGGCTCATTTCCCTTTTTTCCTTCATATTTGGCATTAATTGTGCTCTCCCATGCCCTCCAGCACCCCTCTTCTCTGGATTCTCTCTTGGACCTTGTTCTAAGTCCCAGAGCTAGGGACAGCCCGCCCTGCTACCTTCTGTGCACCTTTTCACTGCCCAGGAAGGCTTGCCAATGTTACCCTCTCCGCTGAGCAGTTGAATGCACACTCCACTGTAAAATCAGCCTAATATCAGCCTGACCACAGAGCTGAGCTGTTTGTCTTAACTTGTGCTTGCTTTCGTTAACTTTCCATAGTAGGTGCCATGACAATTGACCCAATCTTTTGCCTTTACTAAGCCCTTAAACACCCATCCCCCTTCTCTCCACAAGTAAATTTATCTCTGAGTTTTTACCCTGAAGATTATGGTAATCTAGCAAGTATCTGTCCTGAAAAGGTTTGCATGGCCTAGAACCTCCTCTAGTTACCATTCTGTCCTCCCTCTCTTTCACACTTCAAGTTACTTCCCTTTCTTGTTGCACTAGTATTTTCATGGACACTTACTATTTCAATTAGCCTATAAAGATTCTTTTTCTTTTTTTTCTTTCTCTTTTTTTTTTTTTTTTTTTTTTTTGGTACCAGGGATAGAACTCGGGTCTTTGCACTTGTGGGACAGGCTTCAAACCACTGAGCTAAATCCCCGGCTATAAAGATTCTTAAATTCTTTCTACAGTCACTTCTTCCTCTTCTAAAATATCTAAATTAGAATTGAAATGTAATAAATTTACTGCCTGTACTTCTTTTTCACTAACAGTTATTGCATGTTTCTTGTGAATCCAGGACTGTGTTCAGTGTTTATATGCATTCTGACATTTAGTCCTCCTGAAGTAGGTGCTGCCATTAGCTCAACTGTATGAATACAGAAACTGTACTGGAAAATCTAAGAAATTCATCAGAACAGAGTTGGCATGTAGCAGAATGTGGATTTAAACCCAGGCTAGCTAACTAACAAGGCCCATGCAAACCACCTAGCTGTGCTGTCTCTTCCGCTGTCTTTTCCCACCTTAACCTCTCATGGTCTGACCTGCTGTGCCTACTCTGCTAAAACTGCACCTTGATGGCCATTCATAAATTCTTCATTCCAAAATCCAGTTGCTTTTCCCAGGATCTCATTGAAAGGGTCATTTGACCTTCCCCTGACTTTAGGGATACTGCTCTGCACAATTTCCTCCCTCTTCTCTGATTCCCCTAATTCTGCTTCTTCTGGTTCCCCTTCCTGCTCAGGTTGGTTTTTTATTTTCTTCTTTCTTCTTTATACTCTCCCCTTTTGCTGCAAGACATTCCCAATGATCCAATTTATAGCCCTATTTATAGAACTTCTCTTATTCTAATAAGCATGGAATCTCTCCCAGGACATGGCCATGGTGTGCCAGCTACCACCTGGTAAAGGGCATTCACTAAACATACTGTGACATCTTTGAAGGTCCTGAGATGAGGCACACAGAACATAGGCTCCGGGAAGGCTGCTCTTACATTTTCAATCTAGCAAGGCATCATCTAAACAGCCCTCCTCCTTATTTGTAAAGGAAAAGTAAGACCATCAACCACATCAGCAGTATATGGGAAGTTTGCAGGATGATATATCAATAGCACATATGCAAATCACAAAGGAATATGGTGAGAATCAATAATAGGTGTTCAAACAACAGTACCAACTAAAATGCTCCTATTCAGACCACTTAGACCTTATTACTTATAAGATTACTTATACAACAATATGTTATTTTCTATCTGACTCCTCATTTAATTTGTATTTATGTTTAATGTGATAGATATTTTGTATCTTCTCCTAGCTTACACAAGCCTACTTGAGACAGATTTTTCTGGCAATCATTTCAATAACATCCAATGGACATGTTCCAATATATTTTATGAAATTAAACTGTAATGAGATGATGTTAATTTATTAAATTTGTAAGCAGTTTTATCTGCTTGTTTTTTATGGAAAGGGCTAAATTCTCCTCTTCTGGTTCAGGAGAAAATGACAGCATAGTCTCCTGAGGCACAGATATTTGCCCATTATTCAAAATATTCTATAAATTTCCAGCCCTTTTGCTCCCTAGAGCATCCTTTAATTGTCATTTAAAAATTCTCCTAGCAAGGACCCAAGTTCGATCCCCGGTACCAAAAAAAAAAATTCTCCTAGATGTGATAGTAGCGGTGTCCACAAAAAGAGAACTGTGGTAGAGAAAGTCATAGGAACACAACACCTAAGTATCCATCACCAACTTTTGGCAATGTCCTCACTGCCATCAAAGTGTATCTATTAATTTTTCCTTTGTGTGTTTAATATCTTTAATTTTCACAGAAAGAACTGCAAAATCCAGCATGGCCACCAATACTACTTTTTCTATTATGCCTATAGAAACCATGTATAGAAAGGCTTGTGGATAATTTCCATGTACTTACACTAAACTAGGAAATCAAAGAATTAAGCCTGCCCTCTAAATTTCAGCATAATTAAATCAACACATAATGGAAGGAGACAGAAATTCTCTTCATCCCTATAGAAATTTTAAACACACTGGATTTCTCAGCAGTGAAAATGTATCTAAAGAAAGAACCCAGTGGACAACAGAAAAATTCTGGGTTCAGAAGGCAAATCTTAGGAGTATGAGTCCAGCACTAACCCACAGAAGGAAAATTGGTCAGGGAAAACTTTGACATTCTGGACTCTGGAGAAATTTTCTTTTTCTATATAGGATTTGAGAAAATTCATCAACTCCAATATGACCCAACTGAAATGAACTCTAAAATCATTGATTTACCTGCATCCCAAGAAAAATTTTTAATGTTAATTTTATTTTCCAGCTACTTCAAAATTAAGAATAAGAATGACTTGGATTGAGCAATAAAATCATTCCCATCCATACCAAGGGCTGACTTTCCATGATATATGTGATCATTAATTATATGTCAACTTGACTTGAGTAAGAATGACCTAGGAGATTAATAGCATTAAGTGTGTCTGTGAATGATTATCATGTAAGCTGCAAACTGAGGAGAGAAAACTCACCCAGTATGTGAGTGGCACCAACCAATAGGCTTGTAGCCTGGATTGAATAAAAAGGGAAAGAAGGAAGTTTCCCCATTTTATTTGCAGGCACTCTCTGGTTTTTGTTATTGCCTTTGCATGTTGGTCTCCAGTTCCTTCAGGCTTCCAGTGTATACTCTTCAGCCTTTCAACACAGATTCTTTGGCTTTCTGACACAGATTCACATCAGTGAGTCTGCAATGAACTTCTAGGCCTTTGACTTTCAACTGTTACTGGATCCACTGACTCTTCAGAACTGAGGTGGGCATTTTGGATTCCTCCACCTCTGATTCAACAGACAGCCATTGGAACTTTTCCCTTTCTAATCTTGTAAGCCTCCCTAGCAAATCATCCTCTAGGGAACCCTAACTAACACAATTCATATATTAATAAATGACCATTCTAGTTACCCCTTAGGTGATTAGTCAGCTATCCCACCTCTTGCTTCTAGGAGATGTGCTTTCTTCTTTAAAACATCAACTGTGACCTCACATATTACAAACAAACCCAGCAAGCAATCCTAGAAAGTGGCCAATGCCTAATAAATGTAATGAAAGCTATTGCTTTTATTTATATCAACAAATACCTAGTTGTAAAATACAATAGACTCCTTTCTCAGTGGGAAAAATAGAAAATTGAAATACATGGAAATTTTATGAGCAAAATTATAAAACTTGACCAAAAGACATAAAAGATTTTATTAACTAGAGAAAGACCACATTCCCAGATGAAAAAACTTACTCTTGTAAAGTCTCAGTAAATTTATCCATACATTTAATAGAATTCTCATCAAGTTTCAAAAGAATTTAGGAGAAACTTGACAAAATAATTCTAAACTTCTTCTGAAAGAATAAAAGAATAAACTTAAAACTGATTTAAGAGAGGTTTGAAAAGAAAACTAATACAGACAGCTCCCCTACCAGATACTATGGAACAATTACTTAGCACAGTACCAGTGTTGAGACAGAACAAGTCAGAAAAGACACCTACTGTTGATAAAGATGAGGTTTCAATTAAAGGGGAAATAAAACTCTAACAAATGGTGTCGGGATATCAAGTTGATAATTTTAGAAAAGGCAATACAATTAAGTCACTATTTTAAAATTCAAAATTTAAATTTAAGTAAATGCATAAATCAGTGATTTAAATGAAAGTCTCTGAAGCAAATAAAGTTTTCTAATTGGAGTTGGAAAAGACAATAGGCAACATACAAAAAAGTCAAAAATAAAAATTAGCTATTTTGTCACAAATTATTACACTAAGAAATATCACTAACATAAATTTTTAAAAGCATTTGACAAATTAGTAAAAGAAAAAATCTGTTAAGCATTTCAGAGTTAATACCTTGAGTGTTTAATTTTTTTCCAAATTCAATAAAAAGCAATCATTCAAGTATCAAAGGTAATAAACTGGCAGTTCACCCAAAAATATCCAAATAGATATAAATGATAAAATGTTCATTCTTGAAAACAATGAAATATAATTTAAAAATGAGTCACCATTGGTCATTAGCAATTTAACAAATATTTTTAAATCTATAAAACCAAATTTGGAGTCTGGGTGAGATAGTCTGATACACTACTGATAGTAACACAAATTGTTATGAATTTGTTACAAATTCTAGGCTTTTGAAAATGCATATAAAAAGCATTAAAATTATAAATATCCTCTAATCCAGCAATTAACCTTCTGCTCATCCTAACAAAAGAGTAAAATATAAGCAAGTTAATAAGATAAAAGGATGTTTATAGAGTTAATATATAACTTTAAAAAATAAAATAAATGTATAATCTCAGCCACAGGTGATTGAACAAATAATGATATGTGTTAATACCATGACATTTAGTCAAAAAAATGATAATCTAAATGTATATATATTCATGTACACAAACATGTGTGTGAAAATATATTTGTTGAACATTATACAATTTTAAAAGTAGTTTGAAATCAGTAACCAAAATACAAATAAGAAGAAAAATATTTAGCTGGACATGGTGGTGCTCACCTGTAATCCCCACACTCTCGAGAGCAAGTCAGGAAGATTGCAAATTGAAGGCCAGCCTGGGCAAGTTAGTAATTTAGTGAAACCCTGTCTCAAAATAAAAATAAATAGAGCTAAGGATGTGGCTCGGTGAGAAAGACTTGTTTTCAATCCCCAGAACTTGAAAAGGAAAAAGGAAAATCTGGTGACACCTAAAATTATTTGCAGTCATTACTAGACAATTTATTTTCTTTTATTAACTTATCAATGTGCTCTAAATGAACAAATTTTTGGTATTTTTATTTCATGCTGTGCTACAAATCTGGAAAATTTTGTGATGTTATTCTCATTCCCTCTCCATGCCCAGTGCCTGCGCTATACCTGCATCATACTCCATCCCGTTCCTAAATGTTACCCATCACCTTTTATATTCAAGGAGCTTTTCCTATCATCAGAGTTTCTAAATTTATTAAAGCATGTTATTTAAAAAGAGACTTAGGTGGGGGAGATATAGCGATAGAACTACTGGCTCCACGGCAGAAAGAAGGCAAAAAGCAGATCCCAAAATTCTTTGTTCAACAAACTATGAGACAAGAAAGCACAGGAAGAAAAAATGAGGAAGCTGCTAAATCAAGTCTATCTCACTACCTTTTCCAAGCAAGAATCTGTGCTCCTTCCCTCTTCCAGTTGGCTTTCCATTCACCTTTCTGCCCTGTTGAAAGTCATGGGGCATAACTTTGGGGGCCATATTTTTGTCCCTGGCTCTTCCCCCTCTAAGTCTTTCTCTTTCTCTGCTTCCTGGCTACTATAAGCAGCTTTCCTCCCTCACGCCCTTCCATGATGACCTTCTACCACACCATAGGTCTATAGCAAGGGAGCCAGCCAACCATGGACTGAAATTATAAACCAAAATAAATCTTTCCTCCATTAAGTTATATTTCTCAGGTACTTTGTCACAGCACTGAAAAGCCAACTAACACTGGCTTCATAAACACTTTTGCTGAACCCAGGGACCAAGTTTCCCCTACAACTCACTTGATCCCTCCAAAAGAAAGCTTCAAGTTTAATAAAATAGGAAAAGTAGAAGGAACACTTCATGAACAATATGTACCAATTAAGCCTGTCTGATTAACATTTACTATGTACCTACTGTATGTGAGCAGGACATTATCGTCTTGAGTTTAGAACTCAGAGTTCATAAAATATGCTCATGAATACACTATGGAAAGCACTGGCAAAAATAGGTAGTAAATGGTATCTAATACTTATTACTATCATAATAATGTTATTTGCATTAAATCTCATTCCCAATAGAAGCACCCTGGACAGTGCTTTATGTATATATAACATTCTATAATGACATTTAATAAGATCATGTTTACATGAATATTTAACAAATATTTATTAAATATTTGATAATAAAAGTTAAACAAGGGACGAAAATTGAACAAAGACTTTTATTCCCCTAGACATAAACAGGAAATAAATACTACCAACATTTCCCACTTTGAAATCTAGGTCATTAGAAGAATGAGGATATTACTATCAAATTCAGATTTCCTATACTACCTGAAAGAATATAAATCTCACAAGGAGACAAATCAAACTTCAGAGTGCTTATGCTCAGAACCAATACTACATAGAATAACAGATTTCAAATGTACGTCACTTAAATGATAATTTGTCTTCCTTTATTAAGGAGAAAACTAAATTTAAAAAATGAGAACACTCCTGTATACCAACTGAGCTCCTGGTATCATATAATGCATTCTTAACTAAGTTTATTCACAGTCTGAATTTCTAGGTACTGTTCAGCAAACTAAGATAAACAATAACCCGGTGGAAAAAAATTTAAAACGAGGTAGGACGAAGGTAATCACTGCAAATGAATGAATTGTTTTAAACTTGCTTGGCACTTCTTCATTCCTGCACTTTGTTTTCTTTTTCATTACTGGAGATTGAACCTGAGACCTTCATACTTAGCTACTTCCTCAGGCCTTTTTCATTTTGAGACAGGCTCTCACTGAATTGCCCAGCCTGGGCTGGAACTTGAAATTCTCCTGCTTCAGCCTTCCAGTGCTGGGATTACAGGCATGTGCCACCATGCCTGAAGCATTACCTCATTTATAAATGCTGGATTTATGTAAAGTGAATCTCACAGAGAGCACTCTCTTTTGCTTGCATTTTGAGTCCTGCTACTTAATCTGTTAGCATATGGGCTGAGAGTTGAACAGTTCGTGCTTAGGAACTCAAAAAATATATTAAGCACAAGAGAAACAGACTGGCTGTGATCTTGATGCAGAACATGTTGCCATCTATTGTTTGTCAGAGGAAAAGAGATGCAAATTTCAGGACCTAAATGAATAAGATGAATCAGTGTCTGGATGGTATTCATCTCAGAAACATTCCAATGGAAGCGGTGAAACAGGACAATTCATCAGGGCATTTAAAAAAAGAAAAAACTTTTAAGCTTTTTAAAAGTGATATAACATTACATAGAAGTTTTTAGATGAATTTCATTTGAAATGAGAGATTTATAAAGATAGAGATGTTTACAGCACTTCACCAGAACAGCGATCTTAAAGTTGGGCTTCCCAAACTCTAAGTAATGGGCTGTTTAGAATTCAATAAGTAGGTGGAAATGGCTTTTTAATGTGTGCTGGAAACAAGAGAAATTGAATTCTCCTTTGCAGTTTATGGCAAATTTTCCAGTGCTTCAAGAGAAGCCCCCAGAGATCTGGAAATTATAAGTTCCACAAAGACAGAGTTGTATGCCTTTTTCAACCACTGGTCGTAGAAAATCAGCCTGGTGTCTAGAACCATGTATGGAACATAGTAGATATTCAGTAAATACTGAAGAGTGTGAATGGAGGGAAGAGGAGAGAAAGGGAAGAAAGAAGAAGGAAAAAAGGAAGAAAGGGAGGAAGGCAAGGAAGGGGGAAGGGAAAGAAGGGAGGAAGGGAAGAAGGAAAGAAGGGAAAAAAGATGAAGGGAGAGAAAGAAGAAAAGAAAGAGGGGTAGGAAAAGGACTATTAGTAAATGGTTAGTAAATAAAAGATGTAGCCCATCAAATAATGTGTAGCCCATCAAAATAACATCACATGGCCCTTTTGACTTATTCAACTCTTCAAGAATTCATTCCACCCCAGTTTTTATGGCTATTCATTGTCTCCGAAAGCTCAGATCTAAAAATATTTTGAATTGTGGAATAAATTGCTATAAAGTAGGAAAACAAGTAGGATAATGGCACTTAAATCTCCCTTAATTATACACTTCCACATGTCTTTTTCAAATTTAAAATACATCATAAAAAAATACAATTAAAATAATTGTCTAGTAGAACCAATTACATATAGTTCAGTTTGGGGAGAAATTTTAAGGTTTTTGTGTCATCATATGAGAAGCTTCTATTTTTAGCACTATTCATCAGACATCTGTGACTTCAGGCCATCACCATCTTGTCAGTGATGACTACCAACAAAGTGTGACTCATAAAAATAAATTTTGTCTTACGCAAGTGGAATATTTGGTTAAAAAGGAAAGTTCTTTGAATGCTTCTTCATTGTTGAATTGGAAGTTTACACTCCAACTCTTCCTTCTAGAGTCACTTCCTAGTTATTGGTAATTACTACAAAGAAGGGAACCCTGAGAAGGGGAAAAAGGGATCAAAAATGATCAAGGTATGACATAAAATATATATGCACCAATTCCCCAAAATGAATGTACATATTATGCATCACAAACATATATACCGATAAAAATTTAGAAGCAAAAAAAAGATTAGAATTTACATTTGAAAATCAATTGAAAGCATTATTTAAAAGGAAGGCTGGGTAGAGCACTAGTTTACCACATGTGAGGTCATGGGTTCCATCCCAAGCACTATGAGGTCGGGGGGACAAAAAGAAAAGAATTTGTCCTGCTAGTGCCAAAGTCTTCACTAAACACTGATAATCATCCATTCATCCATCACCTTGTCCTGTTATCCCCATGGATCTCCACAATGTGGATGGTCTGCCAGTGCCATAACCCAGCTGAGAAAGTGATGGATTTCTCCAAGGGACAAAAGTGCAGAGCCACACCAGAAAATCCAATCTGCTCGTGGCTGGATCCACCTCTTGTTTTCACCTTGGCTACCAGAAATAATGAACTGCCACTCTGAGCCTTTTCTCTGAACTTTGAGAAGTGACTACTTTACCTTGCGAAGCTTGTTTGTGGCAAAGAGCCTCATGATATTGTAAAAGGAATTAAATCATAAACATACCAGCCGTGGAAAGAAGCAGCAAGGAGACTGAACAGTGTTTCACCTTTTGTGCTTCCTTCAGGCTCTTATTACCTTCAGAATAAATGGAGGTTTGTCTCCGGGAACATTTTTCAGGAGCCCTACAAGGGGGCTCTGTCTCTCTCACACTGCATCCACACCCTCAAAAGCTCTGGTGACTTGCCAGTAATTAAATTTCTTTCACAGAGGAAAAATCCCTAAAGAAAACTAATTTTAACATATGTATTCTGTGATGAAAATATACTGTTGGAAACTCTCACTCACATAAATACAACAATATGCAGTAGACATGATTGCCCTGATGTTATAGCAGAAGAAGCAAGAGACATGAAAGGGAAGGGACAAAATACTTTCCTAAATTCACATGGCTGGAACAGGTGGAGTCATATTTCTTAATCTAGGTTTATTACATTATTCTATCCTACACTACAGGGCAAGGTAATATAATAAGTTTCTGGTAAGGAACAAATGACTAGTAGGTAATTTTTTTGCAAGATCGGGTATTAGGAAAAAAGAGCAAACATTTAGTAACTATAAGAAGAGACTGCAGCCCTCAGAAAACAGAGCATATAAATGGAAACTTGAAGCGCATAAGACCTCCTTCATCTGTACCCTAATTTCTCAATAAATACTTCTGTAGCCCTCAGTATGGATATAAGTGGAAATGTGTTAAAATAAATTCTTCTGTTGCCAAGTAGTACTAGCATGTGAGGATCAACTTTGAGTTCTATCAAGGACCACAATAAGGCAAGTAAATTCTGAAATCAACATTTTCATCTTCCAGAAAGCAAAACTTTCTTGGTCAGTTCAATATGCTTGGGACTGCTTTATATCCAAATATAAGAGTCAAAATGAGGCAAAGGAAGCAAACCCACAACAACTTGGCCTTCAGGTCCTTATAAAATTGTCCAACAGAAATTTCTTCAGTGACAGGAAGAGCTACAGCTACTGAGTGACTGAAGTGTAACTAATGTAACTGAGAGACTGAATGTGTAATTTTATTTCATTTCTTCACTTACATACAAAATAGCCATATATGATTGGAGGTTCTCATGGAGCAGATTGGCTCTCCTGGCTGCATACACCTTCATCTCTTCAAGGCATCATCCCTAATGTGTAAATTACCCAGCTTCACTCAAGCTGGACCCAGACCCAGAAGTCTGGCCTGGGCCAGACCTGGCTTTGTGGATGTCGTTAAAGAGGAGGGATGCGGGGAGAGGGATAAAGTAGAAGAAGAGGCAATATCTGTTTCATTTCCTTTGTTGAGTCCCTAAAATTATAAATGTGTTAAGCACAGTTTTCATGGGTACAGGAATGAGTGAGACCCAAAGTTGGTCCTCCAGCTCTCAGTCCACAGTGACCAACGTGAGGTTTGAATCAAAACGGAGCTGACCAGGAAAGCAAGCATGGAAAGGACAGACAGGAATGAGGGCAAGAAGTGACAGCAACAGGCCCTAATGGAGAGCAGAGAGAAGTGTGAGATAACCAGGGATGACGTTGTTCTGTAATGCATTGTGTGCTCCAGAAACTCATATGTTGAATTCATAACCCTATTACCTCAGTGTGACTATATTTGGAAGTAGGATCTTTATTTTTTTAATGATAATGTACTATATATTTGAAATAGCTAGAAGAAAGGATTTTTAATATTTTCACTATGACTTAAGAAGACATATGTTTACTCTGATTTAAACATTACATATGGGGCTGGGGATTTAGCTCAGTGGTTCCGCCGCCTGCCTTGCGAGCACAAGGTCCCAAGTTCAATTCCCAGTACCAAAAAAATAAAAACTAAAAAAATAAACATTATGTATACATGTATCAAAAATCACACAGCCCCCCCAAGTATGTGCAATTTTGTTTCTATGTAATATGTGCAATTTTGTTTTTATGTATGAGTTAACAATAAATTTAATTTAAGAAAAAATGAAATCTCACTAGGTTAACAGGTAATACATTGTTTCTATTATTGCATGCACATACATGTGTTTTAGCTCTTGGCTTTACTATATTTTATATCTCAAATGCAGAAGGTTGCAGATATCATACACAAAACTAAAGAGACAATACAAGAGCAAACTCTAAAGGCTCCTCCATTTTTTCTAGCCATCTCACTGCTGGATGGTTCCCAAAAAAACTTGAACAATAACCACAAAAGTAGAAAGCATTACACTACCTGACTACAAAGCTGCAGTAATCAGAACACTATGTAAACGCCATTAAAAAGCACACATACAGAGCAATAGGACAGAAAAGAGAGCGTGGAAGTAAAAATCACACTCATTTTTACAGACCCAGTGTCTTTATATGCAGCGTATGGTACATCTTCACCACATGGATTCTCTTTGAATCTAAGAATCTGATACTCTCAGATATATAGTTACTATTTGTTAATGTACTTTGGGCTGGACAACAGGCTAATTTAAGCATCACATATAATTTCTTCTTTAATCCTTTATCAGCTCTATAAGGTACGAAAGCACAATTACCTCTATATTTCTATGACACAATGAAAGTTTATAAAGGTCTACAGTGTGACTGCCCCCAAGGTTATACAGGGAGAAGTCAACATTTCGTAGGCTCTGAATTACTACCAATATTACTCAAACACCCAAATATTTCTCCTGACCTTATTCTAACCCCTGAATTGCAAAGAACATTCACACACTGGAAGTGAGGCCAGACAGACCAGATACCCAGTTATATGGCCCACAGGCTGACACATATGAAACCATTGAAAGCTTTTAAGCAAGGAACCAGAATGACTGGTTTGCATTTTTTGAAGTTTGTTTTGTGTGTTGGGGTTAAACCCACCTTTACCCTAGTTGCTTGCTTATACTTGACTTGCTAGTCTCTGGTCTTGGCTGATTTGACTTTAAATATCCCATAATGGCAGGTACAGCTGGGATAAACAGACAGATACTCCTTAATTCTCTCATGTTTGCCACAGGTCAGTAGACAACCCTGTTTTAACATGTTTTAAGAGCTGTACTTGCTGCACTTCGGTCAAATATGATTATTTTGTATTCACTGAATAATTCTTAAGTGCCTAAGTGACTCTAAGATAGAAGGAGTTCGGCAAAAGGGGAGGTGCATTAACTCTTTCAGGTCACTAGGCTACTACTTAGTGCATTACTGTAAATGCACTTTTGAATAAATAACAGGTTGTAAGAGGCATTGAGACAATTAGCCTCCTTAAGCTGACTTTTTAAGGAAGTGAGACAGACAGCTCTGATCCATATGAAGGATGATGATGATGTAATGAGGCTTTAAAATAAAAATAGGAGCAGAAAATTTACATGTAAATGAGTGTTGTAGTCTCAGGAGTCAATTTGCTTTTAAAAAAAAAAAAATCCTTCTACTTACTTGGAACACTTTAGAAACTCTTCTCAACCTGACTTCAGAAATGGTTGATGAGACCCCCCCAGTTCTCAGGTCATACTGAAGATTCAGTCTGCTGTCCCTACATGTATAAAGGAGAACTGGCTCCATCTGAAAAGTAGAGAGCTTCCTGTTGAGTTGAGCCTTCTGACTTGGGAGAGCCTTGATTCCAAAAGGATGGAGCACTTTCATCCAAGGATGCTCCCTAGCACCTGCATCTGGAAACTAGATAGAGTCCCCTTGAAGAATAAAGAACACTTATATTTATTTGACATCTTCAATTGCATGTTGCTTTTTAATTTTAATAATTATCATGCCTTAGGGAGTTCCAGGTGCGGGAATAGACCACACTATATAAAGATGCTACTGAATAACAGAACCATGGGTACACTGTGGTGTCTATGTGCCTAATAAGAGAGCAACTTCCACTCCTTCTGAATCCCTCACTTCCAGCCAATGAACCAACTGTTCCCAAACTCTGTTTCTCTACTTCCTTTGCTTTTCCTCAATACACTTCCCCTCAAACTTCCTCTCCACAATTAAGCCTTACCTCTTCTCTCAAGCCAGTTCAATTACTACCTATTTCATCTCTCCCCAGCAAGAAATAATCCAGCCTTTTCCAAATTCCCACACCCTCTCCTTTGCCCTTATAGAAAGATCATTCATAGTCTTATGCTGAAGAAGAAGCTTCCTAAAGTCATGGTCTATGTGCTGATTATTTTGGAGTCCATCAACTCCTAAACAATGCCTAGTGTATAAAATATTTTGAAGCATTTAATTAAGAGGAAAAATCATAGAAGTATCAGTATGCCATAGGATTACTGACATGAAGGGTATGGACAGACTATAATGGCATAAGATCAAGACGTAGAAGGATAAAATCATGCAAAAGGCCATGATGCAATGATTGTCACAGATCATCAGTCAGAGAGATAGACACAGACCAGGACATCTGAAAACCAAAATCAAAATTTGGGTACAAAACACAGAAATGCTTCCTGCTGAGTATCTTCCCCAAAGAGCTTAAGACACCATACCATGGAGATACATGCATATCAATGTTTATGGCAGCACAATTTGTGATAAATAATTAAATCCTGGAAGCAGCTTGCATACCCATCAACGGCTGCTTGAATAAAGAAAATGTGGTATCTATATATAATGGAATACTATTCAGCGATAAAGAATGACATGTTTGAGACATTTGTAAGAAAATGGATACACCTGGAAAGCCTAATATTGAGTGAAACAAATCAGATACACAAGATTAAATACCATATGGTATCTCTCATTTGATTGAGGCAAAGTACAAACAGAGAAGAATGAATGATGGATAGAAGGGGACATGGGGATGGATCTCTTGCAATGGGGAAGTGGTCCAAAGGAACAAGGGTGAGGGGGAAGGAAAAAGAGAAGGGAAAATAAGTAGAATAAAGATGTGCCCTATACAGGAACATAATGACTTCAATTAATGTAAATGTTATATACAATAACAGGAGCTAAGATTAATAACATAACAAGAATGAAAAATGGCATAGGGAAGTTGAAGGAGGAGAGGAGGGAGGAGATTTTTTAAAAAGAAAGAAAGAAGCTGCAGTGTGTACATGTAACCACTCCTGAACAGGATCATAAGCTTCATAAACTGCAAACATGTACAAATAAAAATTTTTTTTTAATTTTTAAAACTCAGAATAAAAGAATCTTTTGCAGCAAACCAAGTTTTTGTTTCAGGACCAAGCCCCTTTGTTATCTTGAAGACATGACAGGAGTGAGTTGTGTTCCAAATATCGTTTTCATATGATGCCTATTTATAACTCAAAATGTACTTCTCCCTTATAAATGATGTCACAATGGAAATAAATTATCCAGATAGCCTAAAATTCTATTTAATTCACAACATACCTGAAGGACACAAAATAGAACTATTTAAACTATAGTTGAGTAGATATTTAAACTAAACTATACTTGACTAGATAAATGCTTTGAAAAATAAGAAAAGGCTTCTAAGTTTGGGCTAATGTGCTGAAAGTTCACTTTCTCTCCCATGAATCACAAGAAAAAAATACATTAACTTAATAATAACATGTAGATTGAGTCTGAAAATTAAAACTTGAAGAAAGATCAATATAGTGGTGTCTTGGAGTTTTTTCCTTCTCCTAGATCCCCTGATTTGAACACTAAGGCAGCTTAAATAACGGAACTGTTTAGATAGAAAAATCTCCAAAAGAAACTCTTCTACCTGGAGGACTAGGAATGGGGGCAGGAGCCTAGGTGATGAAGCCTGAGGAAAACACCAATGTTTTTCTCTTTTTCCTCTCCTGGTCTTGCCCTGAGTAGAATCCAGTCATGAGGCTGTACTGCTGTGGCAGAAGTATACAGGCACCTAAAACTCTGGGGGGAACCCCAGGAAATGAGACTGCTGTGCTCTAACAGTGTACAAGGGAACCCTCATCATTTTTCTCTTAGAATTTTGCATCTGTGTCAGACTTGGTCAAGAGAAATGTGCAACAGTGCAGAGAATGTAAAGCTCTAGCTTTCTAGTGGGGGTGCAGGATAAAGGGTATCTCAATGTTGGAAGAGGTGGGAAAAATCATGGAGAAAATGGAACAAAAGAGAGAATCCCCTAAATTTGTGTATAAGGTGCTGAGCTTATCCATGAGCTGAGCACATATGGAAGTAATCCAAAGTGGAATACCGAAGGCTTTCAGAATGCACAGAGTAGTGCTGGAGGTTTAGCTCAGTGGTGCCAGCGCCTGCCAGGCAAACACAAGGTCCTGAGTTCAATCCCTGGTACCACAAAAAAAAAAAAAAAAAGAATGTACAGAGTAGATTTATACAATGATATACTACTCCACAATTTTTTTTAAAAAGAGTGAACTATTTATTCATGAAACAATGTAGATTAATCTTAAATGGATTATCCTAAATTTTAAAAACCAAAACTGAAAAGATTATATACTGTATGATTCCATTTACTTGACTCTCTGGAAAAGGCAAAACTAAAGATAAAGATAAAAAACAGTTCAGAGTTAGGAGGAGGGTTTCAATACAAAGTCCAGCAGAAGAGAATTAGGAACGACATGGGAATTTGCTGCATCCTGGTTAGGATAGTGGTGGTGATATTTTGCATTTGTCCAAAGTACCTTAAAAAATAAAACACAATGAGATAAAACTAAGAGGAAATTAACTTCAAAGGAAGCAAATCTTTTACTTGTCTCTTCCTCACACACTTCACCACCAGCGACTCCATAAACAGACTTGGGCACCGTTCTGGGGGCAGGTGAGGAGAGGAGAGGGTGGGGAAGAATTAGAGAAGGATTAGACTGCTCTTTCTGTATGGAATATAGCTAGGCTCTCTGTATATTTTTATAATAAAATGATCCTTCCAGCTCATTTACTCTCTTAATAGGCCTTAACTGAGGACTAGAGGACAGTTATCCCTAGAGGAAAATGAAGAGGACCAGCTAAGACAGTTTGTATGGGTCAGTGGGTCAAATCCTTCCCAAACTGGCTTGTCCTTGCTTATGTTTCTTGCTGTGCACCTGGAAAAGCCAGCATCATCTAAATAAAATCTCAGTTCTACTACTTAAAAATTAAAAATCTGTTGGTCTGATACTTAAAATTAATCAACTTTTTCACACTAAACCCTCTACTTATATGATGACCCTAAATTAAAGTAATAAAAATACTTCTATTGATTTTTCATCATATTATATTTTGCATATTTGTGTAAATTATGAATTTTGGTTTTTCACATGAGTAGGATAACTGATTTTTAGATTTAATTTCTTGCTCTCCATGTTTAAGAGTCATCTGTGTGCCTGTTATAGGTCAATCTTACTTGTTCAGAACCATAAATTTTTATTATTAAAAAAAGAATTTCTTTCCACTGTCTTTTTATAACTTTAAGTAGGTTTTGATGCAACAAAATTAGATTTCCTTAGTTAAATATATTTTTACAGTATTGTTGTAGCATTAGATATTCACTGGGCACAAATTTCTGGAATAAATTAAAAACACAACTACACTAGTTGCCTTAGTGTGAAAGCTCTAAAACTGAAATCTTTAGCATCTAATCTGAAACTTTAATCTACAAATCAAACTAATGAATTAGAGGCAGTTTGACAGCAAGAGAAACCACTAGCAGTGTGAAGAGACAACCCACAATGTGGGAAAAAATCTTCACCTGCTCTTCCTCAGACAAAGGCCTACTATCTCGAATCTATAAAGAACTTAAAAAGATCAGACCTCCCAAATTGAAAGACCCAATCCAAAAATGGGCATCTGAAATCAACAGACATTTCTCAGACAAAGAAGTAGAAATAGCAAATAAACACATGAAAAAATGTTCAACATCACTGGTTATTCAAGAGATGCAAATGAAAACAACACTGAGATTCCACCTCACTCCAGAAAGAATGGCTGCTATCATGAAATCAACCAATAACAAATGCTGGCGGGGCTGTGGGGAAAGAGGAACCCTGCTCCACTGCTGGTTAGAGTGTAAACTGATGCAACTACTGTGGAAATCAGTATGGAGATACCTCAAAGAACTAGGACTGGAAGTCCCATTTGACCCAGCTGTTCCCCTGCTAGGTATCTTCCCCAAAGAATTAAAAGAATCATACCACAGTGATATATGTGCATCCATGTTCATAGCAGCACAGTTTGTAATACCTTAAACTTAGAAACAGCCCAAATGCCCATCAACTGGAGATTGGATAAAGAAAATGTGTTTTTTTTTATAAAATAGAGTACTACTCAGCCATAAAAAATGAGAAATTAGAGACATTTATAGCTAAATGGATGCACATTGAGGTGATGCTCTTAAGTGAAATAAATAGGACACACATGTATAAATACTGAATAGTTTCTCTAGTGTAAGAAACTGAAAGTGTAAATAAGGACTAAAAGATATAATAGATAATGTGAAATAGGAAGAAAAGGGGCAAAGGGGAAGGGGAAGTGGGAGGTGTAGGGGAAAGGAAAGAAGGGAATGGAATTAATATGAGAAAATGAAAAAATGGAAACAAAGTCTTTGTAAATAGGGAGGGATGGAGGGGTCGAAGGGAGGGCAGGGGAAGGGGGAAAAATAAGAGCCAAGAGAGATTATGTAAAGGTGCAAATTTCCAATGATGAATGTCATTATATTGCATACCTAAAATGTACCAATGATTAGAATGAATAATTGATAATGCGAAATAGGAAGAAAAGGTCCAAAGGGGTTGGGGTAATGGGAGGGACAGGGGAAAGGAAAGAAGGAAAAGGAAAAATTATGAGAAGTGGGAAAAATGGAAACAAAGTCTTTATAAATAGGGAAGGGTGGAGGGGGTGAAGGGAGGGCTAGGAATGGAGAAAATGGGACCCAAAAAAGTGCTCCAAAATAAAAGTATTTGGAGAAAATAAATTTCTTCCTACAGAATTTAAAGTATAATTTTAGACCTTCCCATAGTCAGAAGGCTTATATATCTAAGATGCTCTGAATCTTGAATATTAGACTATTTGTGAAGAAGAAAAAATGGCAAAAATCATATCTTCTAGGATTCATTTTTCTATAATTAAATTGATAATGTAAATCAAAGAATACAGGGTAGGTGATAAACAGCAGATCAGGGACAGTAAGAAACCTTAAGAAATTTCAACCAGAGCTTTGATATGGGAAGACAAACTTGATGGATCAATGTTTCCTGTATTTGTCAGCCTGCCTATTGCTGGGACAAAATACCTGATGCCTACAACCTAGTCAAAGTAAACCTTAAAGGAGGAGAGGTTTAATTTGGCTCACAGTTTCAGAGGTTGCTGTCCATAGTTGGCTGCTCTATCATGGTGGAGGGGTCTGGTGAAAGAAATTTGCTCACTTCATGGCAGCAGGGAAGAAGAGCATAGTGAAAAAGAAAAGAAAAGAAGAGGCCAAGGATAGATACAGTTCCAAACATCACACCTGTATGAGCCACCCATATACACCCGTAAGTGTGCTTTCCTAACCTCCTTGGTATCTCTTAATCCAGCCAAGTTAACAGCCAAGATTAACTGTCACATTTTCCTACCTAACATCAAATGAAAATACATCATAGACTAAAGACAAGACTAAATGACAAGACTAAATGACATATTTATCTGTCTACTGGCCAAACTTCCAAAAGAACACAGAACATAGTAGAAATTCAGAGTAGCCTCCATTATATGAAAAGGACAAAACAAAACTTAATTTTAGACAGATGTGGTGGCCCAAGCCTGTAATCCCAGCACTTAGGAGCCTGAAGCAGGAGGATTGCCATGAATTTGAGGCCAGCTTAGGCTACATAGTGAGTTCAAGGCCACCCCAGACTACATAGCAAGACCCTGTCTCAAAAAAAAAAACTTAAAACAAAACAAAAACTTCTGATTTTATAAGGCTTACATGGTCCCCTTTATGCCACCACAGTAATGACATTAATATTTTAGCTTTGTATGAAAGATTCAAAATTGCTTCATGAGGATCCAGAGATATCCTTTGGCTGCCAAGACTGAATCAGTATTGCCTGAAATTTACTAGCATTTAAAAACCAAGTATTGACCCATGTGAAATGAAAGGTTACAAAATATAATGCCACATAAGCGGGTTTCAAGAGCTCAGAGTGATATTTGGGCCAGTGATGCAAATGGAACAGTTGGAAGGCATGCAAAGAGCTAAGTCACTCTGAGTGGGTACTGATTTTTTTTTTTTGTACTGCAGATCGAACTCGGGTCCTTGCACTTCCGCAGCAGGCAGCAAAACCACTGAGCTAAATCCCCGGCCCGTGGGTACTGATTTTTAAAACAAATATAAAAAGAAAGTTTGGCAGGCCATAATTACAAAGTAGAGGAACGGACGCTTATTTGATGTTTCAGTGATCATATGACTCACTGTCCCAGCACTAGCTGTGCCTACACTTTCTAAAATCTTTAATACATGAGACTCCATGTACACAGGCATGAACATACACATACATACTGAACAACAGTTTGTTATTTTCATCCTAATGAATCTATACCCTTTTTCTTAAGATTTTTTGTCACAGCAACATTCAGACTCTTCTGAACTGTAAGGGTCACATTTCAGCTATTATATTATCAAGAAGAATGCATTTGGCAAAAAAGAAAACCAAATTCCCATCTTGATCTTTCCAACATTTTCTTGGAAGGGGATTTCTACTTCCACATTGTAACTCTGCATCAAAAGACACTGATGCTCATCTCACTAGGCGGGTGCTGCTAGAGAGAAAGACCAACTAGAAAGCTGGCTGATGGGGAAGCACTGAACCAGCACTACATTCAAACGCACCCCTATTCCATTTAAACCGCTTTTTTAACTAAAACAAAAACTTACAGTGTCATTTAAATAACATCCTGCTGTTCTTCTAAAAGCTCTAAACGCTAAAACTTTAAAAAAGAATGATTTCCACCATTCCACTGCTCCCAGCTCAGAGGAGGTGAGCCCACCCCTCCCCCCAGAAGACACTTAAGCAAGTCTCAAAACCAAACTTCCAGATAACCCACAGCAACCCCAAAGGGAAATGAGATGGAACACTCTGATACTCAACCACCTGGACTCCCTGAACTGGCAACAAAAGAGGATCTGGAAAAAA
>NW_004624730.1:56766779-56796289 GCF_000247695.1 Heterocephalus glaber
GGAGGGGGTGAAGGGAGGGCTAGGAATGGGGAAAAAATAAGAACCAAGATGCATCATGTAAAGGTACAATTCCCAATGAGAAATGTAATTGTGTTGTATACCTAAAATGTATGAATAAAAGAATTTAATAAAAAAAATATTACTATGTGCTCACTAGGAAGCACTTCAATAGATGAACTCACTCAGGTTTTTTATTAATGGCCCCAAACTTATTAATGTTGTCAGCAATTCACTCTTATATCATCCCAACAAAGAAAGGAATGGGTGAGGAACAGGGAATAAATGAGAAAAATAATTCTGAGAGCTGTGGTAGATAATAAAATTGGTAGATGTCACACAGATTTTTTTTTCCCCCATGGTAATTCGCTATCCCAACTAGTTCACAAAGCCTCATCTTGCATTAAACACCACATAAAGATGAAAAGTGCCTTCATGGAGAACTAATACAACAAGTCATAAGTGCTCATTCAAACAGCCTTGAAGAGAAGGGCAAAAGTTTTTTTTCTAAAAGGAATCTAGAATGGAAAGTCATTTTAACCAAAAAATCATAACATTGTACATGCTAAAAGAGATAAGAATTAGTTCAATTATTTTGAAGAATATTAAAGTCTATGGGCTCAGTGAAAAGTTCCATGTACCAAAATCAATATTATTATGTATGTTAATGTTTATAGTGTTGTAATTCTGAATTAATTTCTGTTCCCTTGAGCCATCATTTTTATATCACCTTTTATTAAAGTCACTTGAATTAAATGATAACCAAATACATTTTGAAACAAAGTTTCTTTAAGCCACACTGACCTCTAGAGACAGAGGGATTACAAAGATCCTGGAGTTAAATCAAAATTCACTTTCACAAGATCAGTGCAAATATAAGAAAAGAATTTATTTTTTAGCACAGGGACAGACTATCATCTGAGCTCCATGCTATACTCCATTGACTAAGCACACCGCATTGCATCCTATTAAAATTTCACTGCAACAATAAAAAGAAAGAGGCAAAGAGAAAGAATTCAGAGCAAAAAGGAACTTGACAATGGTCAAAGAAGCTCCAATGTGTGCACTGGAAAAAGCAGAGCACTATGTATCCAGAGATCTGAGTTCAGGTTCTGCGCCTTCCACGTAATACCCAAGGACCCCACACAAAACCAATTCCCTTCCTGAAGCTTCACTTTCCCATCAGTCAAATGAAGTTTTGGTGAAAATTCTCTGATGCTCTGTGCTCAGTACACACTCAGAAATGTTAACAAGTTGTTTTCTAGTTAAAAAAACAAACAAACTTAAACACCATCTATCTTTGAGGAAAAAATGCATGCTCTATTACTAACTAAGTGGGTCTATACAGTAAATCGCCAGTGAAGGTGATTATTTTTGTCTCTTAGAGTTGCAGTAGCAAAGAACCACGAAGGGTGTAGCTCACAGCAACAAATGTTTACTCTCTCACAGTTATGGAAGCTAAAGTGTGAGATAAAGGTGTCAGCAGGGCTTTGCTCCCTGACACTCTGCATAAATCCTCTTCTGTCTCTTAACTCAGGTGGTGGTCATCAATTTTCTGGCATTCCTAGGCTTGTAGCTGTATCATTCTGACCTCTTGCTCTACAATCACATTGCATTCTGCCTGTGTGTCTCTCTTCACTTGGTTTTCTTGGCTTTTATAAGGATGCTACTCATATTGGGTTACTAGACCACTTCTTCACGTAACTAATTGTATGTGCCATGTCCTATTTGCAAAGAGGGTCATATTCTTTAAAAAAATATTAAGTTAGTATTGAACTATATCTTTTGGGGAGACATAATTCAAAATAGTGATGATGGGGGGAAAAAGACATCATCAGAGATACATGACAGCTTTAAAAAAGAAACAATGCCATTTGCTGAATTAGCCACTTAGAGGACAGATATGTGTAATGAGTCACTTCCCTCTGAATGATGAGAGCTCCCCCAGAGAATTGAGCAGCACATAAATATAATCAATCCAGAAATCACAACACCTAAGGTTGAATAAAGCAGCTCAAACAGGCTCCTGGAATATTATCAGCGAAGGCAGAGTGCTCCAAGGCAATTATGTGTCGCAGTAACACAGACTCAGATTCAGAACCAATACCTCCAAGTGTTTGTCCTGTAATTAATAACCACAAAGAAATCCATGAAACTCAACTGTGCCATTTTAAGCTAAAGAAAAAAAATGCTAAGATTTTCTTCTTAAATTTGACAAATGATTAGGAAATATAAAAGACAAACCTGGAAAATATTTTCTTGCCAGATAGCAGAAAAACTACCAAAAACTACTAAGGTTCATGTTGAGAAGACTCAGGAGCCAACAAAGAACTTGTGCTGGCCAAAGACAGGAACGTCTGTACAGCAATAAGAACAGTAAGTTCAGGGCCGGGGATTTAGCTCAGTGGTTCTGCCACCTGCCTCACAAGCTCAGGGTCCTAAGTTCGATCCCCAGTATCAAAAAAAAAAGAACAGTAAGTGCAAAGCATTAAAGTACAGCAGCTGCATTTAAAGCCCAATGATACTTGTAGTAGTCAAGCTTCTCCAGTAAAACAGAAGCAATAAGATATATCCACATAAAAAGGATTCATTATGAAGTCTCACATAATTATGAAGTCTAAGAAGTGCCCCAGTCTGCCATCTGCAATTTGGAGGCCCTGGAAATCCATTAGTGTATTTCCAGTCCAAAGAAATCCTTGGCACCAAGAGAGCCCATGGAGCAAGCCCCTGTCAGAAGGCCCAAGATATGGGAGTGCCCTTAGTAAGGGTAGGAGAAGAGGCATATCCTAGCTCAAGCAAAGAGCAAAATTCACCCTTCCACCACTTGTTGGTTCTATTCACACCCTCAGCATTTTGGCTGATGCCACCTATATTGGTGAAGGTGAAATTCCTTAATCAGTCTGCTAATCAAAATGTGAATCTCTTCTGGAAAAACCCTCACAGAACACACCAGAAATAGTTTTGCCACCTATTTGGGCATCCTTGGTCCTCTTGAGTAATGATAAGGAGCCATCTCATCAGTGTGAAAATTTGTGAATAAAAGGAAAGAATCAAGATTGTTTCCACCTTTACTACATAAACTGAAATACCATTTTAACCAAATGGCATGAGGCAATATTTCATTTTAGAAAACTATTCCAGCCAGTCAGTGAAAAGCAATGATAAAAATAGAATATCACCACTATATAGCCCCTAATGGAGTAAAGGAAATAGGAATTGATCATCAGTTTCATTCACTTCAGAAAGAGAGAAAGAGAACAACACATTATACGTCTATGTTTTCTTATAGAAGATGGATGACCATAGACCAATCTGTGAGGTAGTCTTGCCAATCCTAAAGTAATATAATCTGAATTAAATAAATCCTCTAAATTTGTTTTTTGGTTTTGTTTTTTTGATACTGGGGATTGAACTCGGGACCTTGCACTTGCAAGGCAGGTGGTGGAACCTCTGAGCTAAATCCCTGGCCCAAATCCTCTAAATTTAACTACCAATGTACAGAAAATACAAAGGACAGAGGAACCCATTGAACTATGGAGGTTCTGCAAAAGCAATTGACATGGAACTCTAGAAGGCAAACAAAAAATAGCGAGAAAAAAGAGATACAAAAAGAGCTCAAAGATTAAAGAGTTTAAAAGTGTGTCAGCAGTTAGAGGTGAAGATCTTACTAGCATTGTGATTTGGAAGGATAAAGAGAAATACATTTGTGACATGTATAAGACCATTGGAAATATTAACATTTTCAGTATACTTTTTGTTATTAAGAAACTGTTGGGCCAGGGATTTAGCTCAGTGGTTCTGCCACCTGCTTTGCAAGTTCAAAGTCCCGAGTTCAATCCCCGGTACCAGAAAGTGTTGTATTGTTTTCCTAAGAAAGAGTCATTGTCTGTTAGGGATACATGCTGAAGCACTTCCAGATTAAAGATATAATGTCTTGGGCTGGGGATTTAGCTCAGTGGTTTCGCTGCCTGCTGCACAAGCGCAAGGACCTGAGTTCGATCCCTGGTACAAAAAAAAAAAAAAAAAAAAAAGATATAATGTGTGGAATTCACTTCAAAATTATATAGAATGGGAGCTAGTGGATAGGGAAGAACATGCCGTAGGTTGATGGTAAATGGGTATATGGGGGTTTAGTAAAGAATTCTCTCTACTATTCTATGAATGTTTGAATTCTTCCATAATCAAAATAGTGGGGTTTTTTAATTTTTTTCAAATAAAAAGGACAGTACCTACTAAATTTTCTTTCTTGCAGAAATGGAAAAGTTTGTTGAACAACCCATTAGCATATTTTGTGTCATAACTAGTTGAGTGATCTTGAGCAAGTCAGAAGAGGATTAACAATTCCTCTTGACAAAATAAAAAGGGTAAATTAGACTATATCACATTTTGTTAAACTGAATTCCACTACCAAACCATAAACTTTCTAAGTGAAAGATTTATCCTACTCATCTTTATATTCCTGATAGTGCAGTGTCTTGCACATCATAGACATTCAACAAATTCATGTTGAATTGGATTGAATCCCTGCTAATACATTACCTTACCCAGATAAAGTAATTACTTAAATCAAGGCTCATATTGGAATTCTCTTTCAGGTGTGACCTCTAATTGTGTAAAGGAGATATTTTTGCCCAAGGGCCCTTTGATACCCCTCAAATGTAATCATAAATGAAGCCGTTTACTCAACCTACTTATAAAACCTGCCCTGCTCAGATAATGTGGTGTTATTTAGCAAGATCTGGAAATGAGTTTTCTATTCTAATTAATAGAGAATCTCAGCATATATTATATATAAACTGATATTTTCCAAATTAGAATTTGATATCTTCAATGTGCTACACTAAAATGAAGCCAAGAAATCCAGGAGTGAGGAAAGCCAGCACAGGGAGACCAGGAAAGCCAGGCTCAGCCCCTCCACTACTATAACCCACACAAGAAGCAAACAGCTCTGCTTTTCTGTTTAATATGGAGCCTTCATATACAATTTCCTTTTTAAAGGGTTTCCACTAATTTATTTTTAGTTTGAAAACCATTTGTTTAAAAGGAAGTTAGAAATCTCACAGTGCCTCAGGGTATCATTAGTATGGATTTTTCTTCCTTATAACTGCACAAAAGTACCAGATAATGGAGCAACACAATAGCATGTTAGAGAACAGAACATTTGTTGAAAATACTTTGCATACAATATGATTCTATTTTGGCAATTAAAAAGCCTACTTATTTTACCTTCTTTCGTAGCTAACACTATTTATTCCCCTTCTGTTACTTTCTTGTCTTCTAATTAACACTAACATACAAACAGTGTTCACAGTACCCTGTTTCACAGAATCTAGAAAGGTCCCTGTCACAGTCTGAACTCTGAAAGTAACACCACAGGGGGAAACATCTCAGAGCAGAGCTACTTCTATTGAGTATTCAACACTACTCCTTTTTTGCCAGGAAGCATTCCCACAAAACACTATGGAACACAAGATCTATAAATATGAAAAAGTTTTTTATTGTTTTATATTATTCAAATGGGCCTTTTCACTTAAACAACATCCACAAACCTTAAGTCATTAAAAAACTACTTTTTTATGTATGAAAAGAGATCCATTGGCTTCTCACTGGCAGGGAAAAAAATGTCAGCACACCAAAGTAGAAAATGAAACAGGAGCTTTAAACTGGGAAGAGATAACAGTGAAATATGGAAGGAGACACAGCAGGTCTAAAACATCAGACCAGCTGCACTTTAAATACCAAGATTTCAAAATAAACTGGGCATGGTGGCACACGCCTATAATCCCAGCACTCTGGGAGGCTGAGGCAGAAGGATTAGAAATTTGACCTCAATTGGGTAATTTAGTGACTTAGTGAGACCCCGTTTCAAAAATAAAAAAAATAACAAGGGGAGGGGCAATAAAAATGATCAAGTTGTGGTCCCAAGATGAATTTAACTATTATTATCACAAACACATACTAACAAAAGATTATAATAAAAATTAAAAAGGGATGAGAGAGTAGCTCAGTGCAAAAGCCTTGGGTTCAAGTTCTAGTACCACAAAAAAAAAGGATTCAAAAATAAACCCACATACATATTTCAGAACTTGTCCTCAGTGGGATTTATCTCTGCTCCCTTTTCTTTTAACTCAGTTGGGTATTATTTATTAGAAATATCCATTTCATCTGATAAACTCCATTTTAACTAAACCATTATACACTACTACAGATTTGCTCTTTTGCTTTAGCCTACGTTTAAATAAGTGTCAGGAATATTTAATATACTGAAGATATTTCAGAGGAAAATCTAAATAAATAAACCTTACCCCTATCTGAAGAGAAAATACCATCATTGAGCCATGCTGCGTGTACATCAAATACCTTGACAAAGTAATAATGGCCTATTAATCTGAGCAGCAGTTACGTGGCCCCACCACCTGCTCTGTATCAACATGAATATTCTAATCAGGCATCTCAAGGGATAAACCATGTCATTTCATCATACACCAACTCAAGCTTTTAGAGTAAATGAACTTGAATATCTTCTATTTCCATATAGTATTAATTGTCACAGATTTTTAATAAGTGAAAGCCTGAATCTAACCTTAAGTACTAAAATAAATCACTAGCACCCAACATTAAAATAGTCAGTCCTGGTTTTTTTTAAATTAACTCTTAATATTTGAATATTTTCTTGAATGCCTTAGTACACATATTATAGCAGAAATTATACTGTAGTGCAATTGATTATTACCTATCATTTCATTATTAAGTGTTTACTATGAACAAGCCTCTGTATCTCAGCAGAAATCAAGAGAAACACCATCTTTGCCATCATATTGCTGAAGGTATCATAAATTTCAGGTTCTAGTCTCAGATCTATCACTTGAACTTAGTTACTTGACCTTGGGAAAGTCACTTAATACCTCAGTTTCTTTTCTCTTATCAGTAAAGTATAGAAATTGGACCAGATCTTTTCCAGTAATAAAATCCTATGGATATTTATGCCCTTGTCACTGCTGGATTTTGCATCAAAGGAAACAAATGAAAATACTCATTATCTAAACATCTAAAGTTCACTGGCATGTGCCTTACTCTGAACACACAGGCAGCTACGTCCAGCTCTAATCTTCAAAGCTACACCTAAGATTTTTGAGACCTAAAGAGGCTGAAAAGAAAGGAATCACACTTACAATGTTAATAAGATTTCAGAACCTTTTTCTTTGAATTGAGAGGATACGATAGAAGAAACTAGTGAGTTTTAATTGCACAAACAGCTTACTGTCTTTAGCTATGAACCTGAGCATGAAATGTTCCCTAATCCATATAAATTATTCCAGCTGGATATCTGTGCTGCTACTGACTCATCAAAAGGTCAAATGAGTTTAAGCTTTCAGAAGAATATAGATTTATTCCTTTCATACCTATTTTATGTTTTAATTATTATTTATATTCATTCAGAATTCCACAATTATTGGGACTGGGAATTCAGAACTAGATGCTATGAGCTGAAGTCCAAAGTTTCTGGTTCTGCTTAAAATAATAGAACTCCAAACCTGAAGAAAATTCAACTCTGTCTCACTCCTTCCCTCATTTTAGACAATTCAAGTCTAATTCCCTTACTTTAGTAGAGGAATTCATTGATTTCCCCAATATCCCACAGCTAGCAAGTGACAGTGAAAACTTGTAGCTCTGAACCCTTGATGTAGGCAGATGACAAGATCATCTCCAAAAATTCTTTCTGGTCGGTATTCCTAGGCTCCTTTGAAAAGAAAACAAAAAAATCACTGTCCTACTGAAAATAATTAGGTATTTGATTTTATGGGTGAAATTGAGGTCTACTCATTGAAGTTCTTGGTTATAAGTAACAAAAACACCCTGTTAATTTATAAAGAAAAAGTATTTTTTAAAGATTTCTTGGAAGTTACCAGAATATATGGAGAAATAGGCTAGGAGAATGGCCAGGAATAAGAGTCTAGGCAACAGCTACACCAAAATTGAAAGTAGGTCACAGACCAGATTGGTGCCCGCCCTCACCCTGCAGCCACTGCACTCTGGACTCTAAATGCCAGCTGCAAGGCAGGGTGAGCGCTGAGCATCTGGCCTGTCCAGCTTCTACCATAGAAGGCGGGCTCTGCCATGGGACTTCCCCAAATATGGGAAAGGGTTCAAATCCAGGGAAGAGAGAGAACGGGGGGGGGGGTGATAAATAGATATAAGTGATAGGAAGATGAGAGAGAGAGAGAGAGAATGGCATAGACAGATAGAAAGATAGGCAAAGATTCTTGTCCAAAACAAGTAATAATACATTTCAAAAACTTAAAGAAATACATCCAGGTCTACATAAATCCATTTAAAAAGTGTCTTTAAAATGATCACTAGGGCCAGGGATTTAGCTCAGTGGTTCTGCTGCCTGCCTTGCAAGTGCAAGGACCCGAGTTCAATTCCCGGTACCAAAAAGAAAAGATCACTATATAATCAAAGCTAAATCAGTATCAAGAATTAATCAGTATGGGGCCGGGGATTTAGCTCAGTGGTTCTGCCACCTGCCTTGTAAGGATCAGAGTTCGATCCCAGGTACCAAAAAAAAAAAAAAGAATTAATCAGTAATAGTATGAAAGTCCATGCAATATATAGTATATCTAGGAAGATACACATAAAAATGTCAATGTCATTATCTTTGAATGGTGGAAAATGACTAATTTTTTTAAATGTATTCTCAACTACAGCTTCTAAATTTTCCTGTAATTTATGTGCATTGTGTGGAATAATTTTTTACCAAAATAATAATGGAGTGAGGAGCTTTCTAATTCCATTGTAATTTATATAATACCAGAGATTTTAACAATACATGATGTCTTCCAAGAAAATACACATAGCTTTTTTACCACTTTCACCAAAAAAAAAAATTCCTCTTTTTCCACATAACATATCCTTAAAGAGTGGAGGAATCTTTTAAACTATTCCCTAAAAACAAGTAGCATGATTCTCATGCAGAGGGCATTTAGCATCTCAAACACTTTGTATTTTCCTCTTTACCAATTCATACATTTCCTTTCTTTGTGAGCTTTATTGTTGTCAACTGCAAGTTACCTGTAGCTTTCTATTCCTCTTGCTCCTGCAGGGTTAATTTACACTTGGATTTCTTGGCAGCCTTTTCTTCCTTTTCTCCCCCAAATACCCAAGCCCTATAACCCTTAATTTTGCTAGCTGATTCTGTGCCCAGTCACTATTTATAACTAGAGATAATCTCACATTCAGACAGCTGGCCTGGTGCATAATTCTAAGGACTGTGATCCCATTTAGTTTTACCACATATGACCCTAAGCTACAAACATGTTAAGGCATGCATATAAACAAATAAGTTCAGCAAAGAGGAAACATGTGTGCACAGATTTAGATCCCATACTATACACACCATACCTTACAGGTAAGGGAACTCACAGTATAGCTAAGAATATCTTTAGCATCTTTTTATGCAGGGATGAAACTTCCCCTCTACGTACATAACCCTTACTCCTTATATCCTTGGAGCAGAATATGATTAATTCCTACTGTTTCTTTCACCTCAAATATCTTAATGGAACCTCTCCACCCACCTAAGCCTACACATTCCTCAAGAAACACGTTGCCTCATTCCTGAGGGATATACAAAGGTAGAGCTAAAATGCGAAAGTGGTGATACAAACTTTTAAGACAGGCATAAATAACAATTATGACCTACCCAGATACCCGAAAGTATTTTCCACCAGTCCCCTGAAACCAATCAAGTTGATGCCATAGAGCTTAATCATCATAGCTTTTCTAAGGAAGCTCATTTTGCAGATAAGAAACCCAAAGTTCAGAAAAATTAAATGTTCAAAAGTGATAGGGCCAGAAAACAAAGCAAGGGCCTCTCTGAGCCTAACATTCCGGCACTGTTTTCATTATGGGGAATTAACCTACTTCTCTGTACATTCCCAACACCAAACGTATTTGTTTCTAGGGATGTCATTAAAAAATTACCAGAAACTGGGTGGCTTATGACAATAGAAATTAATTCTCTCACAGATCTAGAGAACAGAATTCTGAAATCAAGCTCTCAACAGGATTGATTCCTTCTAAGGACTTACAGGGAAAGTCTGTCCCAGGCCTCTGTCCTAGTCTCTGGTTGTGCCAGGAATCTTTGGTATTCCTCGGCTTATAGATCTTTGGTGTTCCAAGCTCAACTTCCATCTTCACAAGACCTTGCTGCCCCTGTTTCTCTTCTGTGTCCCTGGCTTAAATCTCCCTCTCCTTTCTCTCATACAGATAGCAATCATTAGATTCAAAACGATTTAGAATGATTTCATCTGAAGAATCTTAATTACATCTGCAAAGACCCTATTTCCAAATAAGGCCGTATTCATGGGTACCAGGAGTTACCACTTAGATTTATCTTTTTCAAATGAAGGGGATACTATTCAATCTACAAGCACATTGTTCACAAGCTTATTCCAGCTTGTGCTTTCCACTGGGAACCTGCTTGGCTGACAGCCTCACCTTGAGCCAAGGATTTGTGGATAACTGCTGAGACTGTATACAGCCTTGGGCATTTGGGCAAGGATAAATGAGAGCTTACCAGAATCGCCAAGGCTATCTCATTCCACTTACCTCTCTGTTAAATTTCTCACTGTTCTGCTGGTTTCTTGCTTACCACAAGGTCATAGCATCAGGCTAGTTTCATTGCCCTTCCTTATTTACCAACTGTTTTTGACAATATCTGCAAGTATAGGATTTTCTGCCCCCCTCTCTGAATTAAGTCAGCCTCCTCCAGTCAAACTCCTTTTCTTCATGGCTTGCCGCACATTGGTCAAACCATCCCAGGATAGAATTGAGGGAGGTGGAAAAAGTGGTGCTCAGGTTAAAGTTGCACAGGCAGCTAGCATTATTTACATCCAATGTGCAATAGTTCTTCGTAAATAAAACAATTATCAATTTGTTGTATACCCTGGGCCAACTTCTGAGATTTCTGAAATGGCTGTTCTTTATAATATTGTCTAGTTGTATTATTTTTTTTCTTGAGAAGGTTTACTATGCTCCCTACTCTACCATTCCAAAAGTCCCACTTCCAAAAGTCTAGATAGAAACTTTAAAAGGAACCATTACCATGTTCCAACTTGCAACTGCATTCTCATCATTGAGCAGGGCAGCTTTTTCAGGAAGTTGTCCTTAGCAGTTATATTTCCTTCCCCCTTCAATTCCCCCTCTGCACCCTAATCCTTTTTATGTCCCCTCATTTTTCGCCTAAATGATAATGTTAACTGCTAAATAATCTTTCTTTATACTTACAGAATTCAAAATATCTAATGATCTTTGTTACACCCTTCTTTAATCTTTAGCTCTAAGGAGAGAAGAGGAGAGGGGAAGGGGACATAAAAGAATTAAGATGTGTTATGTACATGTACTGACTCCCCATGATAAACATAATGGATTATGAGCAAGTGTGGTGGCGCATGCCTGTAATCCCAGCACTTGGGAGGCTAAGGCAGGAGGGTGGCCATGAGTACAAGGCCAGCCTGGGCTACACAGTGAGTTCAAGGTCATCCTAAACTATATAGAGAAACCCTATCTCAAATAAATAAATGAATAGATGCAGTGAGTATGTACTGCAAATATGTACTAATAAAAATTTGAAAGAAAAAAAAAGCAACTAAAGGGCAACCCTCAGAAGGCCAACATCCAGTTAAGAAGAAAGAGGAGACAAATACCTAAGGAGACCCTCGCTCAATGTTTAGCCTTCCTACCCAGCTTCTCTCTTGCTTTTCTGTTAAAATCTTAGGCATCCCCTGAGCCCTCAAGATCTAACTTTAAGACTTAGCCCCTCTATCTTCTCGAGATGGCCAGCCCTTAAATAAACCTGATTCCTTCCTACCAACTCACATCTCCCTAATACTGGCCCTTGAGCAGTGGGCAGCCTGGACCTTAGTTCTGGTAGAAATAAGTGAAAAAAGAGAGGCAGAGAAGCCCCAAAAATGCTCACTTGCACATTTAGGGTGGAACTAGCTGGAGCCAGATTTACATCAATTGAGTTTCTTCTTCCCTTCAAGTGTATTTGTTGTCTACACTTTCTCAATATCTCAAGTAATAAGAGAAGACAAGAATTGCCTAAAGCTATATTTTTACAGAATAAAAACAAGAGTTCAAAAAATCTACATAAAATAACCCATCCACCAAGATGCAAATTGCTACAGCAATTGCAGACTATTCTATACACAGAGAGAAAACACTTGCCTGTTATTGTTGCCCATAGACCATATTGATTCACTTAAAATATTTATGAAGTTTTTTTACTTTGTAAATCTATAAAACTGTTATTAATGAAAAGTTTCCATAGCTTTTCTTTCTCTGCCTAGGAAGTCAAATAGCTGAAACCCACTCCTATCTATACCATAGGCCAGCTAAAAGGTGAAAAGTAATCATTCATTACTGACTTGGGGCTATTAAGGTGCAAAATAATTTGTTTCTCCATCTATTTTTTCCACCTGCACATGACATCAAACACAATTACAAAATATCTTCTCTTCCAGAAGCTACAAACTTGTGCCTTCTGGCTGAAAAATAGGTTCTATCTAGCTCTCATTGTTACTTTGAAAATACTGAACTAACAATTAAAAATCCACATATTTAATATAAAAATACGAGTACTTGCCTTTCCCTGAAATCAGTATGGTGCTACCAAACCTAACAATGGTTCTCCTTGTTATCTAGTGCTCACACTCTCCAATATGTTGCAATTACCACTTGTCCCTATTGTCTCCCTGACACTGAGAATGAACATTAGCTCCCATCAATATTGCATTGTTTTTCTTTTTATGGAAGAGAAATGTTTTTCGGCAAAACTATCTTTACTAAAAATGGGAAGAAAAATAGAAATAAGAATGTTATCTTATTATCCTCTATCCAGTCTTCTTAACTCATTAATGCTATCTATATGGACCTTGTTGTAGTTGAAAAAACAATATCCCAAAGTATGATGCTTCATCATGCTGAGGATTTTGAAATAAAGAAGTAGCCTCAGAATCAAGGTCTCTCTGACCTTTTCCCATTCCACTGTCTCACTCCCCTTTGTCTGTCTCAAAGCAGGAGAAAGAGCCTGCTCTGAAGTTCCCTTACATAAGTAAAGAAAGTTCTTCCAGAAGAATGGAATTGTCCTAAGACTGTCCACATAATAGCCTTATCCAACAGGCAAGATTAACATAAAGGAAAGAAAACTAGAGTTGACATCACACCCAGAGCCAGGTGAACTCTGCTGCAAGTTACAGTCTATTCTTTGGGCCCTGAAACATTGTTTACTCTCACTCCAAATTATTGCATCCCCTACTTTCTTCTCTCTTATGAAGAGGGTATATTGGGTTATTGGGTTCACTCTTTCCCCATAATGTCCCCATGCACTAAATTTGTTTCTCTTTTTTCTTGTAATCTGTCTATTGTCAGTTTACTTCAATAGCTTCAGTCACCAGACCTTCAAAGAGAAGCGAAGAAGTCTCTCACTTTCCCAACCCCACTGGCATTTGAGTTCGTGTTTGTTCTGGTCCCCAGATTAGAAACAAAAAACTCTTCTGAAATAAAAATAATTCAAGATTGTGGGTTCCTGCTTATCAGGCCAAAAGAAAATCAAGAAGCTGACCAAAAGTCAATTGATTACACAGTAAAGTACACTGGTTCAGTACCCAGATTCTCCGAAAGTCGGCTTACTTAATTTCAAATCCTCTTTTATAACCCATAGATTTTGTGATTTGGGGCAAATCACTTAATGCCTCTGAGATTCAGTTATTCTTTATATAAAATACAGATAATAATAGCATTCACTTTAGAGAGTCATCTGAAGGTGAAAGTAAGTAATCGGTACAGTGACTGTGTGGCATAATAGGCAATACATTTGGTCTTTGTCACTGGTTCCTGTAGCAGAGATCCTGGAATCCTTGTGATTTCCTGAGTGATATGAATGATCATTTGCTATTCATCATGAACCCCTTTCAGTAACATTTGATTTTATGCTAATGAGGGGTACTAGGACCCCTGGATAGCTTGGGGTGATGCCAGTCAGCAGAAATCCAGAATATTAGAGGCTTGGAACATTTATCCCTTCCTGCCAACCTCCAGCAAATGGAGTGGGGACCAATGGTAAAGCTCTACAAAAACTCTTGGAGTCAAGATTTGCTGAGCTTCCCAGTTGCTGAACAAGTAGAGAGGCTCAGAGGGTGAAGTGCCCTCTCTCCCATCCCTTCCTCTATACATCTCTTCCATCTAGCTGTTCCTGAACTGTAACCCTTATAATACACTGGCAAAGGTAGGTAAAGTTTCCTTGAGTTCCATCAGTCTTTCTAGCAAGTTACTGAACCTCGAGGTCATGGGATCCTCTGAATTATAGCTGGTTGGTCAGAAGTATGACACGGTCTTGAGATTGCATCTGAAATGGGAGCAGTGCTGTGAGACTGAGCCTTCAGCTTGTGAGGGCTATTCAGGTAGTGTCAGAGTGGAATTGAATTATCGGACACTCAATTGATGTCTGCTAGAGAACTGGCTTGTGTGAGGGGAAAAAACCCACACATCTAATCACAAAAAAATGGTCATTTCTGAGAATATAGTAGAAGAAAACAGTCTGTTAATTTGTCTGTTTCCCAGCCTGGAAAGTAGTAAATGCTCTGTACATATTATTATTGGAAAGAAAGGAGCCCTAGAAACACGCTGGCAGTGTCAGGAAATTGACAGCTGTGCTTTGTAAAAATACTCTATACATAACCCTTCTATATCTTTTTCTTACCTAATTACTCCTGCTAACGTTTCTAGTACTGTGTTGAACAGGAGTGGTGATAGTGGACATCCTTGTCTTGTTTTTTATTTTAGAGGGAAAAGGTTCAGTTGTTTGCAATTTAATATGATATGGACAGTATGCTTGTCATAAATGTCTTTTACCAAATTAAAATAAGGTCCTTCCACAACTACTTTCTTCCGTCTTTTTAATCATGAAAGGATGTTGGATTTTATCAAAAGCTTTCTCTGGGTTGACTGAGATGACCATGTGATTTTTGTCCTTGCTTCTGTTTATATGATGTGTTACACTTGTTGATTTGAGCCATGCTTGCATCCCTGGGATGAAGCATATACTTGGTCACGGTGTATGTTCTTTTTGAGGATTTGTTACATTGGTTTCCCAGTATCTTCCTAAGGACTTTGTGTTCTTTTTCCATCTTACCCTAGAAAGAATGGCCATCATCAAGGAATCAAATAATGATGAATGCTGGTGAGGCTGCAGGGAAAAGGAAACTCTTCTAACATTGTTGGTGGAAAGATAAAGTAGTTCAACTACTATGGAAATCAGTTTGGTGATTTTTTAAAAAAATAAAACTAGAAATTCCATTTGATCTACCTTTTCCCCTTCTAGGTTTCTTTCCTAAAGAGTTAAAGAAATCATATTATAATGCATACCCATGGTTATAGCAGCACCACTCATAATAGTTAAATCTTGAAAGGAGCATATATGACCACTAACAGATGAATGGATTAAAAAAATGTCATATTGGGCCGGGGATTTAGCTCAGTGGTTTCGCCGCCTGCTGCACAAGCGCAAGGACCCAAGTTCAATTCCCCAGTATCAAAAAAAAAAAAAATGTCATATTTGCATGCCATAATGTACTACTCTGCCATAAAAAAAAGATAAACTTGAGTCATTTGTAGGAAAAAGAATGCATCTTGCGACCATAATGTTAAGTGAAACAAGTCAGACATGCAAGCTTAAATATCATATGGTTTCTCTTATATGAGAAACCTAAATTATAAATAAAGAGCAAAACAAAATATAATAGGAAGTAGAGAAATAGATCTTTCTCAAATGGGAAAGGAATCAAGAGATAGAGGGGAAAGAGAAGGTAGGGAAAAAGGATGAAAAAAGGAATTAAAATGAGTTATATACATGTACCAACTCCACACAAAGAGCGGAAACATTACATACTGCACATACTACAAACATAATAAAAATGAATACATAAAAATCTATACTCAGAATATACATAACCCATTGATGAGGTTAGTGCTCTGTCACCTCTTCAGGACTCTCAATCCAGTCAAGTTAACAATCAAGCTTAACTTGCACAATTTAGCAGGTTTGATTAGGTTTAATGAAGGGAAAGTTTAACAAGGGGAAACCGAGTTTGGAAGCAAAGACAACCTATTGGGCAGGATGGGATAGGAAATGCTTGATCCCAATTTGATCTCTGGACTTTATACAATACTTACTGTATCACAAGATTTGGTGTTCATTGTTTTATTAATTTTCTTTAGTAACCCCATTTGAAATTAGAAACTGGCCCTTTGTAGTAACTGTATTTCTACAAAAGCATGTACAGTATTCAAGTAGGTCATTTTCTAAGAATCACTACACTTTCAGAGGGGAAAAAGTTCCTTCTTATGTGAAATGTCTCATTCCTGAAACTGACCCTTTTTTCCCTGAACCCCAGCATTGGGATAAAGATGTCAAACATTTGTAGCATACATTACTTGGTAACTATACAAAAAAAAACTTTGACATTTGAAGTAGCCAGTTTGACACAATTTATAAAATCAGCCAATATAAAGTTTTGCTTTGTCATGAGAGTCTCCAGAGGATGTTATTAACTACCCTGGTATAGGCACCAGGACCTTGGAGAACCAGAATGTTTCCTTACCTCTTCAAGGTAAAGATTTCACATTCCAGCTAGAGATGAACTGCAAGGATCACTCTGTCCTCTTGGGTAATGTTTCAAGACAGATAGCTCCTAGGACTCCCTATATGTGTTCAATGGCACTGTGCCCATGTATTTTCTCCTAGTGTATTCATGAAGTATATACAGTAGAATCTACTAGAGGCCCATGTGCTCTTCTTTGAAAAATTATCACTTGTGTTTGTATATTCTTTTGAGTTAGGTACATATTTTCTTTCCTTTGCTTGCCGTCCTTTCACCCCCACTTTGCTATAAATCCTTAGCCACCTCAGCAGAGATTTTGGTAATCATAAAAAGGAAGGTTAGTTATAAATACCTCCTTTTACAAAGGAAAAGGATAGAGGTGGGAAGATTGTTCAGAGGGATATTAGGTCAGGCATTAATATTTGTAGGACCAAGAAGGGAAATTTTTGGAAGAAAATAATTGTTATTCTTTCAAACGAGTTTTTTTTTAAATTAGGAATATGAGGCAAAGTGAGTAATATGGAGAATTGATTAGATATTTAGATATTTCAGGACCCAAGCCCAACCACCTGCTACCAGGCAAACCCACTGATGAGTTCATAGCTCAAGGGGCTATTAAGAAGTGAGACCTAGTTGAAGAAAGTGAGTCTTAGGGATGTGACACTGGGAACTCTATCTGGTTCCAGGCAAGGTATAGATAACAAGGTTAAAACTTCAGGGCCAGGGATTTAGCTCAGTAGTTTCACCACCTGCTGCACAGGCATAAGGACCCGAGTTCGATCTCCGGTACCAAAAAAAAAACCCAAAAAACTTCGAACTTTCTCAAGAAAATAGCACAAACATATCTTGTATGTAATTTTAGGAGCCTCACGTAAACTTAGACTCGCTTTTGATAAAAAATGGGATTTGATGGAAAAATAGGAACAAAATGTTTGTAAATAGGGAGGAATGGAGGGGTTGAAGGGAGGGCTGGGCAAGGGTGAAAAATAAGAACCAAGAGAGACTATGTAAAGGTGCAAATTTCCAATGATGAATGTCATTATATTGTATACCTAAAATGTACCAATGATTAGAATGAATAATCGATAATGTAAAATAGGAAGAAAAGGTCCAAAGGGATAGGGGTAGTGGGAGGGGCAGGGGAAAGGAAAGAAGGGAAAGGAAAAATGATGAGAAATGGAAATAAAGTCTTTGTAAATAGGGAAGGGTGGAGGGCGTGAAGGGAGGGCTAGGAATAGGGAAAAAATAAGAACCAAGATGCATTATGTAAAGGTACAATTCCCAATGAGAAATGTAATTGTGTTGTATACCTACAATGTACCAATAAAAGAATTTAATACAAAAAAAAATGGAATTTGAACTTGAAAAGAAATAAGGAAGCATTACCTAATGAGCTGGCTACCTGGTCAGTGGACAAGGATACCTGTGTGGCTTTGTTCTTCAAATCTAAGTACATTGTATTTACAGCCACCGCTTGATTACGTGTAGAACTTCCTATAGCTGGCCTCCAACTAGAGCTCTGTGGTCTCATGGAGCTGGAAAGTGAGACAGCATTTATGGTCACATTTAAGCTTTTGAAAACATTCACAGAATTGTTGAATGCACTCAGTTGGAAAAGAAAATATTTTTCATTTTCATTCAAAAGCCAGTTTCCTTTTTTCTAAAAAAAAAAATTTTTTTTTTAAGGCAAAAAAATCCAACATAAGAAATAGTGAGATGCCCTCTTCTGTTTCTAAACAGTTAGTGCAGGGCCTTTGAATACTGACAATTTGAAGGATTTCCATTAAATCGTAAACACCCCAGGATTTTAAAATCCAAAAGCATTTCTATTGACCTCCAGTGACTGAAGCATCGCCTCGTGTAGCCGAACTTCCTCTTTGCCAATTAAGAAGCCCTCATTTCTCTCTGTTTGTAACAGTACACCCTGTTCTTGGCTGAGAAGAAAGCAAAATTAACCTTGGGCTGGCGGCTGTGCGCTTGATTTCCCCGGGCGAGTGAATGAGCTCGCGAAATGTATAAATAATGTGCCCGAGTCTCCTTGTTGCTCAGTGTTTTCATATTCACTGCCCAGAAACCTGGAGCAGGATTCCAAGCTGTTAATGCGTTAATACTTTCACCAACAATGTAACAGTAAACCCAGAAGGATGACCCGAACTTCCTCTTCTGCGCTGGCAGAATTTTGGCGTGCAACTTGCAAAATTTGACAAATTATGCAAAGAAACAAATGAAAAAGGATCATACCAGATCTAAATTGGAGGTGCTGGATCACAGTTGTTTCCGTGGAACTACCACTGGGCTCCTGCCAGTTGCATCTAGGCAGGAAGGAAATGCAAATTAAAAGGAAAAATTAGGCCATTTTAAAGCAAAGTGAATTTTCAGCAAAAGCTCAGTACTAACACTAAAGAATAAAAAAGGTATTATTCAGTTTTAAATTGGATTTATTCTTTTCCTCAGTTATTCTGAACCACTTCTTTCACTCTTCCCCCAGAGTCACTGAGGTGTTTTGATAAGGGCTCATTATTTCTGCAACATCAGTTCTCATCTTCATTACTTCCTACAATCTCTTTTGTTTCTTTCAACTACAGAAAGTGATTTTGACCTTACATAGACCCATAACCTTTACTAAAATCAAAGCTAGTTGCATTTCTTTTTATCATTTTCAAAACTAAACAAATATCTTTAATGTAGAAAATCAGACCTCAAACCAGAACTAAACATTAGACACTTTTCTATTGCTTACCAGTCCTATGAACTTGAGATTCCCCAGTTGTAGGTCCAGATCCCTAAAGCCTGTCTCAGTGGCTTCCATGAGGACATGAGATTATGTAGGAAATCTCAGCACTTAGTGAGTGTATTATATGTACAAGGTGATATTTTCCCCTTATTATTTACTAACTCATTTAATCTTCACAGTAAGTTCCAAAGATAGAGGACATTCTATCCCCACTTCACAGACAGAAAAACTGAAGCAAAGAAATTAAGTAATTGCCTAAGCATTTTGCTACAAAATGGAATCTCTGAGATGCAAACTCAGGTAGTCTGGTTCCAGAGCTCACACTCTTTATGGTTATATACACAACATTCCAGAAGGGTTGTAGAATTGTTATTCATTTATTCATCGGCTATTTATTGAACATTTACCATAAACCACACACTGTTATATGAAGAAAAGGTCTAAAGGAGCAGGGGAAGTGGGAGGGGTAGGGGAAGGGAAAGAAGGGAAAAGAAAAAATATGAGAAAAGGAAAACAATGAAAACAAAGTCTTTGCAAATAGGGAAGGGTGGAGGGGGTGAAGGGAGAGCAGGGGAAGGGGAAAAAAATAAGAACCAAGATACATCATGTAAAGGTACAAGATCCCAATGATGAATGTAACTGTATTTTATACCTAAAATGTACCAATAAACTTAATGGGAAAAAAATTTTAAAAATAATAAACCACACACTGATTATGACCAAAAATGATCAGATCAGTGGAATTTTTATAACTGTTCACTGCCACCATCTTCACTCTTTCCATCCTGTAGAGAATAAAGAAAGAGGGAACAGGAGGAAGAAAATAAGCAAGCTCTAAACCCAACATTTTGAACATTTTCAAAATAGTCACCCAGAACCTTGAGATGCTAGAGCTCAAATAGGAGGACTCCTCTGCAACATGGAAGAGTTGGAAGAGGGAGGCGGCAACTATGTGTAGGGGACACTGTCCCTCTCCGCAGGCAGGTTTGGAAGACACAAGGTGGCAGAAGCAGAGATGGGCTGAGCAAAGACAGGACTGCTGAGCTCACCACACCAAAGTCAGTGATCTTCAAACCTCAAACCCCTGACACCTAATCCTCAGTCATCTTCACCCAGTTGCTAGAAGATCCAAGAAGACACCTTCTATGAAAGCACTCCCGGACTGGGAAGTGCTCTGTGGGGTTATCAGTAATGAGGAACCATTAGGAAGTGACTTCTGACCTCAGCAAGGACTACAAAATTGCACTATATAAGAGATAGCAAGAAAATATTTCCTTTTTAAAATGAGAGAAGAGGGATTAAGGCCCCAAGACTTACCTATAGTCATCAAGAAAAAAAAATCATTATTTAATAATGTTATGTATTTAATAACATTAATTTTATTATTGTTTTGTTTTGTTGTGTGTTCATTTGAGACAGGGTCTTGCTACATACATAGTTCAAGCTGGCCTTGGACTCACTATGTAGCCCAGGCTGGCCTCGAACTCATGGTAATCCTCCTGCCTAGACCTCCTGAGTGCTGGGATTAGAGTTCTGCACCACCAGGCCTGGCTAACGTTAATTTTAATAATTAGTATTAATTAATAATTAACATTACTTAATAATGTTAATAATTTAACACTAATAAACCTTTTTCTTACCAAGAAATCTCATCAATCAGTTCTCTATCATCACACACACACACACACACACACACACACACACACACACAGCTTGTGTGTGAATGTATAAAAACCATCCTGACCCTGAACTTGCCAGTAAGCTTCATGGACATAGATGGAATAGGTGAGAGGTTCACCAAGTTCATAGTTATCGATCAAGCAGTCCAAGGGTAATTCTAGACCCCTGATTCAGACATTTACTCAAAACAACAAATTCAAAACCATCTCAGAAAAGCAAAAGAATCAACGGAAATAACTACAAACATTTTCAAAAGTAAAGTCGAGGCATGAAAGGTGCATATGATAGCAAAATTGAAAAGAAAGCTGAAGCTCTGTTGTCAGTGTTGGTTTTCTGCCAAGCAAGGTTAAGAACCAGAAAAGTAGTGGAAGGCATCTAAGACAGTGGTTCCTAGAAACTTCCCAAATTCATCTTTGGAAAGACTTAGTGGTCTAAAAGGAGGTTTCACATACCAAGAGGGATTTAGGTCTCATCTGAATTAATGAATAATTAATATTGGGAGGGGAATTAGCTCAGTGGTTCCACCACCTGCCTCACAAGCACAAGGACCTGAGTTTGATCCCCGGTACCAAAAAATAATAATAATATTAATAATTAATATTATTAGGTCTCATCTGAAAAAGCAGCTCAAAACAGAATGCCCTCAACATACTGGCTACCAAGGCTTAACAAGAGAAGATATCAATTGTGTAGATTTGCGGGGGGGTGTTTTCCTCCAAAAGTAGAATCAGTGAAGTAAGTGTTGTGGGATCACAGATTCTTGCTAAATGGTTTAGAGGTGTAGACACTCTACTCATCAAGGTCTTGCACTCTCTAATTGTAGTTTCCAGTGTCCAGAAGGTCACTGTCAAGGTCATCTTAAATTTTTGAAAACTAAAAAACATTTCCTTTTTTTTATTGGTCTCAAATTTGCCTCTATATAACTCATCTCTACTGATCCTAGAACTTTTGAATAGTGCTAAGTGGCCATGACAGATCTTGAAAATTCAAGACAATTATCAGTCCCTCTCCATGCCTTTTCTCTAAAATAAATACCTATTTAAGTGTTTCAGTCATTTTTCTCATCACTAGGACAACATACCTGACACCTACTTTAATTTTATTTTGGCTCACGTTTCAGACCACTATTGGCTGGATCCAAGGCTTGGCAGCGGACAGCTGCTCAGGGCATAGCAGACAGGAAACAGAGAAAGTGAAAGGAGGAGCTGCAGAGAGAGATAAACCTTTCCAGGCCACACTCCAACTGATCCTCCTCTTCCAAGACCCTACCTCCTAACAGCAAGTCATCTATAAACCCACGTAATCCAATTATCCTTCAAAAGCTCCACCGTTGAGCATGAGACTTTGGGAGGACATCTTGATGTTTACCATATACATGATATCTAGATCTCTCAAAAACCCAAAAGGCTGTGATTTGGCATCCAACAGTCTGCCTAAGAATCACCTGGAATGTTTATGAAAGATAAAATCAACCAGCCCCATCCCCTCAACCTCCATGTTCTGATTTAATAATATCTGGAATGGACCCTGAATCAGAATCTTTGAGTCTCCCTTCCTGATGCAGATTGTCTAAGACCCACACTTGAGAAATTGTGTTGATGTATCCTTGCCACGTTGAAATGTGTCAGATATCAGGTCTGACACTACAAACTCTCTCTGACTAACTCAAGGTTCAAGAGACCAGTGCCTGCTCTGATCTGAACATACAGTACACACTTATTTCCAGACCCCTTCTTAAGAGTGTTGGCTGACAGCTGAAGAAAAGAGGAGCATAAATTAGTGATTATTTTGACCTCATCTGAACTGTAAGATTTTATTTCACTATTAAATTGCTTAAGAGCTAAGAGGGTAAATGAAGCATGTGTATCTCAATACATCAACTGCAATCAGTGCTTTTAGGTGTAAAATAAGCTTTAACCCAATGCTTTTCATTTGTTTCAGAGGGCTATTCTTTCTTATGTAATGTCAATACTTAAATCATGCATATATTCCTGATTTCTTTCCAGCAGAAAAGCACCTGGGAAGACAATAAGATAAAACTAAGTTTTAATACTATAGTATTTGAGATAATTGAATAAAATGTTTTGTCAATTCTGTTCTTCAGGAATATAACTAAGGGGCAATTAACAATGGTGTCTAAGTGAGTGTGCTTTTTATACAAGCCTAACCAGAACTGTGAACATGGTGTTTGATTTGTTATTATGAGGGAGGCAAATGAAATTCAAACTCACATTTTGGATCTGGAATCTGGTCCTGCCCAAAAAGAAAAAAGACTAGGAATAGTCTTTTTGTTTTGTTTTGTTTCTTTGTTTTTTTGGTTTGTTTGTTTGTTGTTGTTGGGTTTGGGGGGGGGGGTTGTGGGGTTTTTTTTGAGTCAGGGCCTCTCTTTGTAGTTCAGACTGGCCCTGAACTCACTATGTAGCCCAGGCTGGCCTCCAACTTGCGGCTATTCCCCTGCCTCAGCCTCCTGAGGGCTGGGATTACAGGCGTGCACCACCACACCCGATGACTAAGAATAGTTTTACATCATGGTTTCTTTTTAGTTGAAAGGTTTTTTTGCTATTACTATAGCCTTTAGAAAATTATTGACTAATTTAAAACTTAGTTATTTCATACGCTTTTGATCTAGGACCAGCCTGTCAGCTTGCATTACAATCCCAGTTTTTACAGGTTTATAGACAATAGCAACATCCTCACATTGTGAAAGCAAGGATCAGAACAGATTAAATTTTTAACTGGGGTCAAATGGCAAGAGACACAGTTTCCTACCCAGCAAAATAATAAATTGAGAAGTAGAAACTCCAGGTACAGAGAGGAGGTAGAAACAAGGCATGAAGCAAGGTGAGATTGTCTGAGATATTACTATGACTCAGCTCTGCTTTGTGACAGTGGGGTGGGAGAAAGGAAGGAAGGGACAAGAAAAAAAGTGAAAATAGGGGCTGGGGATTTAGCTCAGTGGTTCTGGTGCCTGCCTTGCAAGTGCAAGATCCTGAGTTCAATCCCCAGTAACAAAAAAAAGGTGAAAATAGAAGGAAAAATGGAAACAAAGCTTTTGTATATAGGGAGGAGAGGGGACTTGAGGGGAGGAGGGATGGGAAAAAAAGGCAGGATGTATTGTGTACAGGTACAAATTCCCTACGAAGAGTGATATCATTTTGTATCCCTAAAATGTATCAATATGTTTTACTATAAAAAAATCAAAAAGTTAAACACTGATGACATACAATGGCACGGGATTAACATTCCCATTCCACTTAAAGGGAGGAATAAGGAGAAAGAAACCAATGGGACCAAAGCAAGGCCAAAACCCAGCAGGAGAAACATTAAATCCTGTAGTTACCTGTCCAGAACCTAGAGCAAACTGTGGTAAGATGCAAACTCCAAAGGGCTGGGGCGACTCCACCTCTATGGCACTGCCAGTGCTTGCAGCATTCTTGGCTTCTCTTTTAGGCTGGCTTTGCTTACTCCTTTTGGCTTTCCTCTGATGTTCCATTTTTCCGGCTTCTTCAATTCTTGGTGTCTAAACCCATCTGGCTACTGAACTAATTTCCTTCAAAATTTGGACCAGGGAAAAGTGAAGTCTATTCCAGTAGTCACAAAAAAGATTCAATGCAGACGACTTACTTCTACTGGAGATGTCCTGGAAGCAAGCATTACCCTGATACCAAAATCAGAGAAGGAGCCAACAGAAAAAGAGAACTACACGCCAATCTCCCTAATGAACATAGATCCAAAAATCTTCAACAAGATACTGGCAATGCACATCAAGAAGGTTATACATCATGACCAAGTTGGATTCATCCCAGGGATGCAAGGATGGTTCAACATACGCAAATCAATAAATGTAATACACTATATTAAGAGAGTCAAGGACAAAAACCATATGATCATCTCAATAGATGCAGAAAAAGCATTTGGCAAAATCCAACACCCATTCATGATAAAAACCCAACAGAAAATTTGAATAGTCTTTGTCTCAACCTGATAAAAGCCATCTATGAGAAACCAACAGCCAACATCATACTAAATAGTCAAAAACTGAAATCTTTCACTCTGAAATCAGGAATGAGAAACAAATGCCCACCATCACCACTCTTGTTCAATATAGTTCTGGAAACATTACCCAGAGCAATTAGACAAGAGAAAGAAATAAAAGGAATAAGGATAGGAAAGGAAGTATTAAATGAGCTCAGCAACTTGTCAGGATATAAGATATACTTTTCAAAATCAACTATTTTTGACATGCTAGTGAAAAACACATTAACATCAAAATTTAAAGCATAATACCACTTATAATCATTCAAAAATGAAATGCTGATATACAGATTTGACAAATTAGGTACTGGACTTGTTTACTGCTAAAAAAAAATGTTGATGAAAGAAATCAAAGATATAAATAGAGAGACATTTTATATATTTATGTTACCTGCTGAGCACTAAAGCCATTTGAATTTGCCACTCATTGGAAATATATGTCAATTACCTTCTACTGTGTAACTAACTTCTGTGTGATGATTTAAATCCCCAAAGGGATGTAGATGGCTGGAGTAGTCTGGGCCTTACTCAGATATATGTGGCCTCTGCTGTAAGGCAAGGCTGGCTGGAACAATGGCAGCCTTTCTCCACACGCTCTCTCATCCTCCAAGAAGCTAACCTGGGCGTGTTCGGGTAGTAACAGAAGGGTTTCCAGTAGCAAGAGAGCCTGAGTCTCAACACACAGCACTTTTCAGGCCTGTACTTACATCATATTTGATAATGTTCCATTGGCCAACAAGTCATATGACCAAGCCCAAACTCAAGGAGTGAAGAAATAGGATTTAACCCCGTTTTGCAAAGTCTTATGACATAGGACATGCTTATAGGAATACAAAAAATTGATAGTTTCTCTTTCAGCCACTTGTCATATACTGTGACTTATTTTGCCATTATCCTTTTTGCTACACTGTTCACTATGATGTACATCCTTCTATATGAAACTCTAAACAGCTCTGATATTTTTTCCTTATGAAAAAATCCTGGTAGAATAAATGAACAAAGAAAAATACAACTTTATTTAAAATTCCAAATTCTATTCTAATGAAGTTGTACTCATATATCTAAGATACAAAATAATGTACATTTATTCAACATCTTCAACACTAGACATTACTGATTTTTAAGTAGCCTATATGTCCACTAACAGATGAATGGATAATAAAAATGTGGTGTTTACACACAATGGAGTATTACTCTGCCATAAAGAAGGATAAACTTGAGTCATTTGTAGGAAAATGGATGCCCCTTGAGACCACAATGTTCAGTGAAATAAATCAGACACCCAAGCTTGAATGTCACATGGTTTCTCCAAGAGAAACCCAAGCAAAAATAAAGAACAAAATAAAAACAAATAATAAGAAACAGAGCTAGATCTTTTGCAAAAAGACAAAGAGGTGGGGGAGAATAAAAAAAGAATTAAGATATGTTCTGTACATGTACCAATCCCCCATGTAATTATCATGTACTGCAAACACATACTAAAATTTTAAAAAGTTTTTTTAAATCATTGCCAACAGAAGAGATGAAAAATGTCGTTCTTTTGATTTTTATTTCTTTATTATTATTACATATTACTGATGAAGGCAAATATCTTTCATGGATTTATTGATACTTTATTTCCATTTAGTGACCAGTTTATATCCCCTGCTCGGTTGTCTACTGTTCTACTTGTTTTTTAATTTATTTTCTAAACCGATGTGTATATAAAAGGTTAAATCTGGTTTGTCATGTATGTTGCTGCTATGATATCAACAGTGGGATTTAAAACTTACTTGTTGCAATTTTGAGAGGATAGAAACTTAATTTTCATGTAGTTAACCCAAATTTTCTTTTCTGCCTTCAAATTGGATATTAACTATATTTTATTCTATTGTTTTTGTGGTTTAGAATTTTTATATTTGCCTCTCTAATCTGCTAGGAATTTATTTGATGTATAGCTAGAAGTAAAATCTAATTATTTCCCTATTTATCCAGCTGCTCATGGAAAATTACCAAACAATGAGTCTTTCTCTAGTGATTTGGAGTACTAATTTTATCATATTTTAAATGCTTCTTATTGTTTTGTCTGCTTCCAGGCATTATAATCTGTTATACTAGTGTGATATTTTCTAATTATTTCAGTTTTTAAACAGGCATTAACATCTAGCTATAACAAACATCTTCCAATTCCTTCCACTTTTTTTTTTAGACAGAGTTTCACTATGAAGTTCAGGCTGGCCTTAAACTCACTGTGATCCTCCTGCCTCAGCCTCCCAAGTGCTGGGATTATAGGCATGTGCCACCACGCCCAGCCATTGCCATTCTTTATTAACATTTTTATTAATGTATCTTTTATCCAGTTTTCCATATGAAATGTAGAATAGCTTTGTCAAAATCCCCACTAAGATTTCTTACAAAATGTCATTAAGTATATAATCAATCTCCCTATCACAAAACATAGAATGTCTTCTATTTATTTGTTTCTTATGTATATCAAAATTTTTGCCATTCTTTCAGATCATTTTTATTATATCTACACCCAGGTACTGTATCTTCTATTTCTGATTTCTAACGAATGTAATATTTTATTATTGTTTCTAACTGGTTATTATAAGCATTTTAATTGTTATTGCTTTTGTCTACTTGCTTTGTAACTTGCATGACCTAAATCCAATTCATGGGCCTGGGAATTTAGCTCAGAATTTAGCTCAAAGTGTTTACTTACCACGTACAAGGCCTTGGGCTCAATCTTCAGCACCACAACAAAACAAAACAAAACAAAACAAAATCTTTCTATTACTATTCACAGTGATACTTCAGTTAATCAAAATGTGAAATGTTAAAGAAAATGTCAGACCAATTAATCAACAAATGAGTGTGTATAAATTAGATGAAAGTAAACAGAAATAGAGGAAGCTAGGAATAAAGGTAAAAATATTACAGCCACCTAGCCATCACCACATGCTAAAACTGCATTTACAAAATTAACAGACTAGAATCAAGCAAACATAATATGAGAAAGCTTAAAAAGCGTGCAGTGCACAACTGGAAATGAAACGGGGAGAAAAGGGTGGCCTGAAGTATGTTCGAGTGCTGCTGGGCTCAGGAAGAAAGCTAGCAGCTGCCCAAGTATGAGGCAGCAATGGGGACTTCCTGTCAATCACCTCAGAGCTCAGCGTTGAGCGCAGCACCCTGAGGTGCACAGCAACCTGAGGTGCACACTGTTGTGCGGCTTTAACAGAAACAGAACCAGCAGCTCTGAGAGTTTAACCTCCTCAAGCTGACTCAGCCTGGAACTAGCAGATCTGACTCTCACACCAACCTCTATGCACGTCCCACTGCATTTCTGATCTTCCAAGCCCTTTACCGAATAAAGAAATGTACATTTAAATAAATAAATGTGAAATTCCACTTTCCACAAATTTAACAGGTAAAAACACAACTCAGAAGTTTCCCTGAGAGTTAACATTCCAGAAACTTCAGATTCCATCTTTTTTTGTTTTTGTTTTCTGTTTTTTGAGATAGTTTTGCTATGTAGCCCAGGGTGGGCTTAAACCTGAAGTGATCCTCGTGCTTCAGCCTCCGGAGTACTGGGATTATAGATGTGCCCACCATGCCTGGCTCAGGTGCTGTCTCTTTAAACAAATTTAGTATCATTTTTCCCTCATACTTCCTTTCCTTTCCTTTCAGGCTCAAGCTTTACAACTCTAAAATGAGTAAATCAAATTTATAGTATCAAAACTTTGCCAGGCTACTCATTTTAATCTCTTCAGTAGGTTCATTCAAACATTACAGCAATGCCTTCTTCTCTTACCTTTTCAAACAAAACAGAAACATTCTCTGAACGAGTATAGCCCCACCTGCTGTGCTGTTCAAACTATAAATTTCTGGACTCCAACCCAGGTTTACTTAATCCAAATTGGTGAGGCCAGGGCCAAAGAATTTGAGTTTGGAATGAGGCACTCTGGGAATCTTTGCTTTATCTTCCGCCACCATCACAGGAGTGAAATGAAATAAATGTCTTAGTTCCTAGCACAGTGCCTGGCTCCAGGAGACCACTGACGGGTGGTGGTAGTTATGCCTATTTCCTTTCTATAGAAAGGCTTCAAAGGGTAATTGTCACACTTGAAGAGCTTTTATCTTTGATCCATAAATCAGAAATGATGTAATACTGTGAAAATTTTTTCACAAAACTAAAAGTAGAAAAAACAGCCCCAGAGGAAATGAGAGAATGCAATCTCCCACAGTCTTTTGTCCCTTATTTACACCTATTTGCATACACCCTTTTGGTTAGTTAGTTGGTTGGTTTACTTCAATAGCGGCTTCTGATTAAGTTTGTTAAATATACTAAATTTGTATATTACATCCCTAAGTCAAATACACAGTCCTTGCATTCACACACACACACACACACACACACA
>NW_004624730.1:56807061-56822628 GCF_000247695.1 Heterocephalus glaber
ACAATTCCCAATGAGAAATGTAATTGTGCTGTATACCTACAATGTACCAATAAAAAAATTTAATAAAGTGCAACAAAAAAAAAAGTTGACAGTATCAAGCTTAATCATCACAGCAACACATAGCAGAATTTAGCAAATCTAGGAGAGAGGTAAGAAAATGGTTGCATTAAGAAGCACTACAATAGGTATTAAAAGTAGAAGCCTTAGAAATTTTTCAGTAAAATGGAAAAATTATTTAGAAATACATAGAAAAAGATTTGAAGGTGAACTGGAAGATGAGATCTTTTGACCCAGAGGCAGCAGAAACAAGACTGAGCTAAATTAAGCACACATACTCCTGCACACCCAATGCTTCATTGGAGGAGAGGAAAGAGGCTTCAGCCAAACTGGAGCTTTCACTGAAGGGAGCAAGCAATTAGTCAAGACAGTTACCAAACTGTTGCACATAGAGCAAAGGGAGCAGCAGGTTCTGATTCATTTTCTAGAGTGGGCTAAAGTTCAGTAATCTTTACTGGCCAGCAGCGTAGTTCCAAAAGATGTTTTTTCTTGTGATGGACTTGGACCACTGAGCGGTCACAGTTAAAGCATCCTAAAAGTTGTTGAGTTTTTTGCATCTGGCATCATCATTCAGTACAAAACATCCCAGCCTTGCACATGGTGGGTTAACAGGCTGTCAACTCTGGTCAGGAACTGCTGAGTTACTCTTACAGTTGGTGTCATCGTCTTGCGTAGGCATCCTGTCCTTATCATAGGGCTGAAGGACTTTTAGTTCTTGAGCTGCTGAGAAAGCACAAGGGTGGGGGAGATGAACCACACATACCAGCTCCAACAGACAATGGGCCAAGCTTACCCTGTATCGCAGTATCAGATAAAGCATGTCTTAAATGATCAACAGAGCTGGGTAGATCAGACTCCAGGGTTAAAATACCAAAGGGGAGAGACACAATATGAAGACAAGCAATGCCAACCCCTTCGTCCCATTTTAGCCACGCATCAGACATCTGCAGACCCAAGCGAAGTCAGTGTTCTCAGCAAAAGTGGCCTGAGGTCACTGCAAAGTAACCCAGGCAACTGTATCATGACCCATACGGCAGAGGTGCTGTCTACAACAAAGCCAGTGGGAAACTGACAGTATCCAAAATTAGTGATTTTAAGAGAAGCTAATGGGGTTATTTCATTTTGGTTGTTTGGGGGTTTGGTTTTGTTTTGTTTTGATTGTTTTTGGTAACAGTTTCTCATTGCATGCAAACATTCTGCTTTTATGTTTTTTATCAGTGCCTTGAAACATGCGATGCTACAAAGGGTAACCATTTACTGTACCAAGCAGTTTATTTTGTCATCTCAGCCTTCTGTACCTCCACTGGCCCAGCATGATGGTCCCTAGTCCATCAGAAGGATGACAAATTATGCCAATAATATTGGCTACTTCTGAGGAAGAAAAGGTGGGATTGGGAAAATGGGGAGTTTAAGGAAATTGTTTTCCTTTTCAAAAGTGATTTTTTTTTCTTTTTTGTAGTACTGGGGATTGAACCCAAGGCCTTGCATGTGCTAGGCAAGCACTCCACCACAGGGCTACATTCCCAGCCCATGTTTGAGTATTTGAGAGTGAAAGCATGTGTATGTTTACTTATGTGATTAAACATGAATTTAAGCAATGGATTAAAAAAACTGAAAAAATTCCTTTAGGTCACATATATACATTTTTGAAAGAGCCAGTCTGGTTGTGAGTAAAGTGCTGTGTTCTACAACTCATTCACAAAGACGTGGAATGACTGGATAGATAATAATTAGCTCAGAGACTGTGACAGGTCAGGAATTTTCCCAGTCTTGACCACAATGTCATGCGCTGCTGAGCAGAAAAGCCTCATCACACAATGGGCACAGTTCCTTCAGGAAGCAGTAGGTCTGAGTGCTCAAAGCTCACACCCTTTGCAGGTGAGCTGCGAGGTGGCTTCCTCTGGGAAAGCAGAGAGCTGCCCTGAACTCAAAGCTAAGATGCCTCACTTTCCTTAGGCGAGTTATTTTGTATTACCACCAAATCCCTCTGACTTTCCCATACACTCTTCCATTTCAATCAAAATTTCAAAGCCTCCTTAAGTGGAAAGGAAATTTTCCAACAATTACTAAATGAGATAACATTAATAAGTGCTTATAAGAAGATCACTTGATATATAATTAGTACCTTCCAAGTGTTTAAGTAAATTAAACTCTATCAACTAAGAATTAATCATACTTAAAATAGGACAAAGCATCTGCTCAAGTGTTTTAATAATTTCCTGGATTAGAAATTCCATCTACCTGCCAGCTCCAGCCCCTTACAGGTGAAACTCTCTTCCCGAAGAGGCATCCTGTCAAAGCAGGTGGCACCCACACTGCAGCCACAGCTGTTTTAGGCACTCTCAATCTTGGCTACACATTAGAATTCCCTAAGAAGCTTTGAAAACTCTTTGGTGACCTGGGAATACATTAGAGTAATTAAATCAGCATCATCTGGAATAAATTGTTTTGCTTTAACTTCTCAAGTGATTCCAATATGCTACTAAGTATGAGAACAACTGCTCAAATTTTAATGTGCTTGTGAGTCACCTGGGGTTCTTGAATTAAGATAGGTTCTAATTCTGTAAGCTTTGTATGGGGCCAGGAGTGCGGCTTTTCTAACAAGCTCCAAGATGATGGAGTAAGGATTTAATTTCTCAAATTCATCACACGAATGTCTATGAAGATATAGATAGATACAGATATAGACAACATTTGCTGTAGCATTGTTTGAAATACTTATTACAAGCCACCTAGATGTCTGTCAACAAAGGTATGAAATAATTGTGGTACAAGTGAACAATGGAACACTACACGACATTTAAAATAAATTAGGTCTACACGTACCACCGCAGATAAGTCTCATAATGTTGAGTAAAAAAAGAAAAATACGGAAGTGTTTGTACACTATGATGACATTTATGCTTCTTTTGAAAGCATAAACAATACTATGTATTATGGATATATGTGGTATTAATTTAATAATATTCATGGAAATAATAAATTAAAGTCAAGATTGCAGGTTTATCTGGGAGGGAGAAAAGAGACTGGAATTGGAGAGGGTTTCATAGTAGGCCTTGGTTAAATCTATTTTCTTTCTTTTAAAAATAGAATAAAATACAGAAAAATCTTGGAATTTGATAGTGCTAAGGAGCTCAACAGTGAGTATATGACTATTTGATTATCCTCTATAACTTGCATGTTAAATAACCTGCAATTTATGTACAACCAATACACCCATGTCCCTAGCAGGATTATTCATAGCAGCCAAAAGATGGAAGCAACCCAAGCATCCACTTATGGATGAATGGATATACAAATTGTGGTATGTTCATATAAAAGAATATGATTCAGCCTTCAAAAGGAAGTAAAATCTGACATGTAGCACAATATGGATGAACTTTAAGGACATTATGCTAAGGTGAAATAAGACAGACACAAGAGGACAAATGCTGTATAATCCCACATACATGGGGTCAAATTTTGAGACACAGAAAATAGAATGGCAGATGCCAGGGGAGAAAGGAGTGGAGAGTCATTCCCCCCCCCCATTAACTTTATTGGTACATTTTAGGTATAAAATACAGTTACATTCATCATTGGGATCTTGTACCATTACATGAGTCTTTTGGTTCTTAAGGTTCTTCCCTTCCCCTCCCTTCACCCCCTCCACCCTTCCCTATTTGCAAAGACTTTGTTTCCATTTTTTTCCTCTTCTCATATTTTTCCTTTCCCTTTTTTCCTTTCCCCTACCCCTCCCAATTCCCCTGCTCTCTTAGACCTTTTCTTCCTGTTACACAATATCACTTATACATTTTTAAAATTACAATATTAAGATCTAGGAGACACAGATTTTACAGAATTTAAAAGGATATAGAAAGCATATTACAAAAATCTTTTTTGAAATAACTTTGACAACTTCTAAGAAGTAACTTAGAAGACAAATTAATGAAACTATCTCTGGAGGAAATATAACATTTGAATAGAACCTATTAAAGAAAGTATATTCCTAGCTTGAAAACCTACCTATATGACAACAGCAGCCTCATAAACATTTTAACTGATAAATTATATCAAACAAAGCAGAAAAAAGAAGGAACACTTCTCCCCTCATTTTAGGAACTCAACATTGTGCTAATCCTAAAACTGGATAAAGATAATAGAAGAAAAAAGTATGAACATAGATAGAAATTTGTTTAACAAAACAAACTATTGGAAGTCAGATCTGGCAGTATGTAGAAAGTGGTTTTATTATAGGGATGGCAGTGTTGGTTCAGCATTGGAAAATCCACGCCCAAAAGTAATCATTTTAACAGAGGAAAGGAGAAAGCCATATGATCCTGTCACTAGTTGGAGAAAGAGTACTGGACTAAATTCTACAGCTGTTCATGGTAAAAGCTATCAGGAGACTAGAAGTAGAACAGAAGCTGCTCAACAGATCAAAGACATGTACTCCATACTTCCAACAAAAACTCCTTCTATGAATGGAGACGATACAATGCTTTCTCCCTAAAGTGGGGAACAAGGGCATATATGCCTATGGAGAGTCATTATTTAATGAGTACAGACAGTCAGTTTGAGAGGAATGAAAAAAGGTTATTCATGATTCTACAATAAAGTGAATGTACCTAATGCCACCAAATTGTACACTAATGTTTATAATAGTAAATTTTATGAATATTTTAAATTTTCAAACTCTTAATTTAAAAGATCAGATGATATGAGGATCAATAAATGATACTTTCTTTTTTTTTTTTTTTGGTACCAGGGATTGAACTCGGGTCCTTGCACTTGTGCAGCAGCCGGCAAAACCACTGAGCTAAATCCCCAGCCCTATAAATGATACTTTTTAAATCCTAGAAGGGAATACCACACAATCAAAAAAGAATGAAATATATCTCTATGTGCTGGTATGGAATGCTTGGCATGGCACACTGGTCACCAAAAAGCCCAAGGTGATGAGCAGTGGGGCTGGAAGGCCATCGTACAGGGCATAGCCCAAAACAACCAGTAACTGTGACTGGCTCTGGGCAGGGGCGGGGAAATACAGAGGTCAGGGGTGAGTTGGAGACTTAACTATTCAAAAGTGAATTCGTTTTTAGGAAAGGGATCAGTCCTCTCAATTATCTATATAGTACTGAGACAAGAGCGGAAATAAATAACTGGAATTCCTACTTAACACCCTAATTCTAGGAAACCAAAGTTCAAAGAGATGAACTGACATGCCAAAGACAGAACTGGGATGTTATCCAGCGTGTACTTTAAAAAAAAAAGTTTGAGGGCTGGGGATTTAGCTCAGTGGTTCCACCGCCTGCCTTGCAAGCACAAGGACCCGAGTTCGATCCCTGGTACCAAAAAAAAAAGTTTGAAAAACAATAAAAGACTTAAAAGATGCCCCATTTTAGGAGCCAGGGATTTAGCTCAGTGTTTCCGGCACCTGCCTTTCAAGCAAGCGCAAGGTCCCGAGTTCAAGGTCCCAAGTTCAAGGTCCCAAGTTCAAGGTCCCGAGTTCGATCCCTGGTACCAAAAAAAAAAAAAGATGCTCCGTCTTGTATAGCTAACCTACTGAAACAGAATATATATTCTTCCCCTAAATATATTTGGAAAAATGTAATACTTTATAGCTTACTTTTCTTATTGTCAGCATAATTCCTGTGTTTTCTATCATTTTCTCTTGTACTTAATTTTGTTTTTAATTTTCACCAGTCTTTTTTGAGTCAAGATTTTTATAGTTCTTCATTTTTGTTCGGGGCTTTCATTAACCTTAATTTTAATTCCATGTTTTGTATTGTTCACATACAGAAAAATGTACAAATAAGATTTTCAAAAGAAAATTTTAAAGCATCACAAAAAGTATATTTATATATGCATATATATATATCTGCGCATACACGTAAGTATCCTGATTCTCAGTTCACCATTTCTCCCACTCTCACTCATACTTTAGCAGCTTAAAGCTGTAAAAAATACAATCTTCAGTATCTCTTAAATGTTTATCTTTGCTTATTTACAGATAAAAACTGAGTTTTGTTTAATTTACCAAAAGAAACTCATATCCTCCGCAAGATGGTTTTTTAACCAAAGATGCTGCTTCAAAAAATTATTACACAGACCACAAGCTAACTGCAAAGTTTGGAAAATCCACAAGGTGGCACTAGCTACCTTTGGTCTAATCCCATAACCTAGTAAATTGTCTAGAAAACAGGGTTTAAGAAGTGCCTCTGCCATAAGCAAAGGTTAAAAACTGAAGCTATGAGACATCTTACTTCTGTCTGGAGGGACAGCTGCCAGCCAAAACACATTTGGAACTCTAATCACACATTTAAAAACTTACCCAAAATGCCAAGTGTAAGTCATAACTGCCGTATTTCTTCCAGTGGCAGATTTAACACCTGTTCCTTTTGACATGCTTCATTTGTGGTACTTGATCATCTTAGACATATTTCCAGACTCTCTATATACATCCCACTTGTATAGTGTGTGTCTGTGTATGTGTGTAACAGACACAAGCACATGCACACCAAGGACAGGTATTTGGGTTGTTTTACTTTTTTGGTAACAGCTCATAGTCACATCTTTATTAAATACTATTCACATCTGACTATAATACAGTATCTTCATCTTTTTCATAAGTTCCCATTTTTCAACACCTTATGAATATCTCACAAATAAGAATAACACTTGGTGGGTTCAGCCTAAACTCAAATGGTAAGTCTTAAAAACTCATCACAAAAAGATGTTTCTGATCTCTTGACAATATCATATCAATTTAGAAAAGACCTGGAAAAGTTTGCTGAAGCCTTTTACATAGAAGTTTTAAAGGATAACACCCAGTGCTTGATCTTGAATAGATTTCCAGGCACTAAGCCTCAGAAATACCTGAAGAAAGGAAGGCTGAAAATCTCTAGTGGTTTAAGAATTTTTATTCCCATTATCACAGCTTCCTTTTAAGCTAAAAATCTCTTGGAGATGACAGTAAGTGTGCTTATGCTTTGAGTATTTTACAACACAAAAATTCAATGTGATCTATTCATTTCATTCAGAAACTTTTTTTGTGTGCAGACACAAGGATTTTTCCCACGACACTCAGTGTATGTGTCTTGCATCCTGATTAAACAAAGTGTAGCAGCCTTCTTACAGCCTATAATCTACTTTCTAAAATGAGCATTTAAATTCAAAAGCACACTGTATAAACCAGAGTGCTCAAAGGAGCACATCTCAATAATATATTGCACATATAAACTTATTGTATCTATAAGAGTATTTGATATATGAAACATCTAAAGAATATATAAGAATAAGAATATATAAGAATAAACATCTAATGAATATATGCTTTTTAATGAGTTTGTTTCCAGAAGCAGTGGTTGTGGTCTTGCGAAGGCCAGCTTTTCTCAAATTTAAAGGGAAGATAAATACTAAAACAGATCACTAAAACTGAGAACACTTTGCAGTCCCAGGCCAACTCCAGTGATGGGGAGGAGACAATGTGGACAGCGAAGTCAATCCCACTGCAAGCCCGTTTCCTGGGCTCTGCTTAGTTCAGGAAGTGTGTGGCAGATGCAGTGCAGACTGAAGAACGGGGGCCCCACCTTCCTCAACAATCAGCATGGAAATAACACCTTGGTGCTGACAATTTACCGTCTTCCTTGATCTCCAACTCATAACCAAACAATTTTCAGACAAGACTCAGAAACTTTTATTAAATTGAACACAAAATGCCTGTTATAATAACATCAAGCTTTTATCCGAAATCAGTACATAAGTGAGAATACACAGCCAAAATGAGCCATCAACATAAGCAGTATAAATTTTAACTAACTTTCAGATTTCTATATTCAATATGCTGAAGAAAACAAAACCAAAAGAGCAATTTCAATTTCACAATTCACAGTTGATTGGTTATAATCCTATGACACGTTTGTCATTTCTGCAGTCCTGGAACAAAAACAGATTTCCAAACAGTGACTGGTACATTGCTCCAATAGCATACAAAGATCTAAAACCCCTGTGTGACATTTAAAGAAAATTTTATGAAACGACCTCAATTTCATACAATTTGGGCTGGCATTTTTTAACTGTATCTTTTAGCAAAGATAGATATAGCTCTTGTGAAGTGGCAAAAGCAGTTTTAAAAGTTGCCATGCCATTCATGAAGGGTTCTAAAGCCTCCCTTGGTTTCCCATGATTTTATTCTTAAGACAGTAACTGCCTTAAAACGCAGCCTTTACAGGGAAAGCAAAATCAGTTTTACTTCTAGATCTAGAGCACACATCCGGAGGACACACTTGGTCCCGGCAGATGCATGCACTGCTTTAAAGCACAGGCCAACATACTCTAGAGTAAGGCATTTCCAAGCAAACACACTCACCCAAACCCATGCTCAACACAGGCACCTCAAAGTGAACACCAAACAATGCAGAACCAACACAAAATTCTTACAAGATGACACTGAGTCACAAAACTACAGGAAGGTACTCAGGTACTGACAGAAGGCAAAACAACAGCCACTCCGAAAAGAGTTTCGTTCCCAAAAATGCCAGATGTGCAGCATAGAAATAAACTATATATGCTTTGTCCTAGGATAATATCACTCATTCTGAAACATGGAGTTACTTTTCCTTAAAAAAAAAAATAGGTCATGTAAAGAGTACACAAATAACCAGTGATATAGAACATTTATTTTCACTAGTGAGGGGGTCACTTCAGCATTCACATAGAGTTATGAGAGAATCATGAAGGCCATTTAAAGGTTAAAAAAAATCTGATAAACTCTGCATTATTAGTTGGTATTTAACAGTGCAGTGAGAGTTCAGCGATTGCGATGGGCTTACATACTATGGCCATGAGAATACCATGAAATGTCTAAAAATAAACATCTAATTAGTAAAAATACATATCTTCCTTTTAAGGGCCCAAAGGAAGCATTCAGTTATTTCAGAAACCAAGAACTATATCCAATGAGCACAAGAATATAAATCAGGAACATTTAAATTTCATTTCTGATTCAATTTTACCCATTGCATCTTCATGACCTGAAGTAAGTAGCTTAAATTCTGCAGATTTATCCACAAAAAGTGAACATAAAAATAAAGGCATATATCAAAAAAATTCTAAACATTATTGGAGTAAAGCTAAATATAGTTACTAAGGCTCACAATTTCAACAATTCATTGTACAGTACAATCATTTAAAATTTTTCTAATTAACATCTAGAGGAAGCATGGGTAATTACAATACTCAATCCAAATCAAATTCCCTTGATAAATTAATAGTTTGAACTTTCTAATCTACTTAAACCGTTCTCAAGTTGTTTAAAACAGCTCATTATACATGGGTTTGACCCTTTCCTCCCTCTACCTACTGGTAGAGCAGCTGACAGCAGTGACAACAAGAGGAAAAGCAGCAATTGGTGAAATGAGGTATAAACTGATTTCATAAACCCCAATCTATAATTTACAGTTTTCTGAAGAAGCTGCATAGTTCAGCAAAATACCACCGGCAGAAGACGGGTAAAGAGAAAAAAACTCTTATCGTGAAATTTTAACATTGATGACAATTAAACATTTAAAAATAACCAACTCTAGAAAATTTCAGTTTGAAAAAGGAGCTGTCTTCCTTCATTCTAACTACACACAAGAACAGAAACTGGAAGACTGGAGTCCACAGGAGAAAAAAGAAGTATGTTAATTGGCTCAGGGTATCAACTTCATACACTGCTTTCAAAAAGATATTAATATTTAAATCAATAATAAACCTTGGTTAATGCACCTAGGGGAAGTGCTTTGTCTGACATTTACACTACAATGCCCATCTGGATGGACTGACAGATGAAATCGAGTGAGGGACAGGTAGATATGGGGAAATGTAAGTGTGGTAAAATGTTGATGGTGGAGTGTAGTGGTGGGTATGTCCTAAAGTGTTTTCTAGTTTGACATATGTTTAAAATTTTTCATGAGAAAATGTTAGTATTTCTATAACAAAATAAGTTTAGCAGTGTACTTTGAAGATTCTAGCCACTCAGGCAATTTACAAGTTTAAATTAAGTGAAGTAAGGGAAATTTTTGTTATAAAGGCCTCAAACTTGATGTGTAAAGCAGAGATGAATTAACACAATTAATAATTATTATGCCAGCCAGGTTCATAACATACTTTATTTGCAAATATGTCATTCTCTCCTCTCTAGAAAAAGACGAGTTGGAAAAAGACACTGGAATAAAGAATTTATTAAAACATCAGTGTCAAGCTCTGCTAATACACCACACTACCGTTCACTAAATATAAATGTAGCACTTCAAGGTGACTACTGCCAGCCTGAGACACCTGGATTTATGTTCAGGGTATATGTTTCCTGATTAAGTTTTATTTAATATCAAATTGAGACTGAAAAAAAAAGTGTAGAACAGAATTCACATAGACTTTTGCTATTCCAAGCTCCTATTTTATGAACCATGATTAATAGCAATAATTCTGTCATCCCTTCTCTGTGAAATGCTAATACTTGCTAAAGGCACTCATATTCTGGGCTTGACAGACACAGGGTCACACAGGACCATAAGCCAGTACTTTTTTTGGTAGCTACCCAGAAAGGGAATTTACAAATGATCCCCCCATTCAAAATGGGAAGAAAACATCTAAGACCTATTATGAGAAGCTATTTACACAGCTATTTGTCCATTCAGCTACACTGATAATAACAGCTAACAATGGTAGGAATTCCCCCACCAAGAACACAAAAACAGCAATGAAACACTTTTTATTATACATGGAACACCTGAACACAGTGACTTGTCTGGTAAGAAAAAAAATAGGTGGTAAGGTGGAATTTTTTAAACACCTGTTCAAAATTTTTGCCTAGCCTAACAAATCGCTTCTCTACTTATTTCTAAAGAAATTAGTATTATTGTCTGTTGACTTAGCACAAGCCTCACCAATTCTTGAGTACTTCCAGCCTAAGTTCTGACATTACAGAACAAAGTTAGGTTCTGAACTTTTACCATCTTTAGGCCTCTCTGCAGAGAATACTGTGTCACACTGTTCCTCACATGTCTCCCCTGTCTCAAACAAGACTCATTTTACATAGGTCAATGGACAATCCTCAAACTGTCATTGTTCACAGTACCAGACAACAAAGGCGTGAGAAATCATAAATCCTGCTGCTAATCCTTAGAATCCATCTGCAGAGGAAGATTTAACCAGCTATGTACATATATACATATACAGGTGTGTGTACACACATATATATGTATATATACTCCTCCTTTCCTTCTTGTTCAGTTTGTAGCTCAGTAGCCATAAACAAGCACATGGTTCTGCAGAACTTTGTAAAGTGAGATGGAAGACCCTAGTGCTTCCCATTAGCCTATTCATGGGACATGATGATCTCAGCCCTGACTCTTCATTCACACTCAGGGTTTCAAAAATCCTATGGTTTTCTAAGTTTAGAAATTAATTAAAAGGGAAAATAATGAGAGTGTGGTAGGGGACTTTTTCAAAATGAATGATAAAAAAAAATATTCACCTTACAGAATTCAGTGCAATAAAAGACAAGCAGATACACATAATAAACAACATGCACATATTTACAAGTTGCATGACATGATATACAAAGACAAGGCCAACAAAGTATTTTCTATTCAGTGTGAAGTCAAAGGACTACAGGACACACTCCATTTTATAACTAAACTTTAAAAAAAACTTTAAAGGCATATGCAATTCAATCTTAATTGAAACATGGAAATTTTCCTTCATAACCTTTCACTCTTAATATCTTAGAAGAGTTTATCTTCTAATATTAATTTTTTAATGGCAATGTACACAAAGATATGCACAGAAAAAAGAGACTTTGATGCTATGCATTCTTACAGATGATTACTGAAATCTTTTTTTAACTAAAGGTCTTTCTTTGTTTGGGCCTCTATCCATCCTTGTATATGGCATATAAAAAGATGCATGATTTCTGATGAACACAGGGTACAGATCCTAAAGCATGTTACAGAGCAGGACTGGACATCACAAAATGAAACCAACAGCAATCACATATCACTAATTCAGGGGCAACGACAAAGGGAAGAAACACTGTCTACACAAAATGCGTCAATACAAGAAATTATTCCATGCAGTGATGGCAACTTCTGACACCTTTTGTCTCACCTATGGAACAAGAGAATACTGCAATGTAACTAGCCCAAAACACAACCTGCTACCATAGAGATTTGTGATGTTTTTCAGATGTGCATGAAAGCTCTATACATGATCATGGAAGATATTTATCAACTAGAATTTAGAAATTAAGAAATCAAATCACTGTAGGCAATATGGTACTAAAGTGTCATATAAAACAAACACATAGTTCTTTCTTAGTGCAAAGAAATATAGCAAGTAAGAAATAACACTATAAATCTAACTTCTTTCTTTAAAAGAAAATGCGTTTATGCATTCATAACATCCATTAAGGGCACTGGGAAACTGGAAACCTGAATACACAAGGCCTGAAAAAACATCAAGCCCTTAAGTCCACTGCTTTTTGTACACATATATTGAAACTGTTAAGTGGAGAGGGCAGGGAAACACACTGTTTAATTTCATTTCCAAAGGAAAAACTGAAAGTAGATGAATGCTGCTTTCACAAAACATAAATTCATATACACAATCTTTAATGTTATCTGGAATAAGGATTCAGTGAAATTCTCTCCAGGGAATCACATGAAATTTTAGGGGGAGGGGCATGTGCGATAGGTATACACACACCTACAGAGAAGAAATGAGATTTTTAAATATCATAAAACCAGCACTATATTAACATCTACCAAAAATTACATTTAGCAGCAAAATGAGCAACCTACTGGCCAATAAGACAAGTCTTAAATTGCCCTAAACTAATTAACTATACTTTATAGCCTCAACTACTACAAAAAAGAAATATTATAATAAGATTTATAGGTCCAGATAGAATCTAAACAGAAAATTACTTCACTCTTCTGTTTCTGGGAGAAAAAATTTACCAAATAATTCTACTTTTCAATAAACAACCACCTTAACAGAAACTGATTTTTAATTATAGGTCTACACTATTAGAAATTGCTCCAACGTACTACCAAAACTCAATGATGATTATACCTTTCTACCTATTTGCCTATACAATTCTCAAAGTTACCAAGAGTTTTAATCAGTAACATAAGCAATCACATAAGCATTTGCCAACATACAAACATACTGCTCACTATAAACTTCCTGGTGAACCTGATCTTTCAAAAGAAGCATGAATGAGCACCTATCTTCTCCATGTAAAGCAAAATATAGTAAATAGATAAAAATGTAGTTAATAAAACTTCACATAATACTCCATTGGAAATCTAGATATACACTGTGGCTTCTTATTTTAAAAGCAGAAACAATTTTCTACTGGGAATGGTGATATTGAAACTTAACCAGCTTTTAAAAAAATCCTTCTCTATGAAACAGCAGGTAATGGTGTTAATGGTTTTTTTCAGGACAGCTAACAAACTGACAGAACAGAAAATAATATAGTGTAAGGACTAGTTTATCTAAAAACTTCTGCCAAAAGAAAATATCAAGAGATCTTAAGTTATCGTTAAAACTATCATAAATTGTATGTTCCACTCAGATCAATGAAGACAAAACTCTACATTGAAACAGCAAACACATCTTTATGTTTCCCATATCAGAGGGAAAATATTCTTTTTAAAACCATGCCCATCTTAAACTCATGTGTCTAAATCCATGGGTTGGAAAACCCATAGCACAGCTAGCGCATGAAAATAAGCCTATCAGACAAGATGATTCAACTTTGAGGTTGGGGGAAAGGAGGAGGTGGCAATTAAATGTGTGAAAGCCACAACTGGAAATGAAGTTTAGCTCTCTGGAAGAATACAAGCACCCTGAAAGGGTGTGAATCCAAGAAAACTTGCATTTCAGTGATGGGGGCATGATATGGGGAACAATGTACTGGAGAGACCTTAACACAGACTGTGATGCTAGATCCTACCGACTGTGTTGAGGTGACAATTCCAGTGAACCCTTAAGAAACAAATCTCAGCTTTTAATGTGATTTGAAATAAGAATCCAACACTATCCTTTTATCTAGCAGTACATAAAACTAAAATTGCAAAAGAAGATGAAATTTTTAAATAGTCTTATCTCTAAGTCAACCAGGACTTGGCCAAGATAAAATGTTACTTCTGATGGGGTAGGTAGGTCACATGCTATACAGAGCTCAACACAGTTGACCCAAAAAAAGTGTTAGGACCTAAGAAGCACGCCTCCCTCCCCCCATCCCCGAGTTTTGACATCTCATGGTACCACTGCAGGGTACACGTATTAACATCAAGCAGAGGAATGTACTCATATCAAAAGGACCACAAAGCAGGGCAAGTAGACAGAAGGCAAACAGGCAGGACAAGCTGCTCTAGCTGAATATGATAACCATTATACATAACCCAGGTTCTCCATCTCATTCCTGTACCGCTGTTCAGACACCTTGCTTTTGTGTTGCTTGCTCTCTAAATGCTGCCGGAATTCCACCTCTTCACCTGCCCCAACATTACACATTGAGCAGTAAAACTGGCCACTCGGAGTAACACACATAGCTAGATCACGTGGAATTCTCTGCCGAGAGCGAGGATTGAAGTAAGGACCTGCTAAAGCAAGAGACAGAAGAACATTATTTACTTAGTGAAAGACCCTGGGACTGATTTTCATTGTCATCTGTAATTCTAAAGCAAATGATACAATTCACAGATTCTTAGCTTTAAATGAAGTTGAAATTAATGGATGTTTTTGAATTATAAGTTTAGGTAGGTTCAATCTACAAAGATAAAATGATTCCCAAACTGTTGTCAGGAAGGTTATTGTAGACCCAAACCCAAACTCTAAATGCCTACATTTCTAAAAAGTGAACACAATTTTAAAAATACTTTAGGGATTGGGGATTTAGCTCAGTGGTTTCACCACTTGCTGCACAAGCACAAAGACCCAAGTTCAATCCCCGGTACCAAAAAAAAAAAAAAAACTTTAATTTTCAAGCATTATAATTCTTGTAATTATGCTAACCCTTTAATCTAAAAACTCTACTTCTCTAAATTATCCTAAGAAAACATTAAGAGTGTTTGCACAGAGATCTAGCAGAAAGTCATTCACTTGGACAGTGTTTATAACAAAATTCTGGTGGAATGAGAAACCCAAAAATATGATTTAAAAAAGTACAATAATGAATGCAATGAAAAACTATGGAGTGGGGTGGCAGAAACAGCTAGTGGTGAGCACTTGCCTAGCATGTGCAAGACCCTGGTTCTATCCTAAAAAAAAGGAAAGAAAAGAACAAAAAGGAAAAACACCTATGAAGACAATAAACATAATGTTATAAAAAAAACTTTTAATTGCATTAAAATATAATATGCTATTAAGTAAATGGAGAATATCAAAAAATATAAGCTTAGGGCCGGGGCTTTAGCTCAGTGGTTTCGCTGCCTGCTGCACAAGCGCAAGGACTCGAGTTCGATCCCCCGTACC
>NW_004624730.1:56822762-56844698 GCF_000247695.1 Heterocephalus glaber
TTTTTTTTTGTAGCCCAGGCTAGCTGTGAACTTGTGGTGATTCTCCTGCTTCAGCTTTCTGAGTGCAGAGATTACAGGTGTGTGCCACCGCGCTCAGCTTCCTATTTCTATTGTAAAGGAGTAACACATATAAAAAGATTGAAATGACATATAGAAATGTTGATGACATCACTGATAATTTTATTTTCTTCTTTTTGCATTACTGTCTTACCTGGACCATTGTTTCATTAATTTTCTACCTTTCTTTTCTAGTATAATAAATATTTTTTTTAAAACACAATTTTCACTGTATCTTTCAATTATTAGTAAGATAGTTTCATTACTGTTTGGTTCTAAGAATTTTTTAATTCTAGTATGATTCTTCTTTGCATTATGAATCATTTAGAAATATTTTGAAAACTTCCAAACACATGGAAATTTTGTTGTTTTTACATTTTTATTATTGACATCTCATTTAATTGCACTCTGACTAGAGAACATAATCTATACTACATTCATCCTAAAATTTATTTTATCTAACATTAACACAGGTATCCTGACTTCCTTCACTTCAGCCAGATTTCTTTTACACAGTCTGATAATCTTGGTTTTTTAAACGACACTTTAGTAAACTTATATTTATTATAATTACTTATCTGTTAGACTTTTACTAACCATACTGCATTATGTTTCGTATATGTCATTTACTGCATTATGTTTCCTTTATGTCATTTCCTACTAGGCATCTCTTGCTTTTCCTTAACTTTGTTTTGCTTGTCTTACTGGTCTCATAAATAACTTCTGCTGTCATGTGTACTCTCGGAGGCCCAGGTGGGGAAGGGTGAGGGTCTCCTCAGTCCTACTCTCCCTACTATAGACAAGAAAAAACAATTCCCCTAAACAAGGGGCTCTGAATTGAATGTATATATCAGAACCACCAAGGAAGCATTTTCAAAGCAACTTAAGTCTGGGTCCTACTCCAAATTTACTAATCGAAAATCTCAAGCCGGGCATGGTGGCACACACCTGTAATCCTAGCACTCCGGAGGCTTTGGCAGGAGGATTGCTGTGAGTTCGTGGCCACCCTGAGCTACAATAGTGAGTTCAGGGCCAGCCTGAACTACAAAGGGAGATCCTGCCTCAAAAAAATCAAAAGAAAAAAGAAAAGAAAATCTCTACATAATGGTTCAGGTATGCACATTTTGGGCGGGGGGGGGGGTACTGGGGATCAAACTCGGGTCCTCGCACTTGGGCAGCAGGTGGCGAAACCACTGAGCTAAATCCCCGGCCCAAGGTATGCACATTTTATCAGAACACCATAGAAAACTGTGATTCACTACCCTGGTTTAAAAACACTGCTGTATTCATTTTTATTTTCCCCAAGAAATGTGAACTGAATATGGTGCAAGTTTAAAGCATCAGACCATGTTCATTAGGCATTTTGCATTTTCCAGCTGGCAGACAACAAAAGAAACATAAAAGAACTACGATAAGAGGCCTTGAAACATACACTACAGTTTAAACGTAATACACTAAGTAGGAAATAAATAAGATCAGAAATAAACACCAGCATGGAAAGCCACGAGATCATCAAAACAATGACTAATCTGACTTCTCAGGGCTATCTATTACTATTAAAGGAAATAAAAATAAGAGACCATTCATGGAATATATGTGCAAGTTTCCAAAGTGCGTGGAAATATACAGGATACCTGAATTATTCTGTACTGTGTACATATTTCTCCTATTTGGCATCATCTTAAATTCATTCCCTTCTTTCCGGGCCCGCCGTTGACCCACCTCTGATGAGTCCCTGGAGAAAAGAAATTGTAAAAGAGTGAGACTTCTAAACAAGGATCCCTTTCAACTCTCTTTAAAGACAGCCTGTCTAACATAACACACTGGCCTGGGAGAAAATGGCAATACCTACGAGAATGAGTTACTCTGAGCTTCAGCCAGCCGCAGCCTCTTAGCATGATTCTTCCCTTGATAGTGAGCCTGAGCCACTGCAGGGGAACTGAAGGAGGCGTCGCAGAGCTTACAGTAGTCATTCTCTGTGGCCAGGATCACTCTGCCTCCTGGCTTAAAGGAGCCCATCTGACATCAAAGACACAAGAAGAACCAAGGTTTAAAGATACGGAGCTTATCCCTTCCTTCTTCTCAAAGGCTCTTCTAAAGCTGAAAACAGCCAAAGGATATAGCCAGACCACAAGCACTCAGCTTTATAAAGAAAGGAAATAAATAAACACGGAAGAAAAAAAGGCTTGAAGACACTTAATCCTGTCTTTGCATTATAATCACCTATGTCAATGTGCCAAACTGTGAATAGCTTATTACTATCTCCACTGAAGAAAACTTTAAGATGAGTTTAAAAACTCCAGCATAGAAGATTTAGAGAAATAAATAGGCAAGGCCTAAAATCTCAATTTCAGAATGAGTAAAGTCTGCTCAGAAACCATCAATAAGCATTTAGTAAGTGCCAACTATTTACTGGGCTTGCTGTCTAGGCCAGAGGAATATAGTCAGATACTCTTTTAAACCCCCTGCCCTAATAAAGGCTACAAACTAGGTGCAGATGTAATGTAATCAGGAAAAAAATAACTAGCAAAACCAGATAACTGTTAAAGGTTGGGGAACAACATGTTAAAGGAAAGCTAACAGTGCCTGGAAGACAGACAGTAGGCATTCAATTTCGGGGGGTTATCAAAAAGTTACAAAGTAGTTTTTGGCTAGGGGAGAATAATATATGTGATAAACACCCTGGAAATCAAATCATTTCAGGAACAGTTGAAGAAAATAGAATTGTTAGACCTGGAAGAGAAGATTGTCTGGACATAGGATAGCTGCCTTCGCAAATCACAAGGGCCCTGCTGTTTAAGGTAGCGCAGGCTGTTTTCCCAGAAGGGTGGAGCCAGGCACAAACCATGTCTAACAGGGACCAGCAGTCCAATTTTAGAGCTACCTTTAGAAAACAGCAATGTGAAAACTACTCAGCTCAAGACCTCCAGGTGTTTTGTTGTCCTCTGATTCCATTTTTTTTTTTTTAGCTCTTTTATTGCTACATTTTAGGTATACAATTCGTTTACATTTATCATTGGGTGTTTGTATTTGTACATGATATATCTTGGTTCTTATTTTTTCCCCATTACCTGTGTGCCCTTCACCCCCTCCATCCTTCCCTATTTCTCTGATTCCATTTTAATATATCTCATTTTCCCCACGAATCTATGAAGACGGAAGAACAGCTGGAACTGCTAGTCACATATTAAGCACTAAAACACCAACCTCCAGAAAAGAAAAATTATGCCACAGTGGTTAGGAAGATCCTAGGAAATTCTTGCTCCACCACTTTACAAAATATGTAATGCTGAAGAAAGTTACTTAGCTTTCCTGAGCTTCTAACAGAACTCCAAAGAGGCTCATGCTACTGACTCATGGACTATGCTTTGAATAATAAGCCTGATACCTTTAAACTGTTGCAAGCATTAAATGAAGTCAGGGCCCAAGTCTGGATTGAGATACTTATTTCACACACAGAATTTAAGGGAACACCAAAAACTTTAAGTAATCCAAATAAATATTTTAATGGAGTATTTTAAAGAGTGAAACCTAATGCAAAAAATAAATGAAGGATGAGCACCATTCCCCTGCCAAGTCATCCTGCAGCCTAAAGCAATAGGGAAATCAGTAATATTTATCCTATCTTTAAGTTTTTGATGATTTGTTCACTTTTTTAATTAATTTTGAATTTTTAAAATATTTCATTAATGGATTTATCTTTTTTTTCTGGTACCAGGAATCAAACTCAGGACCTTGTGCTTGCCAGGCAGGTAAGGTGCCACTAAGCTAAATCCCCGGCCCTGGACTTGACTTCTACGAGTTTGTTTTTTTTTTCTCCACTACTCCTTAAACTCTGTGCCCCAATCAAAGCATCCTTCACCTCACCCTAGTCCCAGTCAAACAATGCATAAAAAAAAACACCTGGCAAATATACTCAATAATTATTCTTTATGATCACTATGTTGTTCTGTAGGCAGATAACATTTCAAAGATAGGTTAAGGAGTACAGTCCATATTTCAGAGGCTACCAAACTATAGGAATATCTTGCCTGAACCACTTGCTCTATCTTCCAAAGAGCAAAAGGAACTGGCCTCTCAAGTGTGTCTCATAATTCCAAATTCTGCACGGCATTTATACTAGCTCTCTACAGAGGTAAGTGAAGGGCCCTTGCAAGAAACATCTTTTAAATGGAAGATACAATATAAGTAGAACTAATGGCAATAAAAAATTTTAAATCTCTCTTTTCATTCAGGGATATTTATCCCAGAATTTTGAGAAATGTATAGAGAAAGACTCATGTTACAATATATGTTACATAAATATCAAAGTTCAAAGATTTTGACATGCAATAAATCCAGCACATAGTTCAAGAAGGTAGGAGTACCAAGCAGGACCTCTCAGAAGTATTTGTACAGCTATATCCTGATGGACATACGAATGACAAATTTCACTCATGACTGCATACGACAGCTTCCTAACACTGCTTCACCCTGACGTGTCTCACCTGTGCAGGGACTGAAACGACAGGAGCAGCTGCAGGCTCCACGGCATTGCTCATTCTGGCAGGAGGAGGACAGCTATTTGCTGCATAGTAGTTTCGGAGTTTCTTACCATGATTTTTACCCTAGATGTAAAAATACAATGAATAATCACCATGAGGAAATTCTGTCAGATTGAGTTCATCAATATATTCATGTTAAAAAGAAAAAGAAAAAAAAGTCCACAAGCAGTACTAACTACATGTTATTCCTCTATATATACTACACTGGGGTAAACAGACCACTAGCTAGATGTGATTACTAGATCTTGAAGAATAAAATTCTGTTATTTAATGGCTGTAATGGAATGATTAAATTTATCTGTGAAGGATAAGAGAACAAAGCCAAACAAAATTAATTTCCTATATAGTTCTGAAAAAGCATCCCATTTTCCAGTGGTCTGTCTTCCCCCAGTTTGTGGCCATTCATATGCCACTGCTTAAATATGAATTTCATGACACTCTGATCTAATCACCTTTGGAACTGAGTAATGAAATGAATAATCCAATTATTTTTAATAACCCTTACAAAGCATCTTTTTACATTATAAAACACTTGCTGCTCATTTGCTGCTCACAAAAATACTGTCTGAGAAATTTGTTGATGTAGCCCATAGATGACAGCAGAAAAACTGCAGTGGGATGGGGGTGTGGGGGTTGTCCATGACCTTTTCAGAAGGATAAAGTAGCAGAGCACCTGCGTGAAGCAGGCCTTCTGACTCTAAGGCGTGGCCCTTTTTACTCCCGCCCTATAGCTTCAGGATCCACTATGAACCTCTAAGAAAATGGGCTTACCTTTTTCATCATGTTTTGTTTATTGCTCACAGGATTATATCCCTTAAATTAATACAAACTAGTATTAATTAGCATCAGTGGTCCAAAAGCATTCTAAATAAGGGTAAAACAGAATGTTGGTAAAACTACATTGTAAATTCAAACCCGCAGGCAAGCATCTATTTACCATCTACTTTATGCTAAAATCAAGAAATAAACTGAAGACTTGTACACAATCTAGAGGAGGCTGAAACGAAAATAATGAAAGTAAGGAGGTGAGTTCTCTCTTGTGCTTACTCAGAATGCCCTAACTGCTCTCACCATGGCCACAGTGAGTCTAGAGAATCAAACTTTCTTGGACCCATCTTTCCCTAACCCAGCACATCCAATCTATCAACAAGTCTATCATCCCACCTTCAAAATATATGCCAAGTCACTCCACTTCTCTCCATGGACACTAAATATACCACAGTAACCCAAGCTACCAATGCTTTTCACTTGCAGTAGGCGACAATTCCTAACTAGTCTCTGCCCCCTGCACTTTTCCCCATTATAAACCAGAATGGGGCCAGGGATTTGCCTCAGTGGTCCCGCCGCCTGCCTTGCAAGCGTAAGGTCCCAAGTTCGATCCCTGGTACCAAAAAAAAAAGGACCAAGGTCCTCGAGTGCTGGTGATTTGCCATCATTGTATCCCCAATTTTATACAGTGTCCATCACTGAATAAGCATTCAGGGAGTGAAATACACTCGTGTCGGGGGTTTAGCTCAGTGGTTGCGCCACCTGCCTCGCAAATGCAAGGACCTGAGTTCGATCCCCAGTACCAAAAAAATAAAAAAATTAAAAATAAATAAACCAGAATGATAGAAACAAATAAGATCATCTCATTCCCTCACTTAAAATCTTCCAGTGGCCTCTCACTACTACACTTAAAATGGACAAACCTTACCTTTGAGGCCCTGCATACTCTGGTCCTGTCTACCTCTCTGGTGTTACATCATACAGGGTCCCTCTCCCCTCCTCATTTGCTCCTGCCTCAATACCGTTGTCTGAGCCTTAAGCATCCCAAGCTCATTCTGGCTCCTCTTTGAACTGTACTTGCTGCTCCTTCTGCCTAGAAGGTAGCTCTTTCAGATCTCTGCAAGGCTGATTAATATCTTTAAAGTCTGAACTTGAACAGCGTATCTCACTCATCTCAAATGTCATAACCATCCCTCCCATACACACCCACACACACTTTCTCCATCTGATTTTATTCAATCGTACTGCTACTTATCACTACCTAAAATAATATGATTTGTTTACTTATTTTTTTCTCTTTCCTCCTCTCTAAAATATACTCATTAAAAATAAGAACTATGGGGCCGGGGATTTAGCTCAGTGGTTCTACCAACTGCCTTGCAAGCGGAAGGACCCAAGTTCAATCCCCAGTACCAAAAAAATTACAACTGTGTCTGTCTTGTTTACTCTTCTTTCTGCAGTGCCCAGACTATTAACAGATAGCAAGCAATAATAAGCATCAGTTGAATAAAAGATTCAAATATTGTAGTAGAGATAATTTTAAAAAACACTTAGACAATAGAGAAAAGGAATTTCTTATTTCTGCCTCAATGTGTCAGAAGACTTCCAGTTAAAGGGGACAGTGAACCACCTTTTAAATGAGCAGAAGTTCTCCAGGGAGTTAGGCGTGAAGGAAGAAGAAAACTGAACTAAGAACTCGCATGGGCAAAGGCCCAGCCTCAAGGAGAGATGGTCTTCAGGATTTTAAGGAAACTAGGAGCTCAGATGTGGTTTTGTCGATGAACCAGAACTTGAACTTTCAAGGCAGCAGGAGCCTGAGACTCTGTAAGCCTTGCAGGGAAATGATTGCACTGTATTTGACAAAGAGCATCACCCATGGGGTACATATTAGAGTAGATCAAAGTTAGAAGCTGGGAAGACAAAGAAAAAAAAAGCCAAGGACTTTCTGTAACACATCTTACTGTGTAGGACACTATAACTAGAAGGACATTATAACAGTGTTGTGGAAAACAAAGGTCCAAAACATGACAGTGACAGTGCTAGGTCTATCAAATAAGATGAAAACCAGATGATGTGTTACCGTGGAAGCCTGGATCCAAAATGGAGCTTAGGAGGGAGATCAGGCAAGAAATGAGTTATTAGCATGCAGAAGGTATTTAAGGCCATGGAACCAAAAGGACAGAGTGGAGAAAGACAAGAGCTTCTGAAATAGCCCTGGACAAAGTGAGGGTTCACAGTGAGATAATGGCTGGAGTAAGGAGAAAGACATGAGAACTGTGAAGAAGGTAAAAAAAAAAAAGTAATGACAAAGTGGAATGAAGGATAGTAGGAGGCAAATCCATGAGTAAATGGGAATGCCAGTTACCAAAACAAGGTTTTAAAGAGAAGAATGCTACGGTTTGGACAAGGTCTCTCCCCATCAAAACTCATGTTGAGATTTAATTGTCAACGTAACAATACAGAGAAATGGTGGGGATTTTGTGAAGTGGTTGAAGTCATGAGGCCTCTTTCCTCATGCAGAGATTCATTCGATTCCCTTCAGAGTGGGTTAGTCATCTTCACAGCGAGTTGTAAAGCAAACCTGGCACCAACCCCCAGGCTCTCCTAAGTGTGCTCGTTCACATGTACTGGCTCCCCCTTTCCACTTCCTATCAGGCTATGACACAGCACAAGACACTTACCAGAAGTTGTACATTTGCTAGAATCACAGAACTGTGACTATATGACTATAACATATGCTAGAATTCCTCCCTCCAGAACTATGAGTCATATTAACCTCTTTTCTTTGTAAATTACCCAGCCTCAAATATTTTGTGATAGCAAAAGAAAATGGACGAAGACAATATAGCATTGGAAAGAAGATAATTTGGGTCAATATGTTGAGACTAAGGCCAATCAAAGGACATCTGGATGAATCCAAGAGATAGTGTAGCACATAGATTAATTAGCACTAACAAAAATCAAGGCTATAGGAGTTTGAAGAATCTTCTTAAAACTAGGTAGGAACCTGAATCTACAGATTTAGAGGAAGATAATAAATTTAAATAATTACTGTCTTCTTCCTATGTGCTGGTCACTATTCTAAGAAAGGGAGACAAAATGGTGAACAAAGGCAAAGTCACTCCCTTCAAGAAATTCTTCCAGAGGATAAAAACAGAATACACATACATGAACAACAACAAAGAAAAGATAATGTGACTGACAGCCGCTCTGCAGAAAATAAAACAGGATGATATAATAGAAAAATGGGCAGGGGAGGCAGTGTCGGAAAGATACAGCTTTTCTGCGGAGTGACACACAAGCTAAAAGCTGAAGAATGAGACGCCTTCAGTTGTGCCATGTGGAGAAAAAGGGGAAGAGCTGGATGACAAGACATCCATTTGACCACGTTAGGTCTGAGATCTCTTTCTGATGTCCAGAGAGAGCACAACTTGTAGTTCAGGAGTGAGGTCTGGCTAGGGATCCAATCTGTTAACACTGATTCTATCTAGGGATAGAATCTGTTAACATTGTGTAGATGATACTTAAAACCATAGAACAAAATAAATTACCTGCTCAACATGGAGATGAAGACCAAAGGACCACATCCTGGGATATAATATAGAGTGTGGTACAGGAGAAGAATACAAAAAAATGAAATTGAGACTGTGTGGCCTATGAAGAATGATGAAAATCAGGTAAGAGAGGTGTCATGGAAGCCTAAAACAAGATGTTTCAAAAGAAATGAATCAAGTTAGATATATAACCCAAGAACCCCACTTATAGATATTGCCAAACAGAAACTCACACGAGTAGACACATACAAAAATGCTTCTAAAAGGATTGTAACAGCAGAAAAGTGGAAACAACTTCAGCGTCCTTGTACAGCACAATGGCTAAATTGTAATCTATTTGTGCAAAGGAACACTACATAGTAGTGAAAAGAAGCATTCAAGGACCATATAGGGCAGCAAGAATGATTCTCAACAAAATGCTGAATAACAAGTTACAGAAGAAGATATGTAAAAATAATTTTAATACGTGGTTTAAAACGCAAAAAAACAATACTACATACTATAGAGTCAAAACTTTTTGTAGCAGGGGCCAGGGATTTAGCTCAGTGGTTCCACTGGCTGCCTCAAAAGCACAAGGACCTGAGTTTGATCCCTGGTACCCCCCCCAAAAAAAAATAACTTTTTGTAGCAAAGGTGAAAAAAATATATAGGGACGATAATGCCAGTTGAGTATAATGGCTACATGTAGGCACACAGGAGGGGATACAATTGGGAAGAGATGTACAGGGACTTCAATTAACAACGTTTACACTTTAAGCTAGATGGCAAACACAAGCGTTATATTATTTGTGCCTTTTTTTGTCTGGGAGATTTCAAAACAATTTAAAACAATAATAATCATAACAACAATAATCCTAATATCATAACCAGGGTTAGGTCAGGACAAAGTGATGCCGGATTTGAAAAGACAGAGGTCAAAGCAGCAGAACAGTAAGAGATAAAAGGTCAAGTGGAATGGCTTAAAAAAGGAACGGAAGCTATGAAAACTGAAACAACACTACAGGCTGATATATGAAAGAGTTCCATGAAAGAGTGGAGACATAAGGTACAGCATGACTGAGAGAAATGGGGTAACTGGAAGATTTTCTGGAGATGGGCTTTACTGAGGTGTCTGCATGATAACAGGAGGAAGTCACCAAGAGTAGAACAGATGGTGCAAAGTGAAGGGAATGGTAACAGCAGCACAGTCCACAGAACGGCAGATGAGGTCTACAGTTCTACCAGAGAGGTCAGGTGCAGACAGTAAGTATTTTATTTCCAAAGCAGCATCCCCACTGGTACTAACGCAGATACTGAATCCATAACAGAATAATGATAATGTCAACAAATGATTTTTGAGCACTTATCACATGCCAGGCAATATTCTCAGCACTTCATTAAATATTATCTCATTTAATAATCAGGAACCATTGGGGAGGTACAATTATTATCCCCATTTTGTGTATAACTGGAATCTCTGAAAAAGAAAAACAAAACAATCAAACAGAACTGATATTTATAGCCAAATTTTTAAAAAAATAAATGAAGATTTAAATCTTCACACTGAAAAAACATATCGTGCCGGATATTTAGAAATATTAACCCAGGACAATCAAATCTGGGGCATATTTTAGAAAGAGTAGGAGATTTAAAAAAAAAAAAAGAAAAGAAAAACACTTTAAACTCTTCAAGCTAAATAAATAAATAATTTACAAAGACAAGAGAATTAAAAATAGATCCACAATATATAAAATAGCAATGGGGCTGCATATAACCACCAAGTGTCCCTGTATTAACCATCAAGACTAAAGAAAAGCAGTGGTCAACATATAAGAACTTACGGATTCAACACTCCCAAGTCCTTCTTAATGAATTTGTAAAGACCTCATCCAACCAAGAAATAACTGAGAATCTTCAACAAAACTTCAAGACTAAGTCAAAGGTGGACATGAAGGTGAAAAGTTATGTTCAATTGCTGCAAATTATGACATGGTAGAAATAATAAAGCAAAAATGTAAAGAAAGATAAACTCACTGAATCTGCAATACAAAGTAACTGAGATGCCATTAGAAATTGACAAATCAAATACTGAAATATTAAATAACAAAACAGGGTAGTAAATTCATTTTTAAAAATATAAATGCTGGGGGGGGAAGGAATAAACTACACAGGATGATGGAGCACATTTCTGAGTACACATTTTTGTACAGTTTTGACTCTTAGAACTGTATTAATATTCCCCAAACTTAAAAACAGAATTAAAACCAACAAGAATGAGAAGATACAATATGATTACAAACAGAAACAAACATGACTACATAAAAATTAAGCAACATAACCACATTGCAGGAGAAAAAAATATTCCTAAGATATTTTTCACATTGTCTAACAGTATCTTCACACATGATAACTTACTAAACACCAAAGAAAAATAGTAACTACAAAGGAAAACCCTGGGAGGTCCCACCTTTGCAAACTAGTAACTTTACAAAGCAAGATTCTGTCTATACATTGTAATGTCACAGACATAAAGAACAGTACACCATATTATCCCCTGGTTAGTACATTTGTCTTTTACAGGGTATGGATTATCAATTCCCAAACTATGTTAGGGGTGTTAAGTGCATGCCTGCACATGCAAATTTTGTGATTAATGAAAGGTCAGATTTCTCAATATCAAAGAAGGTACTTAACATAAGAAAAGATAGAATGCTAAAATGAACATTGTTGTGCTATACTGAAATTGGAGTTATCGATCGAAACTCAGTTTTTAATACATGTATACACAGACAGAGATATGTGTGTGCAGAAATGTATTTACTAGCTCTTTCTACTGAGATAACATAGAAACAATGACATCCCAGAACCAAAGGGGAACAGTTAGCCCTGGATTTGAGTTTCTAAATAGCATTCATTTTCTAACACCATTCATGACTCTGAGAAATGGCTGGCATAGGGAAAAAACAAGATCCTCAAATATTTTATTACTAGACAGTAAGGAAGCATGCAAAAATTACGTAAACATGTTAAAAGGATAGAGGAACCAGAATGAAGGGACTCAACTGTCAAAATATTGGGCCCTTTACACATCAAATAAATGACAGTAGGAAACTTATATTCCTAGAATAAAATAAGAACCCATTGATCCATAGGGACATAAATAAATGAGTAAATAAATAAATGGGGAAAAGGGGAAAGTTCCTCCTTAAAGCAAAAATCCAAGTAATAAAAGACTAAAACAGAAAAGTTGCAGGCCGGGATGTAGCTCAGTGGCACCGCACCTGCCTGGCAAGCGCAAGGTCCTGAGTTTGACCCCTGGTACCAAAAAAATATATAAAAAAAAAAAAATTAAAACGGAAAAGTTGCTGTTTGCCAAACATAAATATCATAATCATTTCAGGCAAGAATCGTCATGAGCAAAAGATGAGAAATAAAATACAAAGTTTCAAAGTGTTAGCTCAGTGGTTTCGCCACCTGCTGCGCAAGCTCAAGGACCGGAGTTCGATCCCCGGTACCAAAAAAAAATTTTTTAAATTAAAAAAAACAAAGTGTCTCTTCACATACTTAACACAAAAAAAAGAGGTAATTTTACAAAGGAGATCTGCCAGACATCACCTTCACCAAGTGAGCATGCTTAGTAGCATTAGCGATGCAACATTGTCAAATCTTGTCCTTCCTGAGGCATGCACTGGGAAGGACACAATATCACTTTTAAGGCACTCTTGCCAAAAACCACACAATCAGGATGTTATCAAACAGCTCCAAAGTTGAGATATTCCAGAAGAAAAGCTCTTCAAAAATTGTAAAAAAAAAAAAAAAATTGTAAGATAATAAAAAACAAAGAAAAACCAAGGACCTGTCCAAATTAAATGGAGACATGAAAACAAGTAAAATTTCATTCTGGATTTTGAAACCAGAAAAAGGTTATTAATACACAACTGATGAAATACAAAGAATTTAGAGATTAGATGATACTGGTGCATCCATGGTAATTTCCTGATTTTGATAACTATACTGTAGTTATATAAATATTAATGTTTGGAGACTCTTGGGTGAGGTACATGCAGGATTTTTTGGACTCTGTACTATCTTGAGGACTATTCTGTAAGTCTACAATAATTTAAACTAAAATAAAATTAAACTTGTCCAAAGCCACAAGTATCTGGCACAGCTGGGGTCAGTTTGCTCATAGAGTCCATACCACTGTGCCCCACTGTACCCTGGGGCCACTCAACAGTATGGTCTTATGGGGAAAGGGGAACATTTTAAATGTCTCATGGATACTAATTTGCAGGTACTATTAGCATAACCATCATCAAATCATCATCTTCATGAGGCAGAAACATGTTAGGAAATATTCTCAATATCATAAGATATATGTAGTAGATGCTAAGACTACAAGTTGAATACTAGTCTGACTTCAAAGCTCTTGAGTTCATATTCTTAAAAATTTACAAAAACAGATGCTGTGAAAAAGAACAAGAAGAAATCAAGAGATCCTTCAAAATAACCAATGATTGTCAAATTTTAAAAATCAGCATAAGAAGTCAAAATAACTCTCAAATTAAAGTAATGATTTAAAAAAAAAAAAAGAGTACAAATGAACACTACAGTAGTCCCCATCCCCTATAGTTTCACTGTCCATGGCTTCAGTTGCCCATGGTCAACCTCTGTCTATGTTAAATGGAAAATTCCAGAAATAAAAAATTCACAATTTTTTAACTGCCCACCATTCTGAGGAATGTGACGATTTTTTTTTTTTTTTTTTTTGAGACAGGGACTCACTATTTAGTGCAGGCTGGCCTTGAACTCACTGTGTACCCCTGGCTGGCCTCAAATTTGTGGCAATCCTCCTGCCTCACCCTCCCAAGTTCTGGGATTACAGGCATGCACCACCATGCCTGGCAGTGTGATGAAATCTTGTGCCAGCCTGCTTTATTCTTCCCTGGTGTGAATCATTCCTTTGTCCAGCATATCTACACTGATATATTACACTTGCTAGACACTTAGTAGCCACTGTTCAGGTTAGTGCTAACCTTGTAACACAGTGCTTGCATTCAAGTAATCCTTATTTTACTTAATAATGCCTCTCAAATGAAAAAGTAGTGATGTTAGCAATTCGGATATGCCAAAGAGAAGCTATAAAGTACTGTAGGTGAAAATGTAAAAGTTCTCAGTAAGGAAAAAAAAAAATCAGAAGCTGAGGTTGCTAGTATCTGTGGTAAGGACAAATCTACGCACAAATTTTTCAAAGTAAAGGAAATCTGTGCAGTATTGCTGTGACACCTCACGCTGCAAGATTTATAGCCACAGTGCTTACGTGTTAAGATGGAAAAACCATTAAACTTATACATGTATGTGTACAAAAAAACAGGATATTATCTACTATATTTTGAAAAAGTCAATCGATCGATTACACCTCAATTAGGGTAGAGAAGGAGAAAAGGAAAAATTCAGGAGTTCAAGGATGGGGATGGTTAGATTTCCAGAAAGACGGACAGAAAAAAAATATAGATAGGAAGGATATTACCTAAGAAACTATCAAATAAAATTCCCCAGAGCCCGAAGACTCAGGAGTATACAAGCTGAAAGGATCTACTAGCACTGACCAGGACAAATGAAAAAGGACCCAAAACTAGACACATCCATCAATGTGAAATTTCAGACTTCAAGGATAAAAAGGAGAGCCTAAAAACTTATGACCAAGGGAGGGAGCCAACACACTAAATTAAACAGGTCACCTACATAACAAGAATCAATAAGATTTCTCCTCAGCAACATTAGATTACTTTTTTTTTAACATTGAACTACATCCTTTAGCCTTCTGAGGAAAAATAATTCTCAATCTACAACTGAGGTGTCAAATAAGGATATGCCACAAAAATTTTAGAACTACAAGGGTTCAGAAAAATTTACTTCCCATTACCCCATCATTTTATTTATGTTGCAATACACATTTGTATTGTTCTTCCTTCAAGTACTGTGAAGATGGTTCCCGTCAAACCAAGACTTAAAAAAAGAAAGAAAACAGGTATATTTACATTTATATTGAGGCAGGGTCTATTGTTAAAAATTACCCAGACTGGGCTTGAACTCATGATCCTCCTGCCTCAGCCTTCCAGAGTGCTGGGATTACACACCAATGAGAAGTACAAAGCTGACAGCTTTGCAGCAAACTCAGATGGCAGCCAGTTGAAAATGACCGTGAAGATAGAGAGATCTAAGATGGAAGGGTGTCTTGGTCACTTTCCTCATCACTAGAACAAAATATCCAACACCCACAACTTAAAGAAGATTTTGGGGCTCACGTTCTTAGCCCACGGTCAGGTGACTTCAAGGCAGAAACAGCCTGATAAGAGGGTCTGGTGAGGAAAAGCTGCTCATGTCATGGTGGCCAGGAAGCAGAGAGCAGGAGCGGGGGAGGGAGATATGTCAGCAGGTCACGTTCCCAGGGACCCAGCTCCAACCATGCCCCAACTCCTAACAGCAACCCCCCAAATCCAATCACCTTGCAAAGACCTCCACCTCTGAATGCATGAGGTTCTTCGAAGACATCTAGATCTGAACCATAACAAAGAGGACTACATGTGACACACGGTGTCATGAAGAGTTCAGGAGGGGTGGCAACAAAGATATAGGAGTAGAATGCAAGAATAAAAGATGGGAAAGAAAGAAAAGTAACGGAGGACTCAAGGAAATACAAAAAGCTATACAATGAGTCAAATCCAAATATAGAACCAGTCCCAATTAGAACAGAAAATCAGTGAATTTCATGAAGATAAATGGCATGGATCATAAGAAAATAAAAGAAAGATTAAGAAGCTAATCATTTTTTGTTTCTTTTTTTGTGGTACCAGAAATTGAAACTGGAGCCTTTGCAGTGAGCTACATCCCCAGCTTTTTTTTATTTTTTATTTTGAGACTGGGTCTATCACTAAATTACCCAGCTGGGTTTGAACTTATGATTCTCCTGCCTCAACCTCCCAGAATGCTGGGATTACAGGCATGCGCCACCATCCCCAGTTGATCTTTTTAAGGTGTAAGATTCTTCTCCCTATTTTTCAAAACCAAACCAGAAACTTTGAAAAAAACAGCCATTTCAGAGATACAATGTGTCCAGTTATATGATTCAAATTAAAATGAACACGATTTTGAGAACTTGTGACATTCAACAAAGGATTATCCATGTGAACATCTCTTTTGTGTACAGTGGGATAATCCTAGAAATACAGGCAAGGAAACAGCTCTGCAGTGAATAATTTCCCTACTTGTAATAAGACAAATACTGAGTGTCACTTTTCACCATTTGGAACCAACCTTCAATGAGAGCATGGAAAACTTAGTTTGATCAGAGACTAGACAAAAATGTGATCAATCTCCATAGTGTTAAAGTAAAACTACAGACACATAGGTGTAAATACCAAATAGTTTCTCTGGTGTGAGAAAGTGAAAGTGTAAATGAGGATCAAAATGTAGAATAGACAGGGGCCAGGGATTTAGCTCAGTGGTTTCACCGCCTGCTGCACAAGCCCAAGGACCCGAGTTCAATGCCTGGTACCAAAAAAAAAAAAAAAATGTAGAATAGATAATGTGAAGTAGGAAGAAAAGGTCCAAAGGAGAAGGGGAAGGAGAAGTGGGAGGAATAGGGGAAAGGAAAGGGAAAGGAAAAAATATGAGAAAAGGAAAAAAGTGGAAACAAAGTCTTTGTAAATAGGGAAGGGTGGAGGGGTTGAAAGGAGGGCAGGGGAACGGAGAAAAAATTAAGAACCAAGATACATCATGTAAAGGTACAAATTCCCAATGATGAATGTCATCATATTGTATACCCAAAATGTACTGATGAAATTAATGAACAAATAAATAAATAATAAGGCCAAGGATTTAGCTCAGTGGCACTGCACCTGCCTCACAAGCGCAAGGTCCTGAGTTCAATCCCCGGTACAAAAATTTAAAAATAAAAAATAATAAAGTAAAACTACAGCCAATCCAAGTTGGGAGGTAGAAAAGGGAATGAAGAAAATAGAAAAAGGGCATGTGTGGGGAAGAAAGGACAAGTAACTATTGCTTTTCTTTATAAACCCTTTGATCCTTGGGCATTACTTTGAGTAGAAGATGTTTGGGGTTTTGAGGGTTTTTTCAAGGAGGAAATTGTTATCAGTGGCAAATGTTACCAAGAGGTCAGGCGAGAAACAGATAGATTTAGCCTACACAATCACAGATAACTCTAAGAAGACCACTTCACTTCACTGGGCTGAAGAATGAATGGGAATTGATCTGAAAAGGACAATCATACCTGGCAAAACTCTAAGGACAGGAGAGAAGAGGAGACAGGTAGCTGACAAGAAGAACTAAAAATAAAGGTTTTTATTTGTATGTATGTGGAAGAGACTTCAGCATGTTTTTAACTTGACTGAAGTGAAGAGGTGATAAAATCCACAGGGCAGGGCCGGGGATTTAACTCAAGGGCACCACGCCTGCCTCACAAGCACAATGTCATGAGTTCGATCCCCAGTACCAAAAAAAAAAAATCCACAGGGCAGAACAGCTAGAATCAAACTTGGAAAAAGAAGGGATTTCTTTTCTTCAGAAATAAGAAGAGATGAGGTAGGGACAAGACTTAGATGTGGAAGCAGGAAGCTGAGAAAGTCTGGCTAAAGGCAGGAAAATAGAGTTTCTGTCCCCTGATGTGACCAAAGGATGGGTTGTAAGAGCTTATAAAACTGGTTATTCAGACAGCAAAGAGCAAGAGAACAAACAAGGACTGAGATACTATGGCCTAGGCTGACAAACCTAGTATTACGGTTGAAAGCACGTCTACATTTGAGAATCATTTGATATTATCTCATCTGGCCAAACATGTGGTACACATTTGTAATCCCAACACTTGGGAAGTTGAGGCAGGAGGACTGCCACAAGTTTGAGGTCAGCCTGGGGTACATAATGAGCTCAAGGTCAGCCTGAACCATGTAATGAGACTCTGTCTCAAAAACAAACAAAAAATGTCCATGCTATCTCTTGCTTGAATTACTCATTATAAGATTCCTTTAAGATATCTTGGTATCTGGATCTAGAAGAGCTTCTTTGGAGAATGACCAAGGAGGACAAAGTTTTACTCACAAGATTCTACAGCAACTTAGTATTAACGAAGTAACAATAGTAAGATACCTGTATCTTACTTTACATCTTTCTAAAGCTACAAGATGAAACCTAAACAACAGAAATCTATTTCAATCAGTATTTATTAACATAAAATACACAATTCTCACATCCTGAGAGGGAAATACAATGACCCCTACTTTACAAATGTTGAATATAGACAGTGTATTTTGCCTAAAGTATCAGAGCCAGAATTCCAAAGCATATTTACCATTTATGAAGCAGTCAAGTAACACCAAATCTGAAATGTATTTTGACCATGCGTAGTCCACTACAAGTTCATTTGGATAAGAGAATTTTGAAAACATAAAAATAAGCTAAGGATAGCTTACTGATCATGCCCTCCAAATCTTGGTGTTCAATGTTAAAATGTATAGGCCAAAATCAGTACATTAAGTTCTGGGGAAAAAATACAATTACATTCTCTTCATTATGAATTAATGAAGCATCATTACATTCAGCATCATAATTCTAGAACTATTTTTTTACCTATGTTTTCTCTTTCTAATTAATACAGTTAATATGGGGTGTGTTATTTAGCTACTAAATAGGACAAATAGAAATCTTTGTTTATGAAAAATGTTAGAAATGTACTTTGAATAACTAATTCTTTTTTGTGTGAATATGAGATTAGCAGATAAATCAGGGACTTTCAAGTGTGGATGCCTTAGCAAACTTTATCTATGCATCCCTTTTGTTTTCCTTCATTTCTGTTAATGACCTTTCATCTTAAAGCGGTTCTTCCTCTGGGTCTTTATGCTGATGAAACAGTGTTATGTTACTCCATACCAGGATTGCCCCAAGTAACCTGAAATGCGCAGACAGATTTTAATAAAATGACAACATGTTTCTCCTCCAAAAATCTGATTTTAAATTAAGTTATACCCAAAGTCATAATTTTGAGGCTACAAAATTAGATGACTTCATTAAAAATAAAACAACAGCTGAGGATGTTTTGAAGCCAAGTGACTAGGTTACAATGTCCCGCTAATAAAACTGTATCTGTGATGACCACAGAAACACATGAGTCACTGATAAGGTGGCCCTAGTTTGGGAACACGAAAACCAGAGGAAAATGGTAGCGAGCTCAAAGGAAAGAATTTATTGAGCAGTTTCCACTGTGTGTCCTAGATTACTGAAATATGATACAGCTGGACTCTAGTGTAAGAATGGTTGTTTATAACACCCTGGCAACTTGAAACTTTGTGATTCCAACAATGGCATGAACTGACTGATAACTTTTGGGTCATATAATCACAGTGATTCACCACTCTGCAGGAAGGTGTTTTTAGCTCATAAACAGATTACCAGTGACCATTTTTATCTTCTACCTAAAATAATAGATTTACAGTCTTGGTATCACACTATATTAAAAATTACAAAGCAGGTTTTTCGTCTAAAACCTTAAAGTTTTTAGTCTAAAACCTAAAAATTTTATTGTGAAATAAAACTTCACAGCCATCATTTTATTTCTTCTTGAACCAGGGTTTTTTGGGGGTTTTTTGGTACTGGGGATCGAACTCGGGTCCTTGCGCTTGTGAGGCAGGCAGGAGAAACACTGAGCTAAATCCCCAGACTGAACCACTTGTTTTTGGATACTGGGGATTAAACTCAGGACCTTACACATGCTAGGGAAATACTCTACCTCAGAGCCATATCCTGAGGCCTACCACTCTTTTTCACTAGTAAAACAATAATTGTCATGGCCTTTCTACCTATTCCTGGTGCTTGATAAGTCTTACTGTCTTGTCTTAGCCTGTATTTAATACCCTTTCTTTTATCACTGCCTATTTATGTACTCTTTGATGCATCTCTCAGAGCTAACATCTCTATCCTCACGTTGGTCCACCCACCTCTAGGTTATGGTCACATTCTATTATTATTCTAACCTACTCTTTGATCTATACCTCTCTCATCTAGACCATTTCTTTGTTTTGTTTTGTTTTGTTTTGTTCTGGTACCAGGGATCAAACTGGGGACCTTGTGCTTGCAAGGTAGGCACCAGAACCACTGAGCTAAATCCCCAACCCGTAGACCTTTTCTATCTTATTAAAATCTAGACTTCATTTCTAAGATTAACTTTCTTCTATGCTATTCCAATGAAATTGCCTTATACTTTAATATATAAACTACACTGTCTTAATTGTCTGTGAAAACAAAATACCTTTAAGATTACCAGTAATACTGGTCTCATTCAAATCTTTGCTTCTAAGTTCTTAGAAACATGTTTTATTACTCTCACACCATCATTTTTTATCAAGTTCTACTTTCTTAATACCCACTTGTGTGATCTTTCCTCTGTTTTCGCCCTGGTGCTTGGCTGCTTACATTGTTCCTGTGACAGGTCATCTTTTCCTCTAACTGCTCCATTAAAAATTTTTTATTTTTAGGAATCTGTCTAAATTTTGCTTCTCTTTTCATGTATTTTCTTATTTATTCACTGCATCACTGATGGAAATGAAATAAGACAATTACAAATCTTGTCAACTAAAAACTTTAGAACAAACACACACAAACATATACAATAAAAGAAAAAGCTGATTTTATAACCCAATGACCTTGTATCAAACTGCATTCTCTATGCATAACCCAAAACTTCTATCACTGTCTATAAGTCAGAAAATTATATTTGTTTTTGTTTTTGTGTTTTTGGTACCGGGGGTCGAACTCAGGTCCTTGCGCTTGTGCAGCAGGCAGCAAAACCACTGAGCTAAATCCCCGGCCAGAAAATTATATTTGGTATGCCCCACAATAAATAGAATATTATGTATTGTAAATATGTACTAATAAAAAAATTAAAAACTAATGTACTACATACATTAAATTACTAAAGAAAAAAAAGATTGGAAGTATAAGTATAATCCATGCACACGTGTTAAAATTACACATTGCTCGAGAGTTTTCCCTCATAAAAGTAAAAACTTCTGCTCAAAAGGTAAATATATGTGTATGTATGTATGAAGGTAAAGCATAAAGTAGGCTTGCTCCTATTATTTATTAAGGGCTTTGGTGGAAGACCAAAACTTTAGAATTCAGCCTTGATTTTTCAAAGTGAATCTTGGGCTATTAAACTGAACATCCCACAGGAATAAATGAAGAAGAAGCTAACAAGAGTCCCAGGGTCAAGATTAATCATCCTAACAAATGCCACTTGAATAGTAAAGACAGACAAAGAAGGTCCTCTATCAAACTACTGTACTATAGCAGGGAGTGGAATGAGAGGGGAAGGGACTAGAGATGAAGGAAAATGTAAAACAGAACAAGAAGAGACTAGTACAGTGGTACATGCCTGTAATCCCAGCACTCTGGGAGGCTGGGCAGGAGGATCACCAGTTCCATCCCAGCCTCAAATAAAAAACAGTAATTTAAAAGGGGTGAGGATGTAGCTCAGTGCAAATGCCCTGGGTTAAATCTCCACCACAGTAACAACAACAATAAATAAATATATACATACATATATACATAAAAAGGAGGCTTTTTAAGATCTAATAATGACACATGCAAAGAACTGAGAGATATAATTAAGACAACTCTCTATACCTGAGGACAAAACAAACCCAAACAATAGGACATCTAGGGAAGCAACAAATCAAATCTTCCCCTAAATCCCAGAGAAACAATTCACCATCAAAATACTTCTGATGGAGCTGGGATGTAGCTAAGAGATAGACCACTTGCCTAGAATGAGCAAGGCCCTGGGTTCAATCTCCAGCTCCAAAAAAACAAAACAAACTTCCGATATACAATTACAAAATGACACAACTATCAGTCTTTGGGATCAAAACTAAATGAAACAGGGCCAGGGATTTAGCTCAGTGGTTTCGCTGCCTGCTGTGCAAGTGCAAGGACCCGAGTTCGATCGCCAGTACCAAAAAAAA
>NW_004624730.1:56844798-56885665 GCF_000247695.1 Heterocephalus glaber
AAAAAAAAAAAAAAAAAACTAAATGAAACAGAAAAGAGCTATACACAGAGTAAACAAAAACTTTAAGTTGGAAGAATAGTGGCACAATAGAAGAAATATTTTTGTAACTAACAGTCAGCTTTCTCCCATGCTGTCATATTACTAGAGACATTAATGCAGATAATAGTCCAATCAATAGTGGCACGGAAGCTATGCCTTCATTCAGTGGGGTTGAGCCACCATTTGTGCCCATGTCTCTTCTCGTAAAAGAAGGAAATTATATAATTTTATACAAGTAACAATCTAGAAAAAATATATATATATCCTCTCTTTCTAGTCAAAATTTAATTTCTCATTTGGTTTTATGTAAGAATACCCTTTAAAATAGTACTTTCTGGCCAGGAATTTAGCTCACTGGTTCCAGTGTCTCCCTCACAAGCACAAAGTCCTGAGTTCGATCCCCAGTATCAAAAAAAAAAAAAAAAAAAACAGTACTTTCTACCAGCTTTTCTCCATGCAGGTAAAAGCTTTAAATCTTGGCCGGGGATTTAGTTCAGTGGTTCTGGCGCCTGCCTTGCAAGCACAAGGTCCCAAGTTTGATCCCCGGTACCCAAAAAAAAAAAAGGGCCAGGGATTTAGCTCAGTGGTTCTGTCGCCTGCCTTGCAAGCGGAAGGACCTGAGTTCAATCCCTGGTACCAAAAAAAAAGCTTTAAATCTTAAAAATAAGCATTAGTTCAGGCTATGGCTTGTAGGTAAGAATTTGTCTTAAATCTGAGACTTGAGACTTGGACTTTTTAGTAGTGCTGAAACTTAGGACTTTGGCAACTCTTGGAGATTGACTGTCTTTTGCATAAAGGGATGTGCATGAGTCTTTGGGAGGCCAGGGATGGAATGTTATGGCTTGTATCTAGATGTACCCCCAAAGCCTCATGCAATTGTAGGTGGGACTTTTTCTGAGGTGGCTGAATCTAGAGTGTGTGACTGATTCAGGTGCAATGCTAGGCTCAAGGGCACTAGGATTAAGGGTGTGAATGCTACCCACCCTAGGCAGTATGGGTAAAATAAAAGGGATGGAAAGTGCTGTGGCTGTCCCTTGCTGCCTTTGCTGTATTTCACTGCCATGAACTGTTGCCCCTCTGCCATGTGCCACCCTGCCCTGGAGTCAGTCAATTATGGACTGCAACCTCTACAAACAGTGAGCTAAATAAGCCTTTCTTCCTTTAACTTTGAGTGTCAGGTATTTTGTCTCAGCAATGAGAAAAGTAACTAAGACAGTTCATCTTAATGGGTCAAAACAAATCAGAGTCTGCTTTTTATCAATGAAAGATTTAGGCTCAATAATTGGATGTCATTTTATTCTTACTCTGGAAAAATACATGTGTTTTCCTCAGCCATGACAGAACATACAGGGAGAATTAGAAGTCAAAATGGAAAACATAAGATTCAAATGCAGGGGGCCGGGGATTTAGCTCCGTGGTTCTGCTGCCTGCCTCACAAGCGGAAGGACCCGAGTTTGATCCCCAGTACCAAAAAAAAAAAAAAAAGAGTCAAATGCAGAGATTACCATGAACTGATGCAAATTGTATTGGCTTCTAAATAATTTTACACTGAATTGTGTTTGGCACACCAAGTTTTAAACACCTGTTCTCCTTAAGACCATAGGTTCAAACACCAGCACAGAGGATTACAATTGCTCACAAAGACTGGTAAGCTATCAAATGCCACACAGCTTAATGTAGGAGGTTAAGAATCACTGTATGGAAATGATACTTAAAGTAGGAACATTATGTTTTCAGTCAAACAAATTAATACTTAGTTGTTCTCTAACACATCTTGATTTTCCAAGCATAACTGATCACATACAGAGAAACAAATTCTAAATAGGCATAGCATGGAACATTCATCCCATTAAATACAGTATGCCTTATCTTTTCTTCGCTTACCTGATAATGAGCCTGGGCTTGCTGTGCTGAGTTCAAGGTGACATTACAGAGTTTGCAGTATAGGGGCTTACATAGCTCCTCCAGGGCAGAGTCTTGCTCCCCTGCCTTAGGTGACTCTTCTTCTCCTGCCAGAGGCAAGGAAGCCTCCTGCACAAAAGGCTTCTGTTGTGGAAGCTGCAAGGTTCCTGTAGACCTGGTGGCCACTGACATAGGAGGAGAGTATGAAGGCTGCTTAGGTGGAGGAAGCCCAGCGTGTTGCAAGAGGATCATTGGGTAGAAAAGTCTTGTGCATAGTCCAGTGGGCAATGAGAAGTCGAATCTTCAAATCTGAATCCACAGGGAGGGAAAAAAAAATTTAAAAAGAGAGCTCAGCAATATGACATGCAAATAAATGACACCACGATCTGAACTTTCCCCTATTTCTCCAACCTATCTTTGGGACTTTTTCCCTTTTGTCTCATCTAGCAGACTTCCCTTGCCTATTAATTCACATTGACACAATGTTCTTCCACTGAGAATGGTTTTACAGATTTGACTGTATGTCACTTAGCACAGCTTCAACTGCCATCCCTCTGGCCTATCAACATGAATAGCCTTGCATCCTTAACTAATTACATCTAAAAGTCATGTGGCTGAAATGGACCTCAAAGGTCACCCAGTCCAGACCCCTTCCCTCAGATGTACTTAAATACCCTTGATAATAACTATGCGCAGTTCAAAAAAGAAAAACCCCTACCAACTGAGAATCTTAGCAAATATCTTTTTTCCATCCATAGGATGTCAGAGTGAAAAAAAAAAACAGCAGAATCCATGAACTATTTCTACAACTAGCTAAAATATCAAGGAACTCTAGGAATAACCCAGAATTAAAATGTGACAGAAATAAATAAAAAATGGTCCTTTTCATCAATTAGCAACATTTAAGTAGTTGAGCCAATGATTTCCTACAGCAGAGGTTAAAATAGATGTCCTGTGGGCCACACACAGCCACAGATGTATGTACTGTTTGAAATACGCTGTCTTGTTATGCTTTCATATTTAAAATTGAATTAGTGGTCAATGTTTAAGAATCAAGAGAATGTCTGTCAATCACAGTGTCTCCTGATAAAAGCAGGATCCGGCAGGAAACCTCCCACAGTCCTCCACAGGGAACAAGTGGCAGGCTAGCCCAGGGCAGGGTCCTCTACCAGGCCTGCCTTCCCAGGCACCTTGGTCCTCAGGCCGCTCCCTGCAGCCCCTTGAGTTTATGATCCCACCTCATATGGCCTTAGACTATATTCTCGAGTCCCCTGTACAATCAAAATATTTTCTCTCCTGTAAGAGGTAAATGGACCTGCACAAAATAAGGTATTTCTGGTTGGTAAATATGGACCAATAAGGAATCACACTCCCCTATTCCTATTATAATTCCAATTCCTCAGTCTCAGCTGTTTCTTCCCCATTTCTGATTAAATAGCTGATAGTTCTAATTCTATTTTACTCTGAAAGACCCAGTAAGTTCTACCCCATCTTCAATCTTTATGATTTCTCTTGCCTCCCACCCAGACGCCATTTCTAATTCTGAGTTTCTCAACATGAACTACAGTGCACCCTGAGTTCCCAGGGTTCTAATTAACCCAAATTAGGATCCTTATTACAAAATCTACAATTCCCTCCACTCTCTCAATATTATTAAACTCTTTTCTTGGTCAATAGAATATGGCTATTTTAAGCTGCTGTGATTTTCCATCTGTGATGAAAATGTATACATTACAGCAACAGATTTACAAAAATGAATCAAATTTTGAAAAGTTAAAAGCTTATTTTACCATCTTTTTAAATACAAAGTACCAAGAAATTGCAACCAAGTTTAACAACTTTGATACTAAGTTCACAGTCTGGGTGCAGGAGAGGAAATTACTGTGATTGAGAAATGGTATAGTTAGGGACAAAAATGCATAAAAGTTAGTCATAGAACTTAAAAATATTGTTCATTAATCAAATTTAGAAAAATGATACTATTTGACTCAAGCAGGTTTGATACCCATTATTTTTAGGAACATAAAGAAAAGCAATGTGGCTTTATAACATTTAAAAAGCTAGGTTCTCTATAATGATATTATTTCTCTCAAATTAAATCAAGCAAAGATATCCAGAAAGCAAAGATGGATGTGGACAGTTTAAAAAGGGAAACTGAAGAGACAAAGACCAGCTTTGTAAAACTTTAACTACCTAATTACAACTGAAAAAAGTTAGAGGCTACCCATGCAGTACTGCAGTCCTTCTAATGCTAAATCGTCACAAGCATGCTGCTAAGTCATAAGAAAAAAGGTAGAAGAGGGTGTCAAAACATCTGGATAAGGAAATCAGTGCTATAAACAGAAAATCAAACGCTACCAATTGCCAAAACATGTCTGGACTTGTTTTATGAATGCTCGCAGCCACTTGAGGAAATTCAAGCATCTGTCTTCCCCCAGTGTTTCCTACAAGTTTTCATCAAAATAAAGGCCCTTAACCACTGACATACAAAAGGCCTCCTTTCACAGGAATGGAATTAAAGAAAAACTCCTTGTAGGTACAGATTTACCTATGACTGCATTTTATCTTTAAAATGTTTAAGGAACAGATATTCCAAAATTATTTCTTGTACTGTATTTAACAATCAACATAATATTAACGCCCCCAAGAGATCTATATATGTCAGTTACAACAGGTCTTATTGCACTTGCAAACAAAAATTAGCAAAAAAGAAATACATAAATCTAAAATAAACAAGACTCAGCCTTCAGTAACTACACAATGGTGGATTACAGAGACGCCGAACTCACTTGCACCTCAAACCCATTCGATAGCAGAATTGGTTTAAAAAAGACTACTCTGCAGGCTGATACAAATTAATATTCCTCAGATCTTAGAAACCTCTATAGTTGATGCTTGCAGGATTTATAGTAGTGAATGTCCTGGTCTGAAAAGGGGCTAAAAGGGCACTAAAGAAAATCAAAGCTCCATGAGGCACCCTGTTTAAAGAAAATGAATTATCACAGCATACTTAGTTTTCATGATTGGACTGAGGCCTAGTCTTGGTATACCGTATTGAAGACAACTGCTTTCTCATTTGGAGAAATCTGCAGAGGAAAGAGAAGAGAACATAGAAACAGGTTTCTGGCATCTCAGCAACTAGGTAAGGCTGTCACTGGGAACAGTGGAAACAACGGAAAGACAGGGAACATTACACAGAGGTCATCAGAACGCAGCAAGAAGGAATGCGAAGGAGGAAACCAGAAAATTAATCAGCAGAGGCAAGGTGTAGGGGAGAGGGGACGCTCAAGAGAACACAGGAGACTGGGGAAGAGGCCTTGGTGGACTGGCCAGTGTTTTCCAATCTCAGGATGGTGGCGAATCCCAGCGAACCATTTACATATCCAAATCAGAGCCCCAGCGACTTCAGCCTCGCCCACAGATACCTTGAATCCTCGGGATGTGCACGCACACACAGGAACACGCGCGCGCCGCACACACCTCGAGCCCTCAAGGATGCCATCCAGGAGGATGGAATCCCCGCCTCCCACCGGCGCCAAGCGCGCCTACCCCACGAGCCGCAGGGCGCACGTGAAAGGCTTCAAACGAACACGTACAGAAGAGCGGCGCGAGCAGCCTCACGTGGAGGACAGGTGGGACGACAGCCTCCGAGGAGCCGCCAGAGCCCCGCGCCCGTTGCCGCACTCACCGGAACCGGGACGCGTCCGCTGCCTCTAGCCGCCGCCCGCCTGCGCGCCGGCCCGGCCCGCTGCGCCCGCCTCTCTTCCCCTGCAACTTTCTCTGCCCGCCGCGGCCGAGCCCCTCCACGGCTGAAGGCTGACTGTCAAAAGTCAGTCCAAGCCGACCCACAGGGAAACAGCTGCAGGAAGTGACTGCGGAACCGGGAGGCGGCGGAGGAGGAGACAGGGCGCCGGTCGCGTCGCCACTGCGCATGTGCCTGGCGGAGCAGGCCGGGCGGTGGGGCAGGGGAGGGCCGGCTCCCGAGTTTCCGGGCCGGCGGCGCGAGGGGCAGGTGCGGAGGCGGCGGGCGCGGGCGAGGGCCCGGCCGGCGCGAAGAACAAAGGCGCGAGTCCGGGGCAGCCTCTGCGGTGCCGCCAGTCAGCGTTCAGCCTGCGAGCCGCGCGTCGGCCACCCCGAAAAGTTGATTCCCAGCAGACGCCTGGTAGAGCTGCTGCAACTTTCACCTCCTGTTAGGAGATCCAAACACTTTTTTTTTTTTTTTTAACCGAGCCGCTTGGTTGCTGGCTAAAGCGCCAGGGGTAGCTGCAGGAATCTCCGGGACTCTGCGACAGAACCTTCCGACTGCGCCTCTCCCCGCTTCCGCCCCAGGTTGGAGGAGGAAGCGCGCCTGCCGGCTCGGGGCCTCGCACCGCTCAGGAACCCACTGAAGTGAGCAGGAGACGCGGGAGGCGCTCTCCCGACCCTTGGGCCTCGCCTGACAGACGGGAAGACCGGGAAGAGACTGCTGGCGGGAGGAGATCACATCCTTCCTAGCCAAGCTGGACATCTTCAGGTTAGATAGTGAGGCAGCCATGAGCTGACGGATTCCAGCTGTAAACGTCTACTCATTGGTACTACTTCAACATATGAAGATTTGCCACTTATTGTTTTCATCTGTGATAAACTAAACATTACATAAATTTACCATGTTAAGAGCGCAGTTCTGTGTCATCACGTAATCACATAGTTGTGTGGTTGTTTTCAGTCATTAGTTGAAATGTCAACGAAATGTAAGTGTAGTAAGATGTGCCCTGATAGGAGGTAAACTGCCGTTAGAAATTAAGGCAGTTTTTTTTTTATTTCTACCTTACTCACCACCTAATACCAACAACAAATCTGTGGTGACTTCCTAAGTATGATTGTTCAGCGAACATACAGCTAATGTACATCGGCCGTTATTTTCCAAGGGAAAAATGATCCACATCGTCTAAATTCTTTTTCCAACGCTATGTGCATATAATTTATGTGTCAGAATTTTAAACGGCGACATTGTTTTTAAAATAATAAATATAGCTGAGTGCGCTGTCCAGCCCTTCTTCTGTACGGGCTTAGCCAGTTAAAGAACTTCACAGTCCACACAGATCATGACTGGGCCTTGATTTATCTTTCTAATCCGGCCTCCCACAGTCTCCTTCCCTTTACTCAAAAGCTTTATCCTCTTAGTTTGCAAGCCCTGTGATTTAACTCACTCTGCTTCTTGAGTACAAAATGCTCCCCCATGCGTTTCCAAGTCAGACCTATCCTTCGTGGCATCTTTCATGAGCTGCCTAGCACTTTCTCTGCACACCCTGATGACACACGATGTTTGTTGCCTCACATTATAATTACTTAAAGAGCTACTTAATCTGACCTAGAAACTCCCTGAGTGCAGGAAGAATATGTCTTGGAGTTTTCACATTTTATATTTTGTGATTTTATGCAGTTATGTAAGTCAGGATAAAAATCTGAAAAGTTAGCTGAGGGACCCTACGCTCTAGCTCTGCATATGCACCTACAATTCCATGTTCTCTGCCCTGATCTTAAACTTCTCGTACAGCTAAGGCATTTACTCCCCTGCCTCAAGAAAGAAGGAGGCAACTCCCAAATGTTTATTTAATAGGCATTTTAAATTCATGGCAGTGACAGTGGCTTCCTAAGTCAGAGCTTTTGATGTGGAATAGCTGGAGTTCATGAGTTTCAGCTCCTGAACAGCTGGAAGAAAAAGAAACAGGTCACAAACAGTATATTCATCCCATTTGCTGGCAGGGGGCTGGGGAGAAGGCCTCAGTAGCTTAGGGCCACGGAAGCTTATTGGTTTTGTTTTGGTACCAGGAATCGAATTCAGGACCTTGTGCTTTCCAGGAAGGCTCAGAGCCACTGAGCTAAATCCCCAGCTCCGGAAGTTTATTTCTTGCTTGTACTGTATTGCATGCTAGTGGTCAGCTGAGGTTCTGCTCCATGGGTCTTCTCATTCCAGGACTCTGGCTGAAAAAGTACGTGAGACTTGACCAACTCTCATGGCACATGAGAAGATCCAAAGCGCTGCAGAAATTTGTGAAGAATCTTAGAGCTGCTTCTCCAATGTGTCATGACATAGTCATTCAAATTCCATTGGCCAGGGCCAGGGATTTAGCTCAGTGGCTCTGCTGCCTGCCTAGCAACTGCAAGGTCCTGAATTCGATCCCTGGTACCAAAACAACAAATTCCATCGGGCAAAGTCTTCTTATGGCTAAACCTCAAGTTAGTGAAGTCTACTGTTTCCACAGGCAAACATGGCAATGATATAATCTTGGGTGGGAGGGGGTGAAGTTGCATGGTTAATTATAAAGAATAATTCAGTCTTCCACAAATATGAGCCAACCAGTATTCTCAACCTAGAGGTAAATGTAAACCCCCAAGAAAGGACTTGTACCACCCGACACACACACAATTCCTGGGATTAGTTCAAAAGAAGATGTAAAGATAGAAAATGGAATTCCTGGATGTATTTGAAGATCTAAAGGCAGAGGGTATCTGTGCTCTAGTCTCAGTGGGGATTTAAAAAGCTACCAAGGTCCAGGGGATTCCTCTCAATCAGCCAAAAGAAAGAAACATGCCAGGGTAAAGTGGGCATGTAGAGCCAAACGAATGCCTCCAAACTTCTTTTTTAAATACTGTATTTTTTAAGTACCGTTCAAAGAAGCTTTGAGAGGGCTGCAGAGGGTTGAAGAGCTTACAGGTCAGAGGGAGGAAAGACAGCTGAATAAATATGGCTCTCGCTTGCCAAAGGAACCCACCCAATGTTGAACTTCTAACCTCTAGAACTGTGAGTTAAATAAACTTTTTTCTTTTATAAAATACCTAGTTTCAGGTTTTTGGGTTTTTTTGGTACCAGGGATCGAACTCGGGTCCTTGCACTTGTGCAACAGGTGGCGAAAACACTGAGCTAACTCCCCAGCCCAATTTCAGGTATTTTGTTATAGCAATATTAAACAGACTGAGTCTCTATTACATATTTTACATAAATAACCTTTAAAACCGAAGAAAACAAATAATGTATTTAAATGTAGAAAATGCAGAAATAGCTAACGCAAAAATTGACCTTTCATAGTCACATGGTACATTTTAAGTTTGCACTGTTTTTATGTAGGCTTTTTCCCACACTAATAAAAAATGCATTTTTAGTGAAATTGGATTTTCCTACATTTATGCCATTTTTCATTTATCTTATAAGCATTTTCAATAAATAATCCTTTAAAAATGTATTTTCCATGGCACCATATTAGCCCATCCAATGTATATAGTATAATTTGAACATTTGCTTGGGACATTGAGGTTGACTTAGTCACCTTTCAGTTACTGCAACAAAATATCTGACACATACATGTTAAAGAAGAAAAAAGTTTTTAAAAGTTTTTTTTTTTGGTACCAGGGTTTGAACTCGGAACCTTGTGCATCTGAGGTAGGCAGCAACACCCCTGAGCTAAATCCCCAGCAGAAGTTTTAAAAAGTAAAAAAATAAAAATAAAGAAGGTAAGATTTATTTTGGCTCATGGTTTCAGTAGTTTCAGTCCATGGTTAGTCAGCTCCTTGGCAAAAATAACACAGCAGAAGAAAGCTGCTCAGTTCATAGCATCCAGGAAGCAGAAAGAGAAAGATCCAGAGAGGAAGGGGACACGGACTAGACATCATTCCCAACATAAAGATCTCCTGACCTACCCAGACACACTCATAAGTATGCATTACTAATCTTCTTCATGTCTCTCAAGCCAATCAAGCTGACAGTCAAGATTAACCAAGATTCTTTCCAATGTTTCACTAAATAGCACTCCACTATTTCTCAGCTTTTTTCATATATCTTGAACTGAAATTATTACCTTTCTTTGATTAAATTATTAAAATATGAATCAAAAGGAAAGAGCACTCTTATGGTTTTTAATACATTAAAAGACCAAATTGCCTTTCCAAAACAGTGACCAACTCAGTATTGCACCAAGCACTGTCTGAATGCGATCATCTCATTATTCACACACAATATTGCTTATTAAAAATTTATTTTTCTTTACAACTGGGAAATAAAATGGTAGAATGTCATTTTATTTCTTTAATGATTGAATTTTTACAGTTATGTTTTGAAAATTGTCCATTTGTCCTCTAGTTTCCTTTCCAAGAGTAACCTGATTGGTTATATAAGCACTTGACACTGTCAACCTGTTGTCACTTAATGCTAAAATTAATTCTCTCTTGGGGCTAAGAGTGTAGCTCAGTGGTCAAGTGAATACTTGGCATGCATGAGGCCCTAAATTCAGTCCCCAGCACCATCATCATCAATATCTCTGTTTTTGGATTACAATGTTTTCCACTTAAAAATTTTTACTCACCCGGGATTTAGCTCAGTGGTTCTGCCACCTGCATCGCAAGCGCAAGGACCCGAGTTCAATACCCGGTACCAAAAAAAAAAAAAAAATTTTTACTCATCTTTGGGTCTCAGTGTATATACCATCTGTTCTGTGAAGTCCATCCATCCCCAAAATCACACAGTTACCAGTCCTTCCTAGGTTTATCTATGCCAAGGACTCTGTATATCCCTTCATGGATCTGAGAATTGAGCCAACATAATTCCTTGCTCCTGTGTTAAACAATATTGGGGCCAAAATTGCTTTCCAGTCTTATACTAAAGGATTCTGAGACTAAGCTGACTTTCCTGTACCTATGTTAAACAAAATTTAGTTGCTCATATCTGGGAACATTAGCTTCTAATAGCTAAGAATGTGACTGTACTGAAGGAGCTACTTATAAAGACTAAGAGATTCTGTCACTATAATGATCATTTTATCATCATAGGTATACAATATTTTATATTTGACATATTACTGCTATTATTAAAATAGAGAAAATATACTCTTTTACTTTAGTGAATGAAATTTATTTCCTTTTAAGTAATACCACTGGCATATAGAAAAATTACCAAAGTCTTAGATTATACTTGAGCATTTACAATAATTTTCTACTGTTGCTAGAGTTCTATGCTCTTCCTTGTGGCCAGATTTATCATTACATGAGAAGGAAAATCAGTAATTTTAACATAGCATTCACTTTCCCTTTCTATATTCTGAGTTGTTGGATTACCCAGTTAAGGTTTTATGATCTGAAAGCAGTGGAAATAATTAGCTACTTTTCTGAAAACTCTATATTCCTTTCCTAATCTAAAATTCTTTTCTCCCTCTCTCAACCTACATACCTTGTCTGCCAATTCGAAGCACTACTGGAGTTAATTTTTGTTTTTATAGTACGTCTTCCTTATTCAGATTAATTAACTTCCATTTGGGACTTTATGTTGATCTCACTCATGTGAACTCATTATGACAAAAAAGTTAAACCATCCTTTCTCCTGACCCTTCACCCTTGTAGTCACTATACTATTTTAGAGAAACACCTATTCATTATATATCTGTATGTACTTTTTTTTTTGTACTGGGGCTCGAACTCGGGACCTTGAGTTTTTGAGGAAGGCAGCAAGAACCACTGAGCTAAATTCCCAGCCCTGTGTCTGTATACTTATCTCTGCCATTTTGTGTATGTGCTTATCAATTGATTGTCAATTTTCTCTTCTGTCTTGGATTAACAATATTTTGGAAATCCCAGGACCTCATAAATATGTGAATAAATATGACAAGCAAGGGGATTTAGCTCAGTGGTGCCGCTGCCTGCCTCGCAAGTGCAAGGTCCCAAGTTTGATACCTGGTACCAAAAAAAAAAAAAAGACAAACAAGTATGTTTATTTTTTTGTTTGTTGCTTGTTTGTTTTTACTACCTTGTAAGTTATGAAGGGAAATAATTAAAGGAAGTTACTTAGAATGCAGCTACAAGGTTAATAGGATGCAAGCAGAAATTTTAGGCTGCTATCTGACATTGTTTAAGAACAAGTTACTAAGAACAAAAGGAAGATGGGGAAGCTCCCTAATCCAGAATCAGTATGTTTTATAATCTCAGGATTACTTGCTGGAAACATTTTCAATGAAGAAAGTGAGATTTTTACCACTAAAGCTGTAACTTATGTAACATGTAAATTAAAAAACTTCAAATGGTCCATTAGTCTTCAAGGTCAATTTTCTTCATTCCATCCTCAAACTATTTTTTATTAAAGTCATGCTGTTCTTTTTAGTTAAAAACACACCATTTGTCATTTTTTACCAGCCTGTTAAACAGACTAAGTAAAATGGGAATATTTTTTGAGATGTGGCATTCTCAATAAATGACACAGTGTTAGCTAATAAATCCAGGAGATAAGCACCCCCAGTTTTACACGTGATTGAATGGACTTTATTTTTTTTATTTGCTACTCTGTTCACTAAAAACTCAGCATATCTTGTTGAAATGTTTGTTTCTTCATTTATATGCTTGAGACTTTGCCTAATGGGAAAGACATCTTTGGAATGGTATTTCCTAAGTCACGAGCAAGAATCCACATAGATGACTAGATGGGGGATGGGCTTAAGAATGGCGCCTTTGGGAGGCAGAGATTTAGCTCAGTGGCACTGCACCTGCCTTCCATGCACAAGGTCCTGATTTTGATCCCCGGTACCAAAAAACAAAAACAAAGAATGGTGACTTTGGGCTGGGGATTTAGCTCAGTGGCACCGCACCTGCCTGGTAAGTGCAAGTGCAAGGTCCTGAGTTCAATCCCCGGTACAAAAAAAAGGGCACCTTTGAAATATTGGTGGTCCCAGCGTCGGTTATCTACCCAAAGGCCTGCATTTTAGCTTTTTTGGCGGGGGGGGGGGGGTACCGGGGATTGAACTCAGGTCCTTGCACTTGTGAGGCAGGCAGCAGGATTTTAGCTTTTTTAAACATCTACTTAATCTGGCAGTCTGAACCCTTTTCCCCAACTGAACTCTGACTTTCATGCTCTGAGAAAATATCCCACAGCACTAGGCCCTCCTCAGCCCTCTATCTTCCTTCTAGTCTATGTAAATTTCTGCAGAGCTGATCTTATGTAAAATATAGTAAAAATTTATTATATATTGTTTCTATTAAATGTTAAAGACAACATAAAGAAAGAAGTTAGAGAAATAGGAAGTAGGGAGAAGTTCTTATAATCCCCAAATTATATATTCCGTGCTTTCAAAAATATTTCAATGTTTCATTTATACTGCTAGGTCCTCTTAGTTCATTGAAAAAGTTTTGTACTATTATCTATTTGTTTCTTTTTTCTAAGAGTCTTTTCTGTCTATGATTTGTACTCTAACATTTTGCCCATTATTTTAAGATTGTAGTACACAGTGTATTAACTAATATTATTCTTTAATTACTTATTATGAAATTTAGCTTTATTTTGTCATAGAAGACTGTTTTTTAAAAATATTTTCTTGCCTCACAAGTGCAAGGTCCTGAGTTGATCCCCAGTACCAAAAATAAATAAATAAATAAAAATGAAAAATCAAAATATTTTCTTTATTAATATCTACTTGTCTTGCATTGAAATAAAATTTAAAACAAAAAAAGATTCATGGAGTAAAATGTGTTCATTCTATACAATGTGTAATGGTCAAATCAGGGTAACTAGCATTTCTATCTCCTCAAATAGTTACCATATCTTTATGTTAGGAAACTCAAACTCTTTCTTCCAATTTTTTATAAAACACATGGTAAGTTGTTGTAAACTATAGTCATCTGCCTGTGCTGCAGAATATTAGAATTCATTCCTTCTATGGAAATTTGTCTTGGTACCTGTTATCCAGACTCCCTCTATCCCCCTTCCTCCTACCCTTAACTAGTTACCACTGTTCTACTCTCTACTTCTATGAAATTGGAACTGTCCAAAGACAAGTCACAATATGGAAGCAAACTAGAGCTCTGGATTTCTGTCTAGAAGGGAGCTGCCCCAGACTCAATGAACCCACAGTCAATTGGTCCAGTGAGAAATAAGCCATTGTTCTGTTAAATTACTGAGATTTTGAGCTTAATTTGCTACCACACATAATCCAGAACCTAAATCTATTCTTCATTATTTAGTTAACTGGTACTTCGTACTGTGGATTCTACTGTAATTGGAGTGATGGGTTTTTCCTGCCAAATTCAATGAAAGAGACTGCAGAAACAATTCTACTTGGTCACAACCTTTAATCATTTCAGGTATCTTCTTTACTTGAGTATGAACTTTTTATATGCTTGTAAGTTTTAAACTCATGTAAACACCATCAATGGGTGCTCCTAATTGAAGATATAATTTTAATTGTATAATACTACATTTTAAGAAGACAAAGGGAAGCATTACAATAATCTGTAAGACAATTTCAGGTATATTTGTGTTTCACTGGCATGAGAAGTAGAAGTAGGAAGAATTTTATATTTGTATACAAAATATTCGATCATGATAAATTATTTTAGGAAGTTGACTGTATTTGTGAGGAAAAATTGCTTTCTATGATCAAAATCACAAACACAAATACACAAACAAACATATACAGATGTTTGAAGAACAAGACAGCCTTATTCTTGAAAATAATACCTGTTGGGGCGGGGATTTAGCTGAGTGGTTCTGCCGCCTGCCTTGCAAGCACAGGGTCGAATTCGATCCCCAGTACCAGAAAAAAAAAAGAAAATAATACCTGTGTAAGCCTCCATAAGATGACTGAAAAAGCACATGGTGCAGCTCTCCGCATTACTGTGGGACTGCATAACTCTGTAATCATAAAACCTCCTAGCCCCAACTGTGATTGAATGTGAGTTAATGGATAAAGATGCTTGTTAGTTTTGGGACACTAGATAAAATCTGTAACAGACCTAAAGTCCCAAAGTAAACTACTCAACTCCTTGTTTGCCCGGAACTGATGCTCCGGACACCACAGTCTATAGAACAATCTGCAAATATCTGCTGACCATCAGTACATGACAGTCGACCACTAACCTTTGTCCCTTTTCTCATAAATCTATATGTTAACTTCCCCCTCAACCCCCTATAAGAACAGCCTCGGACTCTGAGCCAGTTGCTTCTCTAAGCTACTTTGCTTTGCGAGTGCTGTCTGGCCAGACTAATAAAGGTCTGTTTTACTTTCCAACTTGTCCGGTGTGTTCCTTCCCGGGTGTTCTTCGCTGCAGTCAGCTCCTCGGACCGTTTGGCAAGGCCCTCGGTCTTACATTTTGGATGCCCCAGCAGGATCCCCAGGCAGGAACCCCGGTTCAGCCGAGACTCTGTAGCAGGATCCAGCAGGAGACTCTCAGGCACAGACCTCAGAAAACCTCCAGAGGTAAGTTTTTGTGGCCGGTTGCAACCGTTTGTTAAGTCAGGAGTGAGGTGGCTGACGAGCAGAGGAGCCTCCCCTGACCCCAAGGTTCCTGACAAGGAACAAGGGAAGATTTAGTTTCACTTTTGTTGTGGTGCCTGTTCATCTTGTCGTTCGTTCGTTAGTGTCCTGTCCGTTGTGTGTTTAACCTTGTATTTCTTTCCAAACCATCAAGGGCAGAGATGGGAGGATCCTGCTCCAAGGCTACCCCGTTGGACTGTTTCCTTACTAATTTTAAATTGCCCCCCTCCCAACAGGAGGGCGAATATGGGATTAAATTTTCTCACGGAAAACTCCGTTCCCTGTGTCAATTGGAATGGCCAGCTTTCGGAGTTGGATGGCCAGCTGAGGACTCTTTTGACCCAAGCCTCTGTCGGGTTGTATGGAAAAGGGTCACCGGTCACCCTAGTCATCCTGATCAGTTCCCATATATAAATATCTGGGTTCAGGCTTGTCAAGAGCTTCCAGCTTGGTTGCAGCGTTGTTCCTTGCGAACAAACACTCGCATTCTGGTTATGGCTCCAATGGAACCCCGAGGGTCCAAAAACCCAGGCTCCCAGGCCAGTGCTTTGACAAGATCCTGATCCCTTAGATCCCTTCATAAGACCTCCACCCTATGTGGAACCTCCCTCCTCCTCTGATAAAGCTGGCCCCAGATCTCGAAACCCTTTCTACCCTCCTCTTCCCAAAGAAGAAAAATCTCCGGATTCTGTGACCTCCCCCTCCCACACGCGAACAGGGGCCACTTATGGTCCCAGCGGGCCTCCCACTGAAGGAGCTGGTTCGACACCTCTTTTGCCTCTTTGGGAAATAGAGCAAGGTCATTATGTCTATATCCCTTTCTCTACCAGTGACTTGTATAATTGGAAACATCAAAATTCCCCTTTTTCAGAAAAACCCCAGGCTTTGATTTTCCTCCTAGAATCTGTTTTTCATACCCATGACCCTACCTGGGATGATTGTCAACAACTCCTCCAAGCTCTCTTCACCTTCTCTGAAGAGAAAGGATTCGAGGGCAGGCCATACAGAGGGCCCACTCGATGAGCAACAGTGAGCCTGTATCGAGGCACAACTTCCGTCCACCCGTCCCCTGTGGCAAGCTAATTCCTCGGGCGGGAGAGAAGCTCTCCAAAACTACCGTCAGCATCTCCTAGCCAGCTTGAGGGGAGCCATTCAAAAGCCTACCAATTTGAACAAGGTAAGTGAGGTCCTTCAAGGACCTGAGGAATCCCCTTCTGCCTTTCTGGAGGGTCTGTTGGAAGCATACCGTACGTATACTCCAACTGACCCAGATGCCCCTGCAAACCGACAGGCAATTAATTTGGCATTTGTTACTCAGTCGGCCCCAGATATTAGAAAGAAATTACAGCAGATGGAAGGATTTGAGGGAGAAAATAGGGAAAAATTGATGAACATGGCAATGAAGGTGTTTAATAACAGGGATCCTTTTGATGACAGAATGGCTAAAAAGATAGGAAAGGCTAACATTGCAGCCTTGGCAGATGGAGGTTTTATCCAAAAGGAATACAGAGAGAATAAAAAAGAGGATAAAAGTAAAGTACGGCCCTTGTTAGAGAAGGATCAATGTGCATATTGCAAAGAGAAGGGCCATTATAAAAGGGATTGTGAAAAGTTGAAAAGAAAGAGAGAGAAGGAGAATAAGAAAGAAGGAGATGGAGTTCTCCTGGTAGATGAAGAAGATTGACAGGGCCGAGGCTCATGGCTGCTTGACCCTAATGAGCCTATGGTGACTTTGAGAATAGGGGGAACAGATGTCCAATTCCTTGTGGACACTGGCGTGGCCCATTCTGTCCTAAAGACCCCCCTTGGAACCCTTTCTTCCCTAAAGTCCTCCATTACCGGAGCCACAGGAAGTCGGCTTCTTATCCTTGGACCACTAAACGATCTGTAAATCTGGGAAGAGGCACTGTTACTCATTCCTTCTTAGTTATCCCAGAGTGCCCATACCCATTGTTGGGAAGAGATTTGCTACGAAAATTGGGGGCTGTTATTTCCTTTGAGCCTGAAGGAGGGACTTTTGAACTCAAGCCATCCTCTGTCATTATGGTAATGGTTCCCCTAGAAGATGAATTTAAATTTCTAAAGGAGGGTGCCGAGCCCCCCGAACAGAAATGGGACTACCTTCAGGAAAAGTTTCCCCGGGTATGGGCTGAAACCAATCCATTCGGGCTGGCAAAACACCATGCCCCGGTGGTGGTTCAACTGTTGGCCTCTGCCACCCCCGCCCGTGTGCGGCAGTACCCCCTTCGGCTGGAAGCCAAGGTAGGGATATCCAAGCACATCCACCAACTCCAGGAAGTCGGCATCCTGGTCCCTTGCCAGTCACCCTGGAATACACCCCTGCTTCCTGTAAGAAAGCCTGGCACCTCAGACTTCAGACTGGTACAGGATTTGCAGGAGGTAAACAGCTGGGTGGAGACTGTTCACCCAACAGTACCAAACCCCTATACTCTGTTGAGTCTCATCCCTCCTGCTCATGAGTGGTACTCAGTATTAGACCTCAAAGATTCAATTTTCAGCCTGCCTCTAGCACCTGTGAGCCAGCCCTTCTTTGCATTCGAATGGACTGATCCAGACACCGAAGCTACCAGACAACTGACATGGACCCGGCTGCCACAAGGATTTAAAAACTCCCCCACTCTGTTTGGGGAAGCTCTCAGCAAGGATTTATGTGAGGTAAGAAAAGTGTTTCCCCAGGTGACTATTCTTCAGTATGTAGATGACCTCCTGGTAGTGACATTGACCGATAAAGAATGCATTGCAGCCCCCGAGGGCCTCTTGAAAGCCCTCCAAGACCTGGGATATTGGGTGTCTTGGCAGAAAGCTCAGCTCTGTCAGACCAAGGTAACCTACTTGGGCTATATTCTTGAAAAGGGAAAGAGGAGGCTGGCAGAATCGAGGGTATCTGCAATTCTACAGACCCCAGAGCCGAGCTCCAAGAAACAGGTGCGAGAATTCCTAGGGGCAGTTGGGTATTGCAGAATTTGGATTCCTGGCTTTGCTGAGATTGTCAAACCCCTGCATGAGGCCACTGCAGGAGGAAATACACCCCTTGAATGGACTGAGGCTTGCCAGCAGGCATTTCAATTGCTTAAGACTGCACTTGCATCGGCACCAGCCCTGGCATTGCCAGACTTAAACAAGCCCTTCACCCTGTATGTGGCAGAGAAAAATGGGGTAGCTAAGCTGATTACTCAGCTTTTGGGGCCATGGAAGTGGCCCATGGTGTATCTCTCAAAGAAGCTCGACCCAGTAGCCCAAGGGTGGCCTACTTGTCTGAGGACAGTAGCAGCAGCAGCTGTTTTAACCCAAGAGGCTGACAAATTGGCCTTTGGACAGGATTTGACTTTGATCACTCCCCATGCCATTGAGCCCTTGTTGAATAGCCCACCTAGCAAATAGCTAATGCCAGACTGTTACAATATCAAGGACTCCTATTAGAACAGCCACACATTAAGTTTGCCACTACCACTAGCCTCAATCCGGCTACTCTACTCCCGGAATCTGACAAATGCCCATCTATGATTGCCTCGAGACTCTTGAAAACTTGAGGGGAGGACGTCCGGACTTGATGGACCAGGCCCTCCCCCGCGCAGAGATAACGTTCTATACTGATGGGTGCAGTTTCGTTCGTGATGGTGTACGGTATGCTGGAGCAGTGGTGGTCAACCAGGACCAACAGGTGGAATGGGAGCAGGGGCTACCTCAAAGGACATTAGCACAGAGGGCTGAGCTGATTGCTTTAACTAAGGCTCTGGAATTGGGAAAAGGAAAAAGGATAAATATATTCACTGATAGCCATTGTGCTTTTGCCACCGCCCATGTACATGGGGAGATTTATCAAAATAGAGGGCTGCTGACCTCCGAAGGAAAGGAAATTAAAAACAAGGCTAAGATATTGGCCCTGCTGCAAGACATCTGGTTGCCTCGAGAGGTCGCCATCATCCATTGCCGTGGGCACCAGAAGGGGCTTAGTCCCGAGATGATTGGTAATAATGCTGCTGATCAGGCAGCAAAACAAGCCACCCAAAAATCAGTGGGGAAGCAAATGGTTCTGCTTCCCATGCCGGTACTCCCAGAAAAACCTGAATACACAGATAAAGAAGTAGCGGAAATGAACAGGAGACGCTGGACTCGAGGAAAACATGGATGGTGGACGACTAAGGATGGAAAGGTGGTGCTCCCAGATGCTGTAGCAGACACGTTGTTGCGCGAACTACATGAGTCCACCCACCTCGGCGAGAAAAGGATGATGGCTGCCCTGCGACCCCATTTTGTCAGCGAGGGGTTGGCCCAAAAGGCCCAGGACATGGTGAAATGGTGTTCCACCTGCCTCAAGATAAATGCTAATTGGGTAATCGCCGCCCCCCCCCCCAGTCAAACACAGAGGACTAACTCCAGGAAAGCATTGGGAATTGGACTTTACTGAAATAAAGCCTGGCATGTATGGGTACAAATATTTGTTAGTTTTTGTGGATACCTTTTCAGGATGGATAAAAACATAACCCACTAAGAGGGAGACAGCTGAAGTAACAGTCAAAAAGCTCTTGACAGAAATAGTCCCCCATTTTGGTTTGCCTTTAGCTCTGGGGTCCGACAATGGTCCAGCCTTTACGGCTAAGATATCTAAATTAATTAGTAATATCCTTGGAATAAAGTGGAATCTACACTGTGCCTACAGGTCTCAAAGCTCAGGACAGGTAGAAAGAACAAATCAAACTTTAAAGGAAATTCTGACTAAATTGTGCTTGGAGACTGAACTAGGTTGGGTAGAGCTTCTCCCTTTTGCTCTCCTCTGAACTAGGTGTACTCCCAAACCTCCCCTGAATCTGTCCCCCTTCCAGATTGTTTATGGATGATCTCCCCCAATCATCCTGCTAGTAGATGTAGAATTGAAAGAAACGTTCTCCCACTTTTGACTCCTTAAATCCTTAAAAGCAGTTCATCAGCTTCAGTCAGAGCTACATGAGACATTACAAGAGAAAATGACTAGTCCCAATAAAAAACCTTTACAACCTTTACCCTATAAGCCGGGAGATTTGGTTTTTATTCGCAGGTTTGATTCCAAGACCCCGGAACCTCGTTGGAAGGGACCGGTTCCTGTTGTCCTGTCAACTCCCTTGGCGGTGAAGGTGGCTGGACATTCTGCCTGGATACATCACAATCACCTGAAAGCAGGACCCCCCACGGACATCAAAAAGGATAAATGGAAGGTTACCATTCAACCAGGTGACCAAAAGCTAAGATTGGAGTGGGTTGGAGATGTTTCGCCTTCATGATAATATTCTCTGGGACATTGGCAGCATTGCACCCAAGAGGACTGGATCACATAAAAAAAGTATGGATTCAATTGGCAAACTCACTTAATTTGTCTGAATTCTGTCTAAATGTTGATGTAAATTTCCATTATGTATTGGGAAGCTCTCTCATTCTGGTATGCACCTCTTTAGAATTAATATGACCCTATACCCTGTTTAAAGACATCCCAGGAAAAAAATCTCACTTATATAGATAGTTATAATTGGGGACTTGTCTCATGTCATAAACCTAAAATTGCTGTCAAATTATATACACCCAGGGTAATTATGTCAAATAATACCGAATGTGCTATATATGAAAATTGTACAACCAAGTGTCTGAAAATAAAATGGTCAGAAGGGATGCCCTGCCATATAAAACAGAAAATTGTATATAGCAATTGCCATATCTTCCTACCAACAGGATGGTTTTATACCTGTGAAGGTATAACTTTCAATTATATTCCAGCCAATTTAACCAAGACCCGGTGCTGCTTGAGTCATTTGGCTGTAGTTTTACCAGATAGAACTGATTTGATTATGCCAAATAGGACTAAACGTTGGTCCCCTTATACTGCACCAGGATGTGATGATGATGTAGGCCTATTATCAGATGCTGAAGTGATCACAATGATAGCATCTTTTGTTGCTTTGCCTTCCATAGGAGTCCATGCTGAAAAGGCAGTACGGAAATTAGCATGCAAGGTGGTCAAAGGGCTAAATGTTACCTCATCAGCCTTGGCCTTAATTAACCAAGAGTTACAGGAACAGAGACAGGCAATCTTAGACAACAGAGCAGCAATAGACTATTTGTTGCTCTTCCACCACCAAGGTTGTGAAAGAATAAAAAATATGTGTTGTTTCAATCTTACCAATAATGGTCCAAAAATTAAAGAAAAGGTAAAACAATTAGAAGATCTGGCTCAAAGAGTACATGATAAAGATGGTGGGGACTTGTTCAAATGGTTAACTAAATGGTTGCCCAACCTACAATGGTTAAAACAACTTTTTCTTGTCATTATTATTGTGTGTGTATGCTTACTATTGTCATGCTGTTGTATACCATGGATGCCTGCATTTATACGTAAGATTACTTAAGCTATAAAATCAGTGGGGAATGTGGGACTACATAACTCTGTAATCATAAAACCTCCTAGCCCCAACTGTGATTGAATGTGAGTTAATGGATAAAGATGCTTGTTAGTTTTGGGACACTAGATAAAATCTGTAACAGACCTAAAGTCCCAAAGTAAACTACTCAACTCCTTGTTTGCCCGGAACTGATGTTCCGGACACCACAATCTATAGAACAATCTGCAAATGTCTGCTGACCATCAGTACGTGACAGTCGACCTCTAACCTTTGTCCCTTTTCTCGTAAATCTATATGTTGACTTCCCCCTCAACCCCCTATAAGAACAGCCTCGGACTCTGAGCCAGTTGCTTCTCTAAGCTACTTTGCTTTGCGAGTGCTGTCTGGCCAGACTAATAAAGGTCTGTTTTACTTTCCAACTTGTCCAGTGTGTTCCCTCCCAGGTGTTCTTTGCTGCAGTCAGCTCCTCAGAGGGTTTGGCAAGGCCCTTGGTCTTACATTACTTAGGGCTTGCGGGAGAGCGAACGGGGAAGTTTCATTTATGGAGTCTGGTCACATCAACAATGTGTCCAACAGTGGAGAAGGTAAAAACGTCAGATTTTCTCAGTTGTTTCAGATATACAGTTGAAAGCATTGCACATAATTTCATACAATGCTCCCTTTATGCAGTTTCATGAAGTAACTGTGAGTACATATATCAGAGAAACAGCAATCCCAAACAAATAACCTAATAATGCATCTCAAGGTCCTAGAAAAACAATCCAAACCCAAAACTAACAGAATGAAAAAAATTATAAAGATTAGAGCAAAAATCATTGAAAGACTAAAAATATGCAAAGGATAAATTAATCAAAGAATTAGCCAAACTAACTGAAAGAGAGAGAAGACGCACATCAATACAAGTAGTAACAAAAAAGGTGAAATTACAACAGACACCATTGAAATTCAGTGGATTATAAGAAACTATTTTTGAAACTTCTATTCCAACAAATTGAAGAATCTGGAAGTGATTAATTTCTAGACACATGAGTTACCAAAATTGAGCCAAGAAGATATAAAATCCTTGAACATACTAATAACAATGAAATTGATGTGCTAATAAAAACTCTACCAACTAAGAAAAGGAAAACCCAAGACCCAGTGCATTTACCATGGAATTTCACCAGAACTTCAGTGATGAACTAATACAAATACTCTTCAAACTGATTCTATGAAGTCAGCATTCCCCTGATACCATAACTGAGTAGACTCAACAAAAAAGAAAATCACAGGCCAATATCCTGATGAAGATAGATGTAAAAACCCTCAATAAGATGCTTACTAATGGAGTACAAGTCATTAAAAAGATCAGACATCATGACTAAGTTTCCTTCTTCCCAAGGATAGAAGAATGGTACAACACATGTAAATCAATAAGTGTAATACACCACAAAAATAGAATCAAAGGTAAAAATCACATGATCATTTCAATAAATGCAACAAAAACCTTCAACAAAATCCAATATCCCTTCCTGATAAAAACCTTGATGTTCGTAAGTATGGAAGGATCTTACCTCCAACTGATAAAGCTATATATAACAAACCCACCGCAAACATCAACTGAATGGGTAAAAACAGAAAGCACTCCCTCTAAAATCATGGGCCAGGGATTTAGCTCAGGGGTTCCACCACCTGCCTGGATCCCTGGTACCAAAAAATACAAAATAAAATCAAGAACAAAACAAGAGTTTTGATATAGGGGGAAGAGATGTAACTCCCAAACCTACTAGATAACGGAAACACGAGTTCATGTTCTCTAAAATCAAAGAATGAATTCTAGGAATAACAGAGGTTAAGAGTACGAAAAAAATTTATTGGGAGAAAGAAAGCTTCTGCCTAAGAGAGACAGAAGGGGTACCGGAAAGTGGGTTGCCCCATCATCCCACTTTTCAAAGATGTTTTATACAGCAAAATCATGTGGTGAGGCTGGCACAAAGTGGGGCAAAACTATAAGACCCAATAGAAATTTACAAGATGGACATGAGGTGGGACAAAACCATGACCAACCAATAAGATTACAAGTACAGTCACCCAAGTAATATTGATTAAATGGGGGTCAAATGGGGGAGCAAGTCATGTAGAAAGCCTACAAGGATTTTCAGTAAGGGTGGGGGTCAAGGATATTTCCTGGAGAGGCTGGGTTAAGACCTTGATCCCAGCCCCCATCCAGGTGATTGATACTTATTTAGAATATCAATCACTGCTATTTTCTCCCAGAGGAAGCACAAGGGTGTGTAGTTTCTCTCCTTTTACAGTTCTGGCCTTCAGTGAATGTGTCTTGATTGTCCTCCATGTTGGCTCCTCCTGGGCTGGCCCTGTCTAACTGCCTACAAGATATCTAGTTAAGTTACCTATCTGTAATACACCCTTACCACTCCTGCTCAATACAGTATTCAAAACTTTAGCCAGAGCAATAGGCAAGAGAAAGAAATAAAACAGATATGAATAGGAAAAGGAAGAATCAAATTATCTCTATTTGCAGATAGTATGATCCTTTACATAGAAGATTCAAAAAAACTCCACCAGAAGACCTTTAGAGCTGATAAACAAATTCAGCAAAGTAGCAGAATACAAAATCAACATATAAAAATCAAGTGTTCCTATACACCAATAATGAACCCACCAAGAAAGACATCATGAAAACAATTTCATTTACAACAGCTTCAAAAAATTAAATACCTGGGATTCAACCTAAACAAAGAGGTGAAAGATCGCTATACTGAAAACTATAGAACACTAAAGAAAGAGACTGGAGATGTTAGAAAATGGGAAAACATTCCTATTCCTAGACAGGCAGAATTAATATAATTAAAATGCCCATATTACCATACCATATACCCACATTACCACATACAGATGTAATACAATCCCTATTAAAACACCAACAACATTTTTCACAGAACTAGAAAAAAAATCCTAAAATTTATATGGAACCAGAAGAGACCCAGAATTGTCAAAGCAGCCTGACCAAAAAGAATGAAACAGGGGCTGGGGATTTAGCCCAGTGGTTCCTCCGCCTGTCTTGCAAGCACAAGGACCCAAGTTCCATCCCTGGTACCAAAAAAAAGAATGAAACAGGAGGCGTCACAATTCCAGATTTCAAATTATATATATATAATATTATAGGTATATCATATATATATATTATAGGTATAATAATAAAAATACCATGGTACTGGCATCAAAATAGATATGTAGACCAATGAAATAGACATAGAAACAACCCCAAGTACCCTCACCCAACTGATTTTTGACAAAGGGGTCAAAAACATATGCCGGAGAAAAGATAAGTCTCTTTAACAAATGGTGCTGGGGGGCCGGGGATTTAGCTCAGTGGTTTTGTCGCCTGCTATGCAAGCGCAAGGACCTGAGTTCGATCCCTGGTACCAATGTAAGACCGGGGCCCTTACCAAACGCTCCGAGGAGCTGACTGTAGTGGAGCACACCCAGGGATCCCAGCGGTGCCTCCAGAATGTAAGACCAAGGGCCTTACCAAACGCTCCGAGGAGCTGACTGCAGTGAAGGACACCCGGGAAGGAACACACCGGACAAGTTGGAAAGTAAAACAGACCTTAGTCTGGCCAGACGGCACTCCCAAAGCAAAGTAGCTTAGAGAGGCAATCAGCCCAGAGTCCAAGGCTCTTTTTATAGGGGGTTGCAGGGAAGTTAACAGGCGAAATTTACAGAAGAGGGAACAAAGGTTAGTGGTCTTACATTTGTATGTTAATTAGCCTGACATGTACTGATGGTCAGCAGATGTTTTGTAGATCGTTCTATAGATAGCGGTGTCCGGAACATCAGTTTTTGAACACAGAGTTGAATAATTATGGCTGATACAGATCTTATCTAGTGTCCCGGAATTAACAAGCATCTTTACTCACATTCAATCACAGTTGGGGCTAGGGGAGTTTTATGATTACAGAGTTATGCAGTCTCACACCAAAAAAACAAATGGTGCTGGGAAAACTGGTTATCCACACGCTGAAGAATGAAACCAGACCAGTGATGGCAAACATGTTAGAGCTTTCAATGATAACAAATAGCCAGCTGTGGCACACATGCCATAGGTTCACCACCACTGAACTAGTCTCATATCTCTCACCCTGTACTAAAATCAAATCAAAATGGTTCACAGACCTAATGTAAAAACAGAAACTTTGAAACTATTGAAAGATAACATAGGGGAAACACTTGAAGCAACAGGTACAGGCAAGGATTTCCTGAACCAAACACCAATAGCACAAGAAATAATATCAAGAATCAATAAATGGGATCCCATCAAATTCAAGAGCTTCTGCATAGCAAATTAAACAATCCACAGAGTAGAGAGGCAATCTACAAAACGGGAACTTTTTTTCATTATTATTCCGATAGAAGACAAATATCTAGAATATACAAAGATCCAAAACAACACTTTCTGGAGGGAGGACAAAAAGGAGAAGGGGAGGAGAAATAAAAAGAATTAGAATGTGTTTTGTACATCTACCAACTTCCCCTGATGAAGATAATCATATTCTGCAAACATGTACTAATAAAAAATGTTTTTCATGAAAGGTTTTTTTTTTTTTGGTACCGGGAATCAAACTCAGGTCCTTGCGCTTGCGAGGTAGGCGGCGGAATCACCGAGCTAAATCCCCAGCCCCGAATAAAATAAATTTTAACTAACACCCCCCCAAAAAACAAATGACCCAATCAAAAAATGGACAAATGAACTACATATGTAGATATGTCTCAAAAGAAGTGCAAATGGCCAATAAGTACATGAAAAATGTTCATCACCTTTAGCTATTCAGGAAATACAAATCAAAGCAGTCAGAATGGCTATCATCAAGAATGTAAAAAAAAAAACAAAAACGGTAGGGGATTTAGCTCACTGGTTTTGCCGCCCGCTGCGCAAGCGCAAGGACTGGAGTTCGATCCATGGTACCAAAAAATAAATGAATAAATAAAATTTTAAAAAATAAAATAACAACAAATGCTGGCAGGGATGTGGGGGAACCCTTCTAAATTATCGGTAAGAATGTAAACTAGTACAACAACTATGGAAATCGATACAGAGATTCCTCAAAACACTAAGAATAGAAATTCCACATGTCTCAGCTATACCTCTCCCAAAGAGTTAAAAACAATATACTACTTATATTCCACACACCAGTGCAATTCATAATAGCTGTGCTATTACATAAATGCATGTAATTTATTATATGTAAATGTCATACATGTATATATTATTGAGCCATAAAGAAAAATGAAATCATTTCATTTGCAAGAAAACAAACAGAACGGGGCCGGGGATTTGAGCTCAGTGGTTCCGGCGCCTGCCTCGCAAGTGCAAGGTCCTGAGTTCGATCCCCGGTACCAAAAAAAAAAAGAAAGAAAAAAAGAAAACAAACAGATCTTAAAACCATATTGTTAAGTGAAATTAATCAGACACAGAAAGTTAAATAAAACAGTTTCTCTTATATGAGAAACTCAAAATATAAATAGAGTAAAATAAAAAGAGATGGTAGGAAACAGGGAAGCAGACTTTTTGGAGATAGGGCAAGGGAAGGGGGAGGGGGCAAAGGAACAAAGGGGGAAAGGGGATCAAAAATGATCAGGACATGCCTAATTCCTCAAAACAAATGTAACTGTTACGTCTTGCAAACATACACTACTTTAGAACAAAAAACTTCCATTTTTCCAAGAAACCAGTGTGTGGGTGTGTGGGTTTGTGTGTAGTACTGTACTGGGGGTTAAACCCAGGAACTTGCACTGAACTACATCCCCCAACACTTTTCTAATTTTTTGATGTTGTTCTTCTTTTTCAGAAAGGATCTTGCTGAGTCACTAAATTGCCCAGGCTGGAACTTGAACTTTCAATCATCCTGCCTCAGCCTCCAGAGTGTTGGGATTACAGACATGCATCACACCCATCTAGTTGTTTTGTTCTGTGTGCCAGAGGTTGAACTCAGGGCCTTTGCACTGAGCTACATCACCATCCCTTTTCATTTTTTGAGACAAGATTTTACTAAATTGCTACATTGCCCCTGCTGGGCTCAAACTTGTGATCCTCCTGACTCAATCTCTCGGGGGCTGAGATTACAGTTGTGCACCATGTCCAGCTTCAGTTGTTTTTTTGTTTTGTTTTGGGTTTTTTGGTACTTGGTACCCAGGATCGAACTCTGGACCTTGCCCTTATGAGGCAGGTGGCAGAACCACTAAGCTAAATCCCCGGCCCTTCAGTTGTTTTTTAAACTAATAAAACTGAATCTTATAATTTGATCACTGTGGTAACCATTTGCTAAGATAGTCCCCAATGAGCCCAGCCTCCTGATACTCATATTCTTGTTTAGTTGCTCCCTACAATGTAACGGGCTTGGTCAGAGTGATCAACAGAATATTAGAGAAGTGTTGGGATGTCATTTCCAAGGTTAGATCATAAATCCTTCGCTCAGGAAATCAGTTGCCATGCTGTAAAGATACCCAGCAGCCCTGAGGAGAGGCATGGTGAAGAACACACACTTCTACCAACAGCCAGCCCCTAGCTTCGGCTAACAGCTGTGATGAATTCCAAGACTGGAAGTGGATCCTTTGGTCCCACCAAGCCTTAACATGGCTGCAACCTCATGAAAAACTGAGCCAGAATCACCTAGCTAAGCCACTTCTGGAGTCCTGATTCTCAGAGGTAAGATTGTTTTAAATAGCTAAATTTTGGCTGGGGATTTAGCTCAGTGCCACTGCTGCCTGCCTCACAAGCGCAAGGTCCCAAGTTCTATCCCCAATACAAAAAAAAAGCTAAGTTTTGAGGTGAATTATTGTTATATAATAGTAGATAACATATAAATCTATTTCTCTCTTTCTTTTGGCTTTCAACAATCCTAGATTCAAATATGAGGCTTTCCTCTAAAATATATACAATTTGAGCATCCCTTATCTGAAATGCTTGGGACTATAAGTGTTTTTGGATTTTAGATTTTTTTAAATTTTGGAATACAGTATTTGCATATATATATAATAAGATATCTTGAAGGAGGAACAAGTCTAAACATAAAATTTGTTTGTTTCATTGAGACCTTATACAAATAGCCTGAAGGTAATTTTATGTGATGTTTTAGTATGTCTGCATTTTGATTATGAACTGTCACATGAAGTCAAGGTCTAAAATTTTCCACTTGTATCTAAAGTCAGTGTTCAAATAGTTTGATTTTGGAGCATTTTGAATTTCAGATTTTCAGATTAGAGATGCCCAACCTATACAAGGCTCATGTATTTTTGTGTTCTAACATTATTTTTAATTTCCTTGCTTTTTTCTCTTATTTCAGATTCTTGTTCAGTTTATTTATCTCTATTACAACATGTGCCATAGCTCCTCAAATCATTTTAGGAAATACGGCAAAATATTTTTATTACAAAATGCAACCAGAGGAAGATAATAGGACATAAGCAAAGACATAAACATTGGTTGTTAGACTGAAGTTTGACACTTCCTTTTTTTTTCTGGTACCAGGGATCAAACCAGGACCTTGTACTTGTGAGCCAGGCACAGTGCCACTGAGCTAAATCCCTGGCCTGATGCCACATTTTCTTAAACTAAGTTATTATCTGAGGCTTTCTTAAAAGATTTGAATGTAAGTTCTATGTGGGGAAAAGTACAAATACTCAACAAAGTTATGTTATTTGAAATGAAAGTAATACTTTCATATTCTGTTTACTGATTCCCAGTCACCAGTCCACAAAGATATTTTCACCAGTCTGCTGAGAAACCAAAAGAATAAGAACAGTGCAGTCAATTTCCCTTTAAATTTAATTTATCCAACTTAAATTTGACTGTTTATGTTGCAATGTTCCTAATTTTGATGTATCTTCTTTATAATGTAATATTGGATACAGATTGCATTTTCTGATGTTCTTAATCATACAGTTTCCCCATTTCTCCAGTACTGTGTATCTTCATTTGGTTTTGTCTTACCAAATGTTCCCTGTGCATGAAATCACTAAGTGCAGGAACCACTTCCTGAAGGAGTACTGAGGGAAAGTGGGCGCTGCCAGCAATGCACAAAGTTTAAGGCAGAAAAATGTGCATAGGGAAAAAAGCAACCTACTCTTTTCATACATCCTTTGCTCTCATAATATTAACTACAGGAGGAAAAATGCAACTGCCTTGGCTCTCGGATCATCCCCTCCGTAAGGGTGTCATCCCTCCAGAGCAGCAAACAGCTTTCTGCTGTTAGACCCTGGGCCCTGCAAAGATGATACAAAAGGTCAGCCAGTCCTTTCATATGTCAATATTATCTGTAGTATGAAGAGTGTCTCCAGATAATAGGTGCACTGTTTCAAATGTGTAGAGGTGCTACATGTAATTAATCAAATTCCACGAGAAGTGGTCTAAATTCATAAGTATTTTTATATATTGCCTCCTAGTCCCAAGTACTAGATTCAAAAAAATATAACTAGTATGAGGCAGGCATCTTTCCAATTTCTTTATGCCCTTAAAATATTTGGAATCATTCCTACTAAATAGTATTTAATAGATTACAGGGGACTGAAAAAGGAAAATAGGGAGAAATAGCCTAGCAAAGCACTTGAATACTCTTTTCCAAACGCAAAAACCTAGAAAGGGTTCTTACCAGAGATAGAGTCTCCATCTGACATATAACTCTATTATTTTCCTCATAGGGGTAAGGAGTTCCTTACTGGTATCAAAGCCTCTGCACAGGAAAAGAAACAACCAACAGAGTGAAAAGACAACCTACAAGATGGGAAAAAATTTTTGCCAACTATTCCTCAGACAGAGGACTAATATGTAGAATATATTTAGAATATATATCTAGTATATATAAAAAATTAGCCCCCCCAAGAAGAAAAGACTCAGTCAAATAATGGGCAACTGAAATAAATAAAAACTTCACAGAAGAAGTAAAATGGCCAATAAACACATGAAGAAATGCTTGACATCACTGGCCATTAGAGAAATGCAAATTAAGACAACGCTGAGATACCATGTTACTCCAGAAAGAATAGCTATCCTCAAAAAATGAAATAATAACAGATGCTGGTGAGAATGTGGAGGAAAAGGAACTCTTCTACATTGTTGCTGCAATGTAAATTAATACAATCACTATGGAAACCAATATGGAGAGTCTTCAAAAAACTAAAAATAGAAATTCCATTTGACCCGGCTATTTCGCTTCTAGGTATCATCCCAAATGAGTTAAAGACAGTGATACATGAATGCCCATGTTTATAGCAACACAATTCATAATAGCTAAATCTTTTATACAGCCTTATGCCCATCAACAAATGAATGAATAAATAAGATGTGGTATTTACACACAATGGAGAACTGTGTCATAAAGAAAAGTAAACTGGAGTCATTTGTAGGAAACCAGATGCACCTTGAGACCATAAGGTTAAGTGACATAAATTAGACACACAAGCTGAAATATCTTACATGAGAAATGAAGAGGAAAGTAAAAGATAGATGATAGGAAATAGGGAGATAGGTCTTTCTCAGATGGGAAGGGGATCAAGAGATAGAGAAGAAAGGAGAGGAATAAAGGGATGGAAAAAGAAATTACTATGTGTTATGTTCATGTACCAACCCCACACAAGGAATGTAAATACTGTGTACTGCAAACATGTACTAATAAAAGAAAATAATAAAAAAATTAAAAAAGAAAAAACTACATCATACATATGGAAAGGAAAAATAAAACCAAAAGCACACCCAAAATCAATGGCAAAACTTATAAAAGACAAAAGTGAGAGCAGCCTAGGTATCTTGACAATGTCAAATCATCACTTACAACACTTGTCTGGATTAGAATCCAGGTCTCCCAGTATCAGCATCAAGTTTCTTAGATGTCAATAATTCATGATTTTAATGGTAGAGGTGAATAGAGAATTGGAAAAAAAAATGAAGAAAGATGAATATTCTCATAAAGCATTCCAATTTAGTTTGGTGACTATCAGAGTTTCTCTGAAAGGCCTTCAGCTTGGAAGGGCAAAATGTCCCACATCTGGAGTCCTTTCCCTCACAGCAAGTGCTGGCTTCAAAGCAACTTAATTTTACTTTCAACTTGAAAATCTAGTAATGATGTTAGGGGAAGTGTGGCCAGTCAATATTTTTTTTCAGAATTGTAAGTTTTTAAAAAGTGAAATAACAACCAAAACGTATTTTCCTTTTCTGGAAAGCAAAAAGAAAGGGGAGAAGTGAGGGACAGAAATAAAATGACAGTATGATAGGTATATGACAACTGCAGGCTGCTATAACAAAATACCTTAAAATGAATAGCAATTTATAAACAACAGAAATTTATTACTCACAGTTCTAAAGGCTGGAAGTCCAAATCAAGGTGGCAGAAGATCTGGTGTTTAGTGTATAGTAAGGTCTTGTTCCCTATAGTACATGCCTTTTATTTGTCCTCTTATGGTGGAAGAGGCAAACAAGCCCTCTCAAGCCTCTTTTATAAGGTCACTAATTGTATGCATGAGGGCTCTGTTCTCATGACTTACAAACAACCTAAAGGCCCCAGTTTTAACATCCAGTGCAGCAGTACTGGGGGAACACAAGTTTAGGGGACACAAATTTTCTGACCAGAGCAGCAACAAAAGCCAGTGAGTAAATATTTTCTGACCTTGATTTACCAAGAATTTTTTTTTAAATTATCAAGAACTATTATGATCTTATTTCTACATTTTAAAAATCATTGTCAGGAAAATATTTATGAACTTTAAGCAGATAGAATACAGAAGCCCAGGACACAGCAAAGTATTTCAAATTGAATACTGAACAGAAAGTGTTCCAAATTGCATCCATTCCATTGTATTAACCTAGGGTGATTCCAATTTTTAAAATTATTTTAATTACCTTTATTAGACTCACACAATCTCTTGAATTTTATTCAAGTTTTTAACCAAATTAGCTTTAAAACATAAACATTTTGAGGTTAGACTCTCAAAAATCATCATTACACGCAACTAAACCATAATAATGACACTTTCCCACTTTTTATTGAAATTTTATTTATGGCTTAAATTTTAAAATGAATTATCAAGGGCAGTAATCAAAAATCAAGAATATCATTTTAATTAAAAACATCACAACATCCACTTTAGTACACTAGATGGCAGCAAACAATTAGGTGGGCCAAACAAAAGGATAATTTGAGATACCCTATAAATGTTGAAGCACTGGGAGAAGTAGATGGTAATATTTGGGAAAGAGAAATTGAACTATTTGGCTGACTCTTGACCATATTTCAAGATATATCACTTGTTTCTTCATCCAACAAACACTGACATGTTATTAAACAAATACCCAATTATAAAACAAAGTGCTATCAGAGTATTTTCTCTCAGTTGATTTGACAATCCTCAGATACCAAGTGCAGACTTAATTTGTTGCTTTTGTACATGCAACAACTATGTTTTGGTCTTTGAGGACTCCATTTTTACAAACTTTGGTACACAGTAAATTCTTTTTTTTTTTTTTTTTTTTTTTTTTGTACCAGGGATCGAACTCAGGTCCTTGTACTTGCGTAGCAGGCGGTAAAACCACTGAGCTAAATCCCCAGCACACAGTAAATTCTTAACTTCGTGCACATCTACTTGCTGGTCTTTAATCTTAATATGCATCCTCATGGCTGTACAGTTTACAGATCCTATTCTTTACATGTGGAATGGTGCCACAACCTCTTCACAGTTACATACGTACACACCACCCCCTTCAAAAGCCTTCTCTTTACCAAGCCTTCAGAGTCCATCTTAAGTATATTTGAACTTTCTCTTTTAAGTTCCCACAATGTACTGAGAATGTCTATAATAGTAGGAAGTTATGTTACATTTGACTGTCTCTTCTCCAAGACTATTTATCATATACTGGCATACATTTCACTCAACACACTTTGTCTCACATAGTAGGCTTTCTGTAAGATTTTGTTGAGTGATTTAGGTGTGTTACAGGAAATCCAGAATCTGTTTTAGAGGTCTGATTATGGCTTACAAATACAGATGCCAGTATCTCATAATTTTGTGTGTTAGCCTACAGATAAGACTTATGAAGTTTGCCAATAAACTGTTTCTCCAACACAGATTCAAAGTTCATTTTAATACACTGTTATATAATACTAATACTAAAAAAAAAAAAAGAATGTAGAATAGGATAAACAGAAGAGAAGTAGAATAAGAATAAAAAGGAGAAGGGAAACAGAAGGGGGAAAAGAGGAAGAAAGAAGAGGATCACTATGCCAGGCACTATTCTAAGCACTTACTGAATTGTCCTCACAAATTTGTGACAGATACAATAAATATTCCTATTTGATATGAGAGGCTCTTAAAACTTATGAAACTTGAACAAGGTCACAGACAATAGGTGATGGGATGTACAGACTTCCCTAACCTTTAACTTTGTCTGAAAGTTACTACTGGACCAATTCAACACTCAATCTACTTGTTATACAAATAATATGTAGATTCTTGTAATGTCTTGGTTTGTTCATTATATAGCTCTAGGAATAGGAGAATTCAAGTAAAATAATATAGAATTACCATGGAATACTTCTAAATTACATTGTATTAGTAATCTTTGCCAAAGATGATATGGATTATGAAATTGAATGCTGATGACATGGTAGTTGGAAAGGCATACTGGGAGTAAGATGGGAGGTGGCAAACAAACAGTAAATGTCTGCTAGAGGAATCATGAAAAGTAAAGGAAGAGGAAAAGAAAAAGAGTTATGAATATATTCTAGAGGTTGGTTATCTTGCTCACCCATACATGATAGAAAGTATTAAATATGGAGTCTACTGACCTATTTGTACAGTGAAGTGACTATAAACAAGGATAATGTTTTGTCCATTTCAAAAAGCAAGGAGAAAAGATTTTAAATATTTTCACCATAAAGCAATGGTGTTTGCAGAAATAGATATGTTTAACCTGATTTAAATAGTATACAATGTATACATGTAACAAAGTATCACATGGTGTTTCAAAAATATGTACAATTTTTATGTCATTATGTATCAGTTAAAAAACAAATTTAACTAGACTGAACAATGTAGACTTAATGAGACCTATCTCAAAAAACTAAAATAAAAAGGACTGGGGATCAATCCACAGTTGTTTCTAAAAAAAAAAAAAAAAATTTAATTTTAAAAAGGAACATTCAATAGCAAGGAGTATGTCATCTATTGTTGCACAACAAACTCCCTGACTTCACAACTTACATATGTTATCTCACAGAGTTTCTGTGAGTCAATGATTTGGGGTTGGGAGCAACTTAGCTTACTGGTCTGGTTCAAGGTCTCTCAAAAGAGGGCAATCAATCTGTTCCCTGGGCCTGCCATTCACTCAAGATTTGGAAGATCCTCTCTAAGATGGTCTGTTACATGATTCTTGTTAGGAGAACTGTTTTTCACTACCGATCTCTCTGTAAAACTCTTCTGTGTTCTCACAACATGGTACCTGGCTTCCCCTGAGCAAGTAATCCAGAGAAAAACCAATCAGAAAGTCAGAATGTTCTTGTATCCTGGTGTCCAAAGCCATACATCATCTTTTTTTTTTTTTGGTACTGAAGATGGAACTCGGGACCTTCCACTCACAGGGCAGGCACCGGGACCACTAAGCTAAATCCCCAGCCCTATCATTTTTTTTTCCTTTCCTATTCTCTAGATCCAAGTCACTCAGTCAAGCCCATACTCAAAGGGAAGGTTATTGGGCTTCCTGTTTTGATGAGAACATCAAAGAGTTTATGGACATACTTTACCACACAAGACAAAAACATAGCTTTATATATTTATAAATATGTTGAAAGCATGACCATCAAAATAAAAATTCAGTAGATGTATTAAAAGGTAAAGTTAAAAAGTCACCCTAATGCACCTTGCATGTGACAAAGGCTCTCATATAGCTGCTGGCTTACCAATGGTGGTCATCCCATTTTTGTCAGCAAATGCCTCTTATACAAGTTTTGTAAGTTTACCTCTGAGTACAAGGTGATTTGAATTGTGCAACATGTACTATGACTCAGGCTGGACTGATTGGTTTAGTTTTTGATGGTCTGTACCCTGCTTTCTTGGCTATACCTGTGAATGGTGCCCTAGCAGCGAGGTATCAATCAGCCCTGCTGCCAGAGAAAGAAAACATCTTAACATACTGGATTAGAATATCCAAGCCTATCTTTAGAAAGATGTTATTTCCCTTTTTACTTCAGACTGTATTTGCAGCATACCTTGGGTCTAGACAATATAAAATACTTATAACAGCTCTTCAGTTACCTGAACCAGGCCTAGAAATTCACTGATTTTTAACCAAATATGTATGCAAAAATAAAATAGTGAACATTTTTAAAAACTTACCCTAAAAGTCAGAGATGACTTATAAAAGAAAAATAGAATTTAAATTCAGAAGCTAAACCTTCTGACTAATTGGAATTTCAGGAAAAAAGAACAAGGAAAATAAAAGTGTGAAATAATTAAAGGAAAAAATTTCCCACAACCAAAGGACACAAATCTCCAACTTCAAAAAAGGTTCCCTCCTGCCAAGCACAATGTATGAAAAATGACCCAGACCAATAAACACAAATACCATGAATAAAGAGGAGATCCTAAAAGCTTCCAAATGAATAGACAGGTACTGTACGAAAGATCAGGACAAGAATGACATGGGACTTCTCAATATCATACCTAGAAAGAAAATGTCTTCCAAACTGAGAGAATACAGTGATTATCTTAATTTTGTAATCATGTAAATTATTTGCTATGGACTGGATTCTGTCCCCTTTATTTGTATATTGAATACCTAACCCAGTGTGTTGGTATTTGGGATGGAGGTCTATGGGACATAATTAGTTTGAGATGAGGTCATGATTCCCCATGACGGGATTAGTGTCCTTGGAAGGAACACACAAGAAGTTGCTCTCTTTTTCCTAACCATGTAGGGTCACAGCAAGAAGGTAGCAATTTACCGGACGTTCACCAAACAGTCATTTCGAATTTCCAGCCTCCAGAACTGTGAGAAATAAATTTGGGTTTTTTTGTCAAGAGCATTTCTACATAAATTTTGGGGAAAAATCATTTCATAATTAAAGTGTGACTACTTTATACAGCTCAATGTTGCCTTGCCCATGAGCTGGCTATTGCATGCCGAAACATAGCTGTTTTTGCCTCTGGTCCCAGCTGAGGCCTCAATGGTCTGTGATGCTGTGGTGCTCAAAGGCAAGACATCAGCTGAAGACATCCTGGTCCCTTGAGGCCCCAGGAGTAATACAAAAGAGAAAGGTTTCACCTGGGGAGGGATGAATTCCTTATCAGCGCAACTCATCCCACCTAAGCTTGTGGGAATGCTCTTTCTGCCCTAATCAGCATGAGATTTGCATGGACATAGGAGCACCTCAGCCTCCTAAGTCACCTGATACTCCCTCCAATTATTGTGTGTACCCAATAAATGCTGGCTAGTATGGAAAGTCTTGGTCTTTGCCCACTCTGAGTAATTTTACACATGGAAGATCTTTAAAAATTATGTTCTATGTTCCCTTTCTCAGGATGTTCTAGAGAATGCGCTTCATTAACATGAGAAAATAACCAAAGAAAGAAAAAGATGATTTTTTTTTTGCATAAAGGGATATGCATGAATCTTTTGGGTGGCCACGGGCAGAATGTTATGGCTTGTATTTAGATGTCCCACAAAAGCCTCATGCAGTCATAGATAGGACTTTTTCAGAGGTGTTTGGATCTAGAGTGTGTGATGCTGGAATTGATTCATAGTACAATACCGCCCTCAAAGGTATCAGGATTAAGGGTGTAAGTGCTACCCACCCTGAGTAGTCTGGATAAGATAAAAGGGGCAGAAAGACACTGTTAAGGTCCCCTGTTGCTTTTGGTACCTTCTGGCCACCATGAACTGTTTCCCCTCTGCCAACCCACCCTGCCTTGGAACCAGGCAATTACAGACTGAAATGTCTACAAACTATGAGCTAAATAAACTTTTCCCCCTTTAACTTTGGGTGTTGGGTATTTTGTCTCAGCAATGAGAGAAAAATAACAAAGACATCAATCAATAGTTTTATTTGGGCCGGGGATTTAGCTCAGTGGTTCCGGCACCTGCCTCTCAAGCGCAAGGTCCCAAGTTCGATCCCCGGCACCAAAAAAAAAAAAAGTTTTATTTTCTAAAATTAGTTAGAAAATATAATAGGAGAGGGCCGGGGATTTAGCTCAGTGGTTTCACCGCCTCCTGCACAAGCTCAAGGACCCAAGTTCGATCCCTGCACCAAAAAAAAAAAAAAGAAAATATAATAGGAGAAATGGAGTAGGGATCTGCTCCTTAGAGCAGTCAAAATGATGAAATATCAATTAATAAGATTACAGAAAACATATATTATCTCTATGGAGAACCTAGTAGTAATTTACTGAAATATATCAAAGAACACTTGAATGAATGGAGTATTCCTAGAATGGAAGACCCAGTATGATAAAGACATCTGTTGCCACAAATTAACCTATAGATACAATGTAATTTTAAATAAATTTCCATAAGTGTAATATTGTGTTACTTTATCTTAAAGGAGGAAAGGTTTATTTGGGCTCATGGTTTCAGAGGTGTCAGTTCATGCCAACTTGGTTACTGTGCTTTGGGCCTGTGGAAGCACAGTACATCATGGCAGCAGCATAGAGTGAAGGAGGCTACTTACCTCATGGTGGCTAGGAAGCCAATAGAGAGAGGAAGGGCCAGGGTCCCAATACCCCCTCCAAGGGCATGTCTGCAATGACCTCTCTTCCACTAGGCTTACCTTTGAAAGGTTTCACCAGCTACCAATAGCTCCAAAGGCTGGCAAGTAAGCCTTTAGTACATAGGCTTTTAAAAGACATTTAAGAGTCAAACCATAAAAAACAATTAGGTAAGTTCATATAATATGGGAGGACAATAAATCCTCTGCCTAGAAAGGAAGACAGCAATTGCTAGAGAGAAAAAAAAAAGGCCATGGAGACTTGAATAATTTCAAAATATATGAAGGGCTGGGAAGACAGTGCAGAGTGGGCAAAGACAAAGACTCTCAGAGCTAGCCATCATTTATTGGGTACACATAATAATTGGACAAGAGTATCAGGTGACTTAGGGAGTGGCTGTAATCCTAAAACAATGAGGAATTTATGCTGATGAAGATCTTAGGTCATGAGGTTCTTACGTTGAGGACGACTGTAAGGAGAATATTCTTACAAAAGTAGATGGGATGAGTTCTGCTGATGAGGAATTTGTTCCTCCCTAGGTGAAACCTTTCCCTTTTTTTTATTATTACTGGGTTCTCAAAGAACGAGAATGTCTTTAGTTGATGTAATCTTGCTGTTGAGAGCCACAGCATCGAGGTACCACTGAGGCCTCAGCTGTGACTGGAGGCAAAACAGAGTTATGTTTCCGAATTCCATAGCCAGCTCTTGGGCAAGGTGACTTGGGCCCTAGACAGCTAAAGTCACACTTTAATTATGAAATGATTTTTCCCCAGAATTTATATAGAATTGCTCTCAATAATATAACATAGAATAAATATATTAAAATAGGCAGAAATAGATGGCCACAGAAGTTTAACTTTTCTCTCAAAAGTCCCACCTACAATGACATTAAATGAGTTCTTTAAAAAGAAAATTTCACAAAAGAAAAGAGGAAAATAAGAAACACCATCTACCAAAAGATACCAATAAACTTTTGGAAGATGGAAAACAGATAGAGGGATGGTAACAGAAAACAAGAGGATGCTATGATTCAAATGACTATCAAAGAGAAGAATGTTGTTCACCTCACTCCACCACTAGTAGGCTCAAAATATGAATGAACCAAATTCCTAGTTGTGGAAATCCTAACAATTGATTACCTATTATGAAATCTACCAGTCTAATATTAGCACCATGCCTTTTTAGTGCTTCATTCTAAAATAGAAATGCAGGCTGGGGGTGTCAATCTGTGGCAGAGAATTTGCCTAGCAGGTGCAAGGGTATGGGTTCAATCCCCAGCATTGAAAATAAAAACACTATACCAACAAAAACCTACAAAATATACAAACTTATAAATTTAAAATTAACTTATAAATTTATAAGCTGTAAAATGTAATATCATTTATAATAATATTTATAAACTATAAAATATGACTGAGTCACTAGTCATTTGAGGAAACCTTTTAACACACAATACTGATACAAACAAAATGGAGGTGGGGTGCAGGGACTCCAACTCAGACGAGAGAAAAATAAATTTTTAAAAATCCAGACATTTTGTCATGCTTTTTAGTGAGGAAAGGGAAGGTACTGTATATGACTTAGGAATAGGATGTTATTTTTTCCAAAGTAATAATCAGACATCAAAAAGATAGCTCTATAAAATTTGAAATATTATCATAAAATTAAATATTCAATAAAGGGACTGGACTGATAAGTTCCAGATGGGACAGCAAAGAAAACAGTAACAGAAACAAAAAAGAGCAACATATATACTTATTAATTATATATTATATATAATATATTAATATGATATAACATATACAATATATGATACAATGTATATAATTAGGTTGACTACTAAGAATTCTAGAAAAGAGAAATTGGGAGAAAATGCAATTTTCTATAGGAAAGGAATGTCCAGATTAAAAAATACCCTGAGTACCTAGGAGTACAAATAAAGAAAAAAAAGGCCATTATCATTAAATTCTAGTATTAGAATCATAAAATGATTGTACACTTATAGAGTCTAAATGCTTCTAGAGAAAATCAGATTACTCAAAAGTAAATGAAGCAATTGATTGGGGTAACTTAAAGATGGTGACAACTGATTTAGGCAAAAATCATCAAATAATCCTAAAATTCTAGGTGAGAGTAATTTAGAGACAGAATAATTATATGGTCAAGTATTTTCCCATGTATCATTCTATTAATCTTAAATAGGAAAATAATTTATAGTGGATAAATATGGCAGATATCATATAAATCAAGTGCTCAAAGATAATATCACAAATACTAGGACAAATACTAATATCACAAATACTAGGACAAACTGAGATCATGTACCTCCTGATGAGAAGTACTGAGAACAGTTCAATATTTATAGAATAGTCTTGCAAAACAAAATATAACCTCACTGCGCCTGCCTGCAAGTGCAAGGTCCTGAGTTCAATCCCTGGTACAAAAATATATATATATTTATATTTATATATTATTATATATTATAATTTAATAACATACTAATATACAAATTAATTATATATTAAT
>NW_004624730.1:56886061-56949012 GCF_000247695.1 Heterocephalus glaber
ATATATACATATAAAAAACCTAAGCATAGCTGGGGATTTAGTTCAGTGGTGCTGCTGCCTACCTCGCAAGCACAAGCTCCTGAGTTCGATCCCCAGTACCAAAAAATTAAAAATAAATAAATAAATAAAACCTAAGCAGAAAATCTAAGCATGAGGCAGTATCAGACAACTCCAAGTTGAGGGACATTCTACAAAACAACTAGCTTGTAGTTTTCAAAATGTCAATATCATGAAAGACAAAGAAAAAAAAGTCTGAGAAACTGTTCCAGATTGAAGAGGCATAAAGATATGAAAATGAAGTGCAATGTTACAGAGCAATTCAGGTGTCACCTAGAGTTCAAAGTACTCCTCCAAGCTCATTTGAGTTGTTGACAGAAGTTAATTCCTTCAGGTTGTATGACTGAGATCCTGGTTTTCTTGCTAGTCACTTGCCCAGCACTTCTCAGCCACTAGCGGCTACTCTCAGGGCCTTGCCATTGAGTCCCCTTTTCACAACATGACAGTTTGCTTTATCCTGCACTGGACAGAGATCATCCCTCTATTACCTTGCCTTCTCTGAAGCTCTCAAATGATTAGGTAAGGCCCAAAAGTGATAATCAACTTTTGACTAACTCAAAGTTAACCAATTAATAACTTACTCATGGGAATAATATCTCATCATATATATTAGTAGCACTCAAAGGAAGGGAAAATCTCTGTGATGTTAGATATCTGAAAATGTTTTTATGAATTCAGTGCTTTTCAATTATACTTGCATATTAGAATTTATTTCCCATTCATTCTTTCTCAGAAAACCATTAAAAGAATACTCCTCTGAAATAAGGAAGTAATCAAGAAAGAAAAAGCATACAACCTAGTAAACAAGGACTAGTTCTAGGAAACAAGGATTCATTCTACAACAGTAAAACAGCAAAGGGAAGCCTCAGATAACAGCAGAACACTAGATAGAAATCAACCCAGCCTGGAGCAGAAGAATGAAACACTTCAGAATGCAATCATTGGGACAAAAACAAGTAGAATTGTTCCGGCGCCTGCCTCGCTAGCGCAAAGTCCAGAGTTCAATCCCTGGTACAAAAAAACCCCCCAAAAAACCAAGTAGAATTACGAGATTATCTGATATATCTGACACTGGGGAAAGAGAATCAATATTAGGAAATGATAGAATTGAGTAAATAATTGGGGAAAAATAAGAACAGATATATACATACTGTAAATGTTGCAATTATTTTAAGAAAAATTAAATGATTTTCAAAAAATAAAAGTGTGTACTATTTGGCTCTGCACTTAATAATATCAATGTAGTCATATACATATTGATCCTCATTAGAAAACAATAATAGTGAGACTATATTAATGAAGGGGTGCAAGGGTATGTGAAAGACCTAAATCAAGAAATTGCAAAATAGTGCTATAATACTAATATGTGAAATTACAAGAGTTTAATGCTAGGATTGAAAAATACAATAAATGGGAAGAACTCCTATTTTTATATAATCCATTTAGTACTACATCCTTCATAACTACATGCATTTTGTTTTGTTTGTTTTGTTTTACTACATGCATTTTTAACTTAAAAATTTAAAAAAAAATTTTAGAAAAGGAAACTCTCTCATAATAGTAAAGAAAAAATAAACTAATACTGGAATCTGTTTTTAATCAACAGATGGACAAAAGTTGAAAACTCTGGTATTATCAATAGTTAGAAAAGATAAAAAAAAAAGACAATGAGAAATTCAGAATGAAAAGGTGTATACTTTTTCCTAGCTATACCTAGAACAATTATTTTTAAATGGTACTCTGTTACAATATTTGCATTTTAGGGACTTCCAGGAAGAAGGTGGAATAGTAAGCAGCAATAAATCAGCCTCTCCAAGATTCAGAATCCAGACCCTGGAAAATAACAACTTGGAGAAGAAAAGAAGGATGGAAGGTGGATCATGGGGACCCAGGAAGGATCTGAAGGGAAAATTGGACTCTATAAAGAAATTGAAGAGTCAGACCATAACAAATAAAAAGGAAGGGACAATCTGCACTTTCTCCTAGGCTCCTGGCTCTTGGCAAGAGGAAGAAAAGATCAAATCTACAGACACACAGTGATAGCAAACCAGTTGACCAGAGCCCTGTAGGGAGAAATGCAGCAGTGGAACCCAGCAGTGGATGCCATGCTCTACAACAGCTGATGAGTGACTCCAGTCCAAGCATCTGCCATATCTGCTGGAAAGGGTGCCTGGTTGGATGCCATTTTAGAGAGGGGCCAACAGAACCAGGGACTCAGAGGAGCTGTGGGATGGCTTCATCTCAGGGTTCCCAGTGATAAACTCCCACAGGGACTGGGTGAGGGATATCCATGAGAGATATTCACGGTCAGGGAGCCGTGGTCAGTCTGGGAAGGGACACCAAGAGTTTTACAAGCTAAACAACTCAGGCCCTACCTCCACGACCAGAGGTCAGGTTCAGCCTGAATTTCTGTGGATTTGAAAGTCCCAAACTGGCACACTGCTGGCTTACTAGGATTATCAAGGACAGACTTGGACTCAAACTACCTCCTTTATCTATCCAAGAGAGCAGAGTCACGCCTTAAATTGGACACTGACACAAAACTGTAGACCCCAGAAGCTAAGCATAGGCTTGAAATCAGAGAGAAATTTCTCTCTCTCTCTTTTTTTTTTTTTGGTACGGGGGATCTAACTCGGGTCCTTGCGCTTGCAAGGCAGGCGGCGGAACCACTGAGCTAAATCCCCGGCCCAACATTTTTTGATGTAAACTATTTAAGTTTGGTTTTTTTTTGTTGTTTTTTTTTGGTACTGGGGATCGAGCTTGGGTCCTTGAGCTTGCACAGCAGGCGGCGGAACCACTGAGCTAAATCCCCAGCCCTCTCTCTCCTTTTTTCTTTGCTATTGGTGTTTAAAAAATTTGGGGCGGGGGCGGTGTGTTTTTTTTGTGAGCATGAACATTGTTTTTAGTTTTCTTTTTTGTTTTTTCTTTCTCCTTTCCTTCCTTCATGCATTCGTTATCAGTTTCTTGAGGCTTGGGTAATCTTCCTTTGTCCTTCAGCCTTGCTTCTAATCTCTTTTTCTTTCTTCATTTCTCTATTTTTTCCTCTTTTCCTTTTTAAAATTTGTCCCCTTAGGGTAAAATTACTCTATTGAGAGAATATTTAATGTATATAATTTTGTCTTAGATTTTGTTATATAATTACAAATCTTGTATCAAGGGTTAAAGATGGCAAATTATTTAATCATCACACTGGAAGTAGAAAGAACACATTCAAAAGGGAAGGGGAACAAAGGAGGGGGGAGGGGAAAGGGAAGGAAGGGAAACAGGATTAAAGAAAAAGAGAATGAAAGGGGAAAATGGAAACAAAATTTTTGTAAATGGGGAGGGGAAAAAGGGAAGTGAGGGAAGGAAAATGGGAGAAAAAGATTAAAACATATTACATACTAGTACAAATTCCCTATGAGGAATGTGATCTGTATGTATAGCAAATATGTACTAATAAAAAGTTTTAAAACATTGACATTTTACTTCTCAATATTTTTTTCTAAATATTTTCTTTCTCTTTTTTCCTTTTTTTTTTTTTTAAAGCTCTCTCCCCATGGTGCTATGGGTTGATCTGGTTTATCTATTTAGATTAACCTGGCACACTCTTCTTACTCTCAACCTCTGTATTCTCTTGGCTTGCTCCCTAACTTCTTTTAAGTCTTTAAAGTTCCTTTGATTATCCTTTTAAAAATTACACATTTTGGGGCTGGGGATTTAGTTCAGTGGTTCCACCATCTGCCTCGCAAGCTCAAGATCCCGAGTTCAATCCCCGGTACCAAAAAAAAAATTATACATTTCGGGCCAGGGATTTAGCTCAGTGGTTCCAGTGCCTGCCTCTATCGCTGGCCTCGATCCCCCCTCGCACCCCCAAAATGTATTTCTCCAATTCTGTTATACATCCAGAGCTGTGTAAACGTTGGACAGATCAAAAGAATAACAGCAAAGATTTTGAGAACTTAACTAAAATGTAAACTACTATTGAAGTGTCAGACTAACCCCTGAGTAGTACACCCACAGGACAGGACAAAAAGGAGCTTAGCAAAGGCACTGGAAAATTAGCAGAGGTTAGAGATACTTCCCACTGAAAGCAAGACTGCAACAATCATGTTGATTGCCTACTAAAAGAAACAAAAGATTACCATTACTCAGGGGATAAGAGGACTCAAAATCAAACCAACATTTTATTTGAATTTTGCAACCCAAAATTATTTAATATGCTAAAAAACAAAACAAAACAGAAAAATGTGCCCAAATTGTCAAGGGAAAAGACAATCAGCAGATGCCCCAAATATTGGAATTATCAGAAAAGTACCTTAAAGCAATACTAACTATGATCCTTGACATAAGGACTAACAAAGTTGAAATTAATGGAAAATACAGATCCTCAGCAAAGAAACAAAAACCATAATAAAAGAGCCAATTTAAAATTAAGAATTTAAAAATAAATATCCAATATTTTAGAAATCTCTTTGTAGACACGACAGCAGAACAAATATTAGTCAAAACTATGTGGGCTACAAGATAGATCAACACAAAGTATCCAGTAGAGATAGATATGAAGAACAAGAGATAGAGAAAAAATTTTAAAAATGAAGAGCCTTAGAGACTTGTAAGACAACATCAAAATATCTAACATTCTTGTCATTAGGTTCCCAGAGAGGAGAAAGAACATTGGACAGAAAAAATATTTGAAAATCATAATTGCTGGAATCTCCTCAAATTTTGTGAAATACAGAAGGAACTCAATAAACCCAAATAAAATAAATAAAGAAAACAATACCTAGACATATCACAACAAACCAGTGAATACCAATATTTCAAATCTCAAAATAATCTAGAAAAAATTACAATCTACATTTGGAGGAAACTATTTCAATAACCACAGACAGCCCCAAAGACAATGAGCTTTAAATACTAGGATAACAAACAAAATCATTAATCCAAAAACAAAACAAAACAAAATCATTAATCCAGAATTGTACAAACAGCTAAAATAGCCCTTAGGAATGAGGATAAAATTAAAATATCCTTAGACAAAGAAAAACTGACAGATACACCATTGTTAAAATTTTTCAGGCTGTAGAGAAATGATATCAAAAGGAAATATTTTTAAGAATGAAGAGACGCATAAAAGTAAATAGGTAATTAAGTAAAATTAAGACTATATTTCCCTCTTAAATTTCCTTTTATGACTTCTGAAACCAAAAAATATAAAACCATCTGGTGGGGTTTTATACATACAGAGGCAACACATATGGAGAGATGGATTAAGAGACAGTGGTAAACCTACATGGCTGCAAGTATTTTTTCTACATTTTACTTAAAATAGTTTAATTTTAACAGAAGTAGACTGTGAACATTTATGTATGTATATTGTAACCCAAAGAGCAACCACCCAAAAAGGAATATAGCCAAACATAATATAAATTAAAATGCAAAATTAAAAGAAGTTCAGTTAATGCAAAAGAAACCAAGAAACTAAGAACATAAAAACACAGAGAATAAAAAGAAAGCAAATAATAAAGAAGCCTAAATCCACCTGTATCAATAATTACATTAAATGTAAACCATCTAAACACAAGGATGAAAAAGCAGAGATTGTAAGAGTGGTTTTTTTTTTAAAAAATGATCTAATATGTATTATCTACAAGTAATCCACTTTAAAAATAACAACAGAGATTGACAGGAAAAAGATGGAAAAGATACATATTTCAAACACTAATCAAAAGTAGCCCGAGTAGCTACATAATATAAAATATATTTCAGAACAAAGATATTACCAGACATAAGGGGATATACTATTAAGGACAAAAAGCAGCTTATAAAAACACGTAATTTAAAAAGTGTATGGTTCTAAACAACAAAGTCTCAAAGCACATGAAGCAAAAATACCCAGTAGTGAAGGGACAAACAGACAAATCCACAATTCTACTTGGAGATATCAATGCTTCTTTCTCAGCAATTGCTAGACCTAGTAAGGAAAACCAGTAATGATTTAGAAGACCTAATAACATTATCAAACAATTTGATGTAATTGAAATTTATACCACACTCCACCCAACAATAGTACATGACACATTCTTTTGTAAGTGACCACAGGACATTCATCAGGATATTTTGGAGGCAAAACAAACCTTAAACTGAAAAGAACTTATCTTTTTAACCACAACAGAATTTAAAAGTGCTATATAGCAGCTCACTTTGTTATCTCTTGGTATGTTTTCACTGTCTGACTTGGGAGTATACTGCTGTATAATCAAGACTGTTATAAATGACTTCAAAGCTTAGTAGTCACATAAGTGCTATTAGATAATGTTTTGGTGCACACGGCATGTATGATTGTCTTTTTCAAAATAGAAAAAAATCTAAAAGACAAGTAGCTATCATTGTAATTGCAATGTTTTAGAATGTAACCATCGTTTCATTTTAGATATTTCACCTCCTGACTTTAGGACACTTAGAATACAATTATTTAATTATGAAGCATTCCATTTTTGTTTGATTTACAATCTGAGAATCACTAGTTCTACTTTCATTTTAAAACATTCTTCTTTCAAATACTAGTCCTTAAGTGATGAGTTTTGTCACACAGATGTTTAACATACTCTAAACATTGCAAACAGGAGCTGGGGATACAGCTCCATGGTAGAACAGTTGCTTAGCATGCACAAGACGTTAGGTTCAATCCCTAGCACTGCAAATAGTATATATATATATATATATATATATATTTAGTCACTTCTATGACAAAATACCCCACACCTGCAGCTTAGAGGCAGTGGGGTTTATTTTGGCTTAAGTTTCAGAGGATTCAGTAAATGGGTGGTTGGTTCCAAGGCAGAAATGGCACAGCAAAGGGGCATAGATGCAGGGAAGCTGTTGAACCCATGGCAGCCAGGAAAGAGAGGGAGGAGGGAAGGAGAGACAGATGGACAGACAGACAGACAGACAGAGACAGATGGACAGAGACAGACTTTTCAAGTCACACCCTCAGTGACCTACCTCCAATCAGGCCCCACCTCCTAACAGCACACTGAGCTGTGAACTCATCAGTGATGAGTGTGGCACCCTTATGACACAATCACCTTTCAAAAGACCCACATCTGAACATGAGACTGGCAGGACATTGAGATCTAAACTATAATATAAGTATGTATTATATGTAAAATATATAATATGTATAAATATATATAATGCAAATACCTTTGAAAACAAGACATGTCAGACCAATAGCCACCAAGTAAGTGAAAGCCCTCAATTGTGAATTAATAAATGCTACTCCTGCATCAATGAATACTGTGAAGCATTCCAGCACCAGATAATGGCACTATCTGCTGTGACATGATTTCACAACAAAAATCACATAATGTAATCATTAATGTAATTAGGATATAATCATGTAATAGCATTTTCTTACTTATTAAAAATAAATTTTAGAAATATCCCTAGTATAAATTTTCCCCACTAAGTACTAGTCACATCTCACAGAACACTGTGCTTGAAAACACAATTTGAAAAATACTATCCTAAGGTCTTAAGGTTTACTTTGACTAGTAACTCAATGTTGTTGTTTTTAATTCCCTGCTCCAGAATAACATAGTATTCTGACACTGCTTAAAAACACTAGCTCACGTAAAGTATAGAAATATAGATCCCTGGAATGTGAGATGAAAACTAGTGCTAAAGGAGGAAAAGAAAGAAAACAAGGAAATGCAGTCAAGTGAACTATGACCACAGGGAAAGGAATGGAAGGAATGAATCTCATTTAAAATTAGGTTAGGAACGTGTGGTGTTCGAGAAGACTGGCATTGGTCAGGTTTTTGCTCTGGTTGTAAACTGCATTATGACATCTATATCGTGGGTCACTTCCAAGTTCTCTACTAAAAAATTCAAGGGGGAACCATCTTTGGAGGACTTGTATAGCATCTGACTTTCCATCTCTGCTCTTACGGTTTTTCAATACAATAAAAGACCACTAGGGGGAGAAATTCGCAGAGTACTGGACCTTTATCAGTTAGTAAACGCAAAAGTCAATAGACCCCATTAACGTACTCTCAAGAAAAAAAAAGACTTATAATACACAGCATGAAGACACCCCTTTCAAATTAATCAATAACCAATATAGCGTTTTTTGTGTGTTTCTTTTTTGGTACCGGGTATCGAACTCGGGTCCTTGCGCTTGCGCAGCAGGCGGTGAAACCACTGAGCTAAATCCCCGGCCCCAATATAGCGTTTTTGAAGACTCTGTTAGCTTTACACGAAAAAACCCCAAGTATTCTCAATAGCCAGAATTGAACGCTACAAACTGTTTCAAAACAGGAAAAGAGGGGTGGAGCATAGCAAAAGGTCCCTTATAAATCAGTCAAAGGATTGCAGGGGGCTGTGGCAGTGCGTTCTACCTGCCAGTCAGGTTACACCTTAATCCAGTTTTGGTTTCGAAGGACGCACAGCAGCCCTTTGCAGAAGGCCTTCTTCCAAGAATCCAGAGCCACTTTTAGTTACCCACTGAGAAGCGGATAGCCACTGCGTCCTCCACGCTATGCCCCCAACTAATCTTGTTTCCTCCTCTATGGGCGTAAAAGTGAATAAACTCACTTGCTTCCAACATTCCTTTCTGTATCTCAACCTTTCCCCGCCTGCCGCTGATAAAAACAAATATACGGGGCTGGGGATTTAGCTCACTGGTTCCGCCGCCTGCTTTGCAAGCCCAAGGTCCGGCACCAAAAAAAAGAAAAAAACAAAAAACAAATATACGACTCCTACACTGCCCTAGCATGACAGAACAGCCTCACTACTGCAAAAGACGGAATATTAAGCAGACACACGCCAGAAAAGCAACCCCAGTTGCATCCCACTCCGGGCGGAAAAGCAGGGCGCAGGCGCAGTGGAGACTGTTGCCCTCCTTGCCCACTTCCCCCTCCTCTTGTCCTCAGTTTCACTTCCACTCCTCTGCATCTCTGCTTCCGGGGCATTTTCGGCTCGGCTCCTCCTCAGCTCTTACCCTCCTCTGCCGGAGGAGGGGGAGTCAAGGGGGTGGGGAAGAGTTCGTTGTTTGTTTACACGATGTGAGCGGAAAAAGAGACCAATAAAGTTTATTCTGGAAACAAAAGAAAAAAAAAAAAACCAGGGGCGACAGAGAAAGGAGACAGGGGCGGGGGCGTGCGTCGGGGGCTCGCTAGGAGAGGGAGCGAGAAGGAGAAAGCGGCAGTTCCGGTGCCGCCGCTGAGGTCTCGGGCTGCTGCGACCGCGGCCGCTGGGGCTGGGGCTGGGGCTGGGGCCGCCGGCGAGGCAGGGCTCAGGCCCGGCCGGGCAGTTCCGGAGCGGCGGGGAAGAGGGACCGGGAGGCGGGGGCCGTGCCGCCCGCTCTCCTCTCCCTCGGCGCCGCCGCCGCCGCCGCCGCCGCCGCCCGCGGGGCTGGGACCCGATGCGGTTAGAGCCGCGGAGCCTGGAGGAGCCCCGAGCGTAAGTACTGAGCGGACTGGCCGGGCGCGGCGCGGGCGCGGCGGGGTCGGGGTCGCGGTGGGGTCGGGTGGGTGCCGGGGACTCCGGGACGCGCCCGCGGCGCTGGGCGGGGGGCTGTCGGCCGGCGGCGGAGTTGCCCGCGGTCGCCGCTCCCTCTCGCTCGCCGGCTTCTGGCCTCTCCCAGCTGTAGAGGCGGCAGCTGCCGCTCCCTCTCCTTTCTCCCCGGCTCCTGGTTTCCTTCCTCTGCCGTTTTGGGCGACGGGGCCGCTGGAGGCTGAGGAAGTGCACCCAGGGCCGCCACCCCGGCCGCAGGGACTCGGTCTTCTGGGCCCCTCACGCCCACCCGGCCCGCGGGTGGCCGGGCTCCCTGGAGCCCCACAGCGAGCAGTTCCTGAGGGGCTGTCACGCCCGAGGACTCCGGCCCTGCCAGTCCTGCGGCCCTGCGCTCGCCTCGTACTGGGTTTAAATCGCCCGGCAAGGGTATGGAAGGAAAACCGCTCCTCTCAACCCGCAGCTCCCCTCCCACCCTTCCTTTGGAGGTCGTTTTTTCCTTTTAACGAGACAGTCAAACGTTTGGAGTTTTTGGATTTTTCATTCATAGATCTGAGACATTGTCTCGTGTAACTTGTTCTCTGAGTCTATTATGTGATGATACCTGTTTCATAGCTCCTAAGTGGCTCAGGAAGATAGGGTAGAGCCCTGGTTGGGGCTGTGTAAACACCAAGACGTTTCAGCCAGTGTGTTTTGACCGCGGCTTGTGGGGTTTATTTTAGGATGCTAAAGAAGTGGTGATGGTGGCCAACCATGTTAGTAGACTTGGGAATCGAAAGCTATTTTCCTAGATGTCAATAATTGGGAAGCTGTTTATGTAGCTATATAAAGAGTAGGGAAGCACAACAAAAGAGGGCTTTGTAGAACACGGTCTGAATATTTTTTAATGAATTAGAGTTGTGATTTCGTCTTGGTGAAGCTTCCTCATTCCACCACTGCGCTTTTGTGAACATGCAGAGCAGGGGTGCGGGATGATGTTTTGGATCGTAGTTTGTAAGGCCGGCGAGAACACCTAGAAAACTTGGTTAGATAAATTTCTGGTAACTCAAGACGGGTGATTTCTTCTTCAACTTTTGAACCACTTTGGGCGATATTGGTCGAATGTTTTCTTGCTTAGAAACGAGATTCTCTTGGGTATTTGTTTACATTGCAGCGTACAGAATTTATGTGCTGGATTGTTGTTTAAAGTCCTGGAAGATACTTAAGATAGCGCATTGCTAAATTAGTTTGGTTAAATCAGTATAATAGCATGTATGTGTATTCAAGTTTTAAGGTGTTTTGGGTTTTTTTTTAACTGAAGCACTGAATTCTGGTCGACAGCATTGAATTCTGGTTAAATCTCCGTCTAAACATCACATGTTGTGGAAATTTTTAATTATCAGATTAACTGTTCTGCAGTGTCATCAGCCAAAATTATCTAAGGAGAGCTGTGTAGGGGGTGAGATAGATGATGTTTTTAAAGTTTTTTAATCTCATATTTTGGGGCTTTGTTTTTGGAAGACAGAAGTAAATAAAAATCCTTAATTTTTTTTCAAAAGTTTTTGTGCATTTTTTTTTCAAAACAGGTACTTTCCTATTAAAATCACGAAATAGGTGATTGAAAGAAATGATAGATCATCAGAATGGCAATAGTATCATGAGGGAGTTAAGAAAGTAACAAATACCAGCGTTTGGGCCGGGGATTTAGCTCAGTGGTTTTGCCGCCTGCTGCGCAATAGCAAGGACCCGAGTTCGATCCCCGGTACCAGAAAAACAAACAAATACCAGCGTTTTATCTTTCACTGAGTATAAAGTTTGAAACATATTCCTGTCAATTGAAATTAAAGAATTAAAAATGGATCACATTGTAAATACAGGACAGTGATTGTATCTAAAGGTTTTAAAAGTTTAAATTGTATATGGTGCTTAGAGAGGGCATTACAGACAAATAGTTACTTAAACTGGAAAATGACTTCATGGAAGTATATATACTCTCATGGGGCTACGTATATGTACCAGAGATATTGTAAAAGAGCAATATCTGTGCCGTCTCTATGCATGGAACAGTCTTGGAGGCAGAGCTTCCTTCCTGTCAGGATAAGATCCTCTCTATCCCAAGTCAGTATTCCTTCAAAAAACACCTAAATTTAGAAATAAAATACTTTTTTAAAATACATCACAGTGACTTTTTTTTCCCCTAAGAGATTATTTGCTGTGTAACTTATTTCCTATTAGCCCTTTACTGAATTAAGATTTTTTTTAAACAGTTGTGATTATCTTGGAAAGGGCACTTGCTCTGTTGATCTGTTTATTTGAAGAGAGCTACCTTAATCCTATTTGATCTCTTCAGCAGCTAGAGTAGTGGTAAAAGGATCTCTTCTCTATTTTATTCTATATCTTGAATTCCAAAGTAAGAGTGTTTTTTAAAATGAAATGTGTTTCAGGCTGGGGATTTAGCTCAATGTTTCCAGTGCCTGCCTTCCAAGCACAAGGTCCTGAGTTCCATCCCCAGTACCAAAAAAAAAAAAAAAAGAAAGAAATGTGTTTCTTAAGCTTCATAAAATATTTCATCTCCAGTGAAAATATTTATGACTTTTAAAACTGTTCAACTTTAGAAGCATAAGTCTTAGAATATCATGGTTTATTAGTGATCATAATTTCTTTTTTTCTTTTTTTTTGGTACCAGGGATCAAACTTGGGTCCTTGCACTTGGAAGGCAGGCGACGGAACCACTGGGCTAAATCCCCAGCCCTATCGTAATTTCTTTTTAAAGTGTTATTTCTCAAGCTATATAACAATCCTGTATACAGAGCAGTATTACTATCTCTAGGAAATATTATCTGAAGTCAGACAAGGTGGCAGGTGATGCTCATCAAAACCAACGTTTTCAGACTCCTTTCGGTCTCATACTCTAATCTGCTCCAGCTCATTTTTAGTCAGATTACAGAAACTAGACCCAGAGAAGTTTAATTTCTTGCAATCACCTTTTCCCATATTTATAGTAATAAATATGTATGTTAAATTTTCTTTACAGTTTAAACATTGTTTTTTAATTCTGACTACATGTTAGAATCATCCAGAGACCTTAAAAAATACTAATACCAGAGTCTCATCCTCAAAGATTCTGATTTAATTGGTGTGAGATAGAGCCAAATACATTTGTGTTTTGTTTGTTTGTTTTAAAGTTCAGGTAATTCTGACTGACAAGATTATAAAGCCCTTGATTTCAAGGACCTGAATGATCTGGTCCTTGCTTTTCTATCTAGGTTCATTTCTTTACTCCTGCAACTCCTCTGGTCTTTGCATGCTCTCATGAGTAAATGCTGTTTGTACTTCTTGAGACATACGTGCACTTAATCCTCCCTCCTTAACTGACTCCTACTCATCTTTCTCCTCAGCTCCTTTGAAAAGACCAATCTGGGCTAGGTGTCCCTGCTTCCCTTCCCCATGGCATTTTGTGCTCCCATCATAGCATTGACCACATTACATTGTAATTGCCTGTTTGTGTCTTCCACCGGAATGTAAATTTGACTCCTTCTGTCTTACATATGTTGTACTTTTATTGCCAATCAGCCAGTATGTTATAGGTATTTGACTGAATAAATATTTTGGAGGGAGCCTTTACAACATGTAATAATTCATAAGCACCAATAAAGTTTTTATTATTGACCAATACTTTTAATAATTTAACATTTTTTGGTCCCTAAAAATGTACATTCCTGAAATGGCCACAGATAGGAATTTCATTTGGAGACGTTTGAGATGTTATAAATTATATGAAGAGGGACACCCAAACCCAAGTGCATGTGCATACTCACTTGCTCACACAAACACACATATCTGGCAAACATAATGATCATTATTAGACACAGTACTTTACCAGAAATCAGAAAACTTTTATTCACATCTCCATTTTACCACAAACATTGTCTTTGGGCAAGTCTCTATTACTTCAGGCTTCATCTTCATCTGTAACATAAAGGAATTATACTAGATGTTCTGTATCAGTGAACCTGCAGCACACATGCTGCAGTGTGTTGTTTATATCATTGAAAGCTCTAAAAGATTCACCATTATTGTTTTATGTGTTGCTTAGTGATCTGTCCTTAAGATTCTCTAAGTACTATCAGTATTTGCTTTGAAATGTAATGTGTTCTGGTTCAAAGTCTAGTTCATACTTACTGGCAGGATTACAGAGGATAGATTTCCTAATCTGTATAATGTGGATAATTACTACTCAATAAAGTTGTTGTTGAATTAAATGAGATAATATAGCTCCAAGAGAGTTCTTGAACTAGATCAGGTACTTAATAAATGTTCTTTCCCTTTAGGAGGTGTTTGATCTCATGAGTAAACTTACCTGAGATAAAAGGACACAGTTTTTGTCATAAGTTCTGTTTTCCACTTTGCTGACTGCTAGCACTGCAGGTGTGACTAGGGACCAAAAACCACTGTGGCTTTTGGTTTCGTTTTCTGTGAACCCAGTTCTGCTACCAGACACCCAGGTGTTGGTCAGCTAGGTTGGGAAATAGTTATGACTAAAATTTTAATCTGACAATACAACAAAAGCCAGTTGCTAATAATCTATAGTATTCTAATATATTATAATTAATATTATATATATGTGTGTATATATATATATATATATATATATATATATGAATGTCAGGAGAGGAGAGTTTAAACTGATGACCTTATGCCATTGCCAAAGACGAGTAGCATCAGACTTGAGCATTCAGAAGAATGGAGCACATTCAAATTAAGAATGTTTTACAAAAGAAGACCCAGAGATGTTGGTAAAATTCCTGTTTACCAAACCTTAAAATTTAGCAGTCATTAGAGTAATTTCCAACTGATACAGGAAATATAGGAAAAAATTGGTCTTCTGATAAGGGCCAGTTCAGAAGATAAGCACAAACAGTGTTCCCAGGGTCAGACTAGCAGTTGTAGATATCAGCAGACTAAAGTTGATATTTTTCTCTACTTGGGTGCCATGTTTCTTAATTTTTTACATAGTGATTTTATTTGGTAGTAATGAGAGTAACTTGACACATAATGTAATATTGTTCTGCTGACATGTGTTACCAGTCTTACTTCTCTGTCAATTAAAATTGCTTGCCTGTGTTTCTCTTGAAGTTTACATGAAAAGTGAATTTAATGATCTTTTTGGAAAAAATACTGAAATAAAAATTAAAACCCATAGGTAAGAGAAATTGAAGTATTAGGATGTAAAAGAAATATGAAGCAACATACAGTGAAATCTGATTCAGCTTGAAGGCTGGAGATTTCCATCATTCAAAAAGGTTACTCAATTTTAGATATGCTGATAATGTTTTGCAGCTGAATACCTTATTCACATTTAATTCTTTATTATATGAGTGTGAAGAGACAGCTTACAGAATGGGGAAAAATATTGCCAGCTATTCCTTGGACAGAGGACTAACATCTAGAATATGTGAAGAAGTCAAAAAAAATTAGACCCCTCCAAAATAAAAGACCCACTCAAAAAATGAGTAACTGAAATGAATAGACCCTTCTCAGAAGTACAATGGCCAATAAATAAATGAAAAAAATGTTCAATGTTTCTGACCATTAGAGAAATGCAAATTAAAACAACACTGAGATTTCATCTTACTCCAGAAAGAATAGCTAGCCTCAAAAAAAATCAAGTAATAAATGGTGAAGAGGCTATGGGGGATAAAGGAAACCTTCTACATTGTTAGTGAGAATGTAAACTAATATAACCACTATGGAAATCACTATGGAGATTAAAATAAAAGTAGAAATTCCATTTGATCCAGCCATTCCCCTTCTAGGTATCTTCCTGAAAGAGTTAAAGACATTGTATTACAGTGACATATGCATACTCATGCTTATAGCAGCACAATTCATAATAGCTAAATCTTGGAAGCAGCCTATATGCTCATCAACAGATGAATGGGTAAAGAAAATGTGGTATTTATACATAATGGAGTAGTATTGTACCATAACAGATAAACTTGAGTAATTCATAGGTTAATGGATGCACTTGGAGACCATAATATTCAGTGAAATAAATTAGACACACAAGCTTAAATATTACATTGTTTCTTATATGAGAAAGCCAATAAAAAGCAAAATATTAGGTAGGTAATGGGAAGTAGGGAGAGCTTTTTCTGATGGGAAGGGGAATAAGAGATGGAAGGAGAGAGAAGGGAGGGTAGGGAAAAGGGATGAAAAAAAAGAACTGGGAGAAAAACTGTAGGTAGAGCTTTTGCATGGGGAAAGGGACTGACCAAGAGATGGAAGGAGCAGGGAAGGAGAAGAGGATTTAGAATTAAGATGTGTTATGTGCATGTACCAACTCCCCACAAGGAATGTAAACATTGTATACTGCAAATATGTACTAATAAATAAATATTTTAAAAAATTCTTTATTATATGAGTCATTTGATCCTAGTTAAGGAATTTTTAGATGTTTGTTCTCTCCCTCCCCACTTACGTAGTTTAGAGAGTTTAAAGATAAAATGCTCGGATGAAGAGTTTATAAGTTTGTAATAAAAGTGATGGCTTGGAGCTGTCATTTCCCCCAAATTTTGTGTTTCTTAATGTGAAGCTGTTTATTATTATGTATTAGAGAGGTCTGGTCTAGATGCCTCAGGGACTGAATTCCAATCCCAGACTGCTACTTTGTCTATGTGTATGAGGGAGCAGATTATATCATATTTTGCCTGTTTTTCTGCATTGATAGAATAGGAATTGTAATGTGTTGCTTCCTGAGTAACTCATATGATTGAGATAATGTAAATGATCCCCAAATTAGTGCATAAAATTATTAAATAAAAAGGTATACATAATAGTTATTTTAAATTTATGTCTAATACAAGAATAATAATTTTTATATTTGGCCTGACAGTTAAATATTCATGTTGTTAGCTAGTATGGCAATTGGTCTAAGTTGTACTCTTTTATAAGTGGTTAAATTTTAGTAACTTCCAGCATATATTGCAGGTGTAACAAAGAAGTCTTTCTATTATGACAAGCATTGCTGTTTGAAATCATTGTGTGGTTATAAAAAAAAAAATTTAGTGGAGTGTGATGGTGCACTATTGTAATCTTAGCTGCTAAGAGGCTGAGGTGGGAAGATCATAAGTTTTAGGCTAGCCTGAGCAACTTAGCAAGGCCCTGTCTCAAAATATAGAAGGGCCTAGAGCGGTAATTCAGTGTTAGAGCATCCCTGGATTTAATCCCCAGTACTAGAAAAGGAAAAAAAAAATCTGTATCTTTTAGGATGTTTAGACTATACATATTAGATTTTTAAATATTTGTTTAATAGACCCAAAACAATCAATATTGTGATGTGAAAAAAGCTGTACAAGGATAGGATCATTCTTCTATGATCATAACTCTTTGCTAAATTACTAAGAGTAAAGCTCGAGAAATGTGTCTTCTCAGGTACAGCAGAAATGCAAGGCAATATTCTGAAGAGAATTTTGAGCATAGGTGTTTGAACAGGAGAGCATGTTATGTTCATTCTTGTAGTCTCAACTCCTAGCATAGTCCTGAATGTTAGATGATCAGTAAGTATTAGGGTTATTTTTTTTTTAAGAATAGAATCATATTTGGAAATTAAAAGTATTTTTCTTATATTTCTATTAGTATAACTATACAGTTTTAAAAATAGTACGGGAAAAAATAGTGAAACATAGGTAAATTGCTACATGCCAGTCTTAGTTGATCATTTCTTGAGTATAAATTTGAAGTATATAAGAATTACTTTTTGGCCAGTTGTGGTGACACAACCCTACCATCCCAGCTATTGGGGGAGGCTGGGGTGGGAGAATCTCAAGTTTAAGGCCAGCCCGGACAAGTTGGTGTGACCCTATCTGAAAAAAGGGTTGAGAGACGTAGCTCAGTAGTAGAATGCTTGCCTGGAATGTGCGAGGCCCTGGGTTCCATCCCTAGCACCACAAAAGAAAAAACAAAATCTTTAAGTTGTTAACTAGGTGCCTATTTCCATTGATATTTAGAGACATTTTGAACAAAGATTGAAAATTTAAGAGGCTGTGTGTTAAGGTGAAAATAACATTGTATCAGAATGAGAAAGTGTGGATTCTACATTCAACTATTAATGAGCTAGTCTTAGATCTTGACCTTTCAGAATTTATTCTTCACCTGCAAAATTTCTAAGGTTTTTTTACAATTCCCAGACTCTGTGAGATTCTTCATAGTCTGTTTCTGATTTCTGAGTAGGGTAAATGGTAAGTAAGCCACTCCCTGAGGGGAAGATAGTCTATCTCAGTGTCTTGTATTTTCAGAAGCTACAATCTTTTTGTCTGCTTGCTTTTGAATTTGGGCATATTTGAAAGTTTCTGTGTAAAATTGTGTGCCAGCCAAAAGCTGCTATTGGAAAAGAATGAAGTGAAAGGATTTTTCCCCCTTTCTGAAACCATCAGTGACTTTGGAAAACTAAACTTACTGCGTGTTTGGTCATTTGCTTACTGGCATTGGAAATGATGAAATGACTGACAGGCCTTTAGAGTAGGTCATCACTACACACCAGTTGCTAGGATTTTGACGGCCAGCAGACCTGTCACAGTACTCTTGACAGACATTGGACATCATCCTTACATGTTAAGGACTTCTAGGAAAACATATTCCATAATTTCCTTTGGTAACCCACCTCATTCAGATAGTTTCCAGAAAATGTGTTCCAATCTTAGAAACATACTTCCAGAAGCATAGTAAACCTTTTTTTTTCCCTAGTTCTGTCCTCAGTTATTGAGACAAATGTATGGAAAGATGGCAAAAATCATTGTCCTTGATCAGAAAGCAGTGATACTTATACTATTGATTTGTTTTTTCTATTATTGTTCAAATTATTTTCAAACAGGGCTGGGGATTTAGCTCAGTGGTTTCGCCGCCTGCTGCGCAAGCGCAAGGACCCGAGTTAGATCTCCGGTACCAAAACAAACAAACAAAAATTACTTTCAGCTTTTGAGTATTTTTAAACAGCAAACTGCTTTAGTAGTGAGATATTGTTTATTTTGAGTATGTACTCATTTTTCAGCAAAGTAAGCAGATTTTTGTGGCTTATTTTTCTTTACAAGATCTTGCTTTTCCAAGTACTTTTCATGGGACTTATTGTGTGTTTAAACCTGAAAGTACTGCTGTATTTGCAAACAACTGACTGCGCTGAGCCTAATAATGAGTAAATTGTCATCTCCACTTCTTAAGAAGTTACTTTGTTCACAGGTTGAAAACTGGTGGTGGTGGTGGTGGTGATGGTGTTAAATCAGCTACTATTCTGTGAATGTAGATTTATGGAATACATCATCAAATGTAAAGCAGAATTCATGAGGAAAACTGTGGGGAAAGTATTTAAATTATCCACTACTTTAATCTGAAAACCATACATAACAGCAAGGAAAGGAAATAATTATATTTTGAAGCTTTTTTTGTGTGTGTGGTACTGAGGATCAAACTCAGGTCCTTCCGCTTGCAAGGCAGGGGGCGGAACCAGAGCTAAATCCCCGGCCCTAAATAATTATATTTTGAAACTAATTTTATACTTACTAGTTTTATAGGGTGGTTTATTTTTTCATTCACTAGAAATATCCAACTTTCAGCTTTCTTAGTGATAGCATGGGACTCCAGATTTCCTCAAAATCTTTTTTTGGGAAGGTACTGGAGATCGAACTCGGGACCTTGTGCTTGCAAGGCAGGTGCAGTGCTGCTGAGCTAAATCCCCAGCCCCTCAAAATCATTTTTATTTATTTATTTTTAAAATTTGTATGATGTGTGTTTAGAATAACCTTGCCTTATTTTTGTTTTTTGGGACAGTAGGCAAAACTAGAGCCAAAATATGGTTTCAGGAGAAATAGATGAAACGATCCAGCTATTGAGTGGTGTAAATGATAGAATAACAAGTGAAGTGTAGTTTTGGAGGTTCTGCCAGTTTTGTGAACAAACCTGAATGTTAGCATCCTGTCATTAAGTTTGCAAGAACTTTCCTTAAGAAGGAAGCTGACCCACTCACTAGCCTAATAGGCAAGTGATTAGCTCAGACAGCAGCCTGTTTTCTTATTCTGAAGATCATTTTTATTAACAATAATAAAAAAGCACAGCGAATTGTATTATGCTGTGGTCTTTTTTCATTGAGTATGAATATGAGACTGATTTTTTTCTCCCCAATCAAAATTTGGCCAAGTAATCTAACAACAAGAAAAATATTTGAAGTTGGCATAGTCTTAGAAAATCTGCACGTACACTGTACTTAGTCTGCTTTAATTTTTATTTACTTTTTCTAAATATATATCTTAATAGCTAAGAGGATGCAGTCTGCAGCCCAACTATGGGGATTACTAGTTTAGTAACTTTCAGGAGGTTATTTAATGTGTCTGGGTTACATATTCTGTGGAAGGTACACATTTTCTCATTTGTAAAAGAGGGATAACTACTACCTACATCAAATATTGTAATGAAGATTAAATGAATAATACGTGCAAGCATTTAGGACAGTGCCTAGCATATAAAAGCACTCAGTAAATATCTTTGACAAGCCCCTTGAAAGTAAGAATCATATCATATTCACTGGTTTATTTTAGAACTTTTAACAGTATATGGTGAATTTAATCGTGTCTGTTTTGAAAATTTAATAATGGATCCAGTCTCTGGATAGTGGATAAGTTTGCCTTCTAACAAGCTTAGAGTAGTTATCATTTCTTTACTGTTTTCTTTTTGTTGTATGAAACTTCTAAAAATTTTATTCTAACTCTAGAAATCTGAATGGAGATTTAGCTTCATAGAAATGAAGACTTAAGGGACAGAAGGTATTATTAAGTGAGTGATATAAATTTTTCACATCCAGTCTGAGTTTCCTATGGAGTTATTTTTCTCTGTCTGTTCCTGGAATCTCAGAATCCCCAGCAGATATCTTAATAACATTTTGCCATTGATGCAATACTTGTTTCATGCTCTAGGTATTTCCTCTTTCTTCATGCACCAAAGACACACTGTTTGTATCATATTGTCACATAGTTCCTTTTATACAAACTTCATGTCCTGTATTAAAGTTGATTGTACTCACTTGTTCATTCTACCTGCTATGAAATCTTTGTTAAGTGTAGTGTTTACTCGTGTATACAGATATTATTTTCTTCATTATGTAGTGTATGCTGACTGGACATTGTATAAGTCATTTATATGAAAATAAAGCAGTCGTATGTTTTGATTATTTCCATGTATTCAGTCTCAGTATTTTGCTTTAATCAACTATTTTAAGCTGCCTGGCACCACTTATAAAAGTTTCTATGGTATCTTCAACCTGGTTTAGTATTGTTGTTGGTACCTTATATAAATGAGACTATTAGCTCATATTTAGGTTTATGGCAAACACATATGTTTTGTTTTCTTACCTCTTTCTCTTTAGCAGTTTTGACCAAACTTCTCTTGATAGTCATTCAAAGTAATTTACTTTTCTCAAGTTCAAAAAGTCTTAATTTCTAAATCAGTAATAATAATATAATATATAATTTATTATATAATAATATAAAACACTTAAAAGCTATGTATATTGTATATTATGATTTACATGGAGATTGTTTCAGAAAATGTCAGCAATTTTTGTCATAATGGTTCAGATTTTTTGTTATTTTAAATAGTGATTTTTTAATTAAAAACTTCCCAACATTTTTGACTTTTTTTTTTTTTTTTTGCAGTGCTGGGTATTGAACCCAGGGCATGCTAGACAAGTGCTCTACCACTGAGCTACATCCCCAGCCCACCAAACATTTTTAATACATGTAAAAATATACAAGTTAGTTTCTTTAGGGGTGGGGGTGGGGTTTTACTCATAACGAAAAAACACTGAGACCTTAGACTGCCATAATACTGACCAAGGGTTTGTTTCTATACTATGGGATTATGACTAACCTACATTGAAGTTAAGATACTTACATTTAAATGATATCACAAAGAACTCTAGCTAAAGAGCTGTGAGAGACAATTTCTTTAATTTTCTAAATGTACCCTAGAATATATTTTGAGTTCCCAAACTCAAACTTTAATATCATGAAACTGAGGAATGGAAGTATATTGTACTTTTTATACATTACTTTTCATTAATTCATTAATTAGTTTTCCCATTAATGCTTCAGTATACATGTGTAATCTCTTCATTTAAAAGATTAAGAAACGTCCAATCAGTACAGTGGCATCTCATAACATTTAATTTACATGAAATCATCTGTATATACTCAGCCAAATGTAAAAATATGATAACTTATGTAAAAATGTTAATTTAAGTGTTGCAATCCCATCCTACTATTGAGCTGTTTCAAGGTAGACATGATGTAGCCAGGCGTGGTGGGGCACCGCCTGTAATACCAGCACTTGGGAGGCTGAGGCAGGAGGATCACCACAGGTTCGAGGCTAGCCTGGGCTACATAGTGAGTCCAAGGCCAGCCTGAACTACACAGTGAGACCTTGTTTCAAAAAAAAAAAAAAAGGTCCTGAGTTCGATCCCCACTACAAAAACAAAAAGCAAACAAACAAAAAGTAAACATGAGATTAAACATGTGAATTTGCTGCCCTTTCAGTTGTTCTGAACATCTTGCTGTGTTGAGTGTGATTCTGTTACTCAGATATATGTAACATTCATACAATCCTCTTAATATGCAACCTCTAGTACTCCACCAAAGAACAGCAGTTTGTTCCCGGAAGAGAAACTGCTGCTTAGGCTTGCCCAGACAGTTTCGTTGGTCTCCAGGGTGGTTCACCAATGTGGCCATAACAAACTATCACTTGTGCATTCTTTTTGATACACATACATGTGGTCACTCATATATGAAATCGTGCCCTTCTAATGTATACGTTTCATATATGACATGTAACTATTATACATTGTAGATGGCTGTGTGTGCATTATATCTTTACACAAAACATTCTGTACGAGGTGATAAACATACAAAAAACCTAAATTCATATGCTTCATAGGTGATTGAAGAGATTTTTCAAGGAAAATGTTGACTCTACACCAGGGACTGTTTGTATGATCCTATTTCTGGAAGATAGCACCCTAGAAACATCACTTTCAGTCACTAGCCATTCAGTAACAAAATTTCAGACTTGTAAAATATAAGTAGTTGGTTTCACGTAGTTATCAGGCAAGTTAGTATTTTGGGACTAGTCTAAAACTGTAGCAACTGTCCCATTTTACTGCATCAAACCCTCCCTCTTCCCTCAGCGTAAGAGAGAGCATGTCTTCTAGGCCCGTTAGCCACAGTCTTAGCCAGCTAGGAAAAGGGCACATGGTACCTTAGGGTACACTTTTCTCTTTACGAGATTGTAGAGGAAGGAGCATTTCTTCTCCACATTGTTCAGACAGGACATAAGTTGGACATTCAGACAAAGGGAATGAATAGTACATAAGGAAGTAACTGTGGATTTGTCACATTACTTACATTTTCTGTCTTGTAGTCTTTCCATTTCTCTAGGCAAAGGAGTTAGCAGAACCCCACTTGTATTCATAAAATAAATTCTGCGTGTTATGCCTGACTTTGCTTTAGCAAATCTATAGACTTATAAAGAACAAATAGGAGGGGAAATGTAAATAACAATAAGTCTCTTGATCAAAGGACAAAATGTTGCGAGATAGTTGGAATTCCTAATGTTCTACTTCCATATTCTTCTAATATGACTCAAGAGTAATCTAAGGAATGAAGCATATTTTTCAAAAGTGTCTTCAGAATTTGGGCTGTGAAAATATGATCCTCATATGTATATTTATGCTTTTAAAAATAGTTACCTGAATGATTAAACATCATTTCCCATATGTTGAATAACCCCTATGCTTGAGAGAATGTTAAACTCTTAGTATTTAATAGTGAAAAGTACAAATATAGTGTGTGAATGTAGAGTCAACATTTTCCTTCAAAAATATCTTAAATCACTTATAAAGTATGTCCATGGATTTTATACACTACTTCAGTGAGAGTAAATATCCTTATGGTACTTTCCTTATTAAAAGACATTTATCGGGCCAGGGATTTAGCTCAGTGGTTCTGCCACCTGCCTCACAAGCGCAAGGACCCAAGTTCGATCCCCAGCACCAAAAAAAAAAAAAAAAAGTACCTAACACTTTAAAGTTTTGTTTTCAGAATGTTTTCACATCTTTGTGGTATTTTTCTCTTCTAATTACTGCTTTAGTTTAGCCTCTTCCTATATCATTGGAGTATCCCAACTAGTCTGTCTTACTTTCTGCTCTCCTCTTTTTTACCTTCTACATTGCTGCCAAAATTATCAAATATGTAAATAACTAGCAGAATTTTCATGTGTATGGTATAATAAATAGATTTTGTGGAAGACACTCAGGGAGAGATTGACACTGCTTCCACAATACTGCTACAGTGATTACTCTAAAATACAAAATTAATCTACTTAAAGCTTAGTAATTCCTTGTAACCTATATTGCTTCTTCTCAAACTTGAAATTTATGAGAATCACCTAGGGAACTTTTTTTTTTTGTACTGGGGATTGAACTTGGGTCCTTGCGCTTGCACAGCAGACTGCGAAACCACTGAGCTAAATCCCTGGCCCACCTAGGGAACTTTTTAAAATACAAATTCCCCAAGCCCTAAAAATTCTAATTCAGGGGATCCATAATCCAGGGAACCTGAATTTTAATGTCTTCCTTTTCATGATCTTTATGCATGTGATCCCAGAACAAGTTGCTCAGGAACATTGACTTTGGGATAAAGTGCAGTCTCATTAATTTACTGTAATTCTACTCATAAGTTGGCATCAGCTACCCTTTCTGTTCTCGTTTTCTATACTTTCCTGCATGGAACACCTTACAATCTAAACTACCTCTGTCTCATATAGGTTTCTCTGAACTTGGTTCCTATTGCTGAGCAATTGTATTAGTCACCTTTCTGTTGCTGGGATAAAATACCTCACATAAAGGAGAAAAATGTTATGTTGTCTCATGGTTTCAGAGGTTTAGGTCCATGGTCAGCTGGCTCTAAGGCAGAAACTGTATGGCAAATGGGCACAACAGAGGAAAGCTGCTCACCTCATGTCTGCTGGAAAGCAGAACAGGAAGAGAGGCAGAGAGGGAGATAGAGGCCAGGGGCAAGAATATACCCTTAAAGGTCATCCTCTTCTCCCAGTGACCCACCTCCAACTAGCCTCCGACTAGCCCCATCGCCTAACAGCACATTCAGCTGTGAGCTCATGGCCCGTTGATGAGGTTAAGGCCTCCATGATTGGATAACCTTCCAAAAACCCCACCTCTGAGCATATGAGCCTACTGGGGCACATTTTGTATTCAACCCATAACAGAGACCCTTTTGCTGTGATTGCTCCTTCTAGTAACTTGTTGGCCTAGCACACTTTGTTCAGTTTATATATTATCTGTGTAATATATTTCTGGACACACAGGCAGAATCAATCTTTTGCTCTTCTGTATTTCTGTAGTCTGTGTTTATTACATCGCACACATGCTAAATTATGCTTGTTTATATATCTTCCTCACTAGACTAAGAGCACCTTGAGGTCAGGCATGCCATTTTACTTATCTTAAACATGTAGCATAGGTTTGGCACACAATAAGTGCACAGTAAATGTTTGCCAATGATTAACAGTCCAGTAAAGAAGACAAGAACGGACTAATCCCATTTTTTTCAGTGAAGAGAATGAGGTCTTAGAAATTACATACAGTATTTGCTTACAGTTTCCTAGCTTGTGAGTATAGACCTAGGACTCAGTCAAGATATTTCCTAGCTTTTAGAGTTTATAGGAAAAACCATGACAGTAAAATTAACTCTTCCTTTTTTGAGCATTTTTTTCTTGCATCACATGTTGTTGATCTATTATGTTTAAAGAGAAGGTGTTTTAATAAGCTTTTCATCATGTTTATACTTTATAAACTAATGCCTTTTCCTCTAGGACAAGAACAGATTACTAGACATTAAGCTGTTTGTCATTTTCATATTCACCCACCTACACTCAGTTTTGTAATGCTTATTTGTATCCTTTGCAGAAGACATAGTGCCTACTGGGATGTTCACATATACTTGTTTAATTAAATTGACCTGATATTTATGTAGGAAGTACTTTATTTGCAACAATTAAGGCAAAAAGCTCTATGTATATAAGTATTCAAGTGGATTTCCATTGTAGCTTTGAAAGCTCAGTTTCCAGAGTTTAGATATGTTCAGCCTTGCTATAGACTTCTTAAGGTGTTGATGGAAGTCAAAGACCAGCTGCAAGTTTCAAATCTAGTATGCCTTAAAATGAATGTAGCTATGGTTTAAACCAAATGTTAGCGGTGAAATATTTAGTAGCAACTGTTCTTTTAAAAGAAACATTTTAGATAATTAGAGTCATCTTGTAATATTCTTATACCCAGCTGTCAGCTTTTTACTTTTTCTGCCAATATTTCTGGAACTGAAACCAAGAAATGGAAGTTAGGGTACCATACTTTGAAATAAATTATACATTTGAAAAAAATGTTACAAGATTTCCAAAAAGAGCTCTTCCGTTCTTCAAAAGATTTTTATAAAAAGCAAATATGTATCTGTAATAATCCTCCCCAGTATTAATCTGTGATGATAGGAACATTTGAGAAATGGAAGAATAGTCTCTATTGAAGATTATTAAAGTAAATTTAAGCGTTTTAATTCCAGTTTTGAAATTTTTTGTTACTATCTCTTAATTTTGTTACTGTAGGGAGTCAATATTTCACTATCCTTCCATTCTCCCCTTTCAGCTTTTGTTCTACTTTCAAGATACTCAGATCTGCATTTCCTATCACATCAGCTTTCAATAATGTTGATTTTTCACTGTATTAGGCAACAGTAATAGTAACCCCAACTTCCTTTCAAGGCTTTTTTTACACTAAGTAATAAAACTTACATTCTGTTTTAACCTGATATTTAAACCTCTTATATTTTGATTATATATTTTAGTAGTTGAAACTAATAGTATCAATATGATTATATAAAAGTGTTTCACTTTACAACCAAGTGAAACGCTATGGTTAGAGTTCTTTCTCTGAATCCATGTTAAGCATCACAAATAATAGTCTTAGCATTTAAGTCACACGGTTTATTTTTGTAGACATTCCTCATATTGCTCAAAATTGTGTTGTTTGATGTATGATTTTATTTTATGAGTATTTCTTGTTTTTTCTTCTAAAGTTTCCAATTACTTTCCTTTTTTTCCTATTGTGAAAATAAAAATATTCATTGTTAACCATGTCCTTAAAATACTGCCTGACTTGTCAATTCTTTAATTTTTTTCATGAGCACTTTACTTTGGCAATAACGATTTCATCTTCTAGTTTGGACTTAATTACTTTTTATGATTAATATAAAACTACCCCAGGACTTTCTCTTGTTTACTTGGCCGCTGAGTCAGTTTTCCCAGTCCTAATATGTGATATTCTTTCCCTTTTTTGACTTCCACTATTAGTTGGCTGTAGTAATTATTGAATTTAATCACCTTAGAATGGGCTCAGAAGAAGTAAAACTTTGAGAATCTAATTGTCTGGACATATCTTTAATTTTTTTTTCTTCCAACCTGATAGTTTTCTGGATATAGAATTTCTTGTCAAATTATTTTCTAACCTATTTTAATTACTCTATAGTTTTTTTATTTCTAATATTGATGAGAATAGTGTTGCCAGTCAGACAATGTATTCCTTTGCTGATTGACTGTTTTCTTTTTAGGTCTTTTATTGTTTAGTATAGACCTTTTTTTTTTTCTTTTTCCGGGTACCGGGTATTGAACTCAGGTTCTTGCGCTTGCAAGGCAGACGGTGGAACCACTGAGCTAAATCCCCAGCCACTATAGACTTTTTAAAGCATTTTATCTATGCAGCAACTCTTTTAATCTAAACCTGACTCTTCAGCTTATAAATGCTTTTATTTCTCTAATATTCCTTCCATTTTTCCCTGATTTCAGAACTCAAGAATGATGAGTATATGTTTCTTGAGCCTTATTGATTCAAAAGAGCTTTTTGCTTTTTGTTTTCATGTGTGTCTAGCAATATTCTAACATTATTTCCTTTTAATTTTGCAAATCTAATGGATGAAATGCTGTATCATTTAATTTTCATTTTTATTTTGAGTAAAGATGAGCAATTTTTATTTTGTTGGCCATTTGCATTACTTTTAATGAACTCACAGTTCATATTCTTTCGTGAAAAATTTAAGGCATTTCTGTTTACACAGTAGGAATTTACCCCTTTGTCAGTTATATGAGTGGTGAATAGTTTTTACTAGTTTTGTTATTGCTGATAATATTTCCCCCTACATATATGAATTATTTCTTATGTAGCTTTGTCAGTCTTCTCATTTCACTTTTACTTAGAGAAGACGTTTTTGTACATATTAAAAAATTTTTTATCGGAATTAATATGAGAAAATGAAAAAATGGAAACAAAGTCTTTGTAAATAGGGAGGGATGGAGGGGTTGAAGGGAAGCCAGGGGAAGGGGGAAAAATAAGAACCAAGAGAGATTATGTAAAGGTGCAAATTTCCAATGATGAATGTCATTATACTGTATACCTAAATTGTACCAATAAAATCAAATTAAAATTTTTTTATATTTTCTTATTTTTACATGTGTTTGCATTCTAAATAGGATTTAGTTTAATGTAAAATATAAATTAGAAATTTACCATTATTTTTTTTCAAGTATCTAGTTCTATATGGTCTTTTCTCTATTGATTTGAAATGACATCTTTATCGTACTGTAGTCTTTGTTTTTGAATTTTCTATACTAGTCTGTTGATCTGATTCTTGATGAGGCATTTTTCATCATTTACTTATTGTAATTTTTAATATGTTTTAGTATCTAGTAAGGCTAGACCTTTCTCACTTTCTCCTCTCCCCTAATTTTTTGAACAACTTTTTAAGCTTAATTTTATACATGTAACACACACATACCTTATTGGTGTTTTATTGGGATTATATTAAAGTGTACAAATCATCTAAAGGAGAGTGGACATCTTTATGAATTGATATCTTTCTGTCCAAGAATGTAGTATGAATTTTCACTTCTTCAAATCTTTTGTTTTTCAGGAGCATTTAAAAATACTCCTCATTTATCTTTTTTGTTTTTTGTTTTTTGAGACATGGTCTCGCTATGTAGTTCAGGCTGGCCTTTAACTCACTATGTAGCTCAAGCTAGCCTGGAACTTGTGGTGATCCTCCTGCCTCAGTAGCCACAGCCACTGTAATCCTCAGTGCTAGGATTACAGTTGTGCGACACCACATCTGGCTCCTTATTTATTTTAAGGAGTAGTAATTCAACATATTCCCTTCCAGGAGACTAGTTAATCCTACCAGGACCATCTATTAAGTAATCCTTCCTGTTACCTCATTACAGATTCTGTTATTTTTCCCTATATGAAATTGTAGCAGCTATTTGGGTTCATTTCCAAACTTAGTTTTATTCCCTGGATCTGCATGGGATAGTACTGTAACCTTTTTTTTTTTTTTGGTGGATCAAATCAGGCTTAAAGATACATGTATTGAGGCTAGTCTCCTCTCTGTTCTTCTTTCAGACATTTAGTATAAAGTTATTGTGAAACTCCTTAGTCTAAGAGGCTGACATAAACAGTACACACACTCAAAAAAACTAAAAACCATTCTCACTTAAAAAATTAGTTGTCCCACATAAATTATTAGCTTGATAGTTTTAATAGTTTTTTCACACATATACAAAACTAAATAGCATTTATTCTAGAAGCACAATGATCAATTTATTAAACAGAAATAAAATATTTTAGAAATTACAATGGTCATTTTATTTAAATCTGTAGCATACATATTAATATCCTCTCCTTTGCTTTCTCTCTATAAAGGAAGAAAACTTAGGGTTAGGAAATGAAAGTGCTTTAATGCTTGTTACTGTAGTTTTCACAATTGTGTGTATTTACCAAGAATCATAGAACTGAACTTTAATTTATACCTTAACACTGAAATAATAGTAACACATGCAAATAGTTTTAAATTTAAGATTGAAAGGTTAATAAAAACAGCAGTTCATTACTGCGCTTCCCTCCTGTTCCCTCTGCAACTTGCCTTGTCCCGTGCTCTTCAGGAAAACCACTTCGACATTTTTTAGCAGCTAACCTTATAATAATGGGGTGTGTTGCTCTCTGTTGGTCCACCAGTATTTGACATTATCTTTATTACAAATTTTAACTCCCATATCTTCCTTTGCTTTATCTCATCTTACTAATACAATTACTGGTTAAATCCAGAATTAGTGTTAACATTATATGACATAAAGTAATGAAGCAAATATTGCATGTGGCTATGTTTTTTCCTTACAACTTTGTTTTTTAAATTAAATAATTGCCTCATCTTAAAATCATGCTTGGTTACCATGATTCTGAATTTATTTTCCCATAGGCTTCAATCTGTCTTTGTAGTGACTCACCTGTGACAATTCATTTGGTTATTTTCCTGAGGCACCCTTCCTAGAGCCTTCATGCTTCTTGATTTAGTTTTGATTGCTCTGTAGATCTGTTTCATGGCTTAAGACTGGTCTTTGCTGGCATCCTGGAAATTCCCTATATTGTTTGCTGTGTTGAAGCTCTAATTCCTGTGTCCATACCTTTTATGGTTTACTCCTTCATTTTATAGGGGCATTTTCTCTAGTGGCTTCCTGCAGAGAGATAACTAGTAGGTAAATTTTTTAGTTTTTACATAGCTGAATGTATCATATTCTACCCTTAGAATCATGTAATATTTTAAATGAGTGCAGAATTCTAGAATGGTTCAAAGTTGTTTGTGCTAAGAAATTTGAAAATATTGATTGCACTAGTATCTTCTAGCTTTCAGGTCTGCTCTTTAGTCTTCTAGTGCCATCCTAGTTCTTAATCTCTGTCTTTCTCTGTCGCTGTCTCTCTCTGTCTGTCTTCCTCCCTCCCTCTCTCCTTTCCTTCCTCTCTCTACATCTTGACTACTTTTTTCTCTTCATGCTGGATGTTCTGAAATTTTATGATGGTGTACCTTGATGTTCCTCTTTTAAACATGTATTTTGCCATGTACTCAGTAGGCTATTTCTTTTTGTAGACTTAATTTTCTGCAGAAAATTCTGGACATTTTGCATTATCTTAGAGTTTCCTCCCCTCTGTTTTCCTTGTTCTCTTTGAAACTCCTAATCAGATATTAGTCTTCCCAGGTAGCTTTTCTAATTTTTTACCTTTCCTCTTATTTCTCATTTCTTTTTTTTCTTTTTTTTTTTATTTCTTTCTTTTTATTCCTCCTTTTTTTTTTTTTTTTTTTCCTTTTGGTACCAGGGATTGAACTTGGGTCCTTGCGCTTGCAAGGCAGGCTGCGGAACCACTGAGCTAAATCCCCGGCCCTTATTCTGCCTTCTTGAAAATTACCTTGACTTTTTCTTTGAGCTTGCACTGAGTACCACCCCCCTACACCGCCACAGTTCTTGTTCTCTGTTCTTACTGGTTTATTTTTTAAGGGTGCAAGATTTTCTCTTGGAGTATTTTAATTACACTTTCTTTGACATTTCCCTCTGTCTCATCTTTCTTTTCTTAGCCTCTTATATTTTGTTTTGGTCTCAGTTTTTAATATTAGAGACTTTCCTCAAATGCATTGAGATTCTTGGTTCCATTCATATTTAAAAGGCATTATAAAATGTTTGAAAACTCTTAAGTTTGAGAGCCAAGCTCTTTGCTGTTGGTGAACTATGCTATATGAAACCCCTGAATGTCACAGTCCTTCTCTGGGTTGGTTAGTTTGGGATTCTTTTCTGAAGAAAATATATTCTTCTATATGAGGCTGCTTACGTTTTAAAACTGTCCTGAAAAAGCAGCTTTGATTTTCATCAGACTTTCACATAATCCTCTGGTTTTATATCTACTTCTGTGACTGTTAAAACCCAAAGCCCCAGGGGCCAGGGATTTAGCTCAGTGGTTCTGCCGCTTGCCTTGCAAGAGCAAGGACCCGAGTTCGATTCCTGGTACCAAAACCAAAAAACAAAACAAAAAAAACCCAAAGCCCCTTGGGTTTAATTTTTCCAGAAATCATACTTTCTGATTTCTGGAGGATTGGGAAACTACTGGCAACACTAAGTGGTTACAGGAATCCCCAGTCCCAAGCCTTTTGAGGTTTCATGAGAATTTGCATGCTTCTTATCTTTAGGCACATAAATTTAGTATTCCTCAGCTCTGATGTCATTCTTCCCTATCTCATGTATTATGGTTTAGAGTTATAGTTTTCTAATTCTATCAAAGTGCTTGTTTTTCTAACTCTTATTCTCCTTATTTAGGAATGATTAGGGAAACAAAAATCTTTACTCTGATATTTTAAAATCAGGAGTCTATTCTATCCTTTTTATAAACACCCTGTTGTACAGCTTTTTCCCACTTCCAAGGTACAGAATGTATCTTGGACACATTTTTATATTAGTATGCACAGATCTATGTCACTTGTTTTAACTACTGTATAGTATTCCATAAAATGCTTTGTTGTGATGTATATAGTCATTCCCCTATTAATGCATATTTTAGTTCTTTCTAGTTGTTTTTGTGAATATTGCTGCAGTGAGTATTCTTTAGCCTACTTTTTGGTGAATTTTTACAAATACAGCCATATAATAAATTTCTAGCTCTAGGACTGCCTCATCTTAACCACTTCCCAGTCCAATTATTTAAATATGGTATGACCAAAAATTGCATATTTTTTCATTAATTTTTATAAGATAATAAAACAAAAATGACAATTTTACCAAATTTATTCAGTAATTTTTCTGTGTATGATATATCTTAAAACATTTAGTACACACTGCAACATTACAGTCTGGACAGTAGTATCTAGTCTCTTTCCACATTCTTTTTGTGTTACTGTCTTTCTTTGAACAACATACTTTACACTGTCGTGTTGACCTTCCTTTTTTTTCTGTGGGTGGTATAATTTCAATAAAATGTCTACCCACTAAAGGTAATGGTGAAGACATCAATGATGGACCGCCTGGTTGGTGTTTTACTATTCCACAGTTTTCAGTTGTTTGGTTTGGGAATCTGAATTGTAAATGACTTTTTAAACTCCCTTGTTTTGAATAAATAACAAATGACTTCCATATTGTTTGGTCCAGAAGGTCCATAAATATTTCATAATAATATTTTTTCCCTCTCTTTTTGATCACAGAATAGCATGTTAGATGTTGGTCAAGTCTGTCAACACCACCCATAGAATTTTTATAATCATTGAGCACTGTTGGAATTTTTTTAGTTTTGTTTCTTCAAGTTCTATTATTTCCGCATTATGAATACAATAAGAAGATGTCTTTTTTGTCTTTCCATTTCATCACAGGGACATTTCCTCTCTGATAACCTAACATTTCTCCCTTTTTTAGTTTTTGCTTTTGCAGATCTTTTGGCACTTCCTTCCTATTCATTTTCAGTGTCCCAAACGTGTTTGTTTTGTATTGTAAATAATATTACTGAGTTCTGGAGAAGTATAAAAATTATATCTAATGTATTTATAAGAGTTTTTGTAGATTGTAACACAAAATTATAGGTTATTTTTCACAAATAAGCAAATTAGTAAAAGAAAATAACTAGAATTTAATTAGATTTCAACAGAAACAAACATGAAAGGTAAATACAACATTCTAAATTTTTTTTTTGGTACCAGGGATCAAACTCAGGACCTTGCGCTTGCAAGGCAGGCACCGGAACCAGAGTTAAATCCCCGGCCCACAACATTCTAAATTTTAAAAGTGTGCAAGAAATAGTCAATGTAAAACAGACACATGAGTGTATCTCATGCAAACAAGAATCAAGAGGCTGAAATGACACTTGCCTGAGCAATGCTCCAGATAGTCAATATGTAAACAAATCCGCTGCCCAAATGACGCTCAGGGTAAACTGTTAAGGGATTAAGAATATGTCTGTTTAAAATTTGAAACATATTGTAAAATTGCCTCCAAAAATATTTATATACTCACCAACAATCTGAAACCTATCTTTGCAATGACTAATTTTATCCAGTTTTTTAATGTGGTAAGTAATGAGACTGACATTGTTTACATTTGCATATTTTTAATCTCTTTGGTTAATTTATTGTTCAGTTACTGTAAGCTATATTTGAAACCTTTAAAAATTCTTTTTTCTGGTACCAGGGATCGAACTCGGGACCTTGCGCTTGCGAGGCAGGCGGCGAAACCACTGAGCTAAATCCCTGGCCCTAAAAATTTTTACTGGTATGTCTGTGCTATTTGTAAATTACAAAAAAGAAATTAGCTCTTTGTTGTATGTAATGTGTATATATCTTCTCAAGTTGCCAGTCGTCTTCCAATTTGGTTTATAGTATTTTTGTCAAACCAAAACCTTTTAACTAAAAGTTGGATGTGGTGGTGCACACCTGTAATCCCAGCACTCAGGAGGCTGAGGCGGGAGTATTGCCAAGAGTTGGAGGCCAGCCTAGACTATACAGTGAGTTCCAGGCCAGCCTAAACTACGTAGTGAGACCCTGTTTCAAAAAAAAAAAAAAAACAACCTTTGGGCCAGGGTAAATCCTTTGGGCTCAGCGGCAGTGTGCCTGCCACGCAAGTGCAAGGTCCTGAGTTCAATCCCCCATACCAAGAAGAAAAATCTTTTGACTAATGAGAATGTACATCTCTTTCAGTATAGCTTATTGATTCTATAGCATTAGTATCTAAACTATAGTTTTCTTTTGTCTAAATGATAACAAATTATAAACTGTAATGAAAGAGAATAATCCAGCCACCAAATTAACAATAACAAAAATCACTTAGAAATAAACTTAAGTACCAGAACCTTCATAAAGAAATATTTTACAATTACTGTACTGAGAAGGCAAAATTTCTTGGACAGGAACAAAAGCACTAGTCACAAAAGAAAATTTGATGAATAGGATTTAATCAGTATGAATAATTTTTGATCCTCAGAGGACATTAAGAAAATGAAATGCCATAGAATGGTGGAAAGTGTTAATACTCATAAGCGCTTGATAACTAGTATCCAGAATATATGAACAACCTTTGAAATCACCATTTAAAAAAAAATGAACTACATAATATAAAAATGAGCAGAAGACTCAGCCTTTTCACAGAAGATATTCAGATGACCAGTAAGTACATGTAATAATTTTCAATATTTGCATCAGCAAATGGAAATTAAAACCATAGTAAGGGCAGGGTGTGCAGCTGAATATGTGCACATGTCCAGGGTCCTCAGTTTAATTCACAGCACCCAGCAAACTAAAACAACAAAAACCATAGTGGACTATCGCTACATAGTGAGATATCTAGTAGAATAGTTAGATTTGAAAACACTGATACCTTCATAGATATGAGGATGTAGAAAATCTAGAGCTCTCATTTTTGCTGATGGGACTATAAAATGGTAAATCTTTAACTTTTTAATAAAATTAAACATAGCACTTACATGTCAGGAGGCCCCCAAGACCATTGCTAGATTTCACGTTTGCTAGGAACATTCATAGAACTCGACATGTACAGTAGTTACGGCTTTCTGACAAATTACAGCAGAAGGATGCAAAGCACAGCTAGCACAGGAAAAGTAACTGGGGCAAAATCCAGGGAAGATCAAGTGCAAACTCCCAAGGGTCTCTCCTGGTAGAATCCCACAAGACACACTATATTCCCCCAGCAAGAAATTTGACACCACCTGTGAAATGTTATATAAGTGAGGCAGGGAGTGGGGTCATGTGGGGCATAGAAGCTGAAGCAGGAGGATTGCAGCCTGAACTGCATAGAAAGACCCTGTCTCAAATGACCTAAAAATAAATAAGTGAGGCAGGCAAGCTCATTAGAGACTAAGTGTGCAGGGATTTTACTGGCGAATGATCACACAGTTTGCCTGGCACACATCCAAATTCTAGACTTCTGAAGGAAAGCAGTTATTCAGCATAAGCCATACTGTTGTAATACACAGTTTAGGCTCGGGAGCCACACTTACAAGATAGGAAGGAGGTGGAAATCCTTCCCATATCTAAGATTCAAGTTCCCAGACACCAATCTAAAACTAGCCTTGCAGACAGATCTTTTTAATGGTAAGTATCCTTTTAAAGAATGTTAACTCTTTATTGCAGAACTTACAACCCACCATTTCCTTATTTCCCTAACAAATAAAAGTATATGTCACCTGGGCCGGGGATTTAGCTCAGTAGTTCCACTGCCTACCTCGCAAGCACAAGGACCCGAGTTCGATCTCTGGTACCAAAAAAAAAAAGTATATGTCAACTAACAGTAGATACAAGAATGTTTGTTTATAGCCAAAGCTAGAAACGGCTATATATTGAACAACTGGAAAATGCATAAATTCTTATATATTTTGTAATATTATTTAGCAATTAAAAAGAACTACCTACTGAAAAATTAAAAACATGAGACGGGAATTTAGCTCAGTGGCACCGCACCTGCCTTGCAATTGCAAGGTCCTGAGTTCGATCCCTGGCACCAAAAAAAAAATTAAAAAACACGAATTGACCTCCGTACTATAATCAGTCAAAACATAAGTAAATTTTAGAAACACTGTTAAACAAAAGAAACAAAAAACAAAAGAGTATATACTTGTGAGATTCAACTGAATCAGCCAAACTAATCTATAATTAGAGGAAGCAATATGTGATTTCTGTGAGACAGAGAAATTAATTGGAAAAGATCATGATGGAATGCGTGTTGATGGAATATAAATTTAGTGCTACTTTGTAGGGATTTCAGAAAAGGCATTTGGGCTGAAATTAAAGGATGGGTGTGGTTGAAATGGCTGTGATTGGGAATAGAAGGAGAAGAAAGATCATGGACCCTGTTGACGAAAGCAAAAAAAAAACCGTAAAGGGAAGAGATTGATCTAATGAAATAAGAGTTTAGAGCAGCAGCACTGAACCTTTTAGACCATGCAGTGATGACAAGTAGCCCACTGTGGCACGCATGCCAGAGGTTTGCCACCACTGGTTTAGAGTAAGGGTGGAGCATAGTTACTATGGTTATGAAGTCTTGAGTCTGAGCCATGTACTATAGATACTAGAGATTCACCACATTGTCTCAGTTGAGTATCGTGTAATTAGATAATGTGTTTTAGGTAGCCAGTTCCAGTGATAGTATGGGTAATGAATTGGGGAGGGGAGAAGTTGAATACTGTGGGCTTACACTGCCCTTTAAATGGACTGTGCCCTTCTCATTCTTTACTTGTCAGAAATCCTTGTCATTCCATAAGTGTACCTCCCTTAAACACACACACTTTATACTATAGTACTGCATTCTTCCTTGTAGATTACAAGATAGTAAAGGCTAGAACTCTTAGCTTTTTCTCCTTCACTTGCATACATGTGTGAATATATTGTCCCTTTTCCATCGCTCTCCCTTCACTTCAATTGCTGGTATCTTACAGAGAGCAACTACTTAATAAACGCTTGTTGAATTAGATACAGGTCAGTGGCCTACATAAGAAGTCTTTAGGATCTAGTACTGATAGAGGATTTTGCAAAGGTTATGCAAGCAAAGAGTTAGAAATACTAAAAGTTCTAACTTTGTAGGTTGAGAAAATGGCAGTGTCATGAAGAATGCCCACACTTTGCAAACGCAAGGTCCCGTGTTCAATCCCTGGTACCAAAAAAAAAAAAAGAATGCCCACGCTTGAGTAATAAGGCAGAATAATGAGGTACCAATAAAAGAAACAAATAAAGGAGGTCATAAATCAAGCTTGAATTAAATTATTTATAACATCAATGTTTTCTTTAATAACTTGAACCTTTTAATTGTAGGGATATCTAACATAAAGTATAAAATATGAACCTAGGAAGTTTTGTTTGTGTGGGGGGTGGTTTTGATTGTTTGTTTGTTTTTGAGGGGAGGGGTTTCGGTTTTTGATTTTGGTTTTATATGCTGGAGATTGAGCCTAGACTCATATATATGAAATATATGGTCTACCACTGACCTATACCCCAAGAACCTGAATCTGAGAGCTTTTTAACACTTAACATTATGTAAATACACACTTTTAGAATGTTTTCTATGTATATTGCAATAACTTTCTAATAGATGATCAAATACAGAAGGGAGGAGGGATAGATTTTGTCCTGGGAAAATGGTATCCTGACAAGACAAAAGACCAGTACTGAAAATAACTAGGCTAAAGGTGGTTTTCCTGTCACCACATACCAGATATGAGAGTAGTAAAAACAGACGGATAGTTCTGCTAGTTTTGGAGTATGAGTAGAGGAAAGAAACATTCTGTTCCTTTTATTCAGAAAAGGAATTTCTAGGGTAAATTACTGGTTTCAGTAATAAGTTTCATATTCTGACCAAAGAAACATTTTTTTTACCCTGGAGATAATGACTCATGCTCTTCTCAGAATTTTGCTTTTGTGGAAACTAAAATGCACTCATAAATACAGCACTGTTGTTTGGATTTTAGAGCTAGTGATATTATTGAGTAGATTATTAATGGATAAGAACACTAATATTATAAACCCAGTTGTAAGAGAGGTACCAAGCACATTTTGATTAGCTTATTCTAGGAGGTGTGAAAGTATGTTTTTTTAAAAAGTGATAAACTATTATAATGTGGTGAATTATGCAATTAAAAATAGGACCTATAATTACATTTTTTAAAGTACCTCATCATTTTGAGGGGCTTGTGTCACAAGGTAAATTTGTAATTTCCAGTATTGACAGTGAAGATACTTTAAAGGTGTGTGTGTTTTGTTGTGTCCCTCAAAATTGGTATGAGACTATCAAATTACAATCATATTGCCCATAAAGCAACTACCAAATAAAAGGTTATCAGCATTGGCTAAAGTTGAAAGTTTATGTTCCAGTTTTGTTTTAAACTTAATTTTATAAAATATAGAGGCTTGAATGTGCCCTTTAGGTACCATAATTGATTCTATTACTCTGAATTTTTACTACATCAGGATATTCCATTATGTATTTGTCCCTGTAATTACTGTTTATTTTGGTACCCGAGATCGAACTCGGGACCTTCCACTTGCGAGCCAGGTGGCGGAACCACTGAGCTAAATCCCCAGCCCTTATTAAATTAGTATAAGTAATTTTTTAATTCTACACACTGAGTGGTCAACTGATGACATCGATTACTAAAAATAGAAATATTCTACTTACTGATTTCTTAAGTTGCTGTTTTTATACTCATTTTAGGTGTCATTCTCATTGCTCTTTTTAAGCTATAGTAACTGTAATTTCCAACATACTTGGTACATTGTAGTATAACAAGTGTGATTAAACAGTAAATGTTTGAAAGGGCAAAGTAAAGAATATCTAATATGTTATGTCCCTCTTATGCTTAAACGAATTCTGAAGTACTTGCACAAACCACATTGTCTTAAAAGATAGATTTTAAAAAATTATTCTTTTTTTGTTGTTGTTGTTCTTTTTTTGGTACCAGGGGTCAAACTCGGGACTTGATGCTTGCGCGGCAGACACCAGAACCACTGAGCTAAATCCCCGGCCCTGAAAAAATTATTCTTACATGACTTCACATTGTTGTTGATATCATTGGTAAAGCTCCTTTCCACATCTTGGCTAGTGATGCATGTGCTTAAAATTAAGCTAACCTACCTCTGATTGCAGTTTTGGGAGATCTCTGTTCCTTTGCTTGCCAAATAGTTGTCTTCCCTTACTCAAGTTTTGTGTTAGTGAAATGCCTTTTTACCAGAACAAATACTGGAGAATGACAAATCATTATTAAAGTTGATCAATAATTGCTTGCAATGGAGTTTTTCGTCATTACTAATGTAATTCTGTTATTGCTAGAATATAGAAGTAGATGGCAAGCAGTTAAATCAAAATATAGTGTTATTGTTTGGTCTTTGTCATTTAAAAAGCAATTTTAAAATAAAAATTTTACTATATTTCATGTCTTTTATCCAGTGCCATAACATTCCTCTTAAAATATACTCTTACCTACAGGTACATGTGGGAAGTATTCATTGATATCTTACATTTGTTATAGTTTGAAAAAAATAGAACATTTTTGCATGTAGCTTTTACGAGTTTATCTCATTAAGTAAAAATGGAAAAATTTGTTTTGGTCTTTCAGTTTAGCATGTGAAATGCACAGATTAAAAATAGACATGAAATGATCAAGACGAAATTTCACTACAGTATACATTTTATGCTTTATATTTTTTTGTAAGTATGGCAATAATATATCAATAGATAAGACATAAAAGGAGAGGATACTTTTAAGAGATTACAATAATAACCTCTTAGAAAGGAAATCAGTTCAAGGACATAGGCTGAGATTGTGCTAAGAGGCAAAAGATAAAACAGCAAAGTGTAGATAGACAAAAATGTCAGGAGCTGTTTGATATGATAAACAAGAATGCTCAGTACATCTAAAGCCACATTTTTTCCAGTGTCTAATCTAATCTTGGTTATATATTAAATACCTTGTAATCTAAAATATGTTTTATGACACTGAATTTTATTATTGCTTAATTATGTAATGCAGGCCACTGGGGACTGTGCCCTGTGGTGAATGAAACTAAAAACAAGATTCTCCTCATATTTTTTGGTACAAGTTAACTAGTGACTGTTGCCATAGCACATACTACCAAAATTGAAATGACAACAGAAAATCCCTGCCTGCATAGAATTGATACACACATTCAAGAAGTACTCCACATTGGATTGTTTTCCTGCTGCAAAGTAGTAAATTGGAGCCTATATTGTACTTTCTTCCTTAACCTCTCAGTATTGTCAGAATCATCACTGTGATTACAGCAACAGTTTAGACCTTGTCATTCAATTTTGAAAATATTGTCCTTACAACAGCCAATTTAGGGCAACGATATATGAATATTTGCTTTAGTCATTATTTGTGCCTGGGATTATAGAATCATTGACACAAACACCATAGCTGAAGTTCTATGACACTTGGCCTCAGGAAGTAGAGAATTTTATTAGAAACAATAGACCATGCTGAGTCTTTATAACTAGTCCCTGATTCCCCCTCATCCCACCCCCAGATCATTTTGGCTTTCTGACAGCACAGATAAATCTACTGCTTTTGAGATGTTGAGTTAGTAAAAAATGAAAATCATAGTCCAAAGAGACCTCTGTGAAATATATCTGAATGCAAATAGGTGAATACATTGTGTCTTATAGTACCCCCAGTCAGAACTGCTCTTCTATGCATGTAAACTGCAATGAAGAGAGATTCATGGGTTTTACTAAGAAACCTATACCTGACTCAAGTTTCCCTTTGCTTGTGGTGGCAGTATAAATTTGCTTCACACAACTCTTCCTTATCAAAATAATAAGGTTAATCAGTGGAATGAGGCAAATTTTCATGCATGTAGATACCCCTGAAGGAATAGTACTTGAATAAGAATGAGTCCCAATGGCCTCGAAATTATATCCTCATCCTATGGCATAAGAAAATAAAGCAATCATTTTTGGTGAATAGGCTAAGGGGAACAGTGTAAAACCAAGAACCCTGCTCTACTGAGGAAGTCTTAAAAATTGTAGATTTCTCCCTAGGGTTAGTTGAACTGAGGATAATAGAGCACTGATCTCTGTAAGAGCAAAAACACTCAGGCTTTGGCTAGGACAAGTCAGGGCTTTTATGCATTGTACTCTTGCTACTATATACTAAATACGGATAGTATAATTTAAAAATCTAGGGGTTTCCAAAGTGTTTTTAGGTTCATTACTATTCGTTTGCTCTAGTTGTTGTTAAAGTTATAAAAGGCTGACTTTTTGTGAAGTGGTTAGCTTTTGCTTTTTCTTTGGCCAGAAAGAGGCACCTTTAATCCTGTCCACCTGACATGCCATTGCTCACAAGTCTGGCTGGTTAATAAAGAGGAATCAAAGGATTTCAGTATAAATATTCTAGAAAAATGAAGGCCAAATATTAATGTATTTCTCCATTTGAAGTATTTGTCATTCTTTTAGTTCTCTATTTTAAAATAATTCACCAATGCTGTCATCTTGATCTTGAAATGTAGTTTCGAGAGTTGCCTGATTTACTATTTATTTCTGACTTCCTGTTCTTTTATGGGAAACCTGCCTTTATTCAAGAAGATGCGAAAAGAAATATTTGCTAGAAAACTCTATCATTGTGAGATCATTTGTTTCCTATTACATTGTGTATTATGAAATGTCTCTTGTATTTTCCACATTGTATTTGCCTATCTTCATATTGCTGCTCTCTGTTGTGGCTTGTGTCTAGATGTGCCCCCGAAGCCTCATGTAGTCTTTTTTTTTTTTTTTTGTCATGTAGTCTTTTTTGAAGGTGGCTGAATCTGGAATGTGTGGTGCTAGGATTAAGGATGTGTGATTATTAAACCACTACACTTGAGTGGATTGCTTTGGCACCACCCTAATCCTGGTAGTCTGGTTAAGATAAAAAGAGCAGAAAGCACAAGGTTGATTGTTGCTTTTCCTGCTTCTGCCACCACGAACTGTTGCCCCTCTGCCACCCTGGTTATGGACTGAACCTCTATGAACTGTAAGCCAAATAAAACTTTTCCCCTTTAACTTTGGGTGTCAAGTATTTTGTCTCAGCAACAAGAGAAAAGTAAGGCACACCCACCATCTTTTGGTTTAAATTCACCCTTAGTCTCTTTTTGAGCTTAAATTTTCAGAAATCTCAGTTAACATTTATGGTACACTGATATTTTAATTTTTTAAAATTTTTCTTGAGACAGGGTCTCACTATGTAGTTCAGGCTGGCCTTGTACTCACTATGGAGTCCACGCTGGCCTCAAACTCATGGCAGTCCTGCTTCAGCCTCCCGAGTGCTGGGATTACAGATGTGTGCCACCACAGCCAGCTAATATTTTAATTTTTAAAGACCAAATTGAGAAAGCTACTATACTTTCAAGATTTGGTATGGTTTATGTACCTGTATAAAAGTTCAAATGCATGATTTACCTAATACAGAATCAAGTATTATCTTGATCCTAGATTAATGGCTCTTTACTATATTTGATTCTGCTATTCATGCTGGATGCTTTTACACTTTATATTTACTGCTAATCAAGTCTGCATCACTACAGAAGACATTTCTCACTTAGGTCTTAATCATTTATCATTATTTTTAAAAATTCAGGGCCAGAGATTTAGCTCAGTGGTACCACCACCTGCCTCACAAGCACAAGGTCCTGAGTTCAATCCCCGGTACCAAAAAAAAAAAAAATTTCATTTCAGATTAGGGAACTTTTGTCTTCCATGATACAATAAATCTCTGAAATATATTTTCACAGCACCTTTTATAGCACTATGAATGTGAATTTAATAATGAAAATTAATTGCAGCCCTTAAAGGAATTTGAATTTTCTAAATACTAGCCATGAGAACTTGATTTTCTACCCTAGAGTTGTAAAAGTCTTTCTGTCTCATTAAAAGCATGAGTTAAGTCTGTTTTTTCATAATTTGCTTGTAAAGGTCAGTGAAGGACAGCACTGTAAAAGAAATGGATAATACACATCCTCCCAGAGCTAGTGTATATTGCAGCTATCCTTTTAGACTTGCTCCAGCAAGCTCAGTCACTGTTAGAAGAAGAGAATTTTAGAAGGCCTAACTGGGGCTCAGGAATGTGTGCTGAAGGATCTTTGTTTCCCATTTATTGCCACAGAGAAATTTGTTTAAAATTATCCTTCTTATCCCTCAATTCTAATTAGTCTCTTGAGTGCTTTTGATTTTCCTTTGCAGGGTATCTTCCTGCATTTTTCTCTTGTTGTTCATATTACTGTTTTTTTCTTCAGCCACCCCCTCCCCTTTACATTTTCCTTGGGGTAATTTCAACAATTTAGTTTTCTACTTTTCTTGCTGTAAGATTTACGCCCCAGCCCCAAAGACCCTATCCCGGAAAACTTAGTAGTCTAGTAGGAAGTCAAACATGGGTGTATATAATAGTAAGAGTGTTGCCAAGTATGGTGGTTTATGCCTGCAATGGTGGAAGGCTAAAGCAGAAAGATCACAAATTTGAAACCAGCCCGGGCAACTTAGTAACTTAACATACATTAACAAGATCCTGTCTCAAAAAGAAAAACTGAAAAAAAAGGTCTAGGGATGTAGTTCACTGCAAAGGTCCTGAGTTCAATTCCCAGCACCACTACCAAAAAGGAAAGATAGGGTTTAAACTACAATAGAAATACCTGGAAGAGGCTGTGGTAAAATTAGGAGAGAGAATAATTAACTCTAGAAATGTTTAAAGTAACTTCCAAATAGAAAGTCAAACCGTTGAATTATGAAACCCAATTTTAGTCACAAGTTTCAATAACAAATACAGAAGGAAATTTTTGTTCTGGTCTAGATCAGACTAAAGATTCACTTAGTAATTTAAAAATTAGGAATGCTGGTTTTTCTTTTCTAACTAGTAAGCAAATAAAGATATATAACTGAGTTATAAATTAAATATTTTCCTGTTGGTCTCTCTGAGAGTGGAAAATATCTTGGGAGTGTTTATTTAAATATTCAGAAAAACAGAAGTATTTGCTAAAAAAAAAAACCCATTGGTCATTCACCAAACATTTAAGCAGCTTCTGTATTTGTGAAACATAAATATCTGAAAAATACAGGCTGTTTGTTTTGGCAAATTGTGACTGTTGGAGATTGTTAGGCTGCCAACCAAGCGTAGATATTCCCTCTAAACTTGTAGATATGTATTTCAAAATAGTTTTCCTATTTTTAGTGGCTTACTGGTGCAGATATAATATTAATGTTTTTAAAATACAATGCTCTTTAACATAATGAACTTCTAAAGTCAGAAAAGATCTCTACTGTCCTAGACTGTGTTTATACAGACTCATAATCTGCAGTCTAGTAATAGTTTTCTATACTCAAATATTGTTTTAGATTTTGGTTGCTAAGGTTTGAGATGAATATTAGCAAAAGAACACATCAGTAATGGCAAGGAAGATGATGGTAATCTATCTTGCTTGAGTTGTGGTTGAAGGAATTTGGAGTAAAAATACCTAAGGAGAATTCTACTGGCTGTCAAGTATGTGACAAGAGAGAAAGCAGAACCAAGAAAATGAAGAAGACAGTTTTAAGAGCAGTAATGTTAGGGATAACTTCCCAAGCAGTCCACAAAATGTCCCTTACCAGCTGGTGAGCTCCCAACCCTTAAAAGTGCCCAATTAATTAATTGACTTCTAAGATACTTTCCTATTTCAATTCTGGCTTAAAATTAATTGGGGCCGAAATTTAGCTCAGTAGTTCCAGCACCTGCCTCACAAGCACAAGTTCAATCCCTGGTACCCCCCGCCCCCCGCCAAAAAATTCATGCTTTTCTTTTTCCTTCGAGAGAACTTAGATTGAAAATGTAGGACTGTAGTTGCAGAGACAGGGTTGGAATGACTTCTTAGTGTGCATTTAGAAAATTCCCCCGTTAATACCAGATAATTCCAATATCTTTTTAGGAGTCAGCAAACTTTTTTCTGTATAAGGCCAGATAATATCTTATGCTTTTCAGGCCATATGGTTCCTAGAGCGTCTGCTCAACCCTGCAGTTGTAGTGCAAAAGCCTCATGGGCAATATGTAAACATAGTTTGTTGGCTCTGTGTGTTTGTATTTTCCAATAAAACTCTGTTTAGAAAAGGAAGTTGTGAGCTGCATTTGACCTCTGAGTCATATTTTGACCACCTTTCCCTTATAATATGAAATCCAGAAGTAGAATGCAATGTAAATGGAGAAAGTCTTTCAATTTTGTTGATAGGTCTTCTTGGACTGAAAGAGTGTACATCAGGTATTCAAAATAATTGGTTTACCAAATTAATTAAGAGACCTTCCACTGTAAAAGTTAGCAACAGTGGAGAGTAAAGGTAAAAGACTATTTTCTACTCATCATTTCTTTTTTTTTTTTTTTTTTTTTGGTACCAGGGATCGAACTGGGGTCCTTGCGTTTGCACAGCAGGAGTTGAAACCACTGAGCTAAATCTCCAGCCCCTCTGCTCATCATTTCTGCTATTTATTTCGTCCTTAAAAGAGCCTTTACTCCTGCTGAGCAGTAACGTCTACTCCTCTTGGACTGCCAAAATTACTGTAATTTTACCACTGGAATAAAAAAGGAAACAAAAGTCTCTGGTTATCAAGGTATCTGTCATATATTTTATACTGTTGAGGTGATAAGAAAGAGTTCATTATATCATCATTTGGTCCTTTGGCCTTTATACAGTATTGTAAAGTGGTGCCAGAGGTCAGTGCGACTAAACATAACAGAAAGGGATGCTACAGTAATAAGGCAGGTTGGTCTCAGTTGAAAAACGTAGCATTTTTTAAAGTGCTATATCCAACCTGATGGTTTTAGGACCAAAAGAACAACTCCCTAGCACTACCAAAGTGGCATAATCATGAAGAACTTTGCTACATTGTGTATTACAGTATAGCACAGTAATTGGTGTTTATAATGAGGACTGTGAGTCATCCAAAAAAAGAGTAAATTGTGCATTATATATACTCTTCTAAGAAAACAGGACTTCCCTAATTGAAACAATTTATTTAGACATAGAAAATCAGGATGAGCAAAACAGTTCTTAAGAGTTCTAGATAGTTGTGATTTGTTAGTCTGTGAATATTAGTCCTGGCATTCTGAGTCAACATAGTGGTTCCTTGACTCCTGAAATGCCTTATTTTTAGTAAGAACATTTTTCATTCTTTGACACCAAACCTTCAAGTTGCCTAGATTAATATTTCAAGAATTAATTTTATAGTGATTTATTCCCTTCTATTGCTCTACATAAGTTCTTTTGTAAATAGAATAATATGCATTTAAATTTGATAATTCTGTCATTTTTATGAGCATTTAATTTTTCTAATCTAAAGACCCCTTTATTTAAAATGTTATAAACTCAGATTTATTAATCCTAGATATTTTTCTCTAAATTCAGAGAACTGAGATGTAGTTTTTATACTTTAATGTTCATTTGATCATATCCTATATTCAAAGAACAATTTTTAAAAATAGCAGAATTTTTTAAATTATGGAAGAATATTTGTCTTTTTTTAGTTGAAAACATCTTTTTACTCATTGTACAACATGAAATCCAAACTCTTCAGCACAGTTTCATTATCTGGGCTCTACCTACTTTTTTTTTTTTTTGATACTGTGGATTGAACTCAAGACCCTGCGCTTGTGAGGAAGGCACTGGAACCACTGAGCTAAATCCCCGGCCCAACTCCTGCCTATTTTTTACCACTCCTTCTTTGTCACATACCCCACTTGTTCCCATGCACTTGTAGACTCACGTAATTACAAAAAGAAAGCTTATATTGCTGGTAACAGTCTGCCATCTTTTATGGTTGCTGGAAGTGCACATTCACTCTTGTGGCCATCTAGACAGACTGCCCTCTTCGTCCAGTTATCCTCTGACCGAGCCACTTCCTATGAACTCCCTTCTAGCCAGGTATGGTAGCACATACCTGTAATCCCAGCACTGGAGAAGCTGAGGCAGGAGGCCAGCCTGGGCTACACAGTGAGTTCAAGGCCAGCCTGAACTACATAGCAAGACCCTGTCTCCAAAAACAAACACCCTCTTTTAATCCATAATGATGTTCTGAAATGCTTCACTGAAGTCTTCACTCATCTCTTCAGACTTTTTTATAGTTCATAGTCTGTCTTGTAACAGCACATGATTAAAGTTGTTCCCCAGTAAACCATGGGTCTCTCAACAGCAAAAGGGAAAGTATCTTATTTACTTTTGTCTTTATATCACACTTAGCCTAGAGCTTGGCATAAGTAGATATTTCTCAAAACAGGAAGGAGGCAATAACAAGGGATTCCTCACATCTGAGCTATAGACAGCTACGCCATTTAAATAGGAATCTTGGGAACCTGAGGAACTGGAAGCCACTAAGCACCAGCATTTGAGCACCACCGTATTGTTCCAGGCTTTTGTGTGAGCTTTGCATGACGAGTACTACCTTCACATATCAGCACTAGAAACTGCCACTGCATGTCGAGCTCATTTGCTGTCTCTCTTGGTAAAAGAAACCAAGCTCCTTTTTCCTTTCTCCACCTGATGCCAGCCCTGGATAATTCATAATAGCTTGGAAAGATAATGTTGATAATAACTTAACAGGTTTGTTAATAATATTTAACATTTATTGAGTGCTTTCTGTGTGCCAGTTTTCTTGGCCTAAATCTTTTTATGTATTACTTCATCTGTTCCTCACAATGACCTGATGAGGTAGATGCTTATCATGCCAGTTTAACAACTGGGGAGAATATGAGGTTCAGATGAACTCAACTGCCCAGTGTCACACAGCTCTTGACTAAGGTAGCTGGAATTTGAATCTAGTGAAATTTTAGAGCCTATTTTCTTATACACCACTACAGAATATTGCCTGGCCATAACTGTAGATCAAACGGCGTCATGATTATAATATGCTCTTTATTTATTTATTTTTTTGGTACCAGGGATCGAACTTGGGACCTTGCGCTTGCGAGGCAGGCAGCAGAACCACTGAGCTAAATCCCTGGCCCTGTAATATGCTCTTTAAAATCATCTAGACCAGGGTTCAAAATACATTTTCTTGTGGCAAGTAACTTAACTTCTGACCTTTGCTTTCCTCATGTGTAAAATGGTAATTCCTACACATGAAAGGGTTATTGCCTGACTAAGTGCACGGTGCATGCTAGACAGTAAAATGTTAGCTCCACTTGCCTTTTCTATACCTCTGTATGTGAGCTCTGGGATAATGGTTTTATATGGACTAAGGTCTGGCATGAGAAAGCAAATAACCATTAGACAAGTAAGAGAGTTAGTATCTTGTCTTCTGAATAGTACCTGCCTTCCAGAATCTACAAGTATTTTATGGCTATGATCACATTTATTCTTTTTATGAAAAGGGTGTTCTTAAATATTTAATAATTATATTAGTCACCTGTAAATATCCTATAGAATAAGGAAGAAAATCAATAGTTTGTCTACTATACTAAACTTCTCTCTTACTAATTCTTAGGGAACATGTGAGACTCTGTGGGTTATTTATTAAATAAAATAGTTGCCCCAGTGATTCTATAAAATAAATTTCTTCTTTCAATTCTTTGTTGGAGGCAAGAAGAACCTGGAATCCAACTCCAGAAGGAGGGGCAAGCAGTCTAAAACTCGGTAACATTTAGGTGACAAGCCACTTTTTACTTTTTATTTTATTGTTTGTTTTTTGTGTTGTTGTTTTTTTTTTTTGATACCGGGGATTGAACTCAGGATCTTGCACTTTCTAGGCAGGCATCAGAACCACTGAGCTAAATCCCAGCCCAGCAAGCCACTTTTTAGAAATAAGCTACCTGATAACGCCAGGACTGGGCTCCAAGGCCAGCCTGAAGAAAGTTATCTACCTGGTCAGTCTTCCTTTCTTTTTGGTTGGGTAACCAAAAGCCAGAGTCGCTGTGTAGAAAAGGAATGAAAGTGAAGCAGAGCCAGGGATTTAGCTCAGTGGTTCTGCTGCATGCCTCCCAAGCGCAAGGTCCTGAGTTTGATCCCCAGTACCAAAGAAAATAAAAAATAAAAATAAATAAATTTCTTAGCACCATTCAGCAAAGAAAACTATAAACACAGCTGCTGTTTTGGCATGGCTTATGGTTTTGGTTTTGTTTTTATTTGAACTATTTTATTCAGGAAGATAATCATTTAAAAAGTAATCATTTGGCATTCTTCCTTGCATTCTTCAAATTTTTTGATATGTTTTTATAAATTTAGTTTAAGTAACTTCTCTTTACACACAGGTTCATCTCTCTGGTCTTTACACTAGTTGAACGAATTTTGTTTATGTACAGGAAATATAATTATATTTTAAATCCTGTAAGTTCAGTGGATCTCTTTTGTAAGTTTGAAGAATATTTTCAACTATCAAAAAATACTGTTTATATTCCTCATTGTCTTCCAGTTAATTTCTGTTTCCAGAAGTAAGAAGGCTAAATATTTCTATTACTATAACTCCCCTCCTTCATAAAAAACTTAAAAATTAGTCTGTGTTTGGAGTATATAATTATTATATTCATTGTGGGGAGTTGGTACATATACATAACACATTGTAATTTTTTTCAGCTCCTTCCCCTCATCTCTTTGTCCCCTTCCCTTTTGCAAAAGATCTGTCTCCCTGTCTTCTATTATCTTTTATATCTTCAATTTATTTATGTTTTTGGCTTTCTGATATAAATCATGTTATATTTAAGCTTGTGAAATAACTTTGAAGTATCATAGTCATTTGTTTGCAACTGAGAATTGGTATAGCAGAAGCATCTGATCAAATTCAGCACTGTAGCTCTCTTTAGATCACACTAGCTGTGAGGCGGAAAATGGATTACAGGGGACAAACAAATGCAAAGAGACCATTTAGGCCTTTGCAGTGGTCCTGGCCAAGGTAACAAAAGTGGTAATGTGGCTGGGGATTTAGCTCAGTGGTTCCGCAGCCTGCCTTGCAAGCGCAAAGACCCGAGTTCAATCCTCGGTACCAAAAAAAAAAAACAAAAATGGTAATGAAGGAATGGACAAATTAAGCAGTTGATTTATTGACAGGTTCAGTATAGATGAGTGTGAGATAGAGGAGTCAGGAATGGCAGGTTTCTGGATTAAGTATGTCATGCTCCTCACTTCTTTTGTTTGTTTAGCTCCTGCATATCCCTAAAGGATTCGGCTGGGGATACCTTCCCACCCCAACCTCCGTTGAGTTAGATGACCACACTGTGTATTTTTATAGAATGTGGCCCTTCTCCATGATAGCATTTATCCCATTTTGTAACTGTGAATTTAATTGCCCCACCCACAGCCTAAGCAGTTCTTCACACTCTGGACTTACTTCTGAGGGCAAGGGCCTTGTTTTATTCTTCATTATATACTCAGCTCCTAGCCTGGTCTTAGGGACAGCACCAGTCCTCTTTTGGAGAATAAACAGTGTAATATATAGCTGTTGTCCACAATACCTGGTAGAGTATTCAAATGCAGTAAGTTATCTAGGCCTTTTTCTGGTTAATTTCTCTAGCTTAGATTAGTTTTTTATTTCAATCTTTTGGTATCTCTCACTTTCCTTTTGTTTTGTGGTACCCTCACAGCTTAACTTACTGAATAAAAGAAAATGTAAACATAAATAGCAAGAAATAGAATTTGGTTGTGTGGGTTTTAATAGTGTCTTCAGTGCCAGGGATTAAGTCAATGGTTCCACCACTCTCCTCGCAAGCGTAAGGTCCTGAGTTTGATCCCTGGTACCAAAAAATAAAAAAATAAAAAATGTCTTAAAAAAAAAAATCCCAAGATTGTTAAAGTGTAAAAAATTAAGGACCTTCAAATCGTAATAGCACTTAATTTTTTAAAAAATCTTTTAAGTTCTTAATACAGGTGGTTGGTGCATTATACTGGCAAAGAGTCATAGGTCCCATTCGTGTATAGAATATTTCATTTCTATTAAAAGTATTAGGACTGGATTAATTGATAAGATATATGCATCTCTGTAGATTTATCATCATGCTTGGCCAGGGATTTAGCTCAATGGTTCCGTCACCTGCCTTGCTCAAGGCCCCAAGTTCGATCTCCAGTACCAAAAAAAAAGGGCCGGGAATTTAGCTCAGTGGTGTCACTGCCTGCTGCGCAAGCACAAGGACCCGAGTTTGATCCTCAGTACCAAATAAATAAATAAATAAATAAATAATAAATAAAAAGATTCATCATCATACTTCAAGAAAATGTATTGACACACTCAATATATATTATTGTGACTATATACCTAAATTAAACTTTTAAAGTAGAATGGTCTTAAATATTTCAAGTTTGCACTTATGTGGAATCTAAGGGGAAATGGCAACACAAAGTAGAAGAGAGTAGTAAGAGGACGGGGCAAGGGCCGGGGATTTAGCTCAGTGGTTCCGGTGCCTGCCTTCCAAGTGCAGGGTCCTGAGTTCGATCTCCAGTACTAAGAAAAAAAAAAAGGATGAGGCAGGCAACATGGTGTAGAAATGATCAAGAGTATGTTATATGCATGTACAGATACGCCAAAATGAGATCCATTATTCTGTATACTTAATATAGGAAAGAAGGGACAGAGGGAGGAAGGAAGGGCAGTCTGGTCTTGTGAGTTCTTCTTACTACAAGTTGAGGATAAGAAGTAAGAAAAAAAAGATTTGACTTTTTTTCTTTTGGTACCGGGGATCAAACTCAGGACCTTGAACTTGTGAGGCAGGCGCTGGAACCACTGCACTAAATCCCCGGCCCCAAGATTTGACTTTTATTAGCTCTAAATTGAGTAATGGACCTGTGACCTAAAAGATCCTTCCTGGCTCTAAATCTAATAAAATACCAGAGAATGATAAAGGTGATAGGTGATGGCATTTTCGGTTTGAATTACAACTTCTCGTTCTTCTCATAGCCTCAGCTCTGTTTTGATGAGATCTGGATTAGAAAAACATACTCAAATATAATAATTTTTAAATGACTTTATTAAATTCAATTAAATACAAGTCTCTTTCATAATCTGTGCTGAAATCAATTCTTTATACTGTAAGACAATAGCCTTGATTAAAATATTTAAGATTAATCATTAATCCTGTTCAGACTATGGGAAATGAACTTTTACATTTAGCATTGCCGTAAATGTATTCTTTTATAGTTTGTTTGCACTTCTAAAAGATGTTTTCCTTCTTTCATTTAGATTACTGCTTTGGAACAGCCATAGATTTAATTACTTAAAATAGTTTTATATGTAAAACTTGTAAAGGATCAAAACAATGCCTCCACGACCATCATCAGGTGAACTGTGGGGCATCCACTTGATGCCCCCAAGAATCCTAGTAGAATGTTTATTACCAAATGGAATGATCGTGACTTTAGAATGCCTCCGTGAGGCTACATTAATAACCATAAAGCATGAACTATTTAAGGAAGCAAGAAAATACCCTCTCCATCAACTTCTTCAAGATGAATCTTCTTACATTTTCGTAAGTGTTACCCAAGAAGCAGAAAGGGAGGAATTTTTTGATGAAACAAGACGACTTTGTGACCTTCGCCTTTTTCAACCCTTTTTAAAAGTAATTGAACCAGTAGGCAACCGTGAGGAAAAGATCCTCAATCGAGAAATTGGTAAGATGTAATTTTTAACTAAATGTCATTGTCATCCTATTCTAAAATACAAATAAGTATGAAGCTTAACTGTTATCTCATTATTGAAATATTTTTGCCTGAACCAATAGCTTTGTAATATTGGATAGCTTTCTTAGTAAAGCATCTTTATACATCTAAAGTATCTTTGGCTATTGAGTGTGAAACAGTTTTTAATCCCTTGATATTATATAAGCTTTAAGAAATACCATATGTAGGCAGACTTAGATTTGTTATATCCCAGTTTTATTATTTTGTAAAAGTTTTGATATGAATATCAATACGATATGTTGATTATTGAGATATATATATAGAGAGAGAGAGAGAGAGAGAGAGAGATTTTGGACCTTACTACATTTATTCATTAAAGATTTTTTTAACCCAGGAAAACTTCTTGACTCTATTGTGACCTTCCAAATCTATACAGTTCCTTGTTAACAAACATGTTGATATGTGTGTATAATAGAATAATGGATTCTTTATATAATGTTCCTAAGGTTTTGTTATCGGCATGCCAGTGTGTGAATTTGATATGGTTAAAGATCCAGAAGTGCAGGACTTCCGAAGAAATATTCTGAATGTTTGTAAAGAAGCTGTGGATCTTAGGGATCTCAATTCACCTCATAGTAGAGCAATGTATGTCTATCCTCCAAATGTAGAATCTTCACCAGAACTGCCAAAGCACATATACAATAAATTAGATAAAGGTAAGAAAGTCATCGGTCCGCTGTAATTGTTACTATAGTGAAATTTTCTATATTTTTGTTTATATTTTTACAGTCTTTTTTCCTAGCTAAATATAAGCTTTTTGAAGGCAGAGGTTGGTTGACTGATGAGTATACAACTTGTGTACAATAAATACTTACTAATTAAATGAATTGTGTGTATATGGTGCTGATCCCTTGAATTTTTATCCCAATAAAACTGAAGAACTTTCTTGTTAAGGATACTAAGAGTCAGAGCTTTTCTTGTTAAGGATACTAAGAGTCAGAGTTGTTTATCTTTTTATAAATGAAAGCAAGTATAAGTAGAAACATTCTGTGAAATTTTAGGAAAATTTTATATGTTCTTATGTTTCAAAGAAAAAATTTCTTAATATTAAATACAAGTCTGATCGTAATGAGTCATATAGACACTGAACATTTAATTACTGATTTTTAGAATTACATGAAAATGGATAAATGATACTGTTTTGGAAGTAAATGATATATTAAGTAAATACTTGTAACTTGAAGTTTTAGAATAGGTTGACTCTTACATGGTATTCAGTATAAAAAGCTGCTAGAACAATATTAAGACATTTGTTGCATACATTGTTGCACACATAGTATTTGAAGTTTAATGCAGTGTAACATACAATCTTTTGAAATTTTACTGTAGTAAACATTTTAAAATGGGAATATTCTTTTCACTTTTCTACTTTTTTTTATGAAAAATTGCCCACATATATGGAAGGTAGGTAGACTGTGAAAGATTCACCCAGTTGTTTTGTTTTGTTTTGTTTTGTTTTTTGTGGTACCAGGGATCAAACTCAGGACCTTGTGCTTGCAAGGCAGGTGCTGCTGAGCTAAATCCCCGGCCTAGTTCACCTAGTTTTAATCTTCTCATTTTCACACTTTTGGGAGTATGGAGATGGTCTTCTGGCTTACTTAATCTTAATATCAGAAAATTGGAAATCTGTTTCCTCTTTCCACCTCATCTTCTTTCGTTCTCATCTTTTCCCTCATTTTGATTGAGCATCTCTAAGTCTTCATTGATTCTTTATTTCTCATAGTTTTCTACATTAGGCACTGTTGAACCTTTGAAACTCCCTTGAGCCATTGTTCTCAGGGGTTGCATGCAGTTTAAAATGGAAATTAGCCTGGTCTCAGGTGCTTGGGACCCAATAACCCCAGTTTTGTGTGCTTGCCGTTAAAACAGAACTTGGGCATGGTTCTGCAACCATATCATATATGACATTTTCCAGTTTCTACCAAATATTTGCCTATATTTAATAAGATTGACTAGAAATCATTTCTAATTGTGATTAGAACAATGTATAGAGGATACTTCTTGAAATTTGTCTTGAAAAATGAAATAGACATGATGATTGCATCTGTATTTTCCTATTACAGGACAAATAATTGTGGTGATTTGGGTAATAGTTTCTCCAAATAATGACAAGCAGAAATATACTTTGAAAATCAACCATGACTGTGTGCCAGAACAAGTAATTGCTGAAGCAATCAGGAAGAAAACTCGAAGTATGTTGCTATCCTCTGAACAACTAAAACTCTGTGTTTTAGAATATCAGGGCAAGTATATTTTAAAAGTATGTGGATGTGATGAATACTTCCTAGAAAAATATCCCCTGAGTCAGTATAAGGTGAGTAACAAGAACATTAATTTCAAAATTTAAAACTAATTAACATAAGGCCTGATAGCTGTATTTTTAGATATACTTTTTGAAAATTAAATAATCAATATAGGCAAATAACATTTGCAAGTTTATTATACTGTAATTATGTAATTTGAGAGACTGAAAATGTTGGCAATTATACAACCTCAAAATATGGAGTACTTCATGCTTTTTCTCCTCTCCCAAACAGTGGCATAGGAATGCGTTTAAAATAAGCATTTCAAAAAATCCATGATCTGCTGTTAAGATGGACTGTTAATACTTCCCTATTACCTTTTTCTATTCATTAAATACTTACAAGAAGCAGCTATAGCAGGTATATTGCAAGTATTCAGTACAGTGCCAGGACAAAACATGGGCCTGGCCTCCATGTTGTGTATGGTCCAGTAGAGCTCATAGAAGAGACCACGGGCTATTATAATGTGAATACACTAGCATTTATATTTAAAAATCTCTATACTTAGATTTCAAAGTTTAGCTCAATCTAATTTAATATTTTAAAAATATTTCCATAAATCTATTAGTCTCCTCTGATTTTTTTTTTAAAAAACAAGTGTTTTTCAGAAAATGTTTAGACGAAAGAGCAAGTGGGCCATGATTTTACTAGATTGACAGAGGCTTACTAAATAATACTGCTTTCCTGTTACAATGAGTATCCTTATCTCTCTCTCTTTTTTTTTTTTGCAGTTAAGAATAGAACTATACTGTCTAAAGCTGATATTTGTTTATATATATTCAGATTTTTTTTTCTTTTTCTTTTTTCTTTTTTGGTACTGGGGATAGAACTCGGGACCTTGTGCTTGCAAGGCAGGCGTTGGAACCACTGAGCTAAATCCCCAGCCCCCTATATATATATAATTTATAGTCAGAGGTGCTTGATCTGTGCTATCACCTAACTTCTACATTTTACTATTTTAAATGGTATAAGAAATATGGCCTATAATGTTTGACTTCTGTATCATCTTCACAGATTAATATGTGCATTCTCATAGTACTCTTAACATGTTACTTTTTAAATGAAAAGCTTTATGGGAAATGGCTTCTTCCCTTCCTCCTTAATCTCTTATAGTATATAAGAAGCTGTATAATGCTTGGGAGGATGCCCAATTTGATGCTGATGGCTAAAGAAAGCCTTTACTCTCAACTACCAATGGACTGTTTTACAATGCCATCCTATTCCAGACGCATCTCTACAGCTACACCATATATGAATGGAGAAACATCTACAAAATCCCTTTGGGTTATAAATAGTGCACTCAGAATAAAAATTCTTTGTGCAACTTATGTAAATGTAAATATTCGAGACATTGATAAGGTAAGGCCAAATGTTACTGCTTATTCTTCCGTAGAAATCTTTTTTTTTTGGTACCAGAGATCGAACGCGGGTCCTTAGCTTGCAAGGCAGGCGGTGGAACCACTGAGCTAAATCCCCAGCCCTGAAGTCATTTTATATAAAAACCTTTCTATTGAACTATATAATAATCTGTTGACCTGTAGTATGTTTTCAGATGACAAAAAAATCGAGTCTCAAAATATAAAAATATGTGATGAATTCTCTTTGTTTCCATCTACCTTAGCTTTTGTGTAGCTCTCAGTCTTAGTAAGTAGTTCAGGTTGACCTTGAACTGACTGAGTAACCCAGGCTCACCTCCAACTCACAGCAATCCTCCTGCCTCAGCCTTCTAAGAGCTGAGATTACAGCATGTACCACCATACCTGACTTAACTTACCTTTCCAAAAATACAAAAAGCTGCATTATACACCTACTTGAAGGAATTGTAGGTCTGTGTTAATGTTTTAGTAACCTAATGTCCTATCATTAATGGATGAAGGCAGTAGCAAATTTTGGTGAGGAATCTTTGTCAGTATTAATTTATTAAATATGTGAAGAAAGGGAAAGTTGCATCTGAATAAAAATTTTTATTGGTTCTCTTGTTCATATTATTTTATTATCTGATACTTGGTTCTGTCTATGTGTACATTTGTATGAATGTACATTTTGTATACACATTTTTTGTTTGTTTTTTTTAGATCTATGTTCGAACAGGTATCTGCCACGGAGGAGAACCCTTATGTGACAATGTGAACACTCAAAGAGTACCTTGTTCCAATCCTAGGTATGGCAGTATTTAGATATATTTCCAAAGGTCATATTAGTAATTGAGAATGTGATCAGTAAAAGTGAAATATATTATTTTACATTATTAGTTTTATGCAAATTATATAAATTACCAGACATTTACATATAGAACATAAGAATTTTTTGTTAAATTATCAGTCACTTTATTGATTTTAAAATCTTCTCTAAAAAAGTTTTCTGATTATCCCCACTATTTAAAGGAAAGAACAGAATATGGTTACTATGTTGATAGTTCCCCGCAGTAGATAAAAAACTCAGCATTTTATTTTCTTAGCTCCATTTGCCTTTGTGTGAAGAAGTAAGAGTTGGCAAACAGTTTCAGAGCCAAACTACTTTGGTGGTTTCCTTAAAAATCACTCTCAAAATTTATGATATTCAGTCTTCTGAAGGGTCTTTGGAATAAATCAGTTTTGTAGGGGGAGAGGAAAGTAATGTGAACTTTTTTTTTTTTTGGTACCGGGGATTGAACTCAGGTCCTTGCACTTGTGAGGCAGGCGACAGAACCACTGAGCTAAATCCCCAGCCCCAGTGTGAACATTTTACATCATTACTGCATAGATGTAATAAAAAAAATCAAAGGCAGTGTAAGTTAAAAGCTTGGTGTCTTCCTATTTCTTTGAGTCTCCATAGAGTTATTTGGAGTAAGAGTAATAATAGCAGTAATATTTTAAGAAAACTCAACTTACCCCTAAAGATTGAAGATGGACTGTATAGAATAGCAAGAAAGCTAACTAGGGAATCCTCCAGAAGTAAATCACATAACGAATGTAGACTGACTTACAGGAGAGGCAGGAGAAAGTTCTCATTTTTAATTAAGTTGCTAGAGGTGGCCATCCTCTAGAGCCCAGACAAAGTTCAGAGACAGTAGCCTTATCTACCAAGGGAGAAAAGTAGTTCCTTACCTACTCAAACTACTGCAAAACTACATTATGTATAAAAGTAATTAATGTAATTGTAATCAAATTAAAATAATGCATTTTATCTTGTATAATTTTCCTTTCCTATTTGGCTTTTTATGAGCAAAACTCTTTTGGTTTATTGGTTTAGTGAAGTATAGCACATAAGTATGTATAAAAGTATACAAATCATAGTAGCAACTATACCAGTCAAAAAACAGAACATTTACCAGCCTCTAAAAGCCTATCTTTATGCCCATTCTCAAACTAGTACCTTCTCTCCTACCTAAAGGTAGCCACTATCCTGACTTCTATCATTTTGGGTTCATATTGCCTATTTTGAATTTTATATAAATTAACTCAAAGAATAGGCATTTTTTATGTCTAGATTATTGTAAGATTTCATCCATTATGTTAGTGACTTGTTCATTTTTATTGCTGTGTAATATTCCATTATATCTGTATCTATCTATATATAATATATATATATTACAATTTATCTGTTCTACTCTTGGACATTTGATTTTAGTTTGAGCATATTATAAATAACTTATCTATTAGCATTCTGTATACAAATGTACACATTTCCGTGATTTTATTCCTAGAAGTTGACTCATAAGATATCTATATGTTCACTTTTAGTAGATTGTGCTTTCTGAATTGATTATAGCAAATTATACCCCCACTTTTAGTATGTGAGATTCACTATTACTACAAAATATTCTTATCACCCTTAGTACCATCAGTCTTTCTAGTTTCAACCATTCTTATATATAGTGAGATCTCCATGAGATTTTTATTTTCATTTTTTGTAAGAAAATAACATAGACTATTTCTTCATGTTTATTGGTCATTTCAACATGATCTCAGAAAGTGCCTGTTTCAATTACGTGCCCTTTTTTTTCATTTCTTGATAATTTGTAGAAGTCACTTTTACACCCTGAACAAAGCCCTTTTTCCCTCTTCTTTTGGTAAATTCTTTTTCTTCTTTACAATTTTGCATAGGTGGAATGAATGGCTGAATTATGATATGTACATTCCTGATCTTCCTCGTGCTGCTCGACTTTGCCTTTCCATTTGCTCTGTTAAAGGCCGAAAGGGTGCTAAAGAGGTAAAGTATTCAGCGGAAACAATTATGATTACCTCTAAAATCTCTTAATTATACCTTTGATTGAATTTTCTCACAAATAATAGGTCAGACCTGTTATAATTCTTAATTAAGTAAAAATATTATAGAAGACTAGCTTGGAAGATCTTCAGAAATCTATGAAGAGTATTATGTCCCAAATTCATATTGATAGATTTTTTTAAATATGCAGAATGACTGCATAACAGTGATTGCATGCAAATATGTATCATTCCTCCTTTGTTTCATATTTCCTATTTATAATTAAAATATATGTAATTTTAACTGAGAAAAAGGAAAGGAAGTACTTAAATCAATATAGCTTTTGGTAGATTTCATATTCTAGTTATTATAGAAACAGTTGTTGAATTCTCCTTTCCAGGAAAGAAAAGTATTTTGAAATGCATTTTATAACTTAATCCCTAGATTAGTGAATATTTTTCTTTGCTTTTTAAGGAGCACTGTCCATTGGCCTGGGGAAATATAAACTTGTTTGATTATACAGACACCCTAGTATCTGGAAAAATGGCTTTGAATCTTTGGCCAGTACCTCATGGATTAGAAGACTTGCTAAACCCTATTGGTGTTACCGGGTCAAATCCAAACAAAGTAAGCTTTTTAATATCATAAATTACTTTTTTTTTGGTACCGGGGATCGAACTCTGGTCCTCACGCTTGCGGGGCAGGCTTAAATTACTTTTTTTTAAAATAACAGTCAGCTACAATATATTTATTCATTTTTCTTCCATCTCTTAGGAAACTCCATGCCTAGAGTTGGAGTTTGATTGGTTCAGCAGTGTGGTAAAGTTTCCAGATATGTCAGTGATTGAAGAGCATGCAAATTGGTCTGTATCCCGAGAAGCAGGATTTAGTTATTCACATGCAGGACTGGTAAGGAAAGTCACTGAGTTTCTAAAGTATCAGTCAAAATCTGTATGTGGACAAGGTTTTGTGTATTTTAGTTACACTAGCATAAGTATTGTTGAGCTCCAGAGCTATAGGATAAAATTTTCTATGTGCTAATATTTTTCCTGCAGCTGTTTTTTCTTGGTTTATTTGGAGCCCAAGCCTGCCTTCATTTAACAAATATTTATTGAATGCCAACTGTATGTAAAGCAACAGGATAAGTACTAGGTAATGAAATTGTGAAGTAAACATCTCCACTGACTATCCAGTCTAATGGTGAAAGCAGATATAACAGGAAATACAAGGTTGTAAATCATGGAAAGTGCCATGAAGGAAGCATAGTGTGATTTAAAAAAAAAAAACTAACTGAAGGTTGGGGGGTGGGTTGCAGGGGGTATGCTAATACGTGATTGGGTCCAGGAAAGACCTCCCTGTGATATTAACCTTGAAGTTGAGACTGAAGTATAAATGCATTGTATATTGAGCTTCACAGCAAAAGAAATAGCATTTCTTCACCATATTAGTCCTGGTCCTCCAGACAAGAATGCAATTAAAATGAAGCTTAAATATTGATCTAGTTGTCTAATCTTCCCCATAGCTTTGGAACTACAACATAACTGGGTTCAAAGACCATTAATTTTCCCTTATTTCTCAAGGACAAAGTATCAGCGCTAAGAGAAAATATTTTTGTTCTTTGGTGTCTCTTTCTTCCAGTTTCCAAATTTGTCATTTTTTTCTTTGGCCGGGTTGTAGGTTAAAGATAGACCAGTCAATGAATATTGGGCCAAGCAGTCCTGAATTATGCCTAGCCCAGGCAAGTAACAGCAGCACCAAGAGGCACCCTAGAATACTGCACTGAAGAGCTTTTTAAATTTATAGTTCAGTAAGGAATTTCCTAGTGCTTTTGTAAACTGAATAATATATTTTCCTGCATACACAGTTTAAAAGGTATGAGTTTCTTTTTTGAGTAATTGTAGCTCTTTGTAAGGATTAATATTTTGATATTTTATGACTTGTACTCTTAGAAGAATTTTTCTTTCAAAAAAAAATTATTTTTATAATTTTTGGGCCTGTAGGAAACTTTTATAAATCTAAAATATATTATGGGCTCCTAGTTTTCCTATGTCTTAAAACATTTTCTTTTACATCATCCCAAAAATTATTTTATCCTTATTCACTAATTACTTCCAATTATGCTCTAAAAAAAAGACTAAATAATATAAAGAGATATAGAAGTATATAATAGTCTAGAAGGATGATACAACAGTGAAATAAATCATCAGTATGACATAATTGTTCATTTTTCTTAATGTATTGCTTGGTGTCTTGCAACATCTTTCTAGGGGTATAAAAGCAATCTGAAACACCATCTCCATAGTTTTTTGGTTTTTGGTTTCTTTAGGCTATCAGTGGACTGAATTTTTCTCTTTCTACCCATAATAAAAACCAAGCAAATTATAGAGGAAGATATTTTGCAGTTACTAGACAAATCATAGTAGGAATTCAGAGATGGATAATTAAGACTCTAATAATAAGACTCTAAAGTAGTGTTTCTCCATCTTGACCCTGCATTTTAGGCCAAATGATTCTTTGTTGTAGGGGATATCCAGTGCATTGCAGGATGTTTAGCAGGATCCCCAGTCTCTACCCTGCTAGACACCAGGAGCACCACCACACAAAGTTGTGCCAATTAAAAATGTCTCCATACATTACCAGGGTCCATAGGGCCTAAGAGAGAAGATCACCCTAGCTAAGAACCGCTGCTCCATATTCTAATGATGATGGTGAAATTTATCATATAAATGAAATACCAGATGACTCTGTCCTACATGGATTTTCTTGGACTAATAATAATGAACAATACACGTCTGAGGACAAATAAGAAATTTGATATTCACATTTAATTAGTTATTCAACAGAAGTGATTTACTCACAATATTTTATGACAAAAGTTGAACAGTCTTGTGTTTTATAGTGTTCTTTCCATTTTTTGGTTATACACCAAAATTTACTTGATACAGTTTCTAAATGGGTAGATACAGAAGTCAAGTCTAAAGTGACCAGAATGAAGAGTAATATAGAAATATTTAAAACTTCTTGGATTAATCATTCTGGTGGGTATTTATAAATATAAAAAATGGAAATGTTTTGCAATTACTGACTAAAGAAGATGGCCCATCTTTAAAATTATAAGCCATCAGGGGCCGGGGATTTAGCTCACTGGTTCTGCCACCTGCCTCACAAGCGCAAGGACACGAGTTTGATCCCCAGTTCCAAAAAAAAAAAAATTATAAGCCATCAGGGGCCGGGGATTTAGCTCACTGGTTCTGCCACCTGCCTCACAAGCGCAAGGACACGAGTTTGATCCCCAGTTCCAAAAAAAAAAAAATTATAAGCCATCAGGGCAGGTCATAAGAGGGATGAATATGATCAAAATACATTCTGTATATTGATTCAAGCTCTAAAATACATTCTATATATTGAAACATTCCAAAAATGTGAAATTAAGGGCGTGAGGCAAGAGTGGTGATGGTGGGGAAATAATTAAGAGTATGATATGTGCATGTACAAATCTGACAAAACCCATTAAATGGGGGAAAAAATTAATGAGCCAGGAGTTTTCAGAAGTGTTCCATTTTGACAGTATAGTTTACAGTTTGACAGAGATGTATTTCAAAACAAGGAAAATATGGATAAAAATTTGGTTTTTCTATGTCTCAATTCTTTTAAAATATCTAACAAAATTGTATTTCATCAGAACTTTATCCTTCCATAAATTATTTTGTATTAAAAACATAAACAGAAAGGGCTGGGGATTTAGCTCAGTGGTTCTACCACCTGCCTAGCAAGCACAAGGGTCCCGAGTTTGATCCCCGGTACCAAAAA
>NW_004624730.1:56951373-56972996 GCF_000247695.1 Heterocephalus glaber
GTTTTTCCAACACCATTTATTAAATAGGCTATCTTTCCTCCAATGATAGTGGTTGGCTCCTTTGTCAAAGATGAGGTGGCTGAGTGTGTCTGGAGTTGGTTCTGCATCTTCTAATCTGCTCCACTGATCCTCGGGTCTGTTTCTTTGCCAGTACCATGCTCATGGTACAGTGTTTTAATGGGGTATCCCATCTCCTTTTTTTCTCCTGCGTGTTTTTACTTTTAAATTTGAAAGCCTCACAGCAGTTACAAGTTGAATTCAAGCACAGAACATAAAAGTTTAAGTTTTTATTTTATTACTTTACTGTTTCTCATTCTTTTGTAGCAGAAATATTGGCAGGTTAGTTAATAGGATACTAGGAAGGGACCTTACAAGAGGAAGAGTGTTTCACTACCATCCCCTAGTATCCCAGTCTGGCCTTCTCCCTGACTTAACTTTGGCAGTTACTGTTTTAACTGTGGTTGAGAGTAACATTAGCCAAGTAAGTAATCAGATTTGTTCCACACGTATTATCCTTAAATTGGTTCTTACCTGTCCCTAAAAATGAAGTCTTAAGATGAGAATATTTTATAACAGTTAATAAGAAATGTGAAGTTTGTTGAAAATTAATGATTTTTTTCTTGTAGATCATTCATGAATCTAGGAGAAGGTATATTCAAAGAAACCCATGTAGATATACTTTATTTTATAGAGTAACAGACTAGCTAGAGACAATGAATTAAGAGAAAATGACAAAGAACAGCTCCGAGCAATTTGTACACGAGACCCTCTGTCTGAAATCACTGAGCAAGAGAAAGATTTTCTGTGGAGCCACAGGTATGTGTTAAGATGGAGTCTCATTTTTTCTTTTATGATAGAAAAATAACTGACCTTGATTGAGCATGCCGTATTTTTACTGTACCTAGCATGGTAAATAAGGCATAATTTACATAATTTTTATTGACTTTCTTAAAACTATAGATATAGATTTATATTTCTAGAAAAATGTGCTATGTTGATACTTCCTTTATGCAATGAAAGCTTTAATCCCCCCCCTCCCCTACTCCAGTACTGGGGATTGAACCAGTGGCTTTCAGACTGAGCTATAGTCCCAGCCATATTTTATGTTTTGTTTTGAGACAAAATTCAGCTCAGTTCCCCATGCTGGGCTTGAATTTGCAATCTTCCTGCCTCACCCTCCCAAAGTGCTGGGATTACAGGTGTGTCACCACTCCCACTTTTTACATGTTTTCATTGGCACTGGGGATTGAATCCTAAAGCCTTTGGCATGCTAACCACTCACTCACTATACCCCTACCCCCTGAAGGCTTTTAAAAATTCCGATAGGATTTTCTTAGGATTTTTCAAAGTAAAATTCAAGAGGAAAAAAACCCATGTAACTCTAGACCAAATAGTTATTATTTTGTTGGTCTAATAATTTTCTGGTGTCTTCCATTTTTCTTTTTTTCTTAAACTTCCTCAAAATAATAGGGAAACACCTTATTTTCACTTAGGCAAAAATTATCCTGCTACTTGTAACTAACATTGATATATTTAATGAAGCAGTTTCGTACATTTCTGCAGAAAGCCTATTAAAACATGTTTTGTTCAGTAACCTCAGTAAACATCGTGACTCTGTGGTTCTAGTTGCATAACAATCTGAGCAATCTGAAGAGTGGCATAATATATATTCATGATTTTTCTTAACTGTCAACTAAATTTAAGTATTCACCACTTGGATTTCCACTTGTTTTCTTTGCCATATATACTTAATTCTAAGTCAACTATATTGTTAAATACTGATTCCTTTTTATTTTTAAAAAAAGCTAGTAATGATAAGAACTTTGGGGCTTCTTAAATAATGCATAGATGAGGACCAGGGATTTAGCTCAGTGATTCCGGCACCTGCCCTGCAAGCACACCCCGGTACCACAACAAAAAAAAAGAATGCATAGCTGAAGAGTTAAACATCTAGACCTTTTGAATAACATGGAAGTATTTTTTCCTTTGTTTTTTCCAACAGACACTATTGTGTAACTATCCCTGAAATTCTACCTAAATTGCTTCTGTCCGTTAAATGGAATTCTAGAGATGAAGTAGCTCAGGTAAATGCATGGCTCAGATTCCTGAATAAATGTTGCACAAAACTAGTATGTCACCTACATCGTTTTCTCTCAGAAAATGTGCATAAATTTAAGAGATGAAATAGACTGTTAATTGTGGTAATACAGTAGAGAAAAATGCCATTCGTGTCATTGCTATAGATAAAACTCACTAGGACTAAATTTTAAGGAGTTCTTTAAAAATCTAAATTAATTTTAAAATCAGAAGTAAAAAATCAATTAGAGCATTCATTCACAATTATTCTTGCATTGTAAATACGATTTTTTTCTTTCTCATACACAGATGTACTGCTTAGTAAAAGATTGGCCCCCAATCAAACCTGAGCAGGCAATGGAGCTTCTGGACTGTAATTACCCAGATCCTATGGTTCGAGGTTTTGCTGTTCGATGCTTGGAAAAATATTTGACAGATGACAAGCTTTCTCAGTACCTAATTCAGCTAGTACAGGTAAAATAATGTAAAATAGAAAGTAATATTTTATTCCAAATATATGTAATTTCCAAGATGTATTTTACTAACTTAAGCAGTTGTTTTTTTTAAACTTTGTTTCTGAAAATTTTTCTTCATTTTCTTACAGAAATAGACCCTAATTTATTTTTTTGTTCTTTTAATCAACTAGGTCCTAAAATATGAACAATATTTGGATAATCTGCTTGTGAGATTTTTACTCAAGAAAGCACTAACAAATCAAAGGATTGGACACTTTTTCTTTTGGCATTTAAAGTAAGTCAAGTATCTACCCCCCACTAAATTCCTTAGAGAGATATGTGTGTGTGTGTGTATATATATATCACTTGCTTTCTTAATAAATGTACAAATATGTATTATGTACTTTGTTTTAGTTTGGCCGAAATAATTTTCCATATTGAAAATATATTGCACCAGTGATGAGCTCCTATATTTTTTTCTCTTTGAAATTAAATGTGAAGTAAAAGTCAAAACTGAATTTTAATACCTATAATCCCAGCACTTGGGAAGCTGAGATGGGGGGGTTCACAAAGTTTGAGGCCAGCCTAGGCTACATAGTGAGACCCTGTTTCAACAACAACAAAAAAAACCCTAAATTTTAAACATGAGTGAGAGCTGAAAAAAAATACTTTTAAAGATTTGATTGACTTTAAGCTAAGTAAAAATTTGCTAGGCGCAAATTAATGTAAATATAGGTCTCAGTGTATTTTTTAGATTAAAATACCCAATATAAATAAAATTTTAACCTTGGAATTCAGAACAATAATGGCAAAATCCTGTTTCCTACCAGAAAACAAGGTAATTAAGAATAATATTTCTAGAATATAGTATATTTCATACTGAAAATTAGAGATCATAAGCCATGTACTTTTTAATTAATTTAGAAATGGATTGTATCTAATAGGACTTTTTAAATTTTAACATTAAAAATAAAAAATGAGACCTAGAAGCTAGATTTAAAATAAATTTAGAGATAATAAAGTATCAACATGTATATCAGGGAGTATTCATTAAGCTCTTTGCTCCCTCCCATATATATTTTATTTTTCTGTCCAGTTTACTTTTTACATATTTTTGTACCTTGTACTGAGATTAGTGAATAAAACATAGTTAGAATAGATTGTCTGTTAAATTTACATGTCCAGGAACTACCTTATTTTCTTCCAAATGGTAGATTTTGAATCATTTTATTCTTAGTATAGTTGCAACATTTATTGGATTTTTAAAATGGATTTTCTGAGTTTCTTTAAAAAAGATTGTATAAACACTCATATATGTTTATATAGGTATATATCTTTGTGTGCATGTATATCCATGTATCTATGTTTAAACCCTGTACTGCTCTTTCAGATCTGAGATGCATAATAAAACAGTTAGTCAAAGATTCGGTCTGCTTTTGGAATCCTATTGTCGTGCCTGTGGGATGTATCTGAAGCACCTGAATAGGCAAGTTGAAGCTATGGAAAAGCTCATTAACTTAACTGACATTCTCAAGCAGGAAAAGAAGGATGAGACACAAAAGGTGTGTGGCTGTTCAGTTTGTTTTTGAGACTCTTTTTATTGCAGTGGGACAGGGTTGTTTAGAAACCCAATGTACAGATTATGGTTCTTGGACTCAAGCTGATTAAGATTTGGACCCAAGTTCCACTGGATTCAGGTGTAGCTGTGTAATGTCAGATACACTGTTTTGCTCTAAAGATTCATTTTCCTCACCTGTGAAATGAGAATAATATTTTCATCATACAGTTGTTGTGAGAACTAAATTATATAAACTATGTAGAGTCCCTAGAGTGTGAGAAATGCCTGGTAAATATAAGTACTTGTACTTTCCTTTTTTCTTTTTATATAGCTCTTAAGTATTTAAAATGATTCTTTCCTCAGTCATTCATTTATTATCTTAGTAGTGACCCTGAAAATGAGTGGAAAGAAGTGAGCTTTTACATTTCTAAGTTTAAAATGGACTCATAGTCACTCAGTAAATATATCACACACTCTAATCATCTGCATTCTACCTAACCAATACGAAATGTAAAGTTTTTTCATGACTTTTTCCTACTCCCTGTCCTTTATTCAGTCTAATCTACCAAATCCTACATTTAACACATTTTATAGTGAAAAGGTCATTTCTCACCTCTGATGAAATGAGAGGGAAGAAATTCCAGTTTATTAGTGAGTACTCAAAGGGCTGAGAATAGAAATTGCCAGCACTAAATGGCTTTTTCCATCATCATCATTAGTACTACTGGAAGGAAAAAGCAACTTTAAAAGAAAATTGCTATATTTATCTAAAAGAAAGTTGCTCCATTAATCTTAATATCATAGAGTATGTGACTGAATTGGTTTCATTGAAGTTGTGGTAAATAAATTCAAATATGGAATACTAGAAAATAGAAAATACTATTACTGAAGCTGGAATGGGCTGGAGGGTACTAAGCTCCTTCAAAAGAATAAAATTTATTACATTTATAGTGTAACTGAACTGAGAAAAAAGAAACTAGGTATTAGACATATTTGTAAACAGATGTGTATTTTGTGCTAGTTTTTATATCACAAATTGGCTATGATAAAATGGTTTAATTAGAAACATGACATTCATTACTCATGTCATTATTGGTTTAAATGAAATTGTGGTAAGGACCTAAAATTGCAGTTACAGAAACAAATGCAGTTATTTTGAATGCTTCTGTGTTTTATCATAATAATGATAAAGGATGTGAAGCATTATGCTGACATTACAGTTGACAGTGGTAAATGAAGTGCCTTTACCTGAGTAAGAGCTGCATAGTGATGACTAGATTTCCTAGCTATTAACTTACATGTCGTAAGAAGAAAAAAATTTTTATTACTAAAATTCCAGCATGAAAATTTATTATGTATCCCTAGTTTCTAACTTTTTTTTTTTAATACTCACATTTTGTATTTTTAATTAATCGAAGTTTCCTGGAATAAACTGCCAGATACTGCTTGTTAACTCAGCAGTCTGGTCTCTGGTTTGATTTTATTAAAAAAGGATATTTTGGGCCGGGGATTTAGCTAAGTGGTTTCACTGCCTGCTGAGCAACCGCAAGGACCCAAGTTGGATCCCCAGTACCAAAAAAAAAGGATATTTTGCCATGCATGGTGCTACTCACCCGTAATCCCAGCACTGGGAAGGTTGAGGCAGGAGGAATGCCATGAGTTGAAGGCCATCCTAGGCTACATAGTGAGTTCAAGGCCAGCCTGAACTTCATAGTGACACTCTGTCTCAAAAAAACAAAAAACTTCTTTGTGGTTACAAACGAGATATAGTATGAGATCCATATAGCAAATATTTTTACAGCTTTTTTTCCCAACAGATTCTTTTTGCCTCACTAGACCTTTTTTATCCAACAGAGAGCATGAATATAATGTTTTCTACAAAGCCAGGAAGCAAAAATATTAAACTAAGATAACATGGTCTCTTTAGTTTTTCCTCTAGAACTAAGATAAGCAATTTGATTTTTAAAGGGCCAAATGTAAATATTTTAGATTTTGCAGGCCATGTGGTCTTAACTATTCAACTCTGCTATCCTAGTGTGAAAGCAGCCAGTATGTGATGAATGCGCATGGCTGTATTCTAAGGCAATTTTTGTTTTGTTTTGTTTTGTTTTTTTGGTACCGGGGATCGAACTCCAGTCCTTCCGCTTGCGTAACAGGCGGAGGCACCACTGAGCTAAATCCCCGGCCCTTTCTAAGGCAATTTGATTTACAAAAATTGGCAGCAAGCCAGGATTCACCACCCCTGCTCTAGAGTCAAAGCTTTGCCTCTGTCAGCAAGTCGAGTTCTTCTCAAGGGAAGGTGCACTGCTGCCACTCTTCCTGTGTCTCTGCGTCAGGCTGCTCTGTCTCATACAAACCCTCCTCCTTAGAATGCAGCTAGTTCAAGGTATGGATCAGACTACACAGTACTGAGTTTTCGGTGTGTAAGAGATTAGCAGTTAGTTTACCTTTTGCAAAATCAATTTCTAATTTTGAATATGCTTTTTTATCAGGTACAGATGAAGTTTTTAGTTGAGCAGATGAGGCAACCAGATTTCATGGATGCTCTACAGGGCTTTCTATCTCCTCTAAACCCTGCTCATCAACTAGGAAATCTCAGGTAAGGTACTTTCTTGGGAGTTTTATTGATATATTTAAATAAGCACTTTTCTGGATAAAATCTTGAGAAGAATAAAAATGTCCCATATGATAGTCCAATTATCTGTGCTTCCCTTTCCCATTCTCCTACCGTGCAAAATAGGAATAGTAAAATGGTCTTAAATTAGAAATACATTTATTCAGAATGAGTTTTTATTACTTTAATAAGAGTTTAAAACCTTCAATGGTTGGAATATTTGGTGTCATATAAAGGAAATGGAGTATAACATATGTTATTTGTTGAAAATTCATGATTTATATAAAGATGTTAAAGCTTAATATTTATACAGTACTTCTTAGAATTGAATTCATAGATAAAAATTGAGTTTAAAATTTTTATAACTTTATTCATAGATAATAAGAAACAGGGAAATAGATTTTTGGGGGAAGAGGACCAAAAGGCAGAAGGAGGGGAGGAAAAGGGGAAGTAAAAAGAATTAAAATGTGTTGTGTGCATGTTCCAGCTCCTCACAATGAATGTAAGCATTATGTACTGCAAACACGTACTAATAAAAAAATTTTAATATTTTAAATTTTATAACATGTTTACAACTGTTAAGTAAATTTGAGGGTAAAAAGAATAACAAAGCTGAGGTGCCTAGTAAAGTTTTTAACTATTTTAAAGGCTTGAAGAGTGTCGAATTATGTCTTCTGCAAAAAGGCCACTGTGGTTGAATTGGGAGAACCCAGACATCATGTCAGAGTTACTGTTTCAGAACAATGAGATCATCTTTAAAAATGGGGATGGTAAGGAATAGTATTAATGAGCTTATGATGTATGAATTTAGTTATCTTTTTATACACAGGATATATATGAACCATGAAAACTATTGAAAGCCATTTAAGGAATATACATTTGATAAAATGCAGACTATTAAATAAATGTCTTAACCTTTGCAATACACATGTGAAGAAATTCAGGAAATGTGACCTCAAAATATGAAATTTTGGTATGCTGATGACTTTGAACTTTAGAACACTTGGAGAACAGCGAGCAGGCAGGTTTTCTCTCACATCTCCTCATCTGCCTAAAGGTGGATCTTCCAAAAAGACTCACGTGTCATGAACCTTATCAACCAAGAAAGATCAACTGGAGGTTTGACTCCTAACAATTCTTAACCTTAGCTTTGTTTCTTTTCACTGATTATGCATGTGTAGGGGAGCAAAAAAGTCTTCCCTCCACCCTTCTAAGTTCCTGGGCTGAGCTACAAACTAAAGTGACCTAAGACAGACTAACAGGGAAGAACACCTATATTTAATTATGTACGTATGTATGCATGAGAGTCTCACAAAATATAATCCTCAAAGAAATGTCAGATGATTGAAGCTTATATAGCATCCTGAGCTACAGAAAAGAGTAAGGGTTTGGAGCTTATGAGGGATGATGATGATACGGTTATGGGAAGATGAGAGGAGCAAAGATAGGATAAATAAAGGTTGTCTTGATTGTCTTGATATGCAGTTTAAAAAATATCTCTCACAATATAAAAGCTGTCTCAGAGCAGCCCTCAGAACAAGTGATTTAGTCTTTCTAGGTCTTGTACAATCTTCAGTTGATCTTCACTGGTTGAGATGGCATTTCCTGAACGCCCAAATCCAAAGTCCTGAAATTAGTTTCTGTTATTTGCTTAACTATCATTTACGTGAGTAGTGTGAGTATCCAGTCTTTAAATATTCTATGTGCTAGGTCCTGGTTTCCAGCAATAAACAAAACAGAATCCCTGCTTTCTTGAAGCTTACATTCTAATAGGGAAAAGAAGGACATTAAACAAATTAATTTAAAAAATAAAATTACATTCATGGTGCAAAGAAAAAGTGTAGTCTCCTAAGGAAGCATATAAAAAAGGGTTCTAATTTATGTGGAGCATAGGCTATAGGGGGATAGGGAAAGATCACCAACGGGTTTCTATTAGGAAATGACAACTCAGCAGTGAATTCCATTGATCCCAGTACTTTAACATAAACATGTTCAAATTTAAAGGTTCAGCAGAATAAATACTTTTAAGTATGCCTATGTACTCATTTTTTACACACATAAGTTTTGCCAGTACTTTAGAAGTGAGATAAAGAATCAAAATATTGATGTCTTATGTATTATTTTGAAGAGTAAATGTAGCTCTATTTCTTTCCCATTTGAAAACAATGTGATGGCTTGATCCTCTCGTTTGTATTGATGGTGTTAAGTGCTGATGCATATTATTTGAATTTCAGATTTACGCCAAGATATGCTAACGCTTCAAATTATTCGCATTATGGAAAATATCTGGCAAAATCAAGGTCTTGATCTTCGGTAGGTAATCAATAAAGCAACCTGTATGTGGACAGTTATACTGAAATAAAGCTATTAATAAATATTATTTATAGTAGCATATAGAGGCATGGATCTATAAAGAAATGTATGTAGTAATAATTAACAGTTTATTACAAAATGAGACCTTTCATTTGTCCTCTTACTTGGCATAGACTAGCTATTGAGGTTTGAGCTAAGTGAGAAGTGTCTCTAATCCACTATGGAAGACTGCAGTTGCCTCTGGAGTGTCACCATTAGGAAAAGGACATAGGAGACACTTTTTTTTCAGTGTCACAAAGCCCTTTTTTTAATTCAGAAAAAGTTTAAAAGCAAGTCTTGTAACAGAAATTTTCTGATTCTAAAGCTTTATCAATCCTCTAATCTTGAATGAATTTTGCAGCAGAATTTATGAAACCAACTGAAATTATTACCAGTTTGCTTGTTTCTGTCCAGCTTTCCACAGTAATCAGTATATCTCCCAAATTTTCTGTTAGCTTCATCTTACTAGTAGTTGTCACTTCTAATAGTTTTTCTCTCTCTGACTTAACTCTTTCAAATCTATAACTCTTTTCTGAAAGTACTGTGTCTGTAAGTGGGCATGAGTAAAGTCCACCTGCAGCAAGAAGGTAAAATAGGTAGAAATAGCAAGTGATACCAGACACATGCTTACCTGTATGCCTTATAAAAGGTTAAGAATAGCTAGTATATAGAAAAGATTCAGTGACACATAAGGTACTACCCTTTTATTACAAAGAAAATGGATATTTCGAGTAATGAAGGGCACAAAATGAAGTCATCAGTTTCAAATTCTTAACTCCTGAGTCATTGCTTCATCTCTGCCACTTTGCAAAGATAGTGTTTCCCTTTTTTCATAGTACTTTCAGTGTCATGAAAGACCCACATCCCACTAGCACCACCACTTCCAGAGGAGTAGCATGTAAAATAGATTTCAGAACTAGAGAGTAAAGGATTTAACTAAGTAACTCTGGTAATTGCAATACTTAATTGTAAATTAGAGACTGCACACAAAAAAAATGAGCAAGCTCATTGGCTGTATCAGTCTTAAAGTATTTTAAGTAAATTTAGTTTCAATTTAACTAAAAAGCACTTAATTTCAATAAAATCATATCAGCATTTTTATTTATCCCTGGCAAAAATGTAATTCAGATATAGGTTAATTATAACTGCTTGCTTTTTATGAGCATGTTCAACAGGAGTAAAATAAGATGAAATAAGAGAGATTGAGCTGGAATGCAACCTTAAGAAATGTCTGTATTTCCCAGGGCAGATCAGGAAAAACTTGTGTCAGAAAAAATGGTCAAAGGGTTAAGAAGCCCAGAGTAAGTGATTTCATAGAACCCAAAAAAGGGGGAGAGATTCACAAACAATTTGTAATGCCTGGTGCTCCAGAAAATTTCAAAAAGTAAGGGCTGTGATGACTCATAGTTAGCTTTAAAAAGAGTTTACAGGGGCTGGGGATTTAGCTCAGTGGTTCCAGTGCTTGCCTCGCAAGGGCAAGGTCCTGAGTTCGATCCCTGGTATCCAAAGGAAAAAAAAAAAAGTCTAAAAAGAGTTTACAGTAGAATAGTAGGCATAGAAGGTAGGTTATAGGAAATTAAAGAGAAAATGAAAATAAATATATACTCTTTTAGGAATGTAAGTAAAAACAAGGTAGAAAGAATGGACAATAGTGTGAGAACAACAAAGGATGAAAAACCATATTTTTGAGTACTTAGGTGCAATTTGGATGCTTTTTTTAATTGTCATAGTAAGTCTTCATGTCTATCCTTGACTACATGTACTATTTAATTTTTATAATTTAATATTTGATGTAATAAAAATAGGAAGTACCCTGAAAAGCACTTCTGCTATATTCTACAATATGATGGTTATGTTGAGGAAAAGTATTTATGGGATTCTCTGAGTTATGAGCAAAACTACCTACTTTTTTATGGAATACCATTTTTATTTTAATAAATAATAACAGACAAGCTATAGTTATTCACACATGGGTATTTGGCAGACAATTTTTTGAAAAAAACCCAGTCTCTTCAAGGAAAACAACTGTGACAGTATTTGTTGCCAACAATAAAATTTGAGCTTTCCAGCAAAACTTAGAATTTTGAAAGACTTGTATTTGCCACTGAACTTAAAGATGTAAAGACTTTTCTGATGAAACTGATGATAAAATTAATAGTTGTGACTTTTTATTGTGGTACAATGAAAGTAAAGATTGGTTACAAAATAGGAAAATCCAGCTGGCTATAAAACTAAACAATAGAAATTTTTGAAAAAATGTGAATCATTCTCACTAAATGGTTTGTAATACAGGTTTTTGTGGCATAAAAGATGCTATTTATTTTAGCATACAGTGGCTTATTTTAAATGCATTAAATGTTTAATCTTTATTTTCTTTGTTTTAATTTCTAATATCAATAGATGTGATCCTTATAAATAAAAGCTTTTTTGGGATCTTAGTAATTTTCATAAAAGTTCTGAGACCAAAAATGTAAGAACTACTGCCCTAAAGTTTTATTCAGATGTCAATTAAACATCTTTAAATTCACCCATATTTTTAGTCATATAGGTTTATATTTTTATTGCTGTAATTTTCTTAATGCTTTTCAGACATACAATTGAAAGTTATAATAATTGATGGTAGATAATTTTGAGGATTTTTCTAAGGATATGTTTGTCACATTATAGAAAAGAAAATTAACCTAATACAGTAAAGGTCAAACATGACAGATTTACAAATAGAATATTCATGTTTTGGCCTATTAAAAAATTTAGTGTTTTAAAATTCCACCACTGTAAATGTGTTGCTCCTTTTTTCAGAATGCTGCCTTACGGTTGTCTCTCAATTGGTGACTGCGTGGGACTTATTGAGGTGGTGAGAAATTCTCACACTATCATGCAGATTCAGTGCAAAGGGGGCCTGAAAGGTGCACTGCAGTTCAATAGCCACACACTGCATCAGTGGCTCAAAGACAAGAACAAAGGAGAAATGTGAGTTTGTTAGTCTTTCTTCCTATAACTTGGCTAGATGAATCAAATGGCAGTTGAATACATTCCTCTAGTTAAACTAGAAAAAGTAATTGTACTCACTTTGGAAAAAAAATATGCTCAACTTTTGAAATGTTTGTGGTTATTTAAATGATCAGAATTGCTTAAATTTGATAAAATTCTGTACATTCAACTTATATATATAAAATGTTCTTATAGCTAATTTTTAAAAAAAAATTTACATTCAAACTTTTACTTTTAATTCATCAGTAAAATGATTAGATTTCTTTGCAGTACTGAAGATGGAACCCAGAACCTTCCCAATGAGTTACTTCTCAGCCCGTTTTTATTTTTTTATTTTGAAATAAGGTCTTTCTAAGTCACTAATTTGCCCAGGCTGGGCTTGAACTTAAGATCCTCCTACCGCAGCCTCCCAGAGTGCTGGGATTACAGGTGTGCACCCAACTGAAAAAAAAAATTAATTTTAATGATCGAAGTATTTTTCCACTATAAAAATTGTGGTTTGATCAAGGAATATCTAGAAATTTCCTTAGAAACCCTTAAAAACTTAAGAATCTCAGAATTCCTCAGATATTTGGACATAATTACTTCCTTCCCTGTTGTAATTATTTTCATTGTTTTAATAGAAACTTCAACCATCTTTTCCCAGTTTGGCCTAGATTACTGTATTTGCACACTACTGATGAGGTGTTCATTTCTTCACTGTAGATATGATGCAGCCATTGACCTCTTTACACGTTCATGTGCTGGATATTGCGTGGCTACCTTCATTTTGGGAATTGGAGACCGTCACAATAGTAACATCATGGTTAAAGATGATGGACAAGTAATGGCTTTTTCTTTTTAAAATGTTTTGGTGTTCTTAAATTTATTAATTCAAAGTGTTTTATGTCTGCATGTATCAAGCTATAATATAATTTCTTATTTTTAAAAGCTATTTCATATAGATTTTGGACACTTTTTGGATCACAAGAAGAAAAAATTTGGTTATAAACGAGAACGTGTCCCATTTGTTTTGACACAAGATTTCTTAATAGTGATAAGTAAAGGGGCCCAAGAATGTACAAAGACGAGAGAATTTGAAAGGTAAGCTCAAGAAAACAAAATACAAAATAAAGAATTTTTGCTGTAATGTCAGAAACAATTGATATTTTTCAAGTAGTTTAAAATAATAGATGTTATTTAGCAAAAACTGAATGTTTTAGTGTTTTTATTTTTAATTATTTTAAGGAAAATGGAAATAAAAACTAATTATTCAGTTAATAATTGAGGCCTACAAAGTAGTTCTTAAACTTAATAACACATGAAAAAGTTTTTTATTTACTGCTCTTTAGATGATTAGACTCTGCCTTCTGTATTTTGGCAAATATACAGTGCTTAAAACAACATTTTTTAGTCATTTAACTTAAAGAAAGGAAACCAACTGTAATTACCATGCTTATTCATAATTTTTCTTACTACATTACAATACATCGTGAATCTTAGACCTTGAAGTATTTTTATAAAATTCTGTTCTATCTTACAACTCAGTCTTCTGACTGTAGCTGAAGCCCTAAAGGCTTATATGGACCAAGCCATATAAAATTCCTGATGTGTCAGGCATGTGCTTGTGAGAAAGCAATAAACAAAAGTTTTTTAATGGAGCTTGCATTCGGGAGAAGTAAAGGAAATAGAGAAGTGTTGGCCAGGGAAATGGGGAGAGTAGTGCTACTTTTTTATAGCTTTGTTCAAGTAAGCCTCTCTATTATGTGACATTCAAGCAGAGACCTGAAGGTGTCAGTGCCATTTGCTCCATACTGACCAAACTGTTCTTGCTACTTGTAGGTTTCAGGAGATGTGTTACAAGGCATATCTAGCTATTCGGCAGCATGCCAATCTCTTCATAAACCTTTTCTCAATGATGCTTGGCTCTGGAATGCCAGAACTACAATCTTTTGATGACATTGCATATATTCGAAAGACCCTAGCCTTAGATAAAACTGAGCAAGAGGCTTTGGAATATTTCATGAAACAAATGAATGATGCACATCATGGAGGCTGGACAACAAAAATGGATTGGATCTTCCACACAATTAAGCAGCATGCATTGAACTGAAATGAGAAGTGAGAAACTGAAAGCTCAATATCTGGATTCTTCACTGCACTGTTAATAACTGACAGCAGGCAAAGACTGATTGCATAGGAATTGCACAATCCACGAGCAGCATTAGAACTTACAGCAAGAAACAGAAATAAAATACTACATAATTTAAATAATGTAAACGCAAACAGGGTTTGACAGCACTAAACTAGTTCATTTCAAAGTTAAGCTTTAGAATAATGCGCAATTTCATGTTATGCCTTAAGTCCAAAAAAAGGTAAACTTTGAAGATTGTTTGTATCTTTTTTTAAAAAACAAAACAAAACAAAAACCCCCAAAACATATAGAAATGATGGAAAAGAAAACAGAATGATGTTCTGTATGTCCTGCAAATGTTCTGTTTTGAAATGTGGATACAACGAGGCTGTTACTGCATTAGGTCCAAGTAAACTGGAGTTTATGTTAAATTACATAAGATTGGAAAAGAATGAAAACTTTTTATTTTCCCATTGCTGTTCAATTTATAGTTTGAAGTGGGTTTTTTGACTCCTTGTTTAATGAAGAAAAATGCTTGGGGTGGAAGGGACTCTTGAGATTTCACCAGAGACTTTTTCTTTTTAATAAATCAAATCTTTTGATTATTTGAAAGGTCTTATCTGCAGATTTTAGAAGGAGTCACAAATGAGACCTGTTATAACATGGTGTTTTGTTGGATTTTTTTTGTTGTTGGTTTGTTGCTATTATTGTTTTCTGACAGTATTGACAAGATCTGACTCTTATTTCCTAGGGAAATTCTGGGCTCCCACAAACTAAAATAATCATCTTAGAAAAAAGAATGAGCAGGAATAGTTCTTGTTCCAGAATTGTACAGTATTCACCATAAGTTGATTTTTTTCTCCTTTTGCATTTGAATTGAATACATTTTTTCATGCATGTTTTCCAGAAAATAGGAGTGTTAATGTTATTAAAAAGATTATTTTTTTTATTAAAAGCTATTTATATTATAGAAACTATCATTAATATATATTCTTTATTTACATAATCTGTCCCATAGTCATGCATTGTTTTGCACCCCAAATTTTTTATTGTTTGTAGCAGCATGATTCGCTTTCCTCTTGGTCTAGAGATGAGGCTCAAGCACTATCCCATTTACTCCAGTACGCAGTGTATAACTACTTAAGGAAAGCAGATTGAACTTCATCCTCTTTCCTTTCCTTTCTATTTTCACATGATGCCCTCATCTTCCATCCTTTTTTAGTTGGAATGACTCAATCATGTGAAATTAGTTACCAAATTAACACAGTTTAGACTATCATCCTGACTGCTTAAACCCCTCTACTGAGATCTGCTCATGAATAGTACTTTATAATATTAGGGAATAGAAACCGTGAAGTTTTTACTTTTCAAAGCTATTTATCCATATTTCAAATTAAAAGTAGGACATGAAATCAATTGCAGATGATATCCCATTTCCTAAGTGGTCAGGTCTCATTCCAACTTCATTAAATCCCATTTGAGCACAGAACACATTCTCAAACATTTTGAAAAATATTCTTCCAAAATGTAGGAACTAATGCTAGTCATCATTCTAGGATCTGATATTTTATTCAGTTTTTTAAATGAATGACTAATGTTCTAGGAAATAGTTTTAGCAAATTCCCAGGTGCCACACCAAAACAAAAAAAGTGCAATAATTTACTGACAGTTTCTAGATTAGGCATATTATTGGAGAACAACTTTATAAAGAGTGCACATTGTATAATCTAGTAAAACAGCATCACTTTAAAATATTCATCTACAAAATCAGATACCTATAGAAGTCTTAAATAGTGAACAAGGGACTCTAATGCAAATACTCTTAATATCTGGCTATTTTAGAACCCTTAAAGGGCATAATTAACGAAGATTTAGGTACTTCACTAAAGCATGTATATAATGCCAACATGAAAAATAAATTTGAAGATTAGGGGAACTTATTTCTGTAAATTGTCTGAAATATTTATGCAGAATTTAATCTGTTTTAAGTTGGAAAGCAGATAGATTCTGCAAATAGAGATTTCATTATTTAAACAACATTTTGTGTTATATAGATATATGCAGTTGATACATACTAACATCGCAGCCTTTTCTGTATCAGGGATTGATTATAAGAAAACTCAGTGAAATGGTACAAATCCAAAACTTTGATGGGGAAAACTGAAGAAGTAACAGAGAACTGTGTTTTACTCAAGTGCCAAGAAAGCCTTGAGCCTCCTTGCACAAAATCTGTTCAATTTTTGCATTTTTTTTTTCACATTAATGCAGGTAGTTGCCCACTTCCTATTTCCCAAGACCTCTTTGCCATTAAAACACACAAGCCACATAGCTTATTTCATTACATACATTTATTTTTAAGTTATTACAACCAAATTAATTCAATTTGAAGAAGTATAGATAAATTCTGTAAAGAATATAGATTAAGTGATCTAGGAAACAAAGGAGGACAGTTAATGTTCAGAAAGGCAAAGGCCAAAAGTGGAATGGAAAGCTACACAGGGTGACAGATCTGTTTCAGGTCTGTGATGATACAGCCGCTTCCAGGTACTTGAGTATCAGGGGTCAGTGCCACAGCTGACCATGTTTGTCATCAACCATGATGTAATTGACTGTTGGCTCCACAGTCTCATTACTTGAGAAATACTCCTTCAGTAATTAGTTTGGAGGGAAAAATCACATCTAAAGAAAAAAGCCTAGCTTTAAATACAGTGTAACAAGAAATAGTCAACTGTTTAAAAATCACACTTTTTAACATATGCTCAGCTATATGAAAACATTTATTTTGAGTATTTTTAGACTGCTGTTAATTTAAAATCTATTCATATTGTGGAATTTGGGTTTTTTTTAAAAAAAGATGTTTCTAATTGGATTTTTTAAAAGAAGAAAAATTGGGCTGCTATTTTATGATAGAACCTCAGCTTTTTCTGGTTTTTAGTGTCCTCTGTAAAACTTACTATCAGTAATTAACTTTGAGGTTTTCCCTTTATTCTACTTTATATTACAATCCCATTAGGAAATGGGAAACTGGTGAATATATAATGAATTGTAAAATATTTTAATGTGTAACTTTCAACTGTGAAACTATGACTTTGGTATTTTGATGAAAACAGCTGCTGATAAAGTATTTTGTATAAAGTGTAGTTCTTATTAATCAGGAAATGATGGTTTGATTAGATTGTGTATACCCTTGGATTTTATTTTAAATGGATTAATTTTCACATAGGTAAAACACAGTCCATCTGTGTTCTTTTTCCATCAAAAACTGACTGATTTGGCATTATTTTTTAAAATTGTGAAAAGGCTATCTCAAAGGCATGATGGAAATTTCATAGCACATAAACTTGGATTTGTTTCTTTACAGAATGATTTTGTAGATCCATTAACTCATATTTTGATCAATATCCCATGCTTGCCAACTCTTTTGAAATTTAATTTCTAGCAGTATATTCAAGCTACTATGTTAACCTTTTCTGGACATCATAAGTTCCTTTTCTGTGCCTACACAAACTATAGTCCTGGGCTGGACCCACACACTTGAAGTCCACCTTTAAAAATTATCTTGATGTCCAAGGGATCACTAAAATAATTAAGTTTAAAAACAATATATAGTGTTAATAGATGGTGGTGCTTCTATTTAAAGTCAACTTTCATACTTCACGTGTTTTGAGATTAAGGGAGTGTGAAGGGAGGGCACAGAACAGGGAGGAGTTGTTTGACTGAACCTGCATTCTTTATATCCATCCTCAGATGGTGGCATGTCTAAGAGAAAGCTGGAAGTTGTGAAAATATATTATGCATACCATGAAGGAATTAACTCTTCATCGAGGATAGGTTGTGAAGGCTGAACTATATAATTCAGTACTGACACACCTTCAAATAATAATTCTTGGTGAAAGGATAGTACAGCTGGGCTGTTTTTAAAAGTACAAACAGAACCATTTTAATGAATACATTAAAATTGTACATATATCTTATGTGTCATGGCCTGGGAAGATGGTTTTCTTTTGTCATGAAAATTATTTCTACTCTCTAAAAAGACTATTAGGATTAACTCAAGATAAATGTGGTCCCAATATAATTGAATTGGTAGCTGTACCTCAGAAAGTTAGGAGAGAAAAAATAGATGAGTTACACTTCAATACTTCAGGCTCTTAACGTTACAGAAATTTTTCCGAGCACTGTATTTTGGATTTGCAAAGTCAGAGTTGGCATGTCTTATTTTTAATGGTGCTGGAGACATTAATAAAAATTTTTGGCTAAAATTTAATCATTGCTACAGCCCTTTGGAAAAGGCTGTAGTGTAGTGTGAGGACATTCATGGTATTAGGTTCTCAAATTTGGCATTTAAAATCCATTTTGTTCTCTTCCTCTACTATTTTGTGTGTTTCTGCACACATCTCTATTTGTGCACACATTGCAAGCTCCAGTCAAGAGGAATTTTTTATAAAATGCGTAAACAAATACTAAGGTTCTAAAATTCAGAAGAGTTTAGAATTTATTAGGAATCTCCCAAGTTGGAATGTTAAGTCTTCAAATATACTTATTTATTTCATCCAAATATTCCACTTGATTAAGGTTTTGCACTTCCTTTTCATTAGTGGAGCACCATTCCTCTTCCTTAGTTTTAGGTGTGTTAATAGTCTAGCCACACTAGTTAGCAGAAAGTGGCAGGTGTGAGACATAGGGATATCTTCTGACTTGTAACTTTTACACAACTACATATAAGAGTTTTAGTGGGGAGGGGAAGTAAAACTAGTCCAGTGTATGTATGTATAGTATAGTTCAGTGTAACTGAATTTTCCCTGCCAAGAGAATCCATTCTTCATGTTGGTAAGTACAGAAAAAGGTTTTAAATACATTTTGTAAGCCAAGTAGAGTCTGTTAATCTGCAACCTTGCTTAATCTGTCACTTCAATAATTTTGTAGCAAAACCATGTACATTTTAAGGTATTCTTATTTTTATTGATCTTTCTAGGTTACCAAGGAAATAAAATCCCTTTGGTGTTTCACATTAAAATATCTTTAATACGACTAAACTCCTTAATTCTTGAATGAATTTCAAAGTGTGGTCATCACCTATTGATTTCATTTTTTTTAAAAGTTCCTTACCAGATTTAATTTATGTCCTAAGAGTGGTTGGAGAACTTGGTATTTATCAGATATCTAGAAATCTTTTTGGCTGGAACTCATATTTTATATGCAGCTAATGGTTTCAGTGTAAGTCTTCAGACTTAATTTAGTTAAATAAAATTCAAAAGAACATACCCTTTTGGAACCTAGCATCTTCATATCCTGGGAAATGTAATGCTACCCAAAGACTGCTGACACATCAATTGTTTACTTTAGAAGCTTCAACAGGGAGCTCGACCCACTCTTTTTTTTTAAGAACCATTAATTATAGCAAGTCTTTTTCTTTATATTCTGTTCATTCCATGAATTGAAGTCCTGTGGTACAATGCATTAGTTAGGAAAAAAATGTTTTCGATGTCCTCTTTATGATGGCCCAAAAAGTATTTGACACAGCAAGATGCATGTGCTACTATATTTAGAATATAGAATAATAGCACTAAATTTAACACCTCTTCCCAGTCTTGCTCTTCCTAGCCAGAAGTTTGGCCTGTGACTGCACTTATTGTTTGTTTGTGCTCATCAAAAACTGTCAATGTCTGCTTTTCTTTAACTTTGCAGTCTGTAACATCACGCTGTTTATTAAAAAAAAAAAAAAAAATTACCTTGACTTGTGTCCAAACAATCCTTAGTGTATTGTATAAGAAAAAGCTGTGATAATTCTATTTTGCCATGTCCCTTTGAGAAGCAAATTAGTATTGCCAATAATCAAAATTTAGCTGGATTTGAGTTCTTTTCATTAATGAGTAAGAATACTTACTTGAAAACCTAAAACAATTATGCCTTAAAAGCCAGTTTTCTGCCCTGATAAAGTGATGAATAGTAGAGAAATGTATGTTTAGATACTAACTTCCTTTAAGCATAAAGAAATATATATATAAATGTTTGTATATATGTGTATAAGTATATAGTCTTTTCAAGTCAGTTGAAGGCCAAAACCTAAAAATGAAGTTAGGCTAGAAGCAAACTAATTTTGCTTTGAGTTATCATTAAACATTGCTAAAGGTAAGTCTGGGACTTTCTTTGATCAGTAATGCACATCACCTTTGATATGTAGTACTTCTAAGCATTTAAGCGTATCATTGATTAAATTTTACTGATATGACAAATGATTTGAATTTTAAATTGACATTGTTCCCTAAGTATAATTTCTTTTCTAGGATGAACCAAGTAGCCACTATCTAAATGGAAAACTGAAAGTAATTGCAACATATACTTTAGCTTGCATTTGTTAGAAGAAAAATCATAGGGACTGCATATTGCTAAGATGTACGAAGAAACAATAAAATGTGCCCTTAATTTAAGAGAACTACAGAATCTCAACTTGCAGAATGATTTAAAATGTATGTGCATATATGTACTTTATTATAGGAAAATCTTTAGCATACAAAATAATTTACTACAACATTTAATCAGCAAATTCTGAGCCATAAATGTGTATCACATTTAGCCAAGAGAAAGGGGGAGTGAGCCGAGAGTCCACTCTTCCAGCACCCTACCACAGCCTCCCTGCCTACTAGTCTAAAGTTCCAAAGCTGACTACTGCAGCTCTGCACAAGATTTTTTTTTAGGTACTAGCATTTTTGAGCACTCTTCTAGATATCAGAAACTAATCTTTCATTTACCCCACCTTGTTTGTGCTTTAAAATAATGAAAGAATAGACTATCCCCACGGTATAGATAAGAGAGGTTTGGAGGTTAGCTGATTTGCCCAAGGGTGTATGTCTAAACACTTGTAATTATGGCCTGCAAATTAACACGAACTATTCTGAGATGTGTCCTTTGCACACCAGAAAGAGAGGGTGGAAGACCGAGATTGTTCATTACTGGTCAATACTGTTCTGCTTAATATTCAGTTTACTAATTTGTGGCTTAAAATCAGTTACTAAAAGACATTAAGCTGACTTAAAATCAAAGCTTATCATTTGATTACATGTAAACTGCTTCAAAAGTCATTGTTCAAATTTTTTTGGTTTTGTTTTTGTTTTAGTTTTTAGGTACTAGAGATTGAACCCAGGGCCTTCACACTGAGCTACATCCCTAGCCTACCTGCATGTATTTATTTATTCATTCACTCTTTTTGAGACAGGGTCTTGCTAAGTTGCCCAGGCTTGACTTGAACTTGTGATTCTCCTGTCTTAAGCTCCCAGAGTTCTGGGATATCAGACAGCTTTTTAGTGAAAATTTAAAGACAGATATACTGGAAAATGAGAACAAACTCTGTTCTAAACTCCTATTTTCAGCTTAGTTACTTTTTTTTTTTTTCTTAAGTTCTTTTATTGGTACATTTTAGGTATACAGTACGTTTACATTTATCATTGGGTGCTTGTACCTGTA
>NW_004624730.1:57009912-57023249 GCF_000247695.1 Heterocephalus glaber
GGAGGGCTAGGAATGGGGAAAAAATAAGAACCAAGATGCATCATGTAAAGGTACAATTCCCAATGAGAAATGTAATTGTGTTGTATACCTAAAATGTACCAATAAAAGAACTTAAGAAAAAAAAATATGGGTCTAGTTTTAATATTCAGCAAGTGGAAATCCAGTTTTTCCAATACCATTTATTAAAGAGGCTATGTTTCTTCCAGTGAAGGTATTTGGCTCCTTTGACAAAGATAACATGACTGAGTGTGTCCAGCGTTGTTTTTGCATCACCTAGTCTGTTCCATTGATCCTCAAGTTTTTTTGTTTTTCTTTTTTTTGTTTTGCCAGTACCATGCTGTTTTTATCACAGTAGCATTGTAGTATAGTATAATTTTAAGTCAGAGATTGTGATGCCCCGTCTTGCCTTTATGGCCCAGAATTGCTTTTGCTACTCTAGGTATCTTCTGATTCCAAATGAATTTTACATGTGTTTTTTCTAATTCTGTGAGATATGCTGTTGGAATTTTGATCAGAATTGCATTAAAGCTATATAACACTTTTGGAAGTATGGCCATTTTGACTATATTGGTTCTTCCTATCCAAGAACAAAGGATATCTTTCCATTTTCTGATATCCTCTTCAATCTCCTTATTCAAAGTACTGTAGTTTTCAATGTAGAGGTCTTTTATTTCCTTTGTTAGATTGATTCCTAAATATTTCATATTTTTAGATGCTATTGTGAAAGATGTTTCCCTAATTTCTCTCTTGGTGAGTTTGTTATTCATGTACAGGAAAGCTATTGATATTTGAGTGTTGACTTTGTATCCAGCTATACTACTGAATTTGATTATTAAATCTAGAAGTCTTTTGGTGGAGATTTTGGGGTCTTCTATGTAGAATATCATGTCATCCTCAAAGAATGATAATTTAACTTTTTCCTTTCCTATCTTTATTCATTTTATTTCTCTCTCTTGTCTAATTGCTCTGGCTAATGTTTCCAGAACTTTATTGAATAAGAGTGGTGGCAGTGGACATCCTTGTCTTGTTGCTGATTTTTCAGTTTTTGTACATTCAGAATGATGTTGGCTGTTGGTTTGTCATAGATGGCTTTTACCAGATTGAGATAGAGACCATCTATTAGAGTTTTCTGTAGGGTTTTATCATGAATGTGTGCTGGATTTTGTCAAACTATTTTCCTGCATCATTTGAGATGATCATATAGTTTTTGTCCTTGGCTCTGTTAATATAGTATATTTATTGATTTACATATGTTGAACCATCCCTGTATCCCTGGGATGAATCCTACTTGGTCAGGGTGCATAAACTTCTTGATGATTTGCTGTATTCTTTTTGCCAGTATCTTATTGAGGATTTTTGCATCTATGTTCATTAGGAATATTGGCCTGTAGTTCTCTTTTTTGGTTGGCTCCTTCTCTGGTTTTGATATCAGGGTAATGCTTGCTTCCAGAAATGAATTTGAGAGTATAACTTCCCTTTCAATTTTATTTAAGATTTTGAGAAGTAGCAGCATTAGGTCTTCTCTAAATTTCTTGCAGAATTCAGCAGTGAATTCTTCAGGGCCTGGGCTTTTCTTTGTTGGTAGGATATAATTACATCTTCAACTTTATTGACTGATACTGGTTTATTTGGAATTTTTATTATCTCCTTGATTCAGTTTTGGTAATTCATATGTAACTAGGAATCTGTTCATTTCTTCTGTGTTTTCCATCTTATTAGAATACAGGTTCTTAAAGTAGGTATTGACAATCTGGATTTCTGCAGGATCTGTTGTGATTTCACCCTTTAAATTCCTAATTGCACGGATTTCAGTCTTTTCTTTCCTTTTTTGATAAAGTTGGCTAAGGGTTTGTCAATTATTTTAATTTTTCAAAAAACCAACTCTTCAATTCATTGATAGTTTGTATTATTTTCTTAGTTTACATTGCATTAGTTTCTGCTCTGATTTTTATAATTTCTTCCCTTGTACAAGCTTTGGGCTTGACTTGCTCTTATTTTTCTAGAAGCTTGAGGTTCAACATTAGATTGTTTATTTGAGCCCACTCTGTTTTCCTAGTATGGGTACTAACTGTTGTAAATTTCCCTCACAGGACTGCTTTCATCAAGTCCCATAAGTTCCAGTATGTTGTATTTGCATTATCATTTAATTGTAGAAATTGGCTAATTTCTTGTTTAATTTCATCTGTGACACATTGGTTGTTCAGGAGGGAGTTATTTATGGAGTTCTTGTGGTTTATTTTGGCATTGATTGCCAATTTCATTGCTCTATGGTCTGATAATATGCATGGGATAATTTCAATTCCTTTGCATTTACTTAAGCATATTCTATGAGCTAGTATTGGTCTATTTGAAGAATGTTTCATATGCAGCTAAGAAGAATGTATATTCTGATGTGGGGTGGAACACTCTGCAGACATCTACTAAGTCCATCTGTTCAAAAGTTTGGTTCAGTTCTGATATTTCATTGTTGACTTTTTTTATCTAGTTGGTCTATCTATTTGTGACTGTGGGGTATTGAGGTTCCCCACTACAACTGTATTAGTGCTTATTTGATTTTTCATATCTGTTAATATTTGTTTTATATAATTGGTGCACTAGTATTTGGTCCGTATATATTTACGATTGTCATCTCTTCCTTTTGGATTGTTCCCTTTACAAGGATGTAGTGACCTTCTTTGTCTCTTAATTAGTCTTGAATTGAAATCCACTTTGTCTGCAAATACTATAGCTATCCCTGCTTTTTCTAGGTTTGTGTCACATGGAGTATTGTTTTCCAGCCTTTGACTTTCAGTCTATGAATTTCTTTTTGAATCAAATGTGTTTCTTGTATGCAGTATATTGTTGGATCCTGCTTCTTGATCTATTCTGCCAGTCTGTTTCTTTTGATTGAATTGAGACCATTAACATTGATGGTTATAACTGATATGTATTGACTTATCCTTGTCATGCTATTTTCCTGGTTCTGCCTCCCCTTTTTTCCTCCTTCTGTTTAATTTCTTCCTTTGTCTTATGGATTCATTCTATTGGGGTTCATGGGGCCAGGGATTTAGCTCAGTGGTTCCAGCACCTACCTCGCAAGTGCAAGGTCCTGAGTTTGATCCCCAGTACCAAAAAAAAGTGTGGATCTATTGGGCTTCATGGAGTTGTAATCCTCATTATCTTTTTAGAATATCCTCCAGAACACTTTGGAATACTGGTTTGGTGTTCATGAATTTCCTCAGGTGTTCCTTGTCATGGAAGTATCTTATTTCTCCATCAATTTTGAAAAATAGTTTTGTGGGATACATCAATCTAGATTGGAGGTTGTTTTATTTTAGGGCTTGAAATATTTCACTCCAAGCTCTCCTGGACTTCAGAGTTTGTTTTGAGAAATCTGATATGACTCTGATAGGCTTTCCTTTATAGATGATTTGTTTCTTTTCTCTAACAGGTTTTAATAGTCTGTTCTTCTGTCAGATTTCTGGAATCTTGACCATTATATGCCTGGGTGTAGTTCCTTTTTTTATCATGGTTAATTGGAGTTCTATATGCCTCACTTGTCTCTATGTCAAATTCTTCTTCCCTGTTTGGGAAGTTTTCTGCCACTACTTCTGTGAACAGATTTTTTTATGTCATTTGTACTATCTCCTTTTTCATTGACCCCAATCAATCTTATGTTATTCTTCTTTGCATCATCTAGCAGCTGTTGGACTGATTTCTCATGGTCCCTTGCTATTTTAAGAAATCTTTCTTTTCATGATTGCTAACCAACCACAATCTGTCTTCTATATCTGATATTCTGTCCTCACATTGGCTCATTCTGGTGTGTATATTTTCAATGGAATTTTTAATCTCTTGGATATCTGCTTGAATATTTTTCACAGATTCCATTTCTTTCCTATGCTGGACATTCATGGTTTCCATCATTTTCTTACACTCCTCTATTTTATTATCTGCATCTGCTCTAGAGTCACTAAGCACATCTTTCATTGTATTCACCATTTCTGTAGTTATCTGAGAAATTATTTCTGATTTGATTTTTTTCTAGAGCCTCATTTATCTGCTTTGTTACTTCTACTGTTATCACTTCAGAGAGTCCAGGCTTTTGGATTGTTCCACCTCATTGCCCCTGGGTTTGCCTTTGGTGAGCTGAAAATCTGGGGGTCCATCTTGTTTAAGTGTTTTATCATTTTCACTTGATCTTAGCCAAAAGGCCGAGAAGCGATGTTTTATCATTTTCTTTTTCTTTTTTTAGTTTAATTCCTGGTTTGATGCTTGTAAATTGCTTATGGAAAGTAGCTTTATTGATAGTATTCAGAACCCTTAGGAAATGACTACTTCTCAGAGGTGTCTTCTAGGGGTAGCTGGTTTTTGGGTTTTGAGTCTGTTGTAAGATCCTACCTCGTCAATTTATTGGGAATGAGAAGTCACTGCCTACTTGGCCTAGCCCCTGGTTCTTTTGCACTGGCCTACAGTAATTTTTAAGACCCTTACACATTCTCAGTCTTGGTATACCAGGAAGAAAAACTGACTAGCACAATTACATCACCTTGGCTAAAGTAGTACAATTAGCAATAACAATAGCATCAAACACAGCCTAGAAAAATCACACACTGTGGCAACCACCTTTAACAGTGTGAACTAGATTTGTGGTTATATAGAAAATCTAAAATGAACCTGAAAAATTGCATGTAGTAAATAACCTCTCAATATGGCAATTTTACCTGTAAGGGAGAAGATTTAAAAGGCATTAGGGGGAAAAATAGAAAAATAGAAGAAGAGGAAGAGATTAGAAGCAAAGCAGGAGGATAAAAGAAGATCATGCAAACTTTGGGAAACTGGTGAAGAAGACTGGAGGGAAAGAGAGAAGAAATAAAAACAAGAATAGAACAACAACAAAAAACTAGAAACTGTTCACACTCACAAAAAAACAAGAACAATCAAGAAAAAAACAAAAGAACAAAAACCAGAAAAGAGAAAAAAAGAAGAAAATAAGAAAAAAAAAAGAAAAGAAAAATAATGTCCAATTTGATGTGTGTCTCTGCTGTCACTGTCAGGCAAAGTGGGCAGAGAGAATCCAGATCTGAGTTGATTAATCCCAGCAAGTTGTAGCTTTACAGCAGGATAGTGGATAATTCCAGCAAGCCTGCATCTTAAGTTCCACTGAAGTTAGGCTAGTTTCTGGCTGTAAGGCTGGAACTGGATTTGTTGAGCTTGCAACAGTCCACGTGCCTCCTGTTGACTTGAACTCAGCTCTCTGACCTCTTGCCTAATTGAACTCAGCAGCCTCACTGTGACACAGGGACCCACTAGGTCCGCAGCTGTTCTGAGTTCACAGCTCAGTTGTCTCCTCGCCAAGATGGTTACCAGCCAATCACCTTCTCCTAGGGGATGTCTGAACCTGAATAACTCACCAGCCATTGCAGTCCACTGCATCCACTGCTCTGTTCCACTGGTGCACTCTGTTCCTCTGTGAAGGTCTCAGCAGTCACTAGCAGTCACCAGTAGTCACCATGTGTCTGTAGGTTTGAGCCGCACTTCCTACACTGTGAGTCCAGGCTCAGGGAAAAAGCACTGCCTGCCTCCTCCTTCCCTCTGCTTCACTGAAGTGTCTCTCTTTGCTCTCTCATGGCCTTCAATTCTCACATCAGATCCTTCATGAGTCTCAGGGATCCACTTCCCTCTTTCTTCTCCTCCTCATGCCACTATATTCCAGGGTCAGGACACCAAATCTCAAAGAGGATCTTTCTCTGCTGCTCACTACTCCACCATCTTCCTGGAAGTCCAGTGATTGATTTTCTAAATCAGAGATATCAATATTCATTCAAGACATAAAAATATATGACACAATACAATCTGGAAGCCAGGCTTTGTCAAGGCAGAAAGATTTTCTACATGTCTTTATGAGGCTTTTTAGTTTTAGTTTGGTTTAGTTTTTGTTTTTCATTTTTTTGTTTCTGTTTTTGTTTTTTGATACACAGTCTTGCTATGTAGTCCAGGATGGCCTTGAACTCATTATGGAGCTCAGGCTGGCTTCAAACTCATAGTGATCCTCTTACCTAGCCTCCCAAGTGCTGGAATTATAGGTATACACCATCATGGGTGGCTTTTATATTTCTTTTTAGTACTACAGCTAAGAAATCCATTTCTTCAGAGCCTTCAAGGGGACATGGCTTTTAATGGCCCCTCACCACACAAGGCATGCAGCCTGAGGTGAAAGAACCTGAGGGAAGTGAAGACCCCAGAACCACCCTGTGCCTGACACACAGTGAGTGCTCAACAAACTATTTCTTACCTGGGTATGGTGGCACACACCTGTAACCTCAGTACTTTGGGAGGCTACAGCAGGAGGATCACAAATTCAAGCCCAACCTGGGCCACTTAGATTCTGTCATAAAATTTTTTTTAATTTTAAAGGGGTGGGAATGTAGCTTTGTGTGGAAGCCTGAGTCCAACCCCTCAAACCACAAGAAAGTAATAAAACTATTTTTCCACCTGATCTGGAAAACTCAGAGGAAGGGCAGACAGGGGGCTTTCCCAGGCTGGCACCATTAGTATTCTGGGCTAGATTTTTCCTTGGGGAAGCATGAATTCAAGAACTCAGGAGAATATAAGATGGACAGCCCACCCACAATCTCACACCTCAGGCTCTATATTCCTTCTTAGGGAAGTGGTTCGAGTTCATTTCCACTTTGTGCACATAATGCAAGTCTGCTTCCAGCTGGGACTGCTGCAGCTGTGACCCAAATTTAATGATATTTATTCTGAAGATAAAAACTTGACTTCCTTTCCAAAGCCACATCTGTGACACTGAAAATGAGGCCAGAAGATCACTGAGTTATTCCTTCCTTAACACTAATAGTGTTTAGAGCATCAGACCTCCAGACCCAGTTACCACCACTGGCCAGAATCAGAGACATTGAGCAGCCCTAACACACTCACCTCCCTCCACAAGAGGGGCTAATGTGAGCTCACCTTTCCAGAAGTTTTGCTGGATGAACAAGAAACATGAATAACATAAACCTATTGGGCTGGGAGTATAGCTCAGTAATAAAGCACTTGCCTAACAAACACTACAAAAACGAAGTAGACCCTTTGGGCTCCTCTTAGGAAGAAATATAGCTTAGCCGTAGGGCACTTACCTAGCATTCACAAGGCTCTAGGGTTCAATCCCCAGCACTGCAAAAACCAACCAATCAATAAATAAATGAATCTATTAAAATCAGGCCCTCACCCAGATGGAAAAGGAGGAATCTCCTACTAAGAGGATATTTGGTTTGATGAAAAGATCCGCAGATTAAGATTAGTAAAATCAACTCAAAGTAAATGATGAGTCCAGCATCATTCATTCTAAAATATTTGTTGAGTACCTTCCCCATGATCAGTGTCAGAATAAAAATGGAAAAGCCACCCATTCTACCCCAATCCTAGGCAGACCTGCTACAGAGAGCTGTTCAGGCTGTGCACTGCTACTGCCTGAAGGCACTACTCACACTAGCTACCATGTGCATGGTGATCCCAGGATCTTGCAGTACAGTGGCCCTGCCAGAGACATCCATATTCCTGCAGGTGACAGAACTATAAGGGAATGATTATGTGAGATAGTGTTATGGTTTAGATCAAGAATGTTCTCCAAAGGCCTCATGAGATCACAGGTGGGGCTTTTGGAAAGTGACTGAATCTTGAGGGCAGTATAGCTGACTTGCTCTTAGGAAGTGGGGTGTGGTAGAAGAGGCAAGTCACTGAGGGCATGGCCTCAATGGTTTATCACTATTTCTAGCTCCTTGCTTTTAACTCTTCTTCCTGACCGCCGTGATGTGAGCAACTTTCCTCCACCAGACCCTTCCACTATGCCTTCCTGCCTTAAAGCCAGCCAACTAGAGACTGAAACCTCTAAAAACTGTGAGCCCAATAAAGCTCTCCTCCTTTTAAATTGTGGGTGTCAGGTATTGTGTTTCAGAAACAAGAGAATGACTAAGACAGATGGGTGGAGAAGTAAAGGTATGTGCAAAGAGTTGTGGGATCCCGGTCAAGTAGCTCTATCCATCCTGCTTGCCATCCACAGCTCTCCTCAAGTTCAGCTGGCCTTCCTGCAAGTGCATTCCTGTGTACCAGGAAGCATGTCTGGAAGACAATACCAGATCAAAAAGAGATTTCATAGCTCCTAACGCACGGACTCTGGGTTGTAGAGGGACAGCTCCTCTGGCACTGACCATGGATGCTCTATGACTCAAGGATCAGATTAGTCATGAATCTATGAGAGTTGGTTCTTCTTTTCGCTTTTTCTTCCCAAAAACTTACAGTTGATTGGCTGGTGTTAAAGAGTGAAACCAAATGGTGCCCACATGTTTATTTCCTTTTGAATTCCTAACATCTCATTTTCTAGAGAGGATAACATTATCAAGCTCACCAGGGTCTTTTGAGAATCTCTATTCTTGCTAAGGAAGCTGAAAGACATCAAACGACTTCAGTTGCCTTAGTTGACACTTACGGGACACATCAAAGAGTCCCATTTCAATGACCCACGGGGTAGCATAACTGAAACTAGACGCTCTGAGATACAGTCATGTTTAGCATTGCAAGACATAAGTGGGGATATTTCCTCTCCTGATTTATAATTCTTTTCTTCTCATGTCAAAATAAATAGGTTACATAAATAACAAAGAAATAAAGTAACCTTAACAGAAATCATGCAAGAAATGAAAAGATGTTATACAAAAAAGGACTAGTTTTATGTGGGTTTTTAAAATAATAATGATTGCACAGTAATTTTAAATATAACAAGAACAACAATAGTAAGCACCATTTGTTGAGACCTAACCATACCCCATGTGCTTCCCATGGCCTTGTATCTTCACAACAGTCCTGTGAGACAGACAATATGCAACAACCAGCGAGGAAGAGGCTCAGAGAGATTAAGTAGCTGATCCAAGAATACACAGTGGTGTGACTAACATTCCAACTCAGACATTTTCAACCCCAGAGCTTATTCTCTTTATCCCTATGAGAAATCAATATTGATGAAATAAAAAAATTATTTACTGTAATTATGGACTGAATAAAATATAGCATGCTATAAATTTGTTATTCTTAGTGCTTGAGGTGGTCCCAGTTCCTAAGGCAAGTACTCTTTGTTCTTTCTATCTATCACCTTTGTTTGGGGATTTCTCTTGAGGGTTGAAGTGGCAAGATGCCTTGAGGACTATACAAAGTAAGACGATATTGGCATCTTCCACAAAGTGTTTTTTCTCACCTGCCTGGTAGGAACCTCATTATCCACCATGAAACTCAGGAAGTGTGAAGAACCTGTCTTCTTTCATAGTGTCTAAACTGTCATTCTGCAATTCTACTGGGGTTTTTTTGTTTGTTTTTTGTTTTGGTACCAGGGATCAAACTTGGGACCTTGAGCTTGTGAGGCAGGCAGTGTCTGTTTTTTTATTAGTACATTTGCAGCACATGTTTACATTCTTTGTGTAAAGTTGGTACATGAACATAACACATCTTAATCCCTTTCATCTCCTTTCCCAGCCCTCCCTCCATCTCTTGACCCCCTTTCCACTTGAGAAAGATCCGTCTCCCTATTTCTTACAGTATTATCTTTTATTTTGCTCTTTATTTATACTGTGGGTTTCTCATATAAGACAAGCCATGTAATATTTAAGCTTGTTTGTCTGATTTATTTCATCTAACATTATAGTCTCAAGGTGCTTCCATTTACCTACAAATGACTCAAATTTATCCTTTATGGTAGAATAGTACTCCATTGAGAGCCATAAACTTCAAAAGTCTAGCATGTTATTGTCCTTAGTCCATTTTCTGTTGCTATACCCAAGACTGGGTAATTTATAAGGCCAAGCTTATTTTGGCTCACAGTTCTGGAAGCTGGAAAATACAAGGGCATGGTGCTACCATCTGCTCAACTTTGACGTGGCATTTGATGTAGCTTTAAACTCATGGCAGAAATTAGAAGGGCAGACAGATGCATGTGGAAAAAAGAGAAGGCAAAGGCAACCTTGCTTTGTAACAACTCATTCTCAGAGTGACTGATCCAGTCATGCAAGGAGCAAGTGAGGCACTCCTTCAAGACAATATTAATCTCTTAATGAGTGCTCTGCCTCGTGACCTGCACACCTCCCACCAGGCTCCACCTCCCACCCCTGCAGCATTAAGGATTTAAGGTTCCAAGACAGGATATTTGGAAGACACTAAATCACAGCAATGACTAAGTGAAGAACTGTCAGAACAAAAGAGGAATAGTAAAGGGAAGGAGATACAGGAGTACAGGGCTAGAGAGGGAACATCAGGATCAAGACAAGAGTCAAAACTGAGTCCCAAAATGCTGGTGCACAATATTTGGGAGGCTGAGGCAGGACGATTCTAGGCCAGCCTTGGCAACTCAACAAGACTCTGGCTCAAAATAAAATAAAAATAAAACACGATAGGGATTTATCTCAGTGGAAGATCACTCTTCTAACATGTGCAAGGCCTTGCATTTAATCCTCATACCACACATGCACAAAAAGTTAAAACTGAACATGATTGATTTACATTAACAAAGTCATATCTTTCTACAGCCTCCTAACCCTTTTTTCCCCTTTTTACTGTGGCTCTTCTTAAGAACTAGTGTCGTGCTCTATAACAAAACCACTTTCTACATACTGCCAGATCTGACTTCTAATCGTTTTGTTAAACAAATTTCTATCTATGTTCATACTTTTTTCTTCTATTATCTTTATCCAGTTTTAGGATTAGCACAATGTTGATTTCCTAAAATGAGGGGAGAAGTGTTCCTTCTTTTTTCTGCTTTAATTGTTTGATATAATTTATCAGTTAAAATGTATATGAGCCTGCAGCTGTCATATAGGTAGGTTTTCAAGCTAGGAATATACTTTCTTTAATAGGTGATATTCAAATTTTATATTTCCCCCAGAGTTAGTTTCATTAATTTGTCTTCCAAGGTACTTCTTAGAAGTTGTCAAATTTATTTCAAAACAGATTTTTGAAATATACTTTCTATATCCTTTTAAATTCTGTAAAATCTGTGGTAATGTCTCCTAGATCTTGATATTGTAATTTAAAAATGTATAATTGATATTGTGTAACAGGAAGAAAAGGTCTAAAGGAGCAGCGGAAGTGGAGGGGTAGGGGAAAGGATAAAAGGGAAAAGGAAAAATATGACAAAAGGAAAAAAATGGAAACAAAGTCTTTGCAAATAGGGAAGGGTGGAGGGGGTGAAGGGAGGGCAGGGGAAGGGGAAAAAAATAAGAACCAAGATACTCATGTAATGGTACAAGATCCCAATGATGAATGTAACTGTATTTTATACCTAAAATGTACCAATAAACTTAATGGGAAAAAAAAAAAAAGAAGTAGTGTTGTGCTAAACTCCTCATGTCTTTCTTTTACTGGTCCTCACCTATTATAAATCACAATGAGAGAAATGGGAAATTTGGGGAGAACTGATTTCACCATGGTCACAGGCATTTTGTTTGGCGTCTTACAGATATTATTTCTCTTCTTTGTAAATTTTCTTTCATTCTGTTTTTTAATTATTTTCTTTCTATTGTTTATTTATTTGTTTGTTGTGGTGCTGGGGATCAAACCCAGGGCCCTGCAAATGCTATGCACACACTCTACCACTGAGCTACACACCCAGACCCAAAACAACACTGAAGTCAAACTGTTTCTCTGTTCACCAGAAGGGAAACTGAGGCCCAGTGAGGTGAAATCACTTGTCCAGAACCACACAGCTAACAGGGGAGATAGTTATAATTCACACTCTCTGACTCATTTTTTCAAAGTTTTATTAGTACAAGCTTGCAGTACATAATGATTACATTCACCTTTGGGAGCTGGTAATATACACAGCACATGTTAATTCTTTTTACATCCCCTTCCCCTCCCTCACCTCCCCCATCCCACCACCTCGTGGTGCCCTTTCTCACACTCTACTTTGAAAGTTCATGATCACAACTACTCAAAGCTGAACTTGGTAATAGCTGCCTAGAATGCTAGGGTCATATTATTGGAAGATACAACTGAGATAATCTAGCTCGTCATTATTTAATAGAATACAATGTGGACCATTTATTTGACTTAAATTGTTCTAGTAGTGTTGCAGAAATCTTGGAAAGAAATACAAAGAGACACAGAATTCGGATAAAATAATAAAATTTCTTCTCCCGAGCGGATGGGAATGCCAGAAACCAGTCTGGCCGATATCCACGACCCCTTTGTTCAGCATTTCCCTTTTTATAACCTTTTTAGCCTTTATCTCATCCCTAGTGGTCTTTGATATGTAAATACAATTCCAGTTCCTATTTACAAGTCACAGACACAAGACAGGCCATATACATTGTAAATTCACCCTGGCATGGTAGCTTCGTTAGGTTAATGAAGTTACTGGTTATAGAGTCAGATAATCCTCACCTTAAACACGGAGTTACAGGAAAAGCAAATCTTAAAAGAACACATTACTTATTTTGCTTCTACAACTACCTTAATATTCAATCTATTAAGTTATCTAAAACTTTTCCGTATCAGTAGTAGCATTTTTTTTTTGGTACCGGGGACCGATCGAACTCGGGTCCTTGAGCTTGTGCAGCAGGCGGCAAAACCACTGAACTAAATCCCCCGCCTAGTAGTAGCATTTTTATAAAGTTGAAAAGAAACAGGTAGGGGGCCAGGGATTTAGCTCAGTGGTGCTGCTGCCTACCTCAAAAAGCGCAAGGCCCTGAGTTCAATCCTCAGTACAAAAAGAAACAGGTAAACTTAATTTTTAAAATGTATTTTATATAAACCAATATACCCCCAATTTTTTTTCCAGTACTGGGAATCAAACTCAGGACCTTACACTTGCCAAGCAGTCACAATGCTGCTGAGCTACATCCCTGGCCCTCCAGTATACCCCAAATATCATTTAAGTATGTCATCAATACAAAAAATTATTGTGAGAATTCCCTGTTTTTGTCATACTGTCTTTGAAGTATGGTATGCATTTTACACTTCTAACACATCTCAATAAGGACATTAAATTTTCAACAGTTGAACTGATGCCATACCAAACTTACTAATTTATGTTTAAAAGAAAAATATTTAACATCACTGAGGCTTTTAAATTTAAATTTACCAAGAATTAAAATGTGTCATGTTCTCTGAACTGGCAACAAAAGAGGATCTGGGAAAAGTGAAATCAGAAATAATTTCTCAGATAACAGCAAAGATTGTGCTCATAGTGTAAGACATGATTAATAAATCTAGAGAGGACACAGATTAAAAAAATAGAGGATCTGAGGAACATGATGGAATCCCAACACAGGAAACAAATGGAGTCCATGAAACAGATGCAAACAGATTTC
>NW_004624730.1:57035389-57046295 GCF_000247695.1 Heterocephalus glaber
ACACCATAGCATCAAGTACATCTTAGAAAATGACAATTTGTGGTAGTTATTAATCTATCGCCTTTAACTGTGTGAATTAAATCAAAATTGAGGACCAACCCAACATATGTTTATAGTGAATAAACTCTTCAATATAGCAACTTTACCCTCTGGGATGGGGAGTTAGAAGGAGTTGGGGAGGGAGGGGTAGGTAGGTAGAAGGATAGGGAAAGGTTAGCAGTGAGGCCAGAGGACACAGGCAAGAGAAGGAAAAAGAGAAGATAAAAAAATAAAGAAGAAATACAAATTAGGGCCAGAACAGGAACACAAAGGGAGATGAAGAACAATGTGGGACAGCAAGAAAGCAAGTGAGAGAGAGAGAAAGAAAAGAGAAAAGAAAGAAAAAGAGAAGAGAAAAATAAAAATTTGAAAAGAGGAGGAAAAAAATTAAGAGCAAGAAAATAATAATAATTTTGAAAATAACAAAAAATAAAAATGAAGGGCCTCCTTCAGGTTATGTCTCTGCTGTCATCACAATAGACAACGTGGGCAACAGTGTGCAGATATAAGTCAATGAGTCTCAGCAAGCCAGCTGCAGACTCGTGAGTTTCAAGCAGATTTCTAGCTGCAAGTCCCAAGTTGAGCTCCCTGTCCTCCTGCAGGGTTGAACTCTGCAAGGTTCTACTGCTGGTTCCAGCTGCCCTTCCCCTGAAGATAGTCCAGGTTCGGATGGGAGATGATGATCCCTCCAACTTACCAAGTACAGTGGTCTGGCGTGCCTTTATTGCAGAGATTCTCTTCACTTTTCCAGAGGGCTTTAGTTTTCATCAAGGAGCCTGAGAGAGGCCCTCTATCTGTTGTTCACTTCTGTAGCTCAGGACAATGGCCTTTTTGCCCCCGTGCCCCTGTAGTGTGGAACCAGGTAGCGGCACAGCCAGGCGGCCAGGTGGGAGGGCAGGAGAGCGTTGCAGGTGCCTTTGAGCCTAAGCTGCTCGCCAGTGGGCATGTTGAGGGGTCCTCACCATCTCACTGAGCACAGGTGAGTGTGGCGAGTGGGACAGAGCTGGGCTCCAGATGGCCAGGGGCCTCTCAGCTGGCGTGCCTTGTCTTTTATTTTTGAATAAGACAAAACTAAAACTGCAATAGTGAGCCTTGTTCTCTGTTTCTTTTTTTGTTGATATTGGGGATCGAACTCGGGACCTTGTGCTTGTGAGGCAGGTGGTGGAACCACTGAGCTAAATCCCCGGCCCTCTGTTTCTTTCTTTTTTTTTTTTCCCAGCCCTCTATTTCTTAATCTGACTACCTATTACTTTGGTGTTGGCCTTATAAATATTTGTTAAATTGTGCAAATAATTGATGTATGTTTTTAAACAAATCTACGATATTTTACAATAAAAATGTTTTTAAAAGATAGAGGTGTGGCAGGCTAAGTAACACAATCAATCATCTCCTTTGGCCTTGATCATTTCTTTAGAATCATTAGATGTCTCTTATTTTGAATATCCTTTCTTGTCTGGGAATTGCTGTCTTTGAGAAGGCATAAAAACTTTGGAAATGATTTTTATCTAACAGATTCCCTACACATGAATAGAAAAGCAGGAGAAAAGAGGCCTCAGCAGAATAAAGAATTCTGTCACTGTGAAGGCTGAACATTCTAATGCTAATTTCACTGCAAAGTCTGTGACATGTTAATCCTTGTATTCTCTGAGGCTCCATCACTTACCAGAAAGAGAAAATAGTAATTGCCTTCTTCACCAAGGTGAGGAGGGAAAGCTTGTATATGATGGTTCCAGAGCATATAAAACTTTATTCAGATAATTGTTATATAAAAACAAACTGAATGACTTCACGAAAAAAGGAAACCATGTACGAAAAAAGATTCAGGCTGAGGATCTAGCTTAGTAGTAGAATGCATACATGCATACACACACACACACACACAGATGCAAAACATATTAGCACAGAAATATACATTCTACTCCTATGTTGCATGAAGATATAGCTATAATTCTATCTGACTGTTTGCCATTTTAGAAAATGAATCAGACATGTCTGCTGTCCTGTATTAGTCAGTTTACCTATTGCTGGACACAATACCGGACACCCCAAACTTAAAGGAGGAAAGGTTTAATTTGGCTCATAGTTTCTGGGGATTTGGTCCATGGTCAGCTGGCTCCAAATGGAAGGGTGTGACAGATGCTTAGTTCATGATGACCAGGAAGCAGAGCATGGGAATAGTGGCCACAAGGAACAGGTGAGGAACCAGATTTAGTACTCAAAATCACACCTCCATGACCCAGCCAGACACAGGCATAAGTGTGCTCCACCAATCCTCAAGGTGGCTCTTAAGCCAATCAAATTGATACAATCAAGCTTAACCATCACATTCCACCCTCTGTTAACTGATACCTAAATACATCTCCTTAAACAATATTTATCCCCAAATAAACACAAAGTCATAATTCCACCTAACATGATACAACTATATTGGACACAACTGAAAATGCAGTAATCTTTTCCCCAAAGTCTCAATAGTTCAGCATATTTCAAGTCTAAGTCTTAAGTCTCTTCTGAGATTGAAGGCAAATGCTTAGCTGTGATCCTCTGTAAAATAACAAACAAGTTCTATAATCCCAAAGTGAAACAGCCAAGGTAAATATTCCCATACTAAAAAAGGAGGGATGAAGGCAGAAAAGAATAGAAACAAAGCAAGACCAAAAACAAGTGGGGCAAACATTAAATCCTGTATTTCTATGTGCAGCATCTGGGGCACATGGTGGTGAAATGTGATTTCAGGACTGCTGGGGCAGTTCCACGGCCTTGCTGGTTGCAGTCAACATGGCCTCTTTTGGGCTGACTCCACTTATAGTCTGCAGTTTTCTTCTGCAGATGTTCTACATTTCTGGTATTTCCAGCTTCCTGAGGTCTCCACTGCACCTTTGGCTTCATTCCCACAACCTCAAATACTGTCCTCACAAGGGCATATTGCCTGACCTCCTAAGCCTTCCTTTGAAATCTGAGTGGAAGCCTCTTTTTTTGTGAGGGGAGTTCAGACAAGGTCTCACTATGTGTTCTATTCTGGCCTTAAACTCTCAGCAGTATTCCTGCCTTGGCCACCTGAGTGATGGGATTGCAATTAAGCACCACCACATTCAGCTTGGCAGCCTCTTTGACCCCACAACTCTTATGTTCTGTGTGGTGGTAAAGCTAGCATCATATGGACAACACCAACATCTGCTATCAGCAAGAGCAGTAGCCAGGCCCCCTTGGCCCATGGCTTCAGTGGCCTCTGAGTGCATGAATGACTGAGCAGAGTGAAATGAATCCCAGGAAATCAATTCCCTAAGAGGCTCTTCTCAAGCAGGTTTCCCAGGGACTCTCCTTTTTTTTTTTTTTTTTTTTTTTTTTTTTTACATTTTTTGCATACTTTATTATCTAAGTAAGCTGAAACCAAAAGAACCAAAGAAGCAGAACCAGCAACTTAATTTGCTTAGGAACAAGCCAATATTTCAGTACCTCATAATGTGTTCATCGGCTATAGGCAATGAGTGTGGGGGGTATGATTACCTGGATGTGCATTTTAATTATCTTTTCCAATCATGGTTGCACCAAAGAAGGTCCAAAAAGGTACAAGAAAATATCTGCATGTTATTCCAGCAAGATCAAATAGAGGATTTGGAATAGAAGCACAGGCCAATATTCCAAAAAATCCAACCTTCTGTATGAGTCTCTGAATCACCAGTTTAGCTCATGAGGGAAAGTCCTGTGCAGACTCTGCATGTTCCAGCATCTCTTCAAATTCCTGATACTCTTCATCATCAGATTCAGTGCCTGAGAGGCGAGCTGCCCTGGCCATGAAATATGGAGGCAGCTCTCCAATTACTGTACCAATACCATGCCGGCCTCAATCCTAACTTTCCTGATGATACTCCACAAGGAAATGGTTCCTTCCATGCCCTCTTCATCTGGACAAATAATCTGATCAGGATAGGGTGGTTCAGGGAAATTAACTGAATTGCATTCATAAGCAGCTAATGTAACTGAAGCTATATGTGGGCCCAGATAAAGCAGAAAAGTGTGCAGCCCTGTTCCAAGCCCCACAGAAGACAAAATTCCCAAGCCTATCCAGTAGGCATACAGAAGAAATTGTTTCTCTATATGCTGGACATACTGTTGATGTGCTCCTTCAACATAATACATAGCTACAAGCACAGCAAGCAGCAGTAAAAAAGACACCACAATGTTTTAATGATGCCATAATTTTGAGGTCCATTCCTTTAAGATTACAAGGATTTCCAAGAAAAATATTGCAAGGTAATGAGTGGTTGTCTCCACAGGACAATATTCTGTCTTTCTTCCCAATTCCTCCTCTTCTTTTCATTCACTGAAGAGGGGTCTGTGAAATTTCCACTGTGTTGTTCTTTGTTCATTGCTACATGTCTCTGGTCACAATTTTTTCCATTCTCAGCCATTTCATTTATCAGTAACTCTTTTTTTTGGTACTGGGGATTGAACTCAGGTCCTTGTACTTGTGCAGCAGGCAGCAAAACCACTGAGCTAAATCTCCAGCCTATCAGTAACTCTTGAGGAGCTGCTTGGACTCCGGCTTCTCCGGATCTCCAGGGACTCTCCTCTTAAATGGAAGGTTTACACTTTTGAACCCTTGGGCCTTCTATGGGTGGGGTCTTGCTGATTCCTGAGATGTCCTCAATGCATCTTCTTTTTTCTTGTAAAAAGTAATTAGTTTCTTTTTAATGGTGCAAGTATCTTCAGCAACCACATATCCTTTGTCCCCAATTTTACGTTGTTCCTTTGGGGCCAAAACTTAAAAGTCTTCAAATTTTTCTGCTCTTCTTTTCCTGGATTCTCCCTATAAATCTGGTTAAAGCAGCCAGCAGTATCCATGCCACAGCCTGAATATTAAGCTGTCTTGAAATTTCCTCTGCCAGGTCAATTAATCTACTACCCTTAATTTCAGTCTCCAGGGGCTGGGGATTTAGCTCAGTGGTTCTGGCGCCTGCCTTGCAAGCACAAGGTCCTGAGTTTGATCCCCAATACCCAAAAAAAAAAAAAAAATTCAGTCTCCAGCAAAGTCTCAGGACATGGGGACAATATAGACAAAATTTTGGCTATATAACATGCATGGCCTCTTCTCCAGTTGCCAATGGAGTCCTTGTTTCCAGCTGAAACCTTGTGAGCCTGGCCTTCACAGTCTACATTCCTATTAGCATTCTGATTGTCTGAGCTCTGACTACCACCCATCAGTCTCTGCTTACAGCATTCTAAGGCTGCTCTAGCCAGCACCAAGCCTTTCCAAATGCCTTCCACAAGCCAATTCCAAAGGCTTCTAATCCACGTACTCAGGTTCAGTGACATAAATGACCTACTTCTCTAGTACCAATTTTCTATATTAATAAGTTTTTCCACTGCTGGACACAATACCTGACACCCAAAATTTACAGGAGGAGAGGTTTAATTTGGCTCATTTCTTTATTTTAATAGCAGAATATATACCATTTTAATCATGTTTAAATGTATAGTTCAGTGGCATTAAGTACATTCATATAGTTGTGCAACTTCTTTGATGACTTATTTGTGGATTTTAATGATATCCTTAGAATCATAGAGCCACAAAATTAGAGCTGAAGAAGAGATTGTTACATACTAAGGTATGCAAATTCAACTACCAAAAGTCAGCAACACAAAAGAGAAACAGAAAGATAACAGGAGGTGAGGGATACAGCAGGCAACTCCCTGCTCTGTGGCACTTGGTGAGGTACATGGCCCATTGAGCAAGAAATGTAAACCCAAGATACCTGCAGGAACCTCAGGTCCCTTTTGCTTCTTACAAGCAGGCATCTTACCAGACTGAGGATGACTCTGACTTTAACATTTGTATTTTGCTAGGACACAGCAACAAACACAGCCCAGCTACTTCATGTGATCTCAATAAAGAAACCATGATCTGCCTTAATGCTAGAAGAGAAAGCGGTAAGACAAGGCAGTAGCATCTTGAGACTTTCCTAAGGGATTTTCAAGGGTAATTCTTATTATATGCAATTTTTATCTTATATCTTGATCTTTGAACTTCATCTAGGTAGGACACAATACCCCCTTATATTTTCCTGCATTGCAATAGTACAGCATTAACTCATTCCAAAAATCACATCCTAAAAAATGGTGAGTGGAAGTACAGTAGAAGAATAACACATAGAAAGTTCTCCTTAGAAAGTTGGTCTTAGGGCTGGGGATTTAGCTCAGTGGTTTCGCCGCCTGTTACAAAAGTACAAAGACCGGAGTTCGATCCCCGGTACCAAAAAAAGAAAGAAAGTTGGTCTTAGAACATATTTATAGGTGTCTCTGTTAGCAAGCTGCTATAACAACACTGACCTATGGAAATATAACATGGGTCACAAAGCTAAATTAAATTTTTCTTTTTTTATTGTTTAATTTTTTATTTTTATTAGTACATATTTGTAATACATAATGATTACATTCATTGCAGGAAGTTGGTACGTGTACATAACACATTTTCATTCTTTTTACACCTCCCTCTCTCCCCTTCCTCTCCTATCCATCTGTGTTCCTTTCCCATATGCAAAAATCTATCTCCCTGTTTCCTATTATCAATCATTTAGTTTACTCTTTATATTATTTATACTTTGGGTTTCTCATATAAGAGAAACCATGTGATATTTAAGCTTATGTATCTGATTTATTTCTCTTAATATTATGATTTCATCATGCAGCCATTTTCCTACAAATGACCCAGATTTATCCTTTATATGGCAGAATAGTATTCCACTGGCTCAGATTTTCTGGGAATTCAGTCCATAGTCAGCTGGCTCCAAGAAAGAAACAGCATGGCAAAAGGGTGTGATAGAGCAAAGATACTTAGTTCATGGTGGTCAAGAAGCAGAGGAGGGAAATGGTGGCTGTGAGAAAAGAGTGAAGGACCAGATACAGTACTCAAGGTCACACTTCCATGACCCTCCCATACACAGGCAGAAGTGTGCTCTACCAATTCCCAGAGTGGCTTCCAAGCCAATCAAGTTGACACAATGAAGCTTAATTGTCACATGTCCCAAAAGGGCATATAAGTGAGTACAGAAAAAAATTTATTTAAACATTTCTCTAGGTAGTTCTCAATTGTTGGAACTTAAACAAATGCCAAGCATAGTCTACTAAGTGGTTAATCATAATTATCTAATTTAATCCATAGAAACAGAAGTTTTTTAAAGACAGGGTCTCACTATGTAGTTCAGGCTGGTGTTGAACTCACTATGTAGCCCAGACTGGTCTCCAGCTCCCAGGAAACTTCCTGCCTCAGCCTCTTGAATGCTGAGATTACAGGTGTGTACCACCACATCCAGCTTAAACAGAATTTTGAAGGAAAATTACAGAGTCTGGAAACACTGAGAAATTAAGCAATTTACTCAAGGTAAAATACTTTGTAGCTAGAGTCTGTTCTATCTGAATACAAAACAGAATATGAGAGGGTGAGTTAAATGCCATAATCCACAAACCAAATGTGAAGGATATGTGCTTCCTTGATGCTTGAATTTGTAATAATAGTATGTATTATCTTAGTTATTATCTTGTCATAGTATCCAACAACTGTAACTTACAGAAGGGAAGGTTTATTTTGGCTCAGTTTGCAAAGGTTTCAATCCATAGTCAGCTGGCTCCAAGGTAGTGCAGCATGCCAGGGGAGGGTTGTTCATGGGCTGGCAGATAGGGAGCAGACAGGGAGTAAAGGAAGAGCAAGGAGAGGTAAACCACAAGCCCAGTAAACCATCCCTTCTGACCAGATCCCACCTCCTAACAACTCAGCTACAAATCCCCACAATCCACCCACCTTCCAAAAGCCCCACTAGGAGTACATGAGGCTTTGGGAGACCTTTTAGATCTAAACCATAACACTGTTTAAGTAATATTTCTTGGAAATGCTAGTGATGGAACCAAGCAAGTGTCTTGCACATGTCAGTCAAGAGCTCTTCTAATTGGCTACATCCCCAGCCCTACTTAAGTAATTCCCTTTTTTTTTCGGCGGGGGGTGGGATGGGGGGGTGGGTACTGGGGCTCAAACTCTGGTCCTTGCACTTGCAAGGCAGGCGGCGGAACCACTGAGCTAAATCCCTGGCCCTAAGTAATTCTTAATAATAAAAAAATTATGCTTTGGGATGTTGGGAAAACCTTCACCTGAGAACAACATAATTTTCTAAAATGTTAATTTAGGAACATTTAGAGTATGAAGATAAAACAAAACAATTATTAAATTCTCGTGTTTTCCTAAAAGATGAAATCTTAGACCTTAAAGCTATACTTCAAATTTTCTAATTCTCCAGTAGGATTCTGTAGTGTTGGATCCCTCTTATATTTCTAATCTCAGAACTAACATGTGATAACAGACAAATATTTAGGTCCCTCTTATGCTTTTATTGTCTCCGCTGGAAAGTGCCCTTCCAACTCTGAAAGAAGAGAACGACACTCTAGGCCAAAGCAAGAGGAAGGACAGTTTTCTGTGTCTGGGAGTCACGGCATGGGACTGGCAGCAGATGGCACTGAGGACTCTGCTCAGAATGATTTCTTTGTGCCTGTCATTCCACACACTCAGTGAAAGGTGATCTGCCCTAACCTGTCATCTGAAACCTGTCTCACCTATCTCATGTGTGTTCTGGTTGAGGCAACCTGACCTTGGTAGTCAGATTCTGCTTGGAAACTGCCCAACATATAAGCATTGTCACAGCTGCTGAAAAAATACAAGGGAACTTTAATCTCTGTTTCCCAAAAAGCAGCCACGACTTCATTTCCACACATTTGCAATCATTGAGAAGAAAAGGTGAAAGCCATTAAACAGAGGCAACCTGGCGACTAAGAAACTGGAGGAAAAAAATACAAGGTTCTCCCCTTATTTAATCAAAATTCAGTGCTTAGAATACTGAGCAAAAATATTATGGGAATTGAGATGGGCAGGAATGGAGGAGGAGGCAATTCACTCAGACCTTTGAAGATCAGGAACAGCAGGCACAGGCAGAAACATAACAGGCAGAGCATAACAAGAAGAGAGACACAAATACAAGGGATGTTGAGAAAACCAAATTCGGTTGACTGTCACCTAATACAGGGAGGAGTATGAAAGAGATAAAACCAAAGACTGAACAGAGGAGAAGCCCTAACAGTAGATAATTGTGATAACAGGATGAAGGCATTTCAAAAACTCAGCAGGTCATTTTATAAGTGTTAAATGCAATGACTTTTAGTATATCCACAGAGTTGTGCATCCAAAATCACAATCAGTTCTAGAACATTCTCGTTACCTAAAAAAAAGAAACCCCACACAAGTAATCACTACCTCCTCAACTCCACATTTCGCCCCCAGGCCTAAGCAACCTCTAATATACATTCTCTATAGATTTGCCCATTTAGGACATTTCAAGGTCTATGATCAGATGCCAGAACCATGCTACTCATGTCCAGGGGAAGCTGTGCCAACCAAGGAGGCTACTACTACTACTCCTACTCCATGCGAGGGGCTGTGACTTTGCATCCTGCCTGTGGACATCTAGGTACCAAACTGCCCACCCACTGCCAAGAAGTGGGAGAAGAAGCTTAAGAGCTGGTACCACCAGTCATGCCACCATAGGCACACTGCTGCCCTGGAGCGTGAAGAATCCACCCCAAGCCTGCTGGTGCCATAGTATCAGGAGATTGGGAATAAACTGAGATTGTAAAGAAACTGCTCTAAGTGCACCCTCCCCCCAGATGGATCAAAGATCTAGGTACAAAACCTGAAACTAAAAAGGGGAAACACTTGAAGTAATAGCCACAGGCAAAGACTTTCTGAATAAGACTCCAATAGCACATAAAATAATAGAAAGAATCAACAAACAGGACTATACCAAGTTAAAGTTTCTGCATAGCAGAGGAAAAAAGCCAACAGAGTGCAGGGACAGCCTACGGAAGGGGAGGAAATCTTAGCCAGCTTCCCTCTGACAGAAGTTAATATCTAGAATATATAAAGAACTCAAAAATCAACACAAAGAAAATGACCCCAATCAATAAATAGGCAAATGAGTACAACAGACTTGTTCTCAAAAGAAGTACAAATGGCCAACAAGTATATGAAAAATGTCCAGCATCTTTTGTCATTAGGGAAATGCAAATCAAAACTACATTTAGGGCTAGGGATGTAGCTCATAGGTGCTGCCCCTGCCTGGCAAGTGCAAGGTCCTGAGTTCGATCCCCAGTACCAGAAAACAAAACAAAACTACATTGAGATTTCATCTCACCCCAGTAAGAATGGCCATCAAAAGCCACACTTGTGAGGCTCCACAGAACAAATGCAGGTGAAGATGAACCCTTCTACACTACTGCTGAGAATGTAAATTAGGACAGCCACTGTGGAAATCAGTATAGCAGTTTCTCAAAAAATTGAGAAGAGAACAATAATATGACAGTTATACCATTCGTTGGCATATACTCAAAGGAATTAAAGTCAGAATAACATAGGGATACGTGAATACACGTGTTGATTGCAGCACAATTCACAACAGACAAAATATGGAACAAGGCTAGGTGCCATCAATGGACGAATGGATAAAAAGAATGTGTGATATATATACATAATGGAGTATTATTCCCGTGTTTACAAAATTCACAATAGCCAAGATCTGGAATGAGGCTAGTGACCATCAATGGACGAATGGATAAAGAATGTATGGTATGTATATATAATGCAGTATTATTCAGCTGTAAAAAAGAATGAAATTATGTCATTTGCAGAAAAATGGCTGGATCTAGAGATTAATGTTAAGCAAAATAACCAAGACTGAAAGACAAATAGCACTGTGAGACCTGAGTGACTCCATTTTAAAATTTTGGCCCCATTTTAGAGTAAAGGTGGCCTGGACATAAATTCTAGTTC
>NW_004624730.1:57047610-57090916 GCF_000247695.1 Heterocephalus glaber
CCATTCCTAGCCCTCCCTTCACGCCCTCCACCCTTCCCTATTTACAAAGACTTTATTTCCATTTTTTCCATTTCTCATCATTTTTTCCTTTCCCTTCTGCAGTTTTGACTCTTACATTTAGGTTTTTGATCATTTTACGTTAATTTTAATATATCATTGAAATAGGCAGAAGGTCATTTTTTTATCTTTAATCTTGTAAACTCATCAAGATGGGTTTTAGAAAGATTAACCTGATGAGAACATGTAAAATGGATGAGTCTAGTAAGAAATTTAAGGTGGGAAAGCTATTGCAAGAATCTAAACACATGGTAACTAAAGAGTCAATTGAGGAAATTCAGCTTCTAATGGTGGGAACCTAGGCACAGATAGCCATCTCTTAGAGTAAGAGGTGGAAAAAGACACTGCAAAATCATGCATAATGAGCAAGTGCAAGAGAGTCCTGCTGAAGGGTTAGTCTTGAGACTGAGCAGGTTAGTCCTGCATTGCTAGAAAAAGGACTACAGTAAGACCAAGCTAACATCTTAAGAGAAAGGATGGAAATATTCATTGTATCAGTGCCCTGGACCCAGTGAACCCACAGTGTTAAAATTTAGAAAAAGAAGCTCCGGATTTAATAAAGCTGAGTTCCTACTTTTTTCTATATACTTGTTTGTTTTGTGGTACTGGAAATCAAACCCATGGCCTTGCACACACTAAGCAAGTACTCTCCCATGGAGTTACATCCTCAGGCCTGAGTCCCCACTTTAACCTCAAACCATAATTTTATCATTTGCAGTAGGTAGAAGTCTTCAAGTTTTGGACACAGTCTTTATTGCACAAATTTACAGGTGGCTGGGCCAGGGATTTAGCTCAGTGGTACCGCCGCCTGCCTCACAAGCAGCACAAGGTCTCAAGTTCAATCCCCGGTATAAAAAAAATTCACAGGTGACTGTCTCCATGCATTCCCATTAACTGCATCTTTCACCGCTGTGAAGTGATTCCCAACTTGGGGGACTTAGTCATGGAAATTCACCTGATGAGACACCTAAGTTTAATTTGGAAGTTCAAACACAAGGGAAAGAACTCTCTTTTGGGAAATGCTTTCTCCATTCAAAAGCAGAATACTAATTATAAGAAAACACCTTAGCAGATTGAACTCAGGTATTAACATATGGGGTTAATTAGCATTTCCACCCCAGGGGGGAAGCGCAAATAAGCTTCAGTTGACCTTTGTGACCTAAACTAACCAAACCTTACAGAGACTTTAATCCTAAAAAGATTAATTTCAAGGTTGCTCAGAACACATTATAGAGTAATTTAGTGATCCTCAACTCTGCCCTCTCATTAGAACTACAGTATGTACTTGTTGAGTTCTACATACTTTCTTTCTTTCTTTTTTTGTTTTTTGGTACCGGGATTGAACTGGGGTCCTTGCACTTGCCAGGCAGGTGGTGGAACCACTGAGCTAAATCCCCGGCCCTATATACTTTCTTTTTGAACACTTTTTTTTGGTACCGGGGATCAAACTGGGGTCCTTGCGCTTTTGAAGCAGGCAGCGAAACCACTGAGCTAAATCCCCGGCCCCTATATACTTTCTTTTTAATACTCACACCCTGCTCTTATCTGGGGGTTCTATGATGGACTATTTAGAGTGAGTCCTAGGTGCCTATATTTTTAGAAAGCTCCACATGTGGTCACTATGCCAACCAGGATTTAGAATCAGAGAATTGAGCTAGAATGAAGAAGCCTGGTTCTAACCTATGTCGGCCACAACTAAGTAACTCTTTTTAACTCTCACAAATCCCCAAAAGTCTATCTGAGGTTTGGTTTCTGGTTAATAAAAGAGGGCTAACTGTGATCATGGCTATCTTCCACAATCTTCTGTGAGAGAAAAAAATCTGACATTTCAGATTTTATAAAAATGTTCCTAAATATATGAACACTGAATTATTGTTATTATCCAGTCCAATGGTCACCTCATCTTATATTTACTAGCATAAGAATCATTAGGTATCTACTTTCTTGAAACACTGTATCTTATTGCTTCAGAGACATGCCCCTTCCTTTTCCTTGTTCCATGTTCTAGTTTCCCCTTCTCTGTGGGAAAGCTAAGTGTTGAACTCCCTAGGGCTCAGCTGTGATTCCCCTCATTTTCCTCTGTATAGTCTCTCCCTAGACAACTTCATACAATTTCATAAGATCCATAGTTTGAAATAAGCACTATATAATCATGATTTCCAAATTTATGTGTCTAGCCCTCATGTTTATTGAGCAGCTAAGTGCCCACTTGACCTCTCCATTTAGAGGTCTAACCCACAGGATAATTCCTCATTCCCACAATGTGCCTCTTACTAATCCTTTCCTCTGTGTGTGTGTGTGTGTGTGTGTGTGTGTGTGCCTTTGTGTGTGTAATTGTGCAAGCTGTCCAGCAAAGTGCAAAATCCATACAGCTGGCAGTCAAAAAGAGAAGCCTGGGCAGGCTTGAACTTCATAAGCACAGGCTGAAGCCACAACATCCTCTCTTCTCCCCTTTCCTTCTTAAAGTCTATCTGGCTGTGAGCCAATAATCAAGTATTCCAAGGACATCCTGTGCTCCCTACCATACCCTGGCACTTGGTACTGTAGAGCACTGAAATGGCCTCCTCAGAAACTCAGCTCAAAAGGATTTCTTGTTCACCTCCTAGTCCACACACTTCAATAAATACAGCAAATACAGCTGTCCCCAAAGAGAAAAATTTCCTTTCAGCCCCCTTCTGTACAAAGATTAGGAAGAAAGAAGTGGGGGGGGGGTATAGACTGCTATGGCTTGTGTTTAGATGACTCCCCTAAAGCCTTGTGCAGTCAGAGGTGGCTGGATCTAGAGTGTGTGACACTGGAACTGATTTGTGGTGCAGTGCTAGGCTCAAAGGCATTAGGATTAAGGATGTGAGTACTACTCACCCTGAGTAGCCTGGAAAAGATAAAAGGGACAGAAAGATGCTGTTAAGGTCCCTTGCTTGTTTGCTTGCTTTTGCTGTCTTCTGCTTGCCATGAACTGTTTCTCCTCTGCAATGCCCCTCTGCCAAGCTACCCGGCCTTGGAGCCAGCCAATTATGGACTGAAACCTCCACAAACCATGAGCTAAATAAACCTTTCCTCTCTTAATTTGTGAGTGTTGGGTATTTTGTCTCAGCAACGAGAAAAGTAAGACATGGACCTAGTTTGAAAATGATCAGGGTGAGATTCCACCCTGATCATTTCTGTTTTTTTTTTTTTTTGGTACCGGGGATCGAACTCGGGTCCTTGAGCTCACCCTGATCATTTCTGGATACAATGCTTTTCTCCCCTGACTGCACCCCTAGATCTATGTGATTGGTCTGCACTTTGGAAGGCAGCCAACCCACAAGGAGACCTAAAGACTGATGCTTATTCACTTCCCTCATTTAATTCAAACTTGTTGAGCTGACACAGTCTTGGATTCTAAAGGTGATTATCACTTGGTTGAGTACATCAATTACCAAGTCCTTGTATAGAGGTCCAAGTTGGCCAAGGTGGAAGATATAATTGATCTCTAAATTTTATAAAAATGCTCTTGCTCCTCTCACACTTGATGTTCCTGGATACATATAAGAAATTTTTAGAAAAAAAAAAAATGAAGTTACAGGACACACCAGGAATGCAATATCTTAGACCCTCTGCTATCTGGAGGCAGGGAACATTGTGTGTTCTCTTAATCTCCTGCACTCACTGCCAGAGCAAAATAATCATATGGTCCACCAGTGTCAAACAGCAGCCATGAGGGGTAATCGGACCTCTTGCTGAGTTGTCAGCCTTGTTCCGTGATAGAGTTCTCTGCTAGATAAAATGGCTCTGGCAGTCTCACCTCCTAAATGCCTCTTCCTGGCAGATAATAAATCACTCAGGGAAACAAAACCTAAGTTTCCCACCTCCAAGCTCTCCCGCTTATAGTCCCTCTCACTGAGAAGTTCAAACTTGCCAATGGATTTAACCTTACCTCTGGCTGCAGCCAAACATCTACCTCCACTATGCCCCACCCCCCATGCTCCTTGCCCATATAAGAGGTCACCTAGTCAGCCCCTGGCCACTGCTCTTGCCACTGTTCGAGACAGCCCAGCACCCCATCCCCTAATAAAGGCCTAGTCTCGGGTGTTCGTGTTTTCGGCTCATTCTCATCCTCTCATTCATGTGCTACAAAAGCACAAACTCATGTGGACACACACATCTGATACTGAACTAATCTACTATGCCTGAGGTCACTATGATAGCCTGAATGTGCCTGCTCACCTCCACCTGTGTACAAACAAGGACCAGCACAACCTTGTCTAAACCTCACCGATAGCAACCTTGTACACTTCTCCTGATTCCCAGGGGCCTTGGAGACCAAGGCACGGATTTTTAGGAAAAGGTCTCCCATGGAAGCCCACGGCTCCCTTGTCCATTCTTGGCTGAGAATGCCAAGAATACAAGGTGCTCTGTGCTCTTCACTCAGCCATTTCTCAGGATTATGGCTCTCAGGACTAACCTCGTAGGATGAAGTAATGTCTCCTTTTGCTAAAAAAAAAAAAAAAAAAAAAAAGCAGGCTGTTCACAGTCGGTCATAGAGTGGCGAGTTCCCTGACTCATCCTTCTCCTGTGAGGCAGCCCCCTGTGTATGCAAACATTCATCAGTATCTTGTCACCCTATTATTGCAGATGGGTAACTTAATTAGGCATCTTGTAGGCAGTTAGGGCCAGCCCACAAGGAGCCAACATGGAGGACAGTGAAGACATTCTCTGAAGGCCAGCATTGTAAAAGAGAATCTACCACACCCATGTAGGATGAATAGCAGTGATTGACATTCTAAACAGGGATCAATCATCTGGGTGGGGGCCCAAGGTTTTAACCTAGCCTTTCTGGGAAATATCCCTGACCCACCCTTACTGAAAATCCCTGTATGCTTGTTATGTGACTTACTTCCCCATTTGACCCCCATTTAATCAATATTACCCGGGTGACTGTACTTGTAATCTTATTGGTTGGTTGTGATTTTGCCCCACCTCATGCCCACCTTGTACATTTCCATTGGGTCTTATAGTTTTGACCCACTTTGTACCCGCCTCAACACGTGGCTTTGCTGTATAAAATATTCTTGAAAAATGGAGTGGGCAGGCAACCCACTTTCCGGTCCCCCTTCTCTCTCTCTTAGACAGAAGCTTTCTTTTTCTCAATAAATTTTTCCTACTTTTAAGCTAGTTGTTCCTAGAATTCATTCTCCAATTTTAGAGAATACAAACTCTCATTTGCATATCTAGTAGGTTTGGGAGTTGAATTCCTTTCCCCTATATCACTGTGGGACTTGAGGGGCAAGGGAAGCTGACCCAAACATGCTGATTGTAATGCACCTTATCATGCCATCGATATTAAAATCTTGTCTCATGTCTTCTGCTGGCATCTGGGAAACAGTAATGGTGCAACTTATTAGTTTATAAATAGGATACAATCAGACTCCAGATCTGATAGACCTAAGGCAAATTCCCTAATTTGAAAAATCCATGTAAGTGTATGTGTGAAATTTTAAAAAGAAACTATATATCTTTCCCTAGTAGTTTTCTTACTCTCGGAACACTCTGTTAAAGAACTTTTAATCAGAGTGTAACAAGAATCCTTACAACTCAAAAAAAAAAAAAAAAAAAAAGAATCCTTACAACTCATAAATAATGAGATAAACAATTCAATTGAAGAAATAATTGACAAAAATATTTTTTTTAGTACCAGGGATCAAACTCCAGACCTTGTGCTTGCAAGGCAGGCAGCAGAACCACTGAGCTAAATCCCTGGCCCTGACAAAGTATTTGAACAGACACTTAACCAAAGATATACAAATGGCAAATAAACACATGAGTATTTGATCAATACCATTAGTCATATGGCAAATGCAAATTAAAACCATAGTGAGATGCCATTATATATCCACTAGATTGATGAAAATTTTAAAAATAGAGAAAACCAAGTCTGGGGAGAATCTGAAGAAACTGAAACACACACATTATGGATAGGAATGTAAAATGTTACAGCCAATTTGGAAAGAGTTTAGTAGTTTCTTTAAAAGCTAAACACACCATATGCTCTCAAACTAGAAACAATCAAAATGTTCTCCAGTGCATAACAGAATGTTACATTCATACTACAGAATATCACTCAGAAATAAAAAGGAACAAAGTAAGCCAGCTGTGGCGGCACACACTTGTAATCCCAGCACTGAGGAGGCTGAGACAGAAGGATCACCTCAAGTTTGAGGCCAGCCTGAGCTACACAATGCAAGGCCAGCCTGAACTATGTACCGAGTCCTTGTCTCAAAAAACAAAACAAAACAAAAGGTTATGTATGCACAATACTATTTACATGGGATTCAATTCAAACTGACAAAATTATAAGAGATGGAGAGTATTTTAATCATTGGCAGGGGTTGAAGATGGGGTGGAAGATGGAAGGGAAATAGGTATGACTATAAAAGGGAACTCCATAGTAATATAATAAATAATTCTGTATCTCTTTATTTTTCTTTTTGGCTGTTGTTGTGGTGGTGGTGGTGGTAAAGATCAAACCCAGCATCTCCAAAATGTTAGGCAAGGGCTCTGCTACTGAGCTACACCCTAACTATATTACTCATTCTGTCTTAACGCATTTTTCTTTGTAGTGGTGGAAATAGAACCCAGGGCCTTGTACATTCTAGACAAATGCTCTACTATTGAGCTATATCCCAGCCTTAATTCTATATCTTGATTGTGGTATTGGTAACAGGAATTTAGGGCCGGGGATGTAGCTCAGCGGTGCAATGCCTGTCTGGTAAGCATGAGGACCTGAGTTCGATTCCTGGTACCAAAAGAGAAAAAAGGAATCTACGCGTGCTAAAATTGCATAAAAATACATGCAGAGACACAAATGAATGTATGCAAAACTGTTGAATTCTGAATAACTGAAATTCTGAATAACTGTTGAATTCTGAATTCTGAATTGTACCAATGTCAATTTCCTGGTATTGACATTATACTATAGGTACTAGGATGTTATCATTGGGAGAAACTGGGTAAAAGATGCACAAGACTGCTCTGTAATGTTTTGCACTATCTTAAGAATCTGTAATTTTTAAGTAAAAATAAAACGTATTGCTATATGCAATAAGTTGAATAAACCAAGAATGTTACGCAGAATGAAAAAAGCCAATCTCAAAAGACTATATACTGAATGATTCCACTTGTATAACATTTTCAATATAACAAAAATATAGATGGAACACAGATTAGTGGTTGTCAGAGGTCACTTGGAAAGTGAGGGGAGGGATAGGTGTGATTGTATACGAGAACTCTGTGGTAGAGTAGCTCTGTATAAGTGAACGCTGCTACAGGAATCTCTAAGTATGTTAAAATGGCTAGGTCTACAAACACACATTGTAGCTATGTTAATTTCTGAGTTTTGATACTGTACTAAAACTACATAAAATGTAGCCACTGGGAAAAACTGAGTGAAGGGTACACAGGACCTTTCTGTATTGTGTTTACAACTCCCTGTGAATCTACAAGTTACAGTTGGTCCTTTGTTTCATACAGTTCTGCATCTATGGATTCAAGCATCTGAAGACCAAAAGTATTTTTTTTAATTACACCTGAGCTGGGTATGGTGGTGCATGCCTGTAATCCCAGCACTAGGGAAGCTTAGGCAGGAGAATCACCATGAGTTCAAGGCCGTCCTGAGGCTACATAATGAATTCAAGGGCAGCCTGAACTACATAGTGAGACTCTCTCTCTCTCAAAAAAAAAAAAAAAAGGGCTGGGGATTTAGCTTAGCGGTTTCGCTGCCTGCCTCACAAGCGCAAGGACCGGAGTTTGGTCCCCGGTACCAAAAAAGGAATTGTAAATAATCTAGAGATGATTTAAAATTCAGTACACAGGAGGATATTCATAGGGTATATGCAAATAGCATAAGCCATTTTGTTTAAGTGACATCTTTTTTTTTTGTACTGGGGACCAAACTCAGGACCTTGTACTTTCGAGGCAGGCAGCAGAACCACTGAGCTAAATCCCTGGCCATTTTGTATAAGAGACTTCTGCATCCACCGATTTTGTTATTTGCAAGGGTTCTAGAACCATTTCCTTGGGCACACTGAGGAATAACCATATTTCCAAAATAAGAATTAAAAAATAGCATCCCCAAGTCTTTTATATACACACAAAATTTTGAGAAACAATGATTCTATTAACTCAGTCACAGATATAAAATAATCAAGAATGGAATTAGGATTTGCTCAGATAGTCAGTTAACAATCTAGTCACCTGGAGAGCTAAAAATAAATAGTTAATTAATTGAAAGGGTCCAGGTACCAGACTCAATCAGATTCTAACACAGTGGGGTCTGAGATTTTGCATTTCTAACAAGCTCCCAGATGAGCAGCAAAGACGAACTCCTGCCAAGAAGGGAAAGCCACTAAAGAGGTGTGGTGCCACACAGACAGCTGCTTTTGTTCATAGCTATGAGACAGTGGTCACTTTTTTATTTCCTCATCAAAATAGTAACAGCAAGTGCTATCACTAGTAAGCATTAGGAGGCTACAAAGTTGTTCTGAAAAATGAAGTAGATTTGCAAGTAGCAGCAAATAAACTCTTTATTCACAAATACTTCCATAATCACCAAATATATCTTTGGGAGAAGGGGCCCTAAAGGCACTGAAATACTCTTCACAGACGTAAAAGAAATCTGTGGAGAGAAGAATGTGTGAAAGTCATTCTGATGCTAAGCGGAGTTAGCAAGACAATCCCTTTGCTCTCAATAGACAAAACTATGAATGAGTCTAAATCAACTAAGAGCCTGTATTTGTTTTGTCTTGCTCTAACAAAATATACGAGGCTGGATTCTTTATAATGTAAAGAAATTTACTTGGCTTAAGAGTTTGGTGGCTGGAAAGCCCAAAAGAGCGCAGCACTTGCATCTGGTAAGGGCCCCCTGGCTGCATCACAACTCGACAGAGAACTGGAAAGGAAACTGACTGCCTGCAGAAGAGGCCAAAAGCCTGGGTGGCCTTGTTTTATAACAGTCAGCTCTCTCAAGAGCCAATCTAACCCCACAAGACACCAGCTACTTCCAAGGGACACCAACAATTTATTCATAAATGTAGAGCCTGTGTGAGCTGATAACCCACCACAGAGCCTCAGAGCTTAAGCATTCTACCACTTCAGCATCAGCATGAGTTTCACTGGGGAGAGGGCCCTCCTTCACCTGCCACATGCTTCCCAGTCCCTCCAACCCCACCGAGTATTGAAAAAGCTGATCCATAGTGAAGGCAAATGAATCAGGTCCACAGAAAAAGAGAAAAAGAAAATAGTGTTTCATAGTTAATTATTTCCACTTCCTTGCTTTGGTATGATTTTTTACATAATATTTTATTATATCAAAGTAATATATGTACATATTTTAAGTCAAATAATTTTTATAAAACATGTTGGTTAATTTTAGGTGCCAACTCGACTGGATTAAGGAATATCTATCAAGAAACAAAGAGGAGCATTATTTTGAGTGTCTGTTAGGGTGTATTCTGAGGAGGTTAGCATGCCAATCTGGGTAGACTAGGTGAGGAAGAGCCTCCCTCAATTCGAGTGGGCACCACCCAATTGGCTAGGAGCCCAGAGGGAGCAAATATGGACAAGTTGGTCTCTCTCCCTGAGAGCTGGGACATGCTTGTCTCCTGCCTTGGATATCAGCAGTCCAGGCAATCTGGCCTTTGTACTTCAGGGTTTACACGGCCCCTCCCTTGCTTCTCCAGCTTTTCTCCTCGAACTGAGAGTTACACCATCAGCTTCCCTAGTTCTGAGGCCTTCAAACTTGGATTGAGATGTGCTACCAAAATTCAAGGGTCTCTAGCCTGCAAACAACCTGTTGTAGGACTTCTCAACCACTGTATCACATAAGCCAATTCCCTAATACACTCCCTCTCACATATCTACACACATGACCCACTGGTTCTGTCTTTCAGGAGAACACTAACTAATGCATAAAGCTTCTGATATATAATGGCAGGCCCTTCCTCCACCCTATCTCATACCCAATTTCTGCAATCACCTTCGACTCTTTTTACTATATTTTCTGACACTTTCCTCCATACTTCTAAACAACATTGCTATAAAGGAATGTAATTTTTTTTAGATTCAGATATCTTCTCCTAGCATCTTACTTCTGACCAAAAATATTTAGATTTTTTTACTTCTGCCTATTTCTGGGAGACAACCCCACGTGATTTACACCATACACACACACACACACACACACACACACACACACACACACACACACACGCACGCACTTCCCTTTCCTTTCTCCCTACAAAATTTTCTTAAATGGGGCCGGGGATTTAGCTCAGTGGTTCTGGTGCCTGCCTTGCAAATGCAAGGTCCCAAGTTTGATCCCCAGTACCAAAAAAAAAAAAAAAAATTTTTTTCTTAAATGAATATTTAGTATTTACATAATAACAATTTTGTAAATATATTACTTTCACTTCAGCCATTTCACTTTCATTTGTTTGGTACCAGGGATTGAACTCGGGACCATGCACTTTCAAGGCAGGCTCCTGAACCACTGAGCTAAATCCCCAGCCCAGCCATTTCACTTCTAATTTTCACTAATGTTAACACAAGGCATGATTAAAAAATAGAGTGAATGTTTAAATTTTTAAAAATTTATTACAGTAAAACTAAAAATTATTTCCATTAATTCTCCTCAAAATATTACCCTTTGCTTTGCACACACTCATCCCATCATTCTTGCCACTCTCTGAAGCAGTGCTGGAAGTCCTCTTTCATGGTGCCTTTAGTTGCTCTGACGTGGCTGCCTCCGATGTCCTGAATCAATTCAAAATGTTTATCTTTCATAGTCATTTTGACTTTGGGAAGCGCCAGAAGTCTCACTGTGTCATAGGTGGTGAATAAGGAAGGTGAGGATCATTTTTACATGCCTACTTTTCCACTGGATGACAGCCTTCACTGCACTTTTAATCATACCTTATGAAGATACAAAACCACAATGCCCAGTTCCAGCCCCTTTTTATTTTTAGACAAGGTCTCACAATGTTGCCTAGGTTGGCCTCGGATTTGCCATCTTCCTGCTTCGATCTCTTTTTTTTTGTACCAGGAATCGAACTCAGGACATTGTGCTTGGCAGGCAGGCAAGGCACCACTGAGCTACATTCCCAGCCCTGCTTCAATCTCTTGAGTCAGTGGGATTTCAGGCATGCATCACCACATCCAGTTAATTTAATTTTTAGTTTAGCTAATGTATTTCTTTTCTCTTGCTGTGCTAAGGATTAAACTCAGGCCCTCACACATGCTAGTCCCACTGAGGCACGTCCCCAGCTCTAGCCAGTGCATTTTTGTTGTTTGCTCTGGAGAGGTTTTTTTTGTTTATTTGCTTGTCTTTTGTAGTCCAGGGTGGGCTTGAACTTGCTATGTAGCACAGACTGGCCTCAAACTCATGATCCTCCTGCCTCAGCCTCCTGATTGTTAAGATTAGCTAAAGAAATTTTAATTGCCAAGAACAGTTTCTTGATGCTGAATGAAGCAGGCAGCGGAACCACTGAGCTAAATCCCCAGGCCTGAATGTTCCTTTTTTAAAGTATCCTTCTTCTATTCATGGGAGTAGAGTGTGTTTTCTTTCAGTATTCTTAAAGCTCGCTCTTTTCTTTTTTCTTTTCTTTCTTTCTTCTGTCGTGTTAAATGTCTTACCCAAATCCCTTAAGGACCTTTCATGATCCCCATATTTATGACAAGGGCACTATAAAGATAGTTGGAAGCTAAGTACTGGGCCTCACTGTATGGTGATCAGGCTGGGAGCCAGCTGCTCACTTTGAAGCCTGTGTTCTCCACTTTCTACAACTGTAGGATTTTCCCTTAGATTAACTGGTTTCCTAAGAGAGGAATCATTTCTAAATCTAAAAGCCAGTCTTCAGATAGCTGAGTCACGGAAAGAGGCCAAAATCTAACCACTAATATGCAAACCTTGCCTCTGTTTTGTTCTTAGTAGAACCTCCTTTGTCTGCAGTTTCTCATATTCCTGAATCCATTGTCTCTCTAGAAATTAACCCTCCAGTCTTCTCTTGGGGTAGGGCACTATAGTTTGGCTATGTACAGAAAGAGTTCTCAAAGCTTAATTGCTCTCCTGTACAGACTTTTCATCATCTTGCAGACTTTCTCAGGTTTTCGGTTCCACTCACACCCATACATGTTATGTCTAATTCAAGCCTTCTAGAACTCTGCTGTAAAAATGAGCTTCTTTTTTGCAGTCATCCTTCTGCAGTTAGAGTTAAGCAAATGAAAATCAGCCCTGCTGATATCAGGCTGTGATATTCCTAACAGAGCATAAACAGTGCTTCTAAGAGACGTGGTTGAGGTCATTCAGACACCACCTCTATAGGAGGCTAAGCCACAGTTGCCAAAGTGGCTAACGTGGGGCTGAGGTAGTGCTTACCTGTCAGGCACCAAGCCTTGGGTCCTATTCCCAGCGCTCCAACAACAAAACATCTGAAATCTTTCCTTCTAAGTGGTTGTTGCTTTGTTACTGATGACATCGCTAATCTCGTTATGTTCCTCGGCTCCTTGGGAAACAAAAAGACTTCTGAAATATCCGATTGCTGAACTCTCCCACTTCATGACCATAGCACCAACAAGAGACGGCACCTGGTTCCTCCAGCCCCTTAGAATTATGCACCACAAACCCAACCCTGGAAGGCCTTCTCTGTCCCCCTTACTGAGAGGCTTCCCAGGTTCCTCCGAGGTGTGTTCTCCCTTGGTGCAGCAAACTAAATAAGCATAACTTTGTTTTGTGCTCCTGGTAAAGCTTGGCTGGTGAACTTAGACAAAATCCAGTTTTTCTGTGGTCTGCTCATAAGTTAACTTGTGTATCTACTTTCCAGGCTCCAAAATATTCTTGACCTCTCTACTTCTAAGGTTGCCACAAGTTATAATCTCTGTTCTTCTTTCCCTATTTGTATGTGGACAAATATTCTATTTCCTAAGCACACCGTGTACATTGGTATCACTTACAGCAGGCTCTTAACGGTATTAATGGCAGACAAATATACTGAAGAATGAGTCATCAGTGAGTAAATCTGACATCCTGTGCCATGCATATCAGCTATGACACATAATCTTCATGACGTACGTCTGTCACCAGATCTGGACCTTCTACAAAGTATTAGATCTGCCTAAAAAACTCCAGCCACACCCCAAATTGGACAAGAACAAAGTTTATGTTCTTTCCCCAGCAGGTTATGTTCTCCCTCCTGCATTCCCTATGTCAGTTAAACCTCTACTTAATCACTCACACCAACCAGACACTGGGAATTCATTCTACATTGTTCCCTCTTCCTTGTCTCCATCCATCCTGTGATCACCAAATTCTGACTTGTTTGCCTCCTAGTTTTTAATTTTTATCTGATTTGATTGAATTAAGTAATTAATTAATGATATAGGATCTCACTTTGTTGCCCAGGCTGGTCGAAAACTTTTGAGGTCAGGTGATTCTCCCTGCCTAAGCTTCCCCAGCAGCTGGGACCACAGGCCTGTAACACCATAAGCAGCCTCAATGTTTCTTCTATTTGTTTTATTCCTTTTGTCTCTAATCCTACTGCTCTATCTAAAGCTCTCTATCCTCCCTTATCTACAACATCTAACTGTGTCTCTAGGCAAACAACTTTTACTCTACACCCCTGTTGCTATAAATAACCATTAAAATGCAGATCCCATCATTTCTCAGCCTTTTGGCTAAGATCAAGTGTAAAATGCAGATCCTATGGTTCTTCTACATACCCATGACTTGCTACTGGCTATAAAATCTAAAGTCCTTAGTAAGACAGGCAAAGCCCTCCCAGACATAGCCCCTGCCCACTTTGTCAGTCTGCAACACATCCATTTGGGGGGGGGGGTGCCGGGGATTGAACTCGGGTCCTTGCACTTGAGAGGCAGGCACAGGAACCACTGAACTAAATCCCCGGCCCCAACACATCCAATTTTAAATTTAACTCCTTTCTTCCCAGAAATGCTAAAGCATGTTGCTTGTCTGTTTCTCATGACCTTTGTTTATCCATTCTCTCTGGCCACAGCCTTCCCCTTTTTGATCTCTACTAGTCCTCCAAGGACCCTTCCCCACTCTGTACCCCTAGCCCAGCCCAGGCAACATTCGTCTAATTTCCAGAGACTTTATTTTTGAAAAATATAAGCACAGACATATAAAAGGCACGCTATAATACATAATGTTGGTATGAATAACTCTATGAGATAGGAATTAATACTGCCCTTTTCTCTCATTTCTCTCTCTTTTACAAATTTAAGATGCCTATTTTCATAAATTTATATTTCTTTAATTAATAATAATGCATCACTGTTGGTTTCTCAGTTGAAACAAAGCTACCATAGTAATGTAAGACACCAACAATTGATGAAACTGCGTGAGGAGTATACACAAACTCCCTGTGCTATCTTTGTAAATTTTCTGCAAATGTAAAGCTATTCTAAAAATAAAAGTTGTATTTTATTTATTTTATTTTTTTGGTACTGGGGATCGAACTTGGGTCCTTGTGCTTATGGGGCAGGCAGCGGAACCACTGAGTTAAATCCCTGGCCCTAAAAGTTGTATTTTAAAAATAAACCAAAGGCTTTGGCAGAAAATGAAAATAATGAATTTGTACCAATCCATAGAAATCTGGTAAGAATTGTGATTTACTATAAATAATGTTTTTTAAAGCTTACAAAAAGTCAAATAGATAACCATTCAACTATTGCAATTTTTCTTATTTTCAGCCTGTATATGCCATTGAATGAATGTCTTCTGATGGGGATACTACTGGATCAAATTTTTAAAAAATCCACTCTGTCAGTTTCTCTCTCTGAGAATGATGTATATTTAGACCATGTACATTGAAAGTAATTACTGATATGTTAGGGCTTAAGTCTGCCATTTTAAATGTTGTTTTCTGTTTACTCTGTTTATTTTATCTTATCATCTTGTGAGTTATCTAGACAATTTTAGGATGCTATCTTTATATATGGTGTTTTTTAGTATATTAATCTGTATAATTTTTAGTGTTTGCTGTAGATACTACAATATATATGTGTAATTTACCATAACCTACTGGTATATATATTTTACCACTTCAAATGAGATGTAGAAAGCTGATTTAGTTTTGGTCCCTTTACCCTCTCCATTTGTATGTGTTTATGTGTATGCATAATTGAACCCAAGCCCTCCTGAATGTTAAAAGCATGCTCTACCACTGAGCTACTTCCCTAGCCTATGCTCTTCACCTTAAAAAATATAATTATCTGTGGGCTGGGGATTTAGCTCAGTGGCACAGTGCCTGCCTGGCAAGCACGAGGTCCTGAGTTCAATTCCCGGTACAAAAAAATACACATATACATACACACACACACACATATATATATATGTGTGTATATGTATATATATACAATTATCTTATGTATTTCCTCTTCATGTAATAAGCACCATATTAATGTCATAATTTTGCTTCAGAACATATACACAGATAACACAGACATACTTTGTACATATGTGATATTATTTGTGGTGTGTTTAAAGAACAAACTTCTACAGGTGGAATTTATTAGTCAATAAACCTATCTTTTAAAAAAATCTATAATTTTGCTGGTATTGTACAAATCTTCCACTGATGGATTGTATCATGTTGCATTCATGAAAGTGTCTATTTCCTTGTAATCCCTCAAAAAGTTTTTCAAGCTTTTAGATTTATGCCAACTTGATAAGAAATGACAGCTGTGTATTTTTAATTTGTATTTATATTATATTAATTTGAGCCCTTAAAATTTATTTAAGGACCATCTCTTTTTCTTTATGAAAGTTTTTTTCTATTTTTAAGAATTTTCCTGTAGTCTCTCACAATTACCTCTGCCTACATTGCACTGGACAGGTCTGTCTTTTTTTTTTTTTCACCAGGGATCGAACTTGGGACCTTGCACTTGCGAGGCAGGTCTAGGAAACTATTTTTAAATTGGACATTCTGCCGTTCTTAGTCAAATCGGATTTATTTCACAAGGAAGAAGGTAAGATGTGCACTAGATAGGGAATTTTAAATTTTGATTTAACATTTAATTTTATAGCGAAAAAGAGGATCAGACAAGAAGCAGGAAGAATTAATAACAATAAGCTAGGGAAATGTGATTGAATCACCTGCGTGGTTTTGTTTTGTTTCGTTTTTTGAGACAGGGTCTCTCGATATGCAGTCCAAGCTGGCCTTGAACTCACTGTGTCACCTAGGCTGGCCTCAAACTCACAGTGATCCTCCTGCTTCAGCCTCCCAAGTGCTGGGATTACAGGGCCTGTGTTGTATTTAATGAAATTTTGTTTCTCTTTGAAAATGAGAATATGAATACTATTGTGAAATCAAATAAATTTATAAATACAGAGCCCCTCTTTTCCCCATAAGGCAGGTTATTCTGTTTTGAAGCTTTATGTGGTATTTGTAAACTGGCAAGGAAAGATTCAGGGATATAATATTCTTTAAATCTTTGGAGTTCTGTTTGCAACAGAATTGAAAACATTTGGGGCTGGGGATGTAGCTCAGTAGCGCTGCGCCTGTCTGGCAAATGCAAGGCCCTGAGTTTGATTCTCAGTACTGGAAAACACACACACACACACACACACACACACACACACACACACACGGAGAATTGAAAACATTTGATTCTAAAATATGCAAAATAAGAATAAATATAAATTAATCCTCTACAAAATCAATAGCATGAAAAAAGTGGAAAAGAGTTTCTTAAGCTTAAATAAGACTAAAGAGATAATTGGCTTGATGTATGGCTTTGCTTGGATCCTGATTTTAAACAAACTGAAAAAAGACATTTGTCAGACAGAGAAATTTGAGTGTTAGGGAATATTAAAGAATCAATGCTACCTTTCATAAGTGTGAAAATTACACTGTGACCATGTAAGATATGACATGTTTTATGGAGAATTAAGTAAGAGTGAAATGAGGTGAGATCTTTTAAAAAATGCTTCAGAAGAGGAAAAAAGAAAATGAAAAAAGCAGAAAGGAGAGACAAGGGAAAAATAAGACACAGAAATAAACCAAATGAAGTACACCAAAATCTTGTTAACTATGGCTGGGCGTGGTGTGCACACTGAGGCAGGAGGAGCGCTTGAGTTTGAGGCCAGCCTGGCTACATAGTGAGTTCAGGGCCAGCCTTCACTACAAAGGGAGACCTTGCCTCAAAAAAAAAAAAAAAAAAAAAATTCTTGTTAACTATGGAGAACTGGGTGATGAGCACAGGAGGATTTGTTTATTATTCTCCCTATACTTATGTTGTTTAGAAAAGTTTATAAAAGCCATAAATAACCCCTAAAGGCATGTAGACTAAAAAAGGAAAAAAATTCATTTAGTGAGATTATTGTTCAAACTATCCCTTGAATATATCAAACCTTGATTGATGAATTGATTGATTAGCAGTACTGAGGAAATGAACCCAGGACCTCCAAATTGAGCTACAACCCCAGCCCATTTTGTTTGGTTGTTTTTGTTTTATCTTATCTTGTTCTGTTTTGAGATAGGATATCAGCATCATGCTCAAAATGTTCTCAACCAATCCTCCTGCCTCAGCTTCCAAAAATGTTGGGATCACAGATGTATACTATTATGCCCAGCTCTAATGTCAACATTTTAATGGGCAAATCAATTACATTAATCAACTTTTAAAATTTGTTTTGTTTTTTGAGATAAAATCTCACTATGTAGCCCAGCCTGGCCTTGAATTCACAGTGATCTTCCTGCCTCAGCTTCTCCAGTGCTGGGATTACAAAAGTACAGCACCACACCCAGCTATGGTGTTGCTTTTAAAATCTTTTTCTCTTTTTCTAATGGTTTGAAAATATCTGAAAACCTTGTAGCTTTAACAGTAACCAGGAAAAGCTTGCTTTGAGACTTCCTTTCCTCTTAAGATTCTACATCAATTTTGATTTGAAAATAAAGGTTTCAGCCCAAATGCCCATCAACCAATGAATGGATAAAGAAGATGGGTTTTTTTATACAATGAAATACTACTCTGCCATAAAGAAGGATGAGCTTCAGACATTTATAGCTAAATGGATGCACCTTGAGACCATACTCCTATGTGAAATAAATCAGACACACATTTAAACACTTTGGTTTCTCTGGTGTGAGAAACTAAAAGTGGAAATCGGGACTAAAATGTATAATAGATATTGGGAAATGGGAAGAAAATGTTCAAATGGGAAGGGGAACAAGGGAGGAGGGAGGAGGAAAGGAAGAAAGGGACAAGAAAAAATGAAAATAGAAGAAAAAAATGGAAATAAAGCTTTTGTACATAAGGAGGGGAGGGGGCGTGAGGGGAGGGGGGAATGGAAAAAAGGGGCAGGATGTAACATGTATGGTGCAATAAAATGTTTTAAAATTTTTTTAAACAAAAAAATGAAGTTTTCATATTTCAAAACATTTTGGGAAAATTGTTTAAATTTGGGCTGAGGCTATAGCTCAGTGGTAAAATGCTTGCCTAGCATATGCAAGGCCCTTGGTTCAATCATCATCATAATAATAACAATAATAATAATAATAATCACAGAAGAAATATCTACTAAGTAAGACTTTTGCTATTAAACATACTTTGAACACGCAGAATGAACTACACTACACTGAGGGTTTCCTGCATTACTTCCTTTTGTCCTTCATTCATATAACACACTGTGTATGCATCAGCACTGTGATAGGCTTTGATTAGAAATAAGCCGAACTCAGTTCCTGCTTTCACACAGCATACAGCTTACTGGGAAAGACCCTATGGAGTCACATCCCACCCCAGCAAGGAGATTATTTTTTATTGGGATTTGCAATCATTGCAAATATTATAATTATGCCTTTACTTTTATTTTCTTCCTTTTATTGTCAACAACAGGAAAAACAATGTTGTTTAGTTTGGGCTAGTCAAGGACTGGAGTAAGTAAACTGGATATTCCTGATCTTCAAAAGCAACTCCCATGGTTACTGTTTAATATGTGGCACCAGTTGGTGTTAAAACTTCAGAAGTGCAGCAGGCATGGTGGCACACACCTGTAATCTCAGCACTCAGGAGGCTGAAGCAAGAGGATCTCTGTGAGTTCAAGCCCAGCTTGGGCTACATAGTAAGTTCAAGGCCAGCCTGAATTACACAGGAAGACCGTGTCTCAAAAAAAAACCCCAAAAACTGCAACATGAAATTATTCCAAGAAATTTACCAGTCTGAGAGAATTACAAAGATTTTCACTGTAGCCTCATAAAACTGCTATAAAAGTAAACATATTTTTACTAGCTCCTTCACAGTGGCTACCACAGTTATCTTGAAAATAGTGGGCTTTGGGCCGGGGATTTAGCTCAGTGGTTTCGCCGCCTGCTGCGCAAGCTCAAGGACCTGAGTTTGATCTCCGGTACAAAAAAAAGAAAGAAAATAGTGGGCTTTAATAAATGCTTATTAAATGAAGTCTAAGGGCATGTTCATGGAATGAAGATTTGAATAGATTTCTGATCTTCAGTTTCAGACCCTGGCTGAAGCAATGTATAAATCTAGGCCCTGTAACTGTCAGGATAGGCTAGCAATTCTGCAATAACAAACAACCTCAAAAGCTTAGTAAAGTTTGTATCATATGTGTGCTGACTCTGCTTCAGGTCTCAGTGACCTCATTAGAGGAAGAGAGGGCTAGAGAACTAAACACTGGAAATGAAATGCCTCTACCTAGCAGTGACACAGGACTCATCCACTGCCACTTCCAGGGCCACAGCAAGTGCAATGGCCCATCTTCAGCTTCCAGTGGGATAATGTCATCTCCCGAGTGTCTGAAGGTAGAAAGCACTAAAACCCAGACAATGCTGAACAGTGGTAATTCCTACCAGGACCTAAACAATGAGGTATTTTCCCCTAGAGATAACAAATATATGTGTTTATTGGGGAAATGCTTCTTTTTCCTCATCTATTAATCTTAATTCCCTTCATGTGGTATAACCTTTGAATCTTTGCAGGTATCTGTGTCTGATTTCAAATCTATTAAATGGATGCAACACTTGACCTTCATTTTCAGATGTCATAAATACAGCATGCCCTGGCAGATGAAAAGTGCCACAGGAACTGTGTGTAAGATATTATTAATATTCTAATGAGCAAGACTAGTCAGATTTGATTCATTTGTTCAGTCATTTAAAAAATAAAGACTAAGCCAGGGATTTAGCTCAGTGGTTTCACCGCCTGCTGCGCAAGCGCAAGGACCTGAGTTCAATCCCCAGTACCAAAAAATAAAAAAAATAAAAAAATAAAGACTAAGACTAAAAATTGTGAAAATGTTTTACAGCCAGGCAGAAACCTTGGTTCAAGTCCAGAGTCTAGGAAAGCCCTCAGGAATAAGGTTCAAAAAAGGAGAGGTGAACTAGTGATCGGAGTGGCGCAGGGCTGTGGCTCAGCAGGCCAGGCCTGGCCGGAGGCCTCGGGACTCGGCTGTGGCTCGCTGCCTGAGTGTCGGCGTGCTCCATGGGCAGCAGCCAGGGCCGTGATGACAGACTACAGCGAGGGGCAGTGAAACGAGCTGGAGGCTCTGGAGTCCATCTACCCCGACTCCTTCACAGTATTACCAGAAAATCCACCCAGCTTCACCATCACTGTGACAGCTGAGGCTGGAGAAAATGATGAAACTGTCCAGACCACCCTCAAGTTTACATACAGTGAAAAATACCCACATGAAGCTCCTCTTTATGAAATATTTCCCCAGGAAAACCTAGAAGATAATGATGTCATAGACATTTTAAAATTATTAGCATTACAGGCTGAGGAAAATCTTGGTGTGGTCATGATATTTACTCTAGTGACAGCAGTGCAAGAAAAATTAAATGAAATAGTAGATCAGATAAAAACAAGAAGAGAGGAAGAAAAGAAACTAAAAGAAAAAGAAGCAGAAGCAGAGAAGCAATTATTCCACGGCACCCCTGTTACAATTGAGAATTTCTTATGTTGGAAAGCGAAGTTTGATGCAGAACTCTTGGAAATTAAAAAGAGATGGATAAAAGAAGAGCAAGAGGGAAAAAATAAATTAAGTGGCAAACAGCTGTTTGAAATCGATCATAATCTTGACACATCTGACATCCAGTTCTTGGAGGATGCTGGAAATAATGTGGAAGTAGATGAGTCTTTGTTCCAGGAACTGGATGACTTGGAGCTGGAGGATGTTGAGGACGGCCCAGACTACAACCCTGCTGGCCCAGGGAGTGACTCAGAGGACTGATGCACCATCTCCGGAGAGCTCCACAGCCACAGCATCTGTGGCTGTGCTGACAGGCTTTTGATTTTCCTTTCTTTTTTTTCTAAGAAAAAATAACTCTCAGGAGAATATTCTTCTGATAACTTTCACCATTGAACTTAATAAACTGACCATAAAACTTAAAAAAAAAAAAAAAAAAGGAGAGGTGGGGTCAGTTTTTGGTAAACAAGATTTTCTCTGAACCACTTTAGGAAAGTATATTTTCTGAGTGGGTTGGCTGGCTGGCTAGATCTTGGCTTTGCTGGTTTTGTCAAGCACTGCACTAAGTGGCAGACTTTTGCTGTGTAGGTGCACTGGAAATTATGGAGTCTACGTGGCCAGGACACGGAGAGAGAAGGGAAGGTTCCAGGAACAAAATTACAGCCTTCAAGGGCATGTGCCCAGTGACCTACTTCCTCCAGCGAGGCCTCATCCTCTTAGAGTGTCCAGGCCTCCCTATAGCCCATTAGGCTGTGAATCCATCAATGTATTGGCACAGTCACCTCCCAAAGGTCCCTGTCTCGGAACTGCTGCTTGAGGACCAGATCTTTAATTCGTGAGCTTTGTGGGGATATTTCAGACACAAACTGCAATAGCATCTCTATGGAGTGTGTGAGATCACTGATTTAGGACTGCGGCACGCAGCTTTCTCCTGTGTAAGGAGTATACTGACTGCCCAGAGAGGTCCGCAGTACTGCAGCAGGCCAAGTGACTCAGTTCATTAGGTAAGTTGCACACATTCACTCTTCACCTGTCACATCCTCCTCATTCAAGGCTGGGCCGTCGGCCATGTGCTCCAATAACACTATACAGTACGGGCCTAGATAAGTTTGCTCAGTACATTCTAGTGCTGTTCCGTCGCCTCTCTTCCCTACTCAACTGCATCTTGATCACACCATATCTCCACTATCTAAAACAGTGCCAGATACAAGGTTTATATGCAATGAATATTCTTTTAAAAAATGAATTGAGACTGAATGCAAGACCCTGTGCTTACCAGGGAGATGGACCACATTGAAACAGAGAGCTGAACTCATGTCTGTGGCAACACAACAGAAACAGGCGTGGAGCCAAATTTTGTGAGGACAGAAACTTATGCAAACTGGAAAGATTGATATCAGAAAGGAAAGATAACATAAAGTTAAGTACCTTGTGGGCCGGAGATTTAGCTCAGTGGTTTCGCCGCCTGCTGCACAAGTGCAAGGACCTGAGTTCAATCCCCAGTACCAAAAAGAAAAGATTTTGCTAAAGTCATTAAGTTGCTCAAGTTGGGCTTGAACTTGGGATCTTCCTGCCTCAGCCTCAGTGCCATGGACCTTCACTCCCAGCTCCAGCCCATTTAAATTTTACAGTGGGCCCTTGAGTTATAACCAGGCTCACATATGAACAACTTGGGTTACAAGAATTTTAGTTTTAACTTATGACCAAAGTCTTGAGTTATGAATGACACTGAATGCCAGTCTTTCGTGTGTGAGGTTAATTGAGAAATCCTGGGCCAATGACTCTCTAAGGACACTGAGATCTGCCTGGTAGAAAGTGTGGCCTAAAATTATACGAGAGAGACTTTGAAGGCTGTGTAGAGGAGCCTGAGCCTTCAATTGACCCTGTGGTTGATGACACTGTCACTATAGCAGAGTCCATAGGCTTGAAGGTAGACAGTGGTGATGTTGAGGAACTGGTGAACACTCAGAGGAACACTCAGAGGAATTGTCTACAGAGGAACTTCAGCAACTCCTGGCTGAGCAATGGAGAATGGAAGCTGAGGAACTTTCTGAAGAGGAGGGGGAGTATCAACAATCAGTGCAGCAAAGTCCTTCTTCTGAAATAAAGGAAATCCTGAAAAAATGGACAGAGCTCTAAACATTTGTAGGGAAGACCCACCCAGAGAAAAAGCCAATCATTGCATTCACTTGCTTAATGACAGTGTCATGTCATACTACAGAACCGAGTTAAAGAAAAGACAGAAACAGACAGCCTTAGACCAGTTTTCAGTTCTGAAAAGGTTGAGACCTAGTGATCCAGAAGCAGGTCCTAGTGGGCTACAGATTCTCACAAGGAGAGAAAGAACACCAGAGAGCCAGATTCCTGATGTTCTTATGGAAGGGGACTCTTTCCAAACTATAACCATCTTCCGTTTCATCCTCCCTTCCTGTAAATCGAAGATGTCAACTTGAATGGTGAGTACAGTACCAAATTGTTGTTCTTGGTAAACTAGGAACATTTTATAACTTTTTGGTGAATACACTAGGAAAACTAGTGTTTCTGGTAAATTGCACACGTTATACAACCCTTTATTATGAAAAGGTTAAGGGGTGCTTTGGGAGGTTCAGAATGCACTATGGGTGTTTCCATTATTTCTTATGGGAAAAATAGTCTTGACTTACAACCAACTTGAGTTAGAACCAGCCCTCTCGAACGAATTCAGTTCATAAGTCAAGGGTTCACTGTATTTTGAGACAAGTGTTGCTAAGTTGCCAAGCTGGGCTCAGACCTGTTATCCTCTTGCCTCAGCCTCCCGAGTGCTGGGATTATAGGTATACACCACCACCTCTAGCTTGACAAAATATTTTTAACATCTCTCTTTTTTTCTCTTTGATTTTTTAAGACAATGTCTGGTTATGTAGTTCAGGGTGGCCTTATACTCACTATGTACAGCAGCTGGTCTCAAACTTGTGGCAATCCTCTGGCTTCAACCTACCAAATGCTAGAATTATAGCACCATCATGCTCAGCCTTGACATTTCAATAGCATAAGAAATTTTCATGCTGTATTAACTGGGGGGAAAGCTGTTACAAAATAACACGAACAATAATATTCTAATTTTGAGAAAAATATATAGATATGCAGGTATAAAAATAATGGTAAGAGGCCAGACATGGTGGGGCACGCCTGTAATTCTAGCACTTGGGAGGCTGAGGCAAGAGGATTGCCATAAATTCGAGGCCAGCCTGGGCTACCTAGACCCCGCCTCAAAAAAGGAAGAAATAAATAATTGAAAGATACAGCAAAACATTGCCACTGATTGGCTCAGACTTGTAGGTTGATGTTAAAATTTTCTTTTGCTCTTTATATTTTTCTGTTGTCTTCATTTTCTAATAAACATGCTTTTTTTTTTTTTTTTTGACGGAGTCTAAGCCCATAAATTGACCAGGCTGGAACTTGTGATCCTCCTGCCTCAGCCTCCAAGTGTGTCCCTTTTTGTAATCAAGGGAAAAAATTAAGCTTTGCTACAAGTGTAGCAAAAACCTGGAAGAATGGTGACTGTTAAGCAAAAGTGTGAAACAGTGATGATTACTCCTAAGAAAAACTTGTGCTAGGATTTAACAAACTACAAGTTGGTACTCTTGACTTTTCCAGGTTTTACCCCGACTGCCACCTCCCTTGGCAGGAGAGGAGAGGAAAAGACCTAAAAATGAAAGTGGCACGCACAGTCTGGCTAACCCAAGAACTTTAATTTGCCTTTGATTTGTCATTATGTTACCCAACATCTAAACATTGTAATGCTCATCTAAGTGGCAAACCATGTGAGAGTTTTAAAAAGTAACTCAAGGGGTGGGAGGGGAAAGATTTTATTTTTACTTTGACTACAAAATGCTTAGGAATAAAACATGTAGAATGTAAAGACGTTGACACAAGATTATGCATGAGAAAAAAAGAGACAAATGACGGTGTTGTAATACCCCCTTGTGGCTTCACGGTATTCCTGTCCTGAAGCAACCTCAGAGAGAGAAGGATACATTCCCTTCTGCATAAATCAACAAAAGTATCAATTATCAATTTTGTGTCCATTCCCTATTGTGTCAAGTATTAGCTATACTAGGATTTAAAAAATGACCGTAAATCTTAGGTCGTATTACCGTTGGTAATCATTTACTTGGGTTGAATACACATAATTAAGAGGTCTTGAAATTGAGCCTCACAAACAAGCACTGTAATGTCTCTTTCCAATACAGTATAGTTTTATTTCCTGAGAGGTAGATAAGGGATCAGAGTAAGGTATGTGATTACTACTTTCCAGCGGTTCGGTACTTAACACGTGATTATCCAAAAAAGCACAGAAGCAGTGGATATAAAACTGCCTGACAGCTCTGACTTTGCAAGTGACCTTGGACAAGTGATATTCTCCCCAGCCTCACGCATTCGTTTAATTAATTATGTGAACCTGGAGGGTTAGTGTAGGAAAAACGAGAAGCAGTCTTCAGGCTCTCTGAAACCCACTTTTCTAATTTGTAAATCCAGCTTGACAATCTCAGCCTGTTGACAAAGAATTAGGGGCTGGGCGTGTAGCTCAGTGGTAGGTTCGGGCACCGAGCTCTGGATTCGATCCTCAAAAAGGAAAGGAAAAAAACTCCGCGACGAATGTAATCATTACGTATTACAAACATGCACTAATGAAAATCAAATTTTAAAAACACAAAAAACATACAGCCACAGTTAACAGTTCGATTTAGGTGGTGCCTAGAGCATGCAGAGCACGCTACCACTCAGCTCCACCCGGGCCCCAGAGATAATTTTTTAAATCGTGTTCACAAATTTTTTTATGCTCCTTTCATTTAATCCCGCCTACAGTTGCTCACAGAATCTCACGATCGGAAAGGACTGAAATCCCCGAATGCCTGCTCTAATATCACGTTCACCGCACCAGAGCCGGGGAAACCGGCGGGAGCCTCAGAGAGGCGTGGGTCTCAGCGTCTCAGCCTTGGCCTGGCCGCTCCTTCAGCGGGGCCTCCGTCAGGCTGCGGCACGCTGCGGGCCTGAAGCGCCATCTGCGCTGCCCTCTCCTGCAAGGCCACGCCGCTTCTCCTGGCAGCGGAGCGAGTAGGACCCGGGCTGCCCGCGCTGCGCCCCTCCCACCTCTCTGGCGCGGAGGGTAAGGCTCGGCCCGGCTAGCGCGGGAAGCCCTCAGGGGGGCCCGGCCGGGGCGGCTGCGCCGAGTGGACTCCGTCGCGCCCGGGAGGGGCCGCTCATCGCCCCTCGCCCCGAGGAGGCCTGCGACGGCGCGGAGGAGCCAGCAGGGGGCGCGGAGGAGCCAGCAGGGGGCGCGCCCCCCCCCGGGCTGGAGACCGGTGGTCTACCCCAGGCCGGTGCGCGGAGGCCGCCATCCCGCCCCCCCTCCGGCCCCCGGCCCCCGGCCCCCATCTCACCTCGTCACCTCCCGCCCTCGTGGCGGCCCGGGCGCGCGGCGCAGGCGCGAACGCGGCGGTGAGTGCGGCGCGCGGGCTGGGGTTGGGCCTGGGCCTGGCGGGTAGGGCGCGGGGTGTCCGGGAGCGTGAGGGCCAGAGCTGCGTCCGCCCGCGGGGCTGGCCCGGCTGGGCTCGGGGCGGGTGAGTGAGTGCGAGGCAGCCGCGGGCGGGGTGGCGGGCCGGGCACGGGGGCGCTGCGGGGACGCCGGCGGGCGGCGCATCTCCCACGCGACAGGGCCGGACGGGCCGGAGGGCGGCTTCGAGCGGAAACCCGGCCTCCGCTTCCCGGCGGGGTGGCTTTCCCCGCCCCCATCCCGAAGGCCAGCCCGGCCCTGTGGTTCTCTGGCACCCTTGGGGTCCGGTCGAGGGTCCTCGGCGCTGCCGGGTCGTTGCCCCGGCCGGGTGGGCGCGTGTGTGGCGGCGTCGCTCCGTCCCGGGCGCCGTGACCTACGGCGGCGCATCCCGCGGGGCTGGGCCCACGGAGCGCGGGCCCGGGTCCCCGCGCCCAGAGTCGCAGGAGGCCGCCCGCGGGGTGCTGGGAACCGTTTTTTGGTTTCGGAGCAGAGCTGAGAGACCGGCATGAATTGAAACAGTGTATCTCTGCAAAGGAATACGAACGCGTGCCAGACTAAAAGGCTGTTGAAATGCGTATTGACTGTATGAGTAGACTGTAAATTGGACAGACAGTACAATACCTTGGGTTCATGCTCTCCTGAAACATTTTGCTTCAATTATTTTAAAAGCTGAAAATATGTATTTTTATAAAGGTGAAAAAAGTTTACCCCTTTTTAGCTTTTTATTGTAAAGATATAGTTGGTTAGGAAAGACTGCATGGCACGAAAGGCCTTTTAAAAGGTTGTGTCTTTAGTAAGTGATGGCTGCCTGTCGTGTGTTGTACGTAGGCATTCTTGTTGGTTGAAAATATGACAGGTGTGAAGATGCTAACCTGTTTTGTAAGATGCTTTTTTTATTTGTTTGTTTGGGTTTTTTGGTACCGGGATTGAACTCGGGACCTTGCGTTGGCAAGGCAGGCACCAGAACCACTGAGCTAAATCCCCGGTCCTAAGATGCTTTTTTTTAGAAAACAAAAAATGCTTCGTATGGCATAAAACCACTTTTCTTAATCTAAAATATACAGGTATACTTCAGCATGGGAAAAAGTGTGATATACAAATGCCAAAACGTTAGCAGAGGTTCTGTGTGAATGGATTTTTGGTGATTTCATTAAAATTTTTATGATTCTCATGCAGAACACCTTATATGTGTATACTTTGTATTTAAGGGCGGAGGGGGAAGGGTTGCATGCCATTCAAGAATCTTTATGATAAGATACTAGTGAGCAAATGCTCATGACTTACAGGCCCTTTGTACACATAACTGCACTGAAGAAAGCTGGGTTTTAATCAAGGCCCATAAAAATACTTGCTGAAATAAGAATGGCTAGTATTGTAGGTCCTGAATGGCCATTTACCACCATGCTGAAAGGAGACCTAATAAGCCTTTGTCCAAAGTAAGAGTCAGACCCCTTTGCTGATTAAAATGACTGTCTTTCATTTGAAATTCTGAATCCAGGCCAGCTTGCACCATCGATTTTAATGCTTGATTTCCTTTTCTCACTTTTTTATACAAATTCTAAGAAACTTGAAATAGATTCCCCAATAACAAGAGATTACCTTAATGTATTTTGCTAATGATTTTTAGTGTGCTGCCTAATATTCTTTGCTTATATAGAACATAAAGTCTGAAGCCTTTGCCTATAAATTTCAGAATAAGCCTTGGAGTTTTAGTTTATTACAGAAAGGTGAAAGCAGCTTTATAAAATGAATATTGAGTGCACATGATTGAGAGGATAAAGAATGCTGTTTATGTTGAGTGAGGCATTTTATATGTTGGTATTGTTTCTGTAAATGTCATGGTTGTCAGGTTTTTTTTTTAGGTGATTACCTTCCGTTCTTTCCAGTTGGTGATTAAGAACTGGAAACAAGGGGCAGCTTGCTAGTGGCAGTGCTTAGCAGTGAAGATTTGCTCATGTGTAGTTATCCAGTGCCCAGGAATCAGAAGACATGTATTGTAGTCCCTGGTTCTGCCACTTCTCGGTTGACTTGACCTGCCCTGACACTGTGTCCTCATCAGTAAAAATGAGGTAAGTTTGATAGTAAGCCTATCTCTGTACCTCACAGGATTGTTGTGAAGATGAAATAGAATAAAGGTTAGGGAAAATGTTTAATAAGCTAAAAAAAGCACTTATTACTATATGATTATTTCACTGGTAGTACTGATATATCCAAAACTTAATGGAGCAGCAAAAATAGTATGTGCACAACCAGGCATTCTTGTGATCTCAGCACTTGGGAGGCTGAGGTAGGAGAATCTCCATGAGTTTGAGGCCAACCTGGACTACATAGTTCAAAGCTAACCTGAACAACATAGTGAGATCTTATCTCAAATAACCAAACCCAAAACAAAACAAAAAATTTAATTAGACCTTTGTTTAAATCCCAGTTACTGAGTATGATTTTGACTTAAGTTTATGCCTCAGTTTGCTAATCAGTAACAAGAAGCAAATAATGATTTTGAGAGGCTATGTTGGATTTTGCATAAAATGTTGTTACGTGAAATAAAATGTGTTCATAGCCCAGAGCTGCTTCTTCAGCCAACATCTCCAAACCTTTCCAAACTCTTCCCATAAGACAGTTCCAAAGGCTCCTGAACCACATGGTCAGATAGTCATAGTATTGATCCCACTCTTGGTACCAAAATCTGGTTTAGTTACTTTCCTCATTGTTGAGACAAAATATCCAACACCCAAAATTAAAGGAGGAAAGGTTTGCTTTGGCCTACAGTTTGTAGAGGTTTCAATTCGTAATGGGTTGGCTCCAAGGCAGGGTGGCATGGCAAAGGGGCGTCACAGAGGAGAAACAGTTCATGGCAGGAAGCAGGCAGCAAAAGCAGCAAATGATGACTGCCCCCCTCTTTCTGTCCTTTGTATTCTAACCAGGCTACACACCCGTAGGTCAGGTAGCACTCACAGAGGATGGCCTTCCCATTATCTATACCCAGAACTATGCCAAACCAATCAGTGGAATAATTTAGTAATCACCCACCCTTGATCCAGTATCCAGCCACCTTTGAAAAACCCCACCTATGACCATATGAGGCTTTGTAGGGACATCTAACTGCAAGCCATAGCAGTTTAAACATAGGACCATAACAGTTTCAAGTGTGTGATTCAGTGTTTGCTTTCATTGTTACTTTTCCTATAGCAGAATACATTAATCCAGACTTTGTAATGTAGATTAATATTCCTGTTTTGGTATAGCTATAGCTTTGGAAGATAAACTCATTTCAAAGAAATGGGAAAATGTTATGTGTACTCACATTTATCAATATATAACATTTTTTAAAGAAAAAATTTGAAAAATATATAAAATTTTTAGTATTTAGTAAAATATACTCAAAGGAATTAATTCTTTATACTTTTCCTGTTGATTAAAGATCTGATACCATTGCATTCTTGGATCTGAGAAGTAAGCCACATTTTTGCTTATATGACTGTTCATGTTTACTTGCAGGCATTTTTTACCATCTGTGGAAGCTTCCCTATAATTCATTTTTTCTCACTGCAATATTAATTATATCAAGTAAGTGAAAAGTAGTAAAACTAATCAGTTATTTTCATGACAGTTCATGGGAATTTAATTGTATGATTGCCACACCTCCTCTGTTCTCAGTAGTGTTGAATGTGACTTCATAAATATTTTTTTCCTGAAAATTATATTCTGAGATTCTATGTAACACTTTTTTTTTTCTCTGGGAGCCACGGGGCCGGCACAGACTTCTGTTTTGTTGTTGTTGTTGTTGTTTGTTTGTTTTTGCAGTACCGGGCATCAAACTTAGGGCCTTGTGCTTGCGAGGCAGGTGTGGTACCACTGAGCTAAATCTCCGGCCCTTTTTTTAGTTTTTTTGTTTTGTTTTTTTGGTACTGGGGATCAAACTCATGACCTTATGCCAGCACAGACTTATAACAATAATGTTTTTGAGGTGCAAGCAAGGTCCTGAGTTCAATCCCCAGTACCAAAAAAAAAATTTTTTGAGGGCCAGGGATTTAGCTCAGTGGTTCCGCCGCCTGCCTCAACAGCACAAGGTCCTGAGTTTGATCCCCGGTACCCTCCAAAAAAAATATATTTTTCAGGAAATGTATCTAGCTTTAGCTGGAAATCTGTATAAAAATATTCCTAATTATAGGAACTGTGGTTAGGCATAATGGCTTTTTAAAATAAATAGTTTAAGCATAGAATTTATTATAATCATCCAGTTCTCACAGTTACATCAACATTTGAGAATTTTTCTCTTGGTAAGAAATGTAATAGAAATCAGTGTTCTGCCTTTGAGTTTGACTGGAAAAGTAACCCAAAATGTAAACAGAGGGCCAGGGATTTAGCTCAGTGGTTCCGGCACCTGCCTCACAAACACAAGGTCCCAAGTTCGATCTCCGGTACCAAAAAAAACAAAACACAAAATATAAACAGAGGTATTGTGTAATATTTTTCTTAATAAGGTTTATTATCGTATGGCACATACATTTCTTATTTCTAATAAATTCTTTGGTTAGACATAATTCTTATAACAAAATTAATAGTTATTATTTGTACCATATTTATTAAATTTTTTCATGTTTTCAGATTGAAAAGATATGAATGAATATCCTAAAAAAAGAAAGAGGAAGACTTTACACCCTTCTCGTTATTCAGGTTAGTATATAATTGAATCTTTTTAAAGTTCGGTCATGGATTAATTTCCATGAAATTATATTCCCATACATTTTCTCAAATGATTAGATGAGATTTAAATATGTTGATTAATTTTTAGGTAAGAGAACACTTTACATTCTCTTAAATATTCTTCTTTGTCATCTGTTAGGGAACCATTAGAACTTTACATTATTTAATCTTCCCAACTCCATGAGTTACATATATTTAAATTAGATCTGCACAGTTACTTATGTAACATAATTGGGGTTTGTCTCTCTGTTCCCAAGCTGTGCTTACCACACAATAATGTCAGTGGAAAAAAATTGATATTATTGAGGAAATAAAACTTTATCCTATACATTATTTTAAGATATGTGAGTTTTCATTCCAGTTGTGTAATTTCTGATTGAGGTTGGCTCTGCTGTGTTAGTATTGTAAGAACAGAGGTCTTTGGCCAGCCATGGTAGTGTATGCCTATAATCCCAACTATTCAGAAAACTAAGACAGGAGTATCAAAAGTTTGAGGGCCAGCGTAGGGAACTTAGACTCCTGTAAAAAAGAGAGCTGGGAGTGTAACTCAGTGGCAGATCATTTGCCTACTATGTGTAAGGCCCTGGGTTCGAAAAACAGAGAGAGAGAGAGATCTTTGTGGCTATCTCTGCATATATGTACTCGAGACAGTCTCAGACATAACTTTTAGTTTACCCCATCACACATTCTTCACATCTGAGGAGATTAGGCCTGGCCCACTGCCTGCCCATACTTTCCAGACAAGACCTGAGATGACTATATTCAGAAGCCTTCATTGGTCCTCAGACCATGTTCCCTAAGTATTATGCTTTCCTTGCACTCTGGTGGCATATCTTTCTGTTAAGTCAACATTTTGTGAGGTTAACACAGCATTTATTATATATCTGAATTTAGTGGAATTCTGATTATTAGGCAAATGTTTCAAAGTTACTACATTTAAGTTTATAACTTATGGTTCTTTTGAAACTAAATGTTAAAAGCTACATGGCAATATCAGATCAGAAATATAAAAGCTTTAAGCATTGAAGAAAATATTATACTTGTATTATATATGGTATAATTAAAATCATGAAACTTTGAGCTGATGGTGTAGCACAGCAGTACAGGGCCTATGTGTAAGGCCCTGGGTTTGATCCCCAGCACCAAAAAAAATAAAATTGATAAATATATTAGATAAAAATATGTGTCAGTAAATTTATATGTACATGCTATGGTTGAACTTTCTTTCATTTTATGTTTAGATTCCTCTGGAATAAGCAGAATTGCAGATGGATTCAGTGGCATTTTTTCTGATCATTGTTACAGTGTCTGTTCTATGAGACAGCCAGACTTAAAATATTTTGACAATAAAGGTATATCTAATATTTTCCAAAATATTTTTCTTTAAATTCCTTTTATAGGAGAAGGAAAGGAGGACAAGGGGAAGTAAAAAGATGTGTTGTGTGCACGTACCAACTCTCCATGCTGAATGTAACATTATGTATTTCAAACATGTACTAATAAAGAATTTCTAAATTAAAATAAATTGCTTTTACAGGGACTGAGGTATATCTCTGTTGGGAGTGATTCATTTTTATTTGTGTTAGTGCATGTTTGCAGCATATAATGATTACATTCATTGCAGGTATAGCAGAGTGCTCGCCTAGCACGTGCATGTGCATGTGCAAGACTGAGTTTGATCCCCAGCACCACAAAAAGAAAAAAATGCTTTTTTATTTTTTCCTTATTTGAAAAGGTAGGTGAAAATGGGTGGTTGATTTTAAAGCAGGCGAATGTTTGAATTTAAGAAAATATTTGTGTAATTTTCATTTTTAGCTTTATTTCAGACATACAAATACAAAACATGGTCTCCTAAATCTTTTTTTAGCTGGCTGGGAGTTGGTGGCAAAAGCAGGAGTGACCCCAGAGTTGGGAGCACTTATGGTGAAGGGTTAAGAATAGTATTATCGGGCCAGGGATTTGGCCCAGTGATGCTACACCTGTCTGGCAAGTGCAAGGTCCTGAGTTCGATTCTCAAAACCAAAAGAAAAAAAAGAATAAGTGTTATCCACAGTTCTACTCTGCTATACCTTTCAGTCTGAAGGACTAATTGAAGGAAAGAATAGAGGGTGCTTTGGTCTTTCTCAATCTTGCATTTTCTCTTGACTTCTCTTCTAGGGCACTGGGTAAATAGATAACTGGTTCTTCTTTCTTTAGAGCACTGACTCTCCTCATTCCTCTGGGCTCCTGATATAAGCACAGAAAAACACAAACTGTGAAAAATATGATAGAGTCAGAAACCAGTATGGACTCAATGCTTAGTTTAATTACAGATTTAGGTAACATAGAAATGTAGATAGGTATGTGCATATATCTATGGTAGTATACACACACATTTTTTGTTTTGTTACCTAAGAGGGCCTAAAAGAAATTATACCCCAGTAGCAGTGAATATATGATTTCTAGTACCATTCCTAACTAAAAGGAACTAGGGCCCCTGAAGCCAGGCGTAGTGGTACACACCTAAAATCCCAGCACTAGCAAGGCTGAGGCAGGAATATCACTGTGAGTTTGAGGCCAGCCTGGACTACATAGCAAGACTCTGTCTCAAACAAAAATCTAAGGCTCCTGAAGAAATGGTTGATTCCGTATTTGGAGTAGGAAATACATAAGGTCAGCTTGGAGCATATTACAGTGCTGGAAAAAATAGGGAATTAAAAAAAAATAAAATGTACACACATATAGTGGTATGCTAAAGGAGCCTAACAGCCAAAGCTGAAATAATTTGATAAGACATTGAATTATAAGCCAAAGTACAAATTAAATACCCACAAAGCCATACTGATAAGATTGAATAAGGAGAAATGAGACAAATCTCCCATACAGAAGAATTTCAAAAATTTTATATATTCTTCCCTCTAGGAGGTGGAATGCAACTCTCCACTCCTTAATTGTGAACTACACTTAGTAATTTCCTTTCAAAGGTTAGACTATGGAAGTAAAAGAGTAACTTTACAATGGAGAAACCTAAATACTACCTTAACCAAGTGATCAAGGTCAGCACCAACACTTATAATTCATGTTGCTAGTATGTACTTAAGAAGATTTGCCAGTTTATCTCTGGGGTCTACCTCCAAGTAACTCATAATTCCAATCTAATCATAAAAAAATAGATAAATTACATTAGTGGAGCATTCTTCAAAAGGCTTGACCAGTAGTCCTCAAAATGATCAGAGTCACCAGTAGTCTAAAGACACATGATAACTAAATGTAATGTGAGATCCTAGGACAGACAGGATGTTAGGTAAAAGCTAAGGTTATCTGGGTGAAATGTGGGCTTTGGTTAGTAATAATGTATCATCAGTATTAATATGTTATTCATTAATTACAATAAATGGACCATCCTGGTTCCATATAGGAACTCTGCTATCTTGGTAATTTTTTCCAAAAATGTAAAACTTGGAAAAAAAATTTTATTTTTAAAGTTGAAGCCCAGTTTTCTCTACTGACCTGTATTTTAGCTTCTCCATGCTAACTTTTAGGCTGGGAAGAAGGGAGGCTGGGCAGAGAGGAGAAAGGGTTATTTAAAATCTAATTTTAGGGCTGGGGATTTAGCTCCATAGTTCTGCCGCCTGCCTTGTAAGTGCAAGGACCCGAGTTCGATCCCCGGTACCAAAAATAATAATAATAATAAAATAAAATCTAATTTTAAATTTCTAAATTTAAAAGGTATATTCTAGTTCAAGGGGGGAATAGAAGCAAAAGTAGTTGCTTATTTGGGCAGATTTTGTTTTATTTCTTGGGCAGATTTTTTTTGTCTGGGGTTCATGGCTACATCTAAATCCTTAGTTCCTGTTGGAATTCAAAATTATATTTTAAAAAATCAGTCCTTTGTAATAATGCTTAATGCTTTACTATAAGTAATAAATATTTTTCCAAATCCCTTTTTTACAGATGATGATTCGGATACTGAAATATCAAATGACCTACCAAAATTTGCAGAAGGAATCAAGGCCAGAAACAGAAATCATAACTACCTGGTTCCCAGTCCTGTACTTAGAATTCTAGACCACACTTCCTTTTCTTCAGGTTAGACCTATATTTTGGTCTAAACATTGCCATATTTTGTATAGATCAATGGAAAAATAGTGCATGCCATAAACTTTTTGTACAGTTGTATTTATTTAAGAAACTTTATTTAGTAATAGTAATATAACAATAGGTTTGTTTTATTTTTCAGAAAAATCTGCTGATGTTGAAATTTGTGATGAAGAGTGTGACTCACCTGAATCAGTCAACCAGCAAACTCACGAGGAGAATCCTATAGAAGTCCACACTGCCGAAGATGTTCCAATTGCTGTAGAGGTACATGCAATTTCGGAGGATTATGATATAGAGACAGAAAACAATTCCTCAGAAAGCCTCCAAGACCAAACTGATGAAGAGCCACCCACTAAACTTTGTAAGATTCTTGACAAAAGCCAAGCTTTGAATGTAACTGCCCAGCAGAAATGGCCTTTACTGAGAGCTAATAGCAGTGGCCTCTATAAATGTGAACTTTGTGAATTCAACAGTAAATATTTCTCTGATTTAAAGCAGCATATGATCCTAAAGCATAAACGTACTGATTCAAATGTGTGCCGAGTATGCAAGGAAAGTTTCTCTACCAACATGCTTCTGATTGAACATGCCAAACTACATGAAGAGGATCCCTACATTTGTAAATACTGTGACTATAAGACAGTCATTTTTGAGAACCTCAGCCAGCACATTGCAGACACCCACTTTAGTGATCACCTCTACTGGTGTGAGCAGTGTGATGTGCAGTTTTCCTCAAGCAGTGAGCTCTACCTACATTTCCAGGAGCACAGCTGTGATGAACAGTACTTGTGTCAATTCTGTGAACACGAAACCAATGATCCAGAAGACTTGCACAGCCATGTGGTAAATGAGCATGCATGTAAATTAATAGAATTAAGTGATAAGTATAACAATGGACAACATGGACAGTACAGCCTCTTAAGCAAAATTACTTTTGACAAATGTAAGAACTTCTTCGTATGTCAAGTATGTGGTTTTCGGAGCAGACTTCACACAAATGTTAACAGGCATGTTGCTATTGAACATACTAAAATATTTCCTCATGTCTGTGATGACTGTGGGAAAGGCTTTTCAAGCATGCTAGAATACTGCAAGCATTTAAATTCACATTTATCTGAAGGGATTTATTTATGTCAGTATTGTGAATATTCAACAGGACAAATTGAAGATCTTAAAATTCACTTGGATTTCAAGCATTCGGCTGACTTACCTCATAAATGTAGTGACTGCTTGATGAGGTTTGGAAATGAAAGGGAATTAATAAGCCACCTGCCAGTCCATGAGACAACTTGATTATTTTCTTTGTTTTTACTGACATTATGTAAAATAATAAATTCAACTTTCTGGAGATGTTAAAATGGATGATTTTAAACACAACTTACAAGATTTGCCTTTAACAAGTAATAAGTTTTGTTTTTTTTTGGTTTTTTTTGGTACCGGGGATTGAACTCGGGACCTTGTGCTTGCGAGGCAGGCGCCAGAACCACTGAGCTAAATCCCCGGCCCAATAATAAGTTCTTTTATTGTCCATTTTTCTTGGCATTGCTACATTTTTCAGTATATAATTATACCTTGATTGTAGTATTTTTTTTTCTTTTTTTTTGGTACTGGGGGTCGAACTCGGGTCCTTGCACTTGCGAGCCAGGCAGTGGAACCCCTGAGCTAAATCCCTGGCCCAGATTATAGTATTTTCAACTGCATGGTAGTTCATAGTTTTAATTACTCTTAGTAACTGTCATCCAGTTTATTGTCTGTGCTCCAGTTTCATGAATTGCAAAGAAACAGATGTATTAAAACAAGTTACAGGGCCAGGGATTTAGCTCAGTGGCACCGCGCCTACCTTGTAAGCAAAAGGTCCTGAGTTCAATCCCCAGTACAAAAAAAAACACAAGTTACACTTTTTCTTAACCATAGCTGCTATTAACTTTGTAATATTAACACAAGCTAAGTTTTAAAAATTCATTCATATTCCTACGAATAAGAAACCAGACCTTTTGCATTCCCAATCAGGAATTGCCCACTAAGCAGTAAAAAATTCTGTATGGTGCTGGGGATTTAGCTTAGTGGTGCTGCTGCCTGCCTCTCAAATGCAAGGTCCTGAGTTTGATCCCCGATACCAAAAAAAAAAAATTCTGTATCTATGATTCTTTTAATAATACAATACTAGGAAGCCAGCAGTGTAGTAGGAAGAAAAGCTACATTTTTGCGGGGCAGCTTTTCTTTAATTCTTTTTTTTTTCTTTTGGGTACTGGAGTTTGAACTCGGGACCTTGCACTTGTGAGGCAGGCGCCAGAACCACTGAGCTAAATCCCCAGCCTACTTATTTTTGTTTTTTTAAGTCTTATCTATGTGTTGAATAACTTAAGAAGGGAGGGAGGGGAAGACTGGTAAGAGATTAGACAATAAGAAAGATAAGCCGTTTATAATTCATTCATAACCTAGTGACATTTCTTCTTCAAAGTGGAACCATGAAGCATGCCCAAACCTCTGACATTGAATTATTGACTGAGAAAACCTACAGAAGTGTTAATATAGAGTTGGGATTGGGGAGATGAGGGGTTGCAGACATGATAATGTCTAAATTGCCTCCATTAATGATAAATTAGTTTTGCCATCTGTATTAGTTTCCTGTGGCTGTTGTAATAAATTCCTACAAACTGGGAGCTTTAAATATAAATGCATTGACTCACTTCTGAAGGCCAGGCATTCAAAGTCAAGGTGTTGTCGGAGTTGGTTCCTTTCTGAGGGCTGTAAGAGAAGTATCTGCTCCAGACCTTTCTCCTTAGCTTGTAGATGTCTCCCTATTCACATGGCATTCTCCCTGTATGTCTCATCTCCAAATTTCTTCTTTTTATAGGGATGTCAGTCATCTGTACTAGGCCCTGTCTTGTCAACCTTATTTTAACTTGATAAAGATCCTGTCACCAAATAAGGCCATATTCTGTGGTACTTCAGTAAGTGAAAAGCTGGATGTGGTGGCGCATGCCTGTAATTCCAGCACTGTAGAAGGATCACCACCAGTTCAAAGCTAGCCTGGGATACATAGTGAGATCTTGTCTCAAAAAAAAGAAAGACGGGCCCAGGATTTAGCTCAGTGGTTTCGCCGCCTGTTGCACAAGCGCAAGGCCCCAAGTTCAATCCCCGGTACCAAAAAAAAAAAGACTTGAGGGGAACACAGTTCAATGCATAGGTTTTGTAATGGCAGTATCAAGAAGGCAGAATTATGTCATGCGTCATGGCATATACCTGTAATCCCTGCACTTGGGAATCACTGCTATTTCGAGGCCATCCTGGCAGGCATACTTCAAGCCCAGCCTGAACTTCATGCTGAGACTGTCAACCAAAAAAAGACAATTATGTATGTTTTTGTCCTCAAATTTAACAAGTATTGCTGATAACTGACAATAATTGCCTGGGTGTATTGATTGAAAAAGACCAATTTATGACCATGAACCAGGGGAATTTGAGAATGGTGACTGCAAAAAGTTCTCAAAACCTATCATTTTTATTCTATTTTATCATAAATGCATGCCTAGAAACTCACATTCCATTTGATCATACCATTTCTGGTAGGGCTGTCCTGATAGAAGTGCTCCTCAGAAGATTTAAAATTTTAGCAGTTTAGCAGCAAGTTCAAGCCCAGCCTGGGCAATTTAGCATAACCCTGTCTCAAAATTAGAAATGAAAAAGGGCCGGGGATTTAGCTCAGTGGTTTCACCACCTGCTGCGCAAACACAAGGACCCAAGTTCGATCCCCAGCACCAAAAAAAAGAACTGAAAAAGGCTAAGGGAGAATCCTAGAAATTACTTGGCCTGAACCAGGTGAGGAGGCACATGCCTATAATCTTCAGCACTCGAGGCTGAGGTAGGAGGATTACAAGTTGGAGCCTAACCTTGGGAACCTAGCAAGACCGTATGTCTAAAATAAAAAGCTGGAGATCTATTTCTGTGTGAGGACCTTGGATTCAATCCCAGTACCAAAAAAAAAAAACCAACCTATCAGATCTAAACCTTAAAGTTTTCCAGTTTTCTTGTAGGAATAGAAATAAGGTTGTTAGGAGACCAAGGGCACATAACCAGTTATAGCATCCGAGAGCAGAATCTATTCTTTGGCTTACAGCCTAGTGGTGATTTCTTTACACCATGTTGCATAAATCTAACCTTTGTTCCTGGGTTGTTTTTCATGACTTTCACCTGTCCATTCACTTAGCTGCTGGGTTGTTTTTTTTTTGGTACCAGGGATCAAACTCCGGACCTAGCTAATTGATAATTCTGGTTTTTGTACCTTTTTGTATATATCTAGGTCTAGCAATTTGATTTTTGAGAAGCAAACTTTAAGTGATGCCTTGGTTTTAAAAAAATGTATTTTACTGCTTTACATTTAATTAGGTGTTAGTAATCAAAGATTGTAATGAAACTACTTAAGAGATAGAAATCCAAGTTTTAAAACCATAGAGTTTTGTACTTTTTAATGAATTTGCAGCAGAATGCCGTATCTCAGTTTGTGTAATAAAACTTTTTACTGTGACTTAAGTGTTTTTGAGTTTTTTGGTTTTGGGAGGGCAGTTTTGGGGATGGCGTCTCACTATGTACTTCAGGCTGGCCTTGAACTCACTGTACCTGAGGTGAGCCTCGAACTCTCAGCAACCCTCCTGCCTCAGCCTCCTGAATGCTGGGATTACAGGTGTGCACCAGTATTCCCAGGTCAGTTTTCACATAAGTCTGTGGTTGACTATAAAACCTTGGTCTGTATTTTTAAACTTACTGAGCTTCTCGGAAAAATAAATCTACTTAAAAAATTTTTCTAACTACTTCTGGATGGGGTTTTTTTTCCCTTCAGAGACAGATATTTTCTCTGTATTCTTTTGTGTGACTTGAACCCAAATTCAAGTATGAAAATAGGTAACAGAAGGTGATATGTATTTACACTGTAATAGCATTCTTGGCAGCAGTGACAAGTTTTGTTTTGTTTTTTTTAATCATTCATCACAATGAATTATTACTTTTGAATTTCCAAAGCATTTCCGTATACTCCAGAATTTGAAAATACTTGTGTGCTACTCAAAAGCCTGTTCCTGCTTATAAATCTGCCACTTTTACTATCTTAAATAATCCCTCTTAGATTCTCTGAAGGTGCATCATCACATATTAACCAATTTCTCAGTTTCACGGGGCCCATAGCCTATTGTTGGTTGGTTTCCAAATTATTGCAGGTAAAGCATATATAGGCTTTTAAAACATACTGTTTCAGGGCCGGGGATTTAGCTCAGTGGTTTTGCTGCCTGCTGCACAAGCGCAAGGATCGGAGTTCGATCCCCGGTACCAAAGAAAAAAAAATACTGTTTCAAAGCCGGGCATGGTGGCACCCGCCTGTGATCCCAGCACATGGGAGGGTGAGGCAGGAGGATTGCTGGGAGTTCAAGGCCAACCTGGGCTACATACTGAGTTCAAGGCCAGCCTCAACTACAAAGCGAGATCCTGCCTCAAAATTATATATAATATGTATAATATATATGTTGTCATGAATAATATTTATATTTACATGGAACTGCTCAATTTGTAAGCTTAAAAATCTAAACTTTTCAGAGGCTATCAGTTATTTTGAAATTACATCATAAAGATTTAAAAAATAATTTTTTGGATAAAAGTTTTCCATATTAATACATCAGTCACCACAACTTCCTTATTAAATTCATTCTTAGTAGACTTAGTGTTAAAACTAGCAACTACCTGAACACAAAATAAATTTGTGGAAAGTAATGTCTTTGTTCTAAAAAGAAACAATTTTTTCAGGTTTCAAAGTAGTAACATTGTATAATCTAATCTTACTCAGATACTTTAAGAGGTGTGATTATTTAGAGATTTTTTTTTTTCTCTGAGACAGGATCAAACTATGCCTTCCAAGCTGGCCTTCAGCTTCTATGGTAGGTAGCCCAGGCCAGCCTCGAACTTGCTGAGATCCTTCTGCCTCAGCTCCTGAGTGCTGGAATTACAGGCATGCACCATTACACCCAGCTTATTTAGAGTTTTTAAAAGGAATTTCTGTTGTGGCAACGTTTTTAAATTTTTATTTTGTATTATTTTGTTATCACAACTTAATAAAAGCTTATTGTTCATTGTTCTTTTTGTTTTGTTTTGTTTTGTTTTGGTACCGGGGATCGAACTCCGGTCCTTGGCGCTTGCACAGCCAGCGGCGAAACCACTGAGTTAAATCCCCGGCCCCTGTTCATTGTTTTTAATAGACAAATCTGACCTGGATAGTTTTTTCCTTGCTAAAAATACTCATATGAATGAATCATTTTTAAAATTTAAGAAATATTGTGGTGCTGAGGCCCCTCAGCGAAAAAAATGTCCGCCTGAGGAGACCCACAAGTTCTGTCCGGAGGAAGGCGGCCCCTGAGCCCGCCGGAGCGCGCGCGGCCCGAAGGAACTTTCGCCGGAGGCTGGACCTGCGAGAAGTGGCCGAAGACGAACCCCCAACAACAGCGCATGGCCGCGATAGGCACCGATAAGGAGCTGAGTGACCTGCTGGACTGCAGTGCGATGTTTTCCCCACCTGTTAATAGTGGGAAAGCCAGACCAACGACACTGGGAAGCAGCCAGTTCAGTGGATCAGGCAATGCTAGCTCCTGTTTCTTTAGCAAAATGAATTTCCAAAGGACAACAACAGCAACAATAACAAAGACAAAGCAAACTACCCTTCAAGAACAATTAGCTATAGTCAGGGCTATTGTGGTGGGGGAAAAAAACCTGCTCAGGAATCTAAAAGCTTGATTATTATTATTATTTTGGTAAGATTTGGGCTGGAGCCTATCAGTTAGGTGAAGGGGTTAGAGTTAAATTCTCAGCTTGGTGTGCTGGTGCATGCCTGTAATCCCAGCACTTTGGGAGACCGAATCAGGAGGATCACAAGTACCTGGGCAACTTAACAAGACACTGTCTTAAAAGAAAATAGGATGGGCTGGCCCATAGCTCCGTGGCAGAGTACCAACATTTCCACCAAAAAAATCTGAATACACATCAAGATGAAACATCTAAATAAATAATCAACAGAAGACTGAACCTGGAGGCCATTAAGCTAAATGAAATACATCAAGCACAAAAAGATAAATACCATGCAATCTCACATACATGTGGAATCTAAAGAAGTTGAACCCGAAGAAGCTGAATAGAATAGTAAATTACCAGGGACTGGGATGGAGAAGGAATAGAGATTGGTAAAATGTTGGTCAAAGGATACAATTTCCTTTGTTGTACAACATAGTAACTATATGTTAATATCAACATGTGTTGCATATTTGAAAATTGCCAAGAAAGTAGATAATTACTCTTGCCACAAAGAATGTTAACTATGCAAGGTTATGCATATGCTAATTAGCTTAACTAGCCATACCATAGAGTGTATACATTTGAAAACATCAAGTTGTTCACAGTAAATATATACAATTTTTATATCAGTTTTTAAAAATAAAACTTATTCCCTCCCCCCGCCCGAAAAGAAATATTACTGCAATACTGGGTTTGAGCTATCCACATCCCTTTTTTTTTTGAGACAGGGTGTCAAGTTGCTCAGGCTGGGCTCAGATTTGTGATCCTCCTCCCTCAGGCTCCCAGACTGCTGAATGAATTATAGCCTGAAAAAAATATAGTGGAAAGTACACATTTTGAGTGAAAATTTAATTTTCTGTTTTTAATATCTTACATAGTGTTTACTACTGAAAATTAGTACAGTTGAAATAATTAACTAATTTTCCCTCTTTTTCTTTTTTTTTTTTGATATTGGAGATAGAACTCAGAACTGTCAGGTAAAAGGGCCAAAGACCAAGACCAGACCAGGCCACAACAAGCCTTTATTAGGGGAATAGATCTGCCAGGCTGTCTCTGAACAAAGGAGAGACAAAAGCAATATGGCCGGGGCAGGGAGAGTCTTTTATAGAGACTGGGGTGGGGTTTGT